>CM035430.1:84012048-84074548 GCA_020310875.1 Ceratopteris richardii | reverse complement strand
ATGTGTTGATCTTCTATCATCTTGACTTCGTATCCAATCTAAATCACTATATGCTCTCAACTTTATGTTTGCGGTAAAAGGATAATGCAATCCTTCCTTTATAATCCCTTTGATATATCTGAGAACTCTTTGACCCGCAATCCAATGTTGATCCTTTGGACCATGCATGAATTGTGAGAAGACTCCCACTGCATAAATAAGATCAGGTCTTGTTAGTGTAGCATAAATCAAACTTCCCACCAAAGATTGATACTTCCTCATGTCTTTGAATTCTGCACCATTATATTTGCTAAGCTTATGATTAACTTCAAGTAGAGTTGAAGCTTCTCTACAATTCACCATGTTAAAATTCTTCAATAGATTCATAAGATACCTCTCTTGCAATACATATATACCATGATCTCCATAAGTGATTTCCATTCCAAGAAAACATGACAATTTTTCTAGATCACATATCTTGAATTCCTTCTCAATTAACCTCTTTACTTCTAATTTCCATTCCAAGAAAACATGACAATTTTTCTAGATCACTTATCTTGAATTCCTTCTCAATTAACCTCTTTACTTCCTTGATTCCTTCATTTGTGATACCTATGATTATAATGTCATCTACATAAATGCAAATGTAGATTATACCTTCATCTATTCTTTTGATAAGTAATCTGCATCTGCCATTGAACTTTAATATCTAAGATCATTGAGATACTTCACAAGCCTATAGTTCCAAGCTCTTGGAGCTTACTTTAACCCATAGAGTGTTGTTCTCAATCTGAAAACATAATTTGGATACCTATAATTTGCAAACCCTTGAGGTTTCTCCATATATACTTCATCGTCATCATATATATATATATATATATATATAATTTAAAAATGCATTCTTTATATCCAATTGACTTAGGATCCATCCTTTTGATGTTGCAATGACAATGATTGTCCGTACGGTTGACAGCTTTGCCATAGGATTGAATATCTCATCATAATCTATGCCATGAGTTTGGGCATAAGCTCTGACGAGATATCAATAAAGATGTATTGAAAAGAGTCGACACACATGATTTGCTTAGATTACTTTTGAATAACCTTTGTTATGGTTTGAATACATAAAAACTAATGAGCATGTTTATTAATCAAACATCATTTATTATTATTGAATCCTTCTGTTCATACTATATAATTTGTATTCTAAGTTTAAGTTTTTTTCATGATACATGAGGTGATTATGTGGATTTTAATATGAATTTATTATTATGGATTTTGATATGAATTGAGTATGAAGGATATTTACCTAAAGTGATTATGATGGATGTAAATTAAATGTTTTGATGTGGATTATGTTCATTATCTATATTTCATCTATGTATCTATCAATCATTCAATCTATCTATCTATATAACTTTTCCGATCATCACACATACACTATGCTTGAGATTATTGGATTTGCATAAGAAACATTACTTGGATTGTTTCTCATTATAGAGTTTTTATTTATGCTCATGTTTTTTGAATTTTATAAGGATCTTTGATTTTCACTTAATTAGGTAAAATCCTAGAGCTTTATTTTCGTAAAAGGAGGAATTAATAGAATCAAATTTCACCAGTTTCAGGTAGTGGAACTTGATGATTCATCAATCAATAAAGACACCTAAATCAAGTCATCAAAATTGATTTTTACTTTTCCTAGATTGTAGCATATTCATCCTCTTCATTCCAATAAATTATCCCGCTTTGATTTGAATTCAAAAACCACTTGTAAAAGTTGTGGAAGGCTTCAAGAGTCTATGTAAAGTTTTCCAATCACTTGTACATTACATTGAAGCAATATACATACACTTTTGATCATCTTTGTGTTGCTCCATTTGTGTGCACCTTCATCTTCAAGAACACTTATCTTGCAAAAGTTGTTTCTCTCTTAACATAGCATCAAATTGGATTAGTGAGAATTCATTACAGAGATATTACTATGTAGTTTGTGTAAGAATTTTGATAGAATTTGGTTCAATATATTTTTAGCAATCAACATATGAAGGTCTCAAGGTATATCTCTACACAACCCTAAAAGACCAAGGACACCTCTATTCAGTGTTAAGTTTATTCGATAAGAATATCTTGCTTATTTATTATACACTTGTGCATTTTAGACACAAAAAACTATTTATAACATTCCTCTAATCATTTCAAGTTGAGTGTTTCATTCAAAGATAGCAGGTTTTTTAAGCTAAGAAAAGTGAAAACTACTCTATTTTGTATCAATTGTCTCTCATTGGTTTTCCAAAGTACATAGTGGATTTTATTCACTAATCAAAATCATATAAGGTCTATTTGACATTACAAAAGCTAAAGTGCTTGTCTTGTGTTGGTTGGCTAGACCAAACTTCATCACTTGGCAACTCAGTTTCCTACCTCCTACAATCTTCCCATTAGTTCTGTTAGTGGTATTAGAGCTACATCAACATGGGTCATGGTTTTCCCTCAATGATTGAGAATCTTGATAGAAAGAACTATGCCACTTGGAAAATTAGAATGGAAGCCTATTTGCAAGGTAGTACTCTTTATAGAATTCTAGCAGGTGATGAAGTATGCCTATTCCAAGATCCAAAGGAGGACCTACACAAGCAGAGATAGATAGACTCACACTTTGGTGTGCAAAGGATGCTCAATCAAGGTCACACATTACTAATTCCTTATCCATTTTTTTATTTCTACATATTAGAGGATGCAAAAAATCTCAAGAGACTGTGGATACACATGAGACCTTTTCTGTTAGTACATGTATGGAATGAGTTCAACCAAATGAGGAAGTCTCTAAAAAAACTATGAAACTGTTTGTTACCAAGTTCAAAGATGTTGCAGATCAGCTAGCATCCATTGGAGAGCTTATTGAGGAAGAGGCCATCATGAGGAAAATTCTAAATGGAATTAGAAGTGATCAACAATAGAAATCCTTCACCATAGCTCATGATCTCATCATGGATATACAAACCCCTGATCTCAACATGTTCCTTGGAAAAGTCTTCAACAAAGATGCCAACAATAATCTGAAGGAATGTAGCTCTTTTCAAGGTAATACAAAATGCGCTCTTTATGCATTCAAGAAAGACAAGGACCACAAAGTGAAGAAGAAGGCAGATGATGAAGAAGATCTCTCCCAAGCTTACTATGCAAGCAAGATCAAGCAGAAAAGGGAAGAACAAAGGAGGAAAGAGTGACAAGTCAAAAGTTCAAAATGTTCAACATTCTTCCATCTGTGAGAAGACCAACCATACCGCTAAAAAGCTCACATTCATCGTAGGTATGTAGTTCATATACACAAATGAAGGAATGTATTTGACTGAAAGGAGATATATTTAGGATCCACTCCCAAAGTTCAAGATAGGGAATACTAAATCTATAGGTACACCTTTGGAAATGAATCATAAAATTAGTGTTTATGAAGGAGAAAATATTGAAGACATTAAAGAATGGCTAAGCTTGGTAGCTAGCTTAATCTATGCTACTCATACAAGGACAGATATATCATATAGTGTACTAGTTCTAAGTCAATTCATGCACTCTCCAAGAAGAACACACATGGATCCTCTTAAGAGAGTACTGAAGTACCTTAAAGGCATAATCAATGAAGGTATATTTTATTCTTTCTCTTCATATTTGGATATCAAGATATATTTTTTGGAGTTAGAGGTCTGCGGAAGCAGGTGAACAACAGAAGGAAGAAGAACAAGCTTGGGGAAGAACACACAATACTAAATGTATTACCACTAGAATGTACAGAGCTAAGTAACCCATCAAGGCTATAGGTGTATATACAAGCCAGGGGGAAAAAACCTCCTAATGAGGGGAAAAAGTGCCCCGAAGATCCTAGTGTATTCACACACATCATTACCTAAACATATCAACAAACCCCCCTGGGAGTGATGCGGTGAACAAGGAGCTGGCAACCATGTATAAGGAAGTGCCCAACTATGTGGGATAAATCCACAAAAGGAAGTAAGCCCAAAGCTTAGCGGAAAACTTCAAACTTCTCCCTAGGCAGAGCCTTTGTGAAAAGGTCTACAAGGTTCTCTTGCATGGGCACATATGGCAAGCTGATCTCTCCAGCAGAGAACCTCTCCCTGACATATTATAATGCACCTCAATGTGCTTAGTGTGAGCATGGAACACAGGGTTCCTTGCAACTTGCAATGCGCTCTAACCCTTAGTGAACATGGTGGTGGCAAAGGACTGACCAACACCCAAATCAGCCATAAGTCGTTCGAGCCACACACACTCAACAGTTCCTGTAAAACTTGTGCTATACTCAGCCTCACAACTAGAAGTGGCCATAGTAGGGTGCTTCTTGCTCAGCCAAGATATGCATGAGCTACTAAGCATGAAGGAAAAACTAGTGGACACACAAGTGTCATAGCAACCAGCCTAATTAGAGTCAAAAAAAGCATGCAAATATGGCTGTAGTGATCCCCCCTTGGGATAAAACAACCCAACTATTCGGGTAGCACCAAGTAGCAAAAGATGCACTTAACCGCCATCTAATGCTTGACCCCTAGGCAATGCATAAACCTGATCATCTGTGAGACAGCAAACTAAATATCTAGCGAATTAATGCATAAGTAAATCAAGCATCCCAAAAGTTTGCTGATAGAGAACAACATCAAATGCATCTCGAGCATCATGTAGACTCAATTATAAACTTGTCTCCATAGGAGTGGCAATAGGTTTACAATCTTCAAGGCCAAAATGCTACAATAATGTGTCAATATATTTCATTTGACACAAAGCCATTCAACCATCAACTTGCATGAATTGGATGCCCAAATAATGATGCAAATGCCCAAAATCAAACATCTCAAATCAAGCATGTAAATCAGCCTTGAAATCAGCAATATGCTTCTGATAAGGACCAGTGAGTAGCATGTCATCAACATACATGACAATGATCAAAAGCACATAATTAGCACCCTTAACATATAAGGTGATTTCAGTTGTACGGTTCTCAAAACCATGTGCAAGCACATAGGCATGTATCTTTTCATACCAAACACGTGGTGCTTGCTTTAAACCTTATAATGCCTTCTTTCACCTGCACACCTAGTTTTCATGCCCTTTTTGCACAAAGCCATCGGGCTGAAAAACGTACACTTCTTCATGCAAGTCACCATTCAAAAACGTTGTTTTAATCTCGAACTCATAAACATTCCAACCATGATGAGTAGCAAGTGCACAGACACTATGAATAGTAATCATTCGGCATGTAGGTGCAAAGGTTTCATCAAAATCAATGCCTGTTTCCTGTGCATAACCCTTTGCAACAAGCTTAGCCTTATACCTGTCAACTTTTCCATCATGTTTATGCTACAGCTTGTATACCCACTTAGTTTCAATGGCCTTCTTGCCAAGGGGAAAGTCACATAAAGATCAGGTACCATTTTTCATGTTTGCATCATATTCAGATTGCATTGCAGCCATCCAATGTTCAGAATTTTATGCTTCATCAAACGAAACCGGTTTAGTATCATCACACAGACTAGATGTAGCTGATGCAAAAGAGGTAGTATCAGAGGCTGAACGAGTACGGTATGAGAGAGATGCATCTAATTTGTTGTCACACAAAGTCTTTGCAAGCCATTTTGGCATAGTTTTTGCCATCTCAATATCAGCTCTCTTATCAACAACTACATCATGAAAATTTGCATAAAAGATGAAATGATATGCATCATCACATGAAACCTGCAATCACTAAGAAGTTGCGTCATTAGGACGAGCACTAGATTGTCCACCTGTAAAAAGAGGTAGCAAAGTATCATACATGACTTTGGAGCTAGTAGATGTCTCCTTCGTACATGAAAGTAAAGCTTGAATAGCATCTTTCACAAAAACAACATCATGACTAACCAAAATGTGTTTATTATGTGGATGATACAGATGATAGCCTTTTCTTTCGGAACTATACCCAACAAAAATACATTTTACTACTTTATCATCCAATTTCTTGCAATGTTATTAAGGAACTAATGCATATGTCAGACAACCAAAAACATGCAGATGAGCAATAGATGGCTTGCAACCATGTCAAGCCTTATATGGAGTGATAGACTAGAGTGCTTTAGTGGGACACATGTTAAGTACATGTGATGCACATATGATAGCCTCAAGCCAGAAACTATCTGGTATAGCCTGACTCTTGACCACACACCTTGCCATTTCCATGAGTGACTTGTTATTCCGTTCAGCAACTCCATTTTGTTGAGGTGTATATGGCACTGTACATTGATGTTTTATCCCACGTTCAACCAGAAATGAATTAAAGTCAGGAGACATATATTCCCCCCCTCGATCATAACGGAGGGTGCCCATTCTACATGTTCATAGATTTTTAGGCAATACCAAAAATTGTTTGAAGCACATAAACAGTTGAGACTTTGCTTTTAGTGGATATACCCATGCATGCGAGGAAAAATCATCAATGAAAGTCACAAAGTAAAGATAGTTTTCAAAAGAAGGTGTCTCCATAGGACCATAGGCATCAATCACTATGTACAAGCTGCAGTATTTTAGTAGCCCAAAGTTAACCATCTTTTGGAAAGGAGGAATGCTGCATTTTTTCTAAAATAAAAACTTCACAGACATGTTTTCTGGGTGCCTCAAGTTTGGTCAAAGAGGACACCATTTCAGATTTCTACAGGTGTAGCAAAATTGGCAAAATTTAGATGACCAAAGCATGCATGTCAAAGATTTGCATCTCACATAGCTAGAGAATCATGTACTACATATGGCGAATCATTGACAGACCTTTCATAGTCTATGAGCTTATATAGCCCATGACATAAAATGTCACAAGCAATAATCATGTTGCCATTTGAGAGATCATGAAATGTAGTCATCAACGAATTTCGCAACCAAGCCAATCTTGGCTAATGTTGAAACTGATAACACATTTTTCTTGATCCCTGACACAAAAAAAACATTTGGCAAGGTGAAAGAATTGCCAGTAGCAGTAGTCAAAATGATCTTACCAACTCCCATGGTAGGATAAGAGGAGTTGTTAGCACATGTGATAGTATTCCCTATAGGGACAAGCTTTAGTGAAGTGAAGAAACAACATTGTGAGGTAATATGTTTCATTGCCCAACTATCAGAATACCAAACATCTAAGTCTACTGCAGACATACACTACTCATGGGAAGATGAGCTACAACTGCAAATAGTAGTAAACAACCATTCTTCATTCTGCACAAGATTAGTAGACTCTGTTTTCAATGTAGAGGCCTCTGCAACAACCATTTCGACCTCTTTCTTCTTTGCGTCTTTAGCAGCCAGTTTTGGACAGCTCTTAATGACATGATCATTTGCTTTACAGTAGTTGCAAAATAGTTTCATCTTGTCTGTTATCTTCTCATCTTTGTCTTCCTTCTTCAAATGTGCAACATTTGTGATGAGCTCCATTAACCTTTGCCCTTCTGACTAGCCATGAAAGCTTGATCTGCAAAACACATAATGGACCTCTTTTGCCTAGACTAATCTTCTTGTAGCATAACAAAACCTAACTCTTCAAATGACAAGGCATTTGGATTGCCATTATCATCAAAGAAAGAGTAGAAGAAAAATTCTAATATGAATCAGGAAGACCATTCAGAAGAGTATACACAAGTGAGCTATCTGGTATAACTTCATTAAAAAAAATCAACTGTTCCTTCAAATCCTTGATCTTTGTCAGAAAATTGTCCATAGAATCACCTACATTCATATGCTCACTCTCCAATTGTTTTCGAAGGTAAGAAACACGAGCCTCATTCCTAGCTTGGTACAATGTGGTAAGTGTATCCCAAGCATCCTTGGCTGTTCTACAAGAGCAAATGTGAGGATAAATAGCATGTTTGATAGACAAGGCTATCAATGCATGTGCCTGAGCATCTCGGCCATCCCAACAAATTTGTTGTGCAGTAGTTGCAATAGAAGTTGCAGCACGAATAGGAATCTAAAAAATATCAGCATCTTCAACACCATTTACATCAGCTTTAATACCTGTATTTGTAGGTTAATAGGACATTTTTCAACACCTACACAATGTTCCTCACTCCTTTTGCAACCAATACATGTCCCATCATATGAGCCCAAAATGGGTAATTGGTACCATCCAACTTATCCTCAATAGCCAACATATTGAATACATCATTGCTTTCAGCCATGGCCACTGACCAAAATACACTGATGTAGAAAAATGGTTGTATCTAAAAAAGTTCAACAGAATTGCCTTGAGGAGTTCTGCTAGACTTGAAGCAGACTTCGAGATGCCTATATTGGCAAACTCAAACATATATATATATATATATATATATATATATATATATATATATATATATATATATATATATATATATATATATATATATATATATATATATATATATATATATATATATATATATATATATCTATCTTTGGCACAAAAAGATGAAATGGCTCGCACAAGCACTATGATAGTGCATTCGGAGGCCGAAGCGAGTGAGATCGTGATTTTAGCACCACGAAGTGAAGCAATTTTGATCTCATAATAACCCTGAGTATGATCAGCAAATTTTTTGCGATTCTGAGACTGTGACCAGAGGGGTGTCGATGATGCTCTATATGAAGCGATGACCTGCTCTAATACCAATTGCTGGAGTTAGACGTCTATGCAAGCATGTGAACAACACAAGGAAGAAGAAGAAGATTGGTGCACAACACACAATATTGAATGTAGTACCACTAGAATGTACAAAGGTAAGTAACCCATTATGGATATAGGGGTATATACAAGCTGGGGAAAAACCTCCTAAAGTGGGAAAAAAGTTCCCTAGCAGTCATAGTGTGTTCACACACATCATTACGAAAAGATATCAACAATATTCAGATGCAAATTGCGCAAGAGATGAGGATGATAGAAGGAGTACCTCTAGTTACATAACATTTGTAGGTTCAAAGCTATTGTCATGGAGTTCTAAGAAGGAACCAACAATTGTTTTATCCTCAATTGAAGAAAAGTATAGAGCTTTGACCATAGCAACTCAAGATGCAATATGGTTAAGAGCATTGTACTCATATTTGGGACTTGTGAGTTCCAAACCTCACATATTTGGAGATAATGTGAGTCTATGCACTAGCAAGAAACTCTATCTTCCATGCAAGAACCAAACACATAGAGGTTCATTGCCACTTCATCAAAGAGAAGTTCATGGCAAAAGAGATTGACATTTCTTTTGTTCAAATTGAAAAGCAAGTAGCAGATATGATGACAACAGAACTTGATGTGATAAAGCTTTGTAGATCTAAATCAATGGAAGGTATTCAACCTATTACAGAATGAAGAATCAAGCATACTTTAGCTTGAGGGGGAGTTTTTCGATCATCAAGATTACATTATGCTCGAGTTGATTTGATCTACATGAGAAACATAACATTGATTGTTTCTCATTAAAGAGTTTTTATTTATGTTCATGTTTTGGAATTTTATAAGGATATTTATTTATTGTTTATTTATATAAAAGCCTAGAGCTCTATTTTTGTAAAATGATAAAATAATGGAATCAAATTCCATGAGTTTGAGGTAGTTGAACTTGATGATTCATTAATGAATCAAGACACCTAAATCAAGTCATCAAAATTGATTTTACTTTTCCTAGATTCTAGGAGATTGATTTGTTGATATATTTAGGTAGTGATGTGTGTGAACACTCTAGGACTGCTAGGGCACTTTTTCCCCTCTTTAGGAGGTTTTTTTTGCCGGCTTGTATATACGCCTATTGCCCTAATGGGCTACTTATCTTTGTACATTATAGTGGTAATACATTTAGTATTGTGTGATGTGCTCCAAGCTTCTTCTTCTTCTTCCTTGTGCTATTCGCATGCTTCCACAGATGTCTAACTCCAACAATTGGTATCAAAGTAGGCCGTCGCTTCATCTAGGCATCACTGAAACCTCTCTGATTGTAGTCTCAGAATCGCACGAAATTTGATGAGCATACTCAGGGTGCCTAAATTGCGATCTGAGCACGTTTCCGCCTCCAAACACACTATCATAGCTCTTATGCATGTTGTTTCATCTTTTTGTGCCAAACATATATACTAGTTTGGTTTGCCTATATAAGCGTCTCCAAGTGTGCTATAGGTTTATCACAATTCATCTAGGCAGTTCTATTTAACTTTTTTGAGATACACTCAATTTCCTGCATCAAGGTATTTAAGTCATTAGACATGGCTGAAAGCAGTGATGTATTCCATATGTTGGTTGTTGAGGATAAGTGTGATGGTACCAACTAACCATTATGTGCTTATATGATGTGACATGTATTGGTTGTAAAAGGATTGTGGAAATTTGTGCAGGGTGCTGAAAAACATCCTATCACACCTACAACTATTACAATTACACTAACTGAAGTTGGTGCAGAAGGTGTCGAAGATGGTGATATTTTACAAATTCCTATTTGTGTTGTTGTTTCTGTTGCACCTACTATAGAGCAAATTTTTTGGGATAGTAGAGATGGTCAGGCACATGCATTGATAGTTTTGTCTACCAAACGTGCCATTATTCCTCACATTCTTTCTTGCAAAATAGCTAAGGATGCTTGGGATAAACTTACCACATTGTACCACGCTAGGAATGAGGCTCATGTTGCTTACCTCCAAAAACAGTTGGAGAGTGAGCACATGAATGAAGGTGATTCTATGGATAGTTCTCTAACAAAGATCAAGGATTTGAAGAAACAGTTGACTTTTGCAGATGAAGTCCTTCTTGAGAGTTCACTTGTGTAGACTGCTCTAAATGGTCTTCCCAACTCATATCAGATTTTTGCTTCTACTATTCTTTTCATGATGAAAGGCAATCCAAATGCCTTAACATTTGAAGAGTTAGTTTCTATTTTGTTGCAGGAAGACGAGTCTAGGTAGAACAGGTCTATTATGTGTGTTGCCTATCAAGCTTTCTTGGCTTGTCAGAAGGGCAAAGGAAAGTGGAGCTCTTCTACTAGAAAGCAAAAATCTACAAATGTTGCACATTCAAGGAAGGAAGACAAAGATGAGAAGAAATCAAAAAAGCAAAAATTGTTTTGCAAATACTATAAAGCAAATGATCATGTCATTAAGAGCTCTCCAAAACTGGCTGCTAAAGAGGCAAAGAAGAAAGAGGCATGAATGGTTGTTGCAGAGGCCTCTACACCAAAAACAGAGTCTGCTAATCCTATGCAGGAAGAAGAATAGGTGTTTACTACTGTTTGCAATTTTGACCCATCTTCTCATGAGCAGTGCATGTCTATAGTAGACTTGGATGTTTGGTAATTTGGTAGTGGGGCGACTAAACATATTACCTCCCAGCCTAGTTTCTTCTCTTCACTCGAGCCTACCTCTACAAGGAATATTGTTACATGCACCAACAACTCCTCTTATCCTATTATGGGAGTTGGTAAGATCATTTTGACTACTATTGATGGTAGTTCTTTCACTTTGGCAGATGCTTTGTTTGTGCCAGGGATCAAGAAAAGTGTGTTGTCAATTTCTACATTAGCCAAGATTGGCTAAGTTGTTGATGATACATGTACAGTTCATGATCTATCAAATGATGACGTCCTTATTGCCTCTAGCATTTTGTATCGTGGGCTCTATAAGCTCATAGAATATGAAAGATCTATAAATGATTCGGCATGTGCAGTACATGATTCTCAAGCTATGTCAGATGCAAAGCTTTGGCATGCATGCTTTGCCCATGTTAATTTTTCTAGTTTGCTATGCTTGCACAAATCTGAAATGATGTCCTCTTTGCCCAAACTTGAGGCACCCAAAAAACATGTTTGTAAAGGATGTATTTTGGGCAAAATGTAGTGTTCTTCCTTTCCAAAAGATGGGTATGTTTGGCCCACTCAAAAATTGCAGCGTGTACATAGTGATGTCTGTGATCCTATGCAGACACCTTCTTTTGGGAACTATGTGTACTCCATGACTTTCATCGATGATTTTTCTAGGCATGCATGGGTATATCCATTGAAGGCAAAGTCTGAAGTATTTATGTGCTTCAAACACTTTCTGGTTTTGGCTAAAAGCATGTGAGCATGTGAAATGGATACCCTCCATTCTGATTGAGGAGGGGAATATATGTCTTCTCACTTTAATGCATTTTTAGTTGAATGTGGAATAAAACATTAGTGTACAGTACCATATACACCTCAAGATATTGGAGTTGCTGAATAGAAGAACAGGTCACTCATGGAGATGGCGAGGTGCATGGTCAAGAGTCAGGCTTTACCACATAGTTTGTGGCTTGAGGCTGTCATGTGTGCAACATATGTGCTTAACAGGTGTCCCACTAAAGTGCTGTAGTCTATCACTCCATATGAGGCTTGGCATGGTTGCAAGCCATCTTGCTCATCTGGGTGTTTTTGGTTGTTTCGCATATGCATTAGTGCCTAAACAACATCACAAAAAATTGGATGATAAGCTTTCATCTGTATCATCCACAGACTAAATTCTTTTTAGTTAGCCGTGATGTTGTTTTTGTGGAAGATGTTATTCAGCCCTTACTTTCATGTACTAAGGAGACTTCTGTTAACTCCAAAGACATGTATGATACTTTGCTTCCTCTATTTAGAAGTGGACAATCTAGTGCTGGTCCTAATGAGGCAACTTCTTAGCCTTTGCAAGTTTCATTTGATGATGCAAATCCATTTTTGATGCAGACTTACATGATGCACTTGTAGATGAGAGAGTTGATATTGAGTACACCAAAACTATGGCAAAATGGCTGGTGCAGACTTTGCATGATAGCAAATTAGATGCATCTCTGTCATATTATACTGGATCAGGCTCTCATATTTCCTCTTTTGTATCAGATTCCTATGATATGGCACCTCTAGTCTCTATGATGAGACTGCACTTGTTTTGTTTGATGAAGCACAAAATTCTGAATATTGAATGGCTGCAATGCAATCTGAATATGATGCTATCATGAATAATGGTACGTGGTCTTTATGTGACTTGCCTCCTAGCAAGAAGGCCATTGGCACTAAGTGGGTATACAAGCTGAAGCATAAACCTGATGGAAGATTTGACAAGTACAATGCTAGGCTTGTTGCAAAGGGCTATGCACAGGAAAGAGGCATTGATTTTGATTAAACCTTTGCTCCTACTTGCCGAATAACTACTGTTCATAGCATCTATGTGCTTGCATCCCATCATGGTTGTAATGTACATCAATTGGACATTAAAACAACATTTCTAAATAGTGTCTTCATGAAGAAGTGTATGTTTTTCAACCCCATGGCTTTGTGCAAAAAGGGCTGAAAACCAAGTGTGCAGGTTAAAGAAGAAATTATATGGTTTAAAGCAAGCACCACGTGCTTGGTATGAAAAGATACATGACTATATCATTGCACATGGTTTTGAGAATAGTCCAACTAAAAACACCTTATATGTTAAGCGTGCTAAGGATGTGCTTCTGATCATTGTGGCGTATGTTGATGACATGCTGCTCACTAGTCCTCATGATATGCATATTGCTGATTTTAAGGCTGATTTGCATGCCTCATTTGAGATGTCTGATTTGTAACATTTGCATCACTATTTGGGCATTCAATTTAGGCAAGTTGATGGTGGAATGGATTTGTGTCAAATGAAATATATTGACACATTATTGTAGCATTTTGGCCTTGAAGATTGTAATCCTATTGCCACTCCTATGGAGATAGGTTTACGATTGAGTCTTCATGATGCTAGAGATGCATTTGATGTTCTTCTCTATCAGTAAGTTGTTGGATGCTTGATTTACTTATGCATTACTAGACCAGATATTCAGCATGATGTCTCATAGATGAGCAGGTTTATTCATTGCCCAAGTGTCAATCATTGGCAGGCGGTTAAGCACATCTTTTGCTACTTGAGTGGTACTCGGCTACTTGGATTGTTTTATCCCAAGGGGGGATCTCTACTGCCAGATTTGCATGCTTTCTGTGACTCTGATTGGGTAGGTTGCTATGACAATCATGTGTTCACTAGTGGTTTTTGCTTCATGCTTGGTAGCTCATGCATATCTTGGTTGAGCAAGAAGCAGCCTACTGTGGCCACTTCTAGTTGTGAGGATGAGTATAGGGTAGCTTTCACAGCGACCATTGAGTGTGTATGGCTCAGATGCCTTATGGTTGATTTTGCTATTGATCAATCTTCTTCCATCACTATCTTCACTAACAGTTAGAGCACATTGGCACTTCCGAGGAACCCCGTGTTCCATGCTCGCACTAATCACATTGAGGTGCATTACCATTATGTCAAGGAGAGGTTCTCTGCTAGAGAGATCAACTTGGCATATGTGCCTATGTAGGAGAACATTGGAGACCCTTTCACAAAGGCTCTGCCTAGGGAGAAGTTTGAGGCTTTCTGCAGAGCTTTGGGCTTACTACATTTTGTGGATTCATTCCACATATCTTGGCACTTCCTTATACATGAGTGCCAGCTCCTTGTTCACCGCATCACTCCCAGGGCGGACTTGGTGATATATTCAGGTAGTGATGTGTGTGAACACTCTAGGACCTATAGGGCACTTTTCTCCCTCTTTAGGAGGTTCTTTTCCCGTGGCTTGTATATACACCTATTGCCCTAATGGGCTACTTATGTTTGTACATTATAGTGGTAATACATTCAGTATTGTGTGTTGTGCTCCAAGCTTCTTCTTCTTCCTTCTGTTGTTCACGTGCTTCTGCAGATGTCTAACTCCAACATGATTCTCTTCATTACAACAAGCTATCACACTTTGATTTGAATTAAAAAAATGTCTTGTGGAAGTTGTGGAAGACTTCAAGATTTATGTAAAGACTTCCAATCACTTGTGCATTACATTGAAGCAATATACGTACATTTTTTTTCATCATTGTGTTGCTGCTTCATTTCTCTACACCTTTATCTTCAACGGCAATTATCTTGAAGAACTTCCTTCTCTCTGTACAAAGCACCTAATGGGATTATTGAGCATTCATTCGAAAGATATTATTATCAAGTTTATGTGCATAAATTTGGAGAGATTTTTTTTTGTACATTTTGAGCAATCTTCAATTCAAGTTCTTGGGGTCTATGTCTGGAGAAACATGAAAAATCAAGGACACCTCTCTTGATTTTTAATTTTATTCCACAAGCATATCTTGCTTATTTTTTCTACTCTTGTACATTGTAGATACTCAACCGTATGTACAACATTACTTCAAAAGGAATTTTTCCAATTATAATCATGCTCGCTGCTCTAAGCATTTGAGGTTCAGTGTTTTAGCCAAAGATAGCAAGTTCTTTGAGTTGGTGAAAGTGCAAACTTATTTGTTTTGTATCAACTCTTTCTCATTGATGTTCCAAAGTACAGAGTGGATTTTATTGCACTAATATCAAGCCTATAAGGTCTATTTAACAGTCAAAAAGCTAAAGGGCTAGTCTTGTCCCAGCTGGCTGGACCAAACTTCATCACTTGGAAATTCACTTTTCTACCTCCTACAATCTTCTCCATGTTCTCTCATAGCTATCCACATATCCATCATTCTATCTACTTATCCAATCATTTAGGTTTTATAATATATATATATATATATATATATATATATATATATATATATATATATATATATATATATATATATATATATATATATATATATATATATATATATATATATATATATATATATATATATATAATATGAATGATCTTGATTCATTTGAAAGACATGCATGTGAATGATGTTAATGATGTGTATTGAGTGATGTCAATGATGTGGATTCAATTAATTTAAGTGGATGAAATGATGTTAATGATGTGGATTGAATGATGTGGATTGAAAGATGTGGATTCATTCAAATTATGTGGATTGAATGATGTCAATGATGTGGATTGAAGGATGTTGATTCAATTGAATCACGTGAATGAGGTGATTATGTGGATTTAATGATGTGATCATGGAAGAAAAATTGTGATTGATGTCAATAATATGCATCGAATGATATCAATGATGTGAATTGAAGGATGTGAATGTTTTTGTTTTCCAAATTTCAAAGTCAAACATGGCAAGAATACAAAATTTGAATAATGACCTTGATCATGTTGAGTCACAAAGGATTTTAAATGAATAGAATGCTCAATTCATATAGTGTGTTACTGTTTCTATTTCAATAGGACTTAGATCTAGATGGTTTAGAATGAAAACCATTATTATAAAAGAAGTCAGAAATCTATGTGTGAATTATTTTTGTTGTGATGTACTCTTTTAAGTTATAAGGAGATCAAAAGAGACAACATCGTCAAAGCTATTTTATTTACAACATAAAGGATAAGTAGAAACTCTACTACTTTTTTTAACTTGAATGATCCTTATCGAACAATAATCAAAGCATACTATATTTCATTCAAAAGGTTTGTCTACCAGATATCCTTCACCAACGTGTAGATTGGGAGGATCTCATGAAGAATGCAAGTAAATGTTTGAGTCATCTTCAAAATCATGTAGAATTTTCCAACCAAGGACACAAAGGAGCTCTTCTTAAAAAGTGTTCATATATTCTACTACCCAAAAAACATAACGTTATTCATGACTTATTGTCACCGGAAGAATATTTACACCATGAAGGATTAACAAATCCACATTTACATAGAAAAATTGATGATCAACAAACGAGAATTGATGATTTAAAAAATGAAAATGAAACCTTTACTTATATCTCTAGATTAATATGATAAAGTATATGCAACATTATCAGAAGAATCATCATCTTTTGATCACTTTACTACTTATGAGTTATTACATCAACGAAATATTGAATAGACAAGCCCCTTTTTGAAATATTTAGAATCATCTTATAAAATAAAGGTATATTTTTTTGCAATTAAATATAATCAAACTTTTTAGAATGCATTATTTTCTTCATTTTGAATATGATCATCTATTATAGGTACCATGTCACCTATTTCTTGCATGTATGAATAATCATTCTGGTCTACATCTATTTTATGATCACTCTATGAATCATTTGCTACACATTCATGAGTTTTAAATTGTCCCAGAACATTTGTTAAAAACATTCTCTCCACTAGGCATGCTAATGCGTACTAAAGTTCATGATGGCAGTCACATCTACAAGGTTAGTGTTCACTCTTTCAATGCATGTCGGCACCCCAGGTCTCTGTGGAAGTAGGTCTCAACTCCGATCTTTTTTCCATCATCGATATTGACATTGGTTACGCAATAGTCTTAGAATCAGCAATCATTTACAAGAAGCTCGCTAATACCTTGTTCCAATATGCGGTTCGTGGCCATAGAATCAATGATTTCTTCTTTAAAAAGGTGTAAACAACTACAAGACAATCACTAGGGAAGCATCCCATCCCACATGTGGGACTCATACAACTTACCAAACTCGAATCATAACAAAAGCCTATACATCAAATCAGCCTAGTTGTATAGAAAAGACTACATGAGAAAAAGGAAAATAGAAGGTAGAGGAGTTCAAGGAAGTCAAAAAGGGAAGAAAAGAAGCCTAATGAAGATGAAAAGAGAGAATCTTGTACTGGAGAATCCTCAATTCTTGAGAAACATATCAACATGTATGACTTCATGAAAGCTTTCACTTTGATAGAAGAGACTGAGCTTTTTGAAAAAAAAGAAACTAATGGGAAGAATATTCCACCAGTAAAGAAGAAAACCTAGAGAGTCAAGACTCTATTATCAATTTGAGTATTTTGGACACCTACGCCAAAAGGGTGTGTAGCCCAAAAGAGGATATTGGGATTGTCCTTCCCTCCCTCGAAGGGCGAAAGGGAGGTTATGTCAAGCTAGAGGACCATCATATACACAAATAATCGAAGGCCATTCCAAGAAGAACAAAGATAAAAAGCCATATGTTAGAGCACAAAATCGATGGAAAGAAGATGCGCAGGGAATAGATAGAGAGTGAGAAGTAAGGACGCACAAATACAACAGAAAATGCACCAACGATTAATCAAAAGGAATAGATATATATACAAGGACTTGCAAAATGGCATTGAACATAGTGCACATGCCCTTGACAAAAAAATAGTCCTGACAAGATGTTATCTCACAGGAACGGCTCCTGACTTTACATATTGACAAAGGTCATTTCAATAACTATGCTTCAAACGAAATGCAAGATCGTTTCCAAGGTCCTCACTACTCGAAGTAGTAACCATCTTCATGACCGGCTTAAGAATGATAAAAAAGGTGCATTTTGGATGGAATCATGGGCATCTCTAAATGTTTGAGTATGCTGAGCAGTCTAACCAAATTTTGGTGTTTCTCAAGATCCACTTTGACAAGCTTTATGATAGCCTTGAGTGGGACTTCATTCTGTAATCTCTCAAGAACTTGGGATTTATTCCTTGTGAGACGGTTTTCTTCTCTCTTGGGTAATGCCTTGACGTTTATTAATATTAACCACAATCCTTGATATTACATTTAGCTCAAAAGGTCAGTGACTAGGGCCGCCCTTTGGCTTCTCTGCTATTTGCTATTGCCGTGGTTGCCCTTAACAATCTTCTTGAAAGTCAAGTTAAGTTTGGGAGTACTAGAGGCCTTATGCTCCCTTGAACACAAGACTGATTCATGATTCGAATGTTTTTATATCACATGAATGGATTTATTCAAAACCATGAAGATTTATCTCCATGTTTTGGTTATGCCTTGATATCTTATATGCAGCCTTTTGTGTGAGGAGTAATGGTACTGCACAAAGATGAGAGGGTCCTTGCAAAAATCGTCTCTAGACTAGCCAAAGTGGCTCTAGATAAATTTAGTAGACTCCCGAATATCTCTATACATGCACTTCTAATACCATACTACCTTGGAGTATAATTCTCGAACTTCTATGTCAAGATAGATAACTTGAGTCTATAAATGACTTAAGAAAATTTTATATTTATGGAGGAAGGCACTAAATACTTTACTCAGAACTCATAGCATGCTAGGAATTGACCCGAGATGTTTTGTAGAATTTTAGATGAATTCTTAATTGAGGTGTTAAAAGTTATTTTATGAATTTAGGATTACTTTATTAAGACCAATGTCCATAAGAAGTTAGTGCGTGATCTCAACTTTTCAAGAAGATGAAGATACTCACACATACTCACCTTGATTTGTTCATAAATAAAGTTGTTCAACTCCAATGAGTATGAAACTTTGTAAGCATACTCAATGTACTCTATCAATAGATAAAGTTCAATGTAGTTATGAAAATGGATTGTAAATCTATTACTGACTTTCATGTGATACAATGCATGAGTGGAGGACTTCTCTAGCTTCAAGATAAGACTTGAGTCACTCAAAATGAGTGTGATTATCAGCATTATCTTTGCACCTAAAGTGACTAGCATTTTGGTATTGCCTTTGCACTTTCATGAATTTATTTTCTTCCTAGGAGTATTCTAATCATGTTTAGAGTCACTTGATGATTCAAGTGTATGCATATTCGTGCTTGAGAGTGTTAGAGAGTCTTGGTATAGATCATGTTGTAGCTTGAGCTTTCTACAATCATCTTCAAACCATGATTCTTTCTGATTAAACACAACATTTTGACTTACTATAAGACCTTTGTTGACAGGATTATATATTCTAAAACCTTTTTGAACAAGCTCATAACCCATAAAGATGCAATTATCTACCTTAGGATCTAATTCACCTCTCATTTGAGATGATATGTTTGCAAATGAAATGCACCCAAATATCTAGCAATAAACCAAGTTTGATCTTCTTCCTTCGAAGCTTTGCAAGGGGTGATACCAGCAAAGTATTTTGATGGTGATCTGTTTATCAAGTATATGGAAGTGGATACTACCTCTATCCATAAATGATATGGTAACTTCTTTTAATTCAACATGGACCTTGTTGCCTGAACAATTGTCCTATTCCTCCTCTCCAGTACTCCACTCTATTTAGGTGTGTACTTGGAAATAATATCTCTCTTGGTTCATGTATCCTGCAAGTAGGAGTCAAGTTCATGGGAGAAGTACTCTCATCCTCTATTAGAACTTAGTATTTTTATGGTTTTATCTCTTTGATTCTTCACAAGAACTAAATACTTCTGAAAACATGGAAAGTTTTATCTCTTTGATTCTTCACAAGAACTAAATACTCCTGAAAACATGGAAACGTGTCATTCTTATGCTTGATAAAGTATAAAATACTCCATCTGCCACACTCATATATGAATGACGCATAATACCTTGATCATGAGATTTATGGCTCTTTGCTTGGCCCCAAATATTTGTGTGGACAAGCTCTAGAAGGTCTCCATGTCTATATACATTCTTAAAGAATGGTTGCCTATAAGATTTGTTAAATTGACATGCACTACACTTGTATACCATGTGTTGTTTTGAGATATTGGGTAGTGCAAGTACACTTTGGTATCTACTGGTTTGTTTGAGGGAACTTTCTCTAATGTAATCCAACATCGTATGCCACACCTTTAGCCCGGATAGGGTTCTGTTCCCATAATTGAAGAATGCAATGTTCTTCTTGTCTTGGAGTTCAAATGTGAACAATCTATTTGCTTTATCTCCCTTTCATATCCTCTTCAAACATTGATATAAATATTCTACATAGGCTCCATTTTTGGTGAACCTCACCTACAATCATTTCTCCACATTTTGAACCATATTTATTAGGTTTTTAGTCATACTTTGCACATACAGAAAATCCTCGAATAGATTCATATTACCATTGGAAGTCTTCACATTCCTTATCTTCTCCACAAGGTGCCTTGTGTCATCTCCTATCTAGACGGCATGCTTATTCTTTGTATTTTCCAATTCTGAGACCAAGGCGACATTCCCTACCACATGTGTTGAGCATCCAAAATCAATATAGAAACAACTTCATTAGATTTTCCTTCATTGATTGTCATATTCATAAGTAGAAGTGAATCCTCTTGAGCTTGATCATTTGTGTGATTGGTTTAGTATGTCATTCCTTTATATCCTCTTTGATAATTCTTGTTGTAGATGTTGTTGTTATATTATATAGTTGTTATATCGTGCCTCTAAGAGCCTCGTATCCACCTCTATTGTATCCTCTTCCTCTCTGATAACTTTGGTGTTTGAAGCAATGCTCTCTGATGTGATTTGTTAGGCTATGGGATAGCATGAGGAGGTTTTAGATCTCCCCATAACTTCATTACCTTCTCGGCCTCTTCCTCTTGAACTTCTACCTCTACCTGTAAAGTTAGCTTGGAAATTTCTTCCTTCATCATCAAAATTTTTACATTTTCCTTTGTTATATTTACCTTTGCTTTTATTGGTTATCTTTCATGTTTTCACCATTCCTCATACATTTGGCCTCATGATTGAAGAGTTTCCCCATGAGAGTGTTGAAGTTTGGCACTTGCATATCCTTTTATAGATCCATGGCTTTGGTGAAATCCTCCCACTTGTCATCAGCCTTGATTCCATTGATGATTTGCCTCACAATCTCCTCTTCATCAATTATTTCTCCAATTCTCCCAATTTGTTATGCAATGTTCATCTTGGTGACAAAATTAGTCACACTTTGCTCTGGCATCTTCTCAAGTCTTGCAAAATCCATCCGCAAATGGTTCTTCCTAGCTTTGGTACTTGAGGAGAGGAACTCTTCCAATGAACTCCATGTCTCCTGAGAGGTCTTGAAATTTCTAATATGAGGAAAAGCAAGAAATTAGAGATAAATTTTAGAATATATGACCTTGCCAAAGCATTATTTTCACACCATGTGTTTAACCATTCTTGCTCCTCTTGTGTTGTTTGACCTTTGTTTTTTACTATAGGCATCAGCTCATCCCCTGAGATGTATCCATACAAATTTCTCCCTTGCTCAGCTCATGAGATATATGAATAAGAATTTCTCCCTTGCAAGTAAGACTCCATCCTAAGAGACTATGTTGAGTTTTTGTTTTGATCCTATTTTTCAATTCATGAGGGAGATCTATCACCCATAATGTCCAATCTATGACTCTACTCTAATACTACTATGAGGAGTGATGGCAATGCATAGACATGAGAGGGTCTTGGCAAAAGCATACTCTAGAATAGCCTAAGTGACTCTAGATAAATTTAACAGACTCCCTAATATCTCAATATATGAATTTAGATCACCATAGTACCTTGGAGCATCATTCTCAAACCTTATGTCAAAACACATAACTTTATTGTGCACATCACTTGGTATTTTATTAAGAGCTCACAACCTAGTAGGAATTGACCCAAGTGCTTTTTTAAACTTTCAAATTGAGTGTTACCTGCCCTATAACAACTTATTTCATGAGTTTGGGAGGAGTATACAGAGAAACATACATAAGGAGTCAGGGGGATGATCGTAAATTTTTGGGATGATAAAAATACACACACACATTCATTTCATTTGTTCATAAATCAAGATAAACAACTCTAATGTCTATGAAACTTTGTAGGAATGTTTATCACAGTTGACCTTTGTAGTGTAGGGACAAGAACATGCACATAGAGAAAGAATATAGAGAAAATTATAAACTTTACTCAATGCACTCTAACAATAGACAGAGATCAATGTAGCTATGAAAATGATGTGTAAACGTAGTTCTATACAATGAGACATTGAAGGCTTCTTTGCTTTAAGGAAAGACTTCAATCACTCAAAATGAGTCTGATAATAAGCTTCTTTCTCCAGACCAAGATGTCCAATCTAAATATACACTTTTTGCTCGTAAATATTAATTGTTTCCACCTAAAAGTCATCAATACTTTTAGGAATTCATTTGAATTTTGTATTCAAATGAAGATATGGTATTTGGTTTTGAATTTGTCCATGATATTCTCTTCACATATCGCCTTTACTTTTGATCAAAATAAATCCTCACATTAAGCTTAAAACTTGATCCTATACATGGACATGTTTGTGCCTCAAATACTATGTGAAGTTCTAATACATGAGATCAAGCACTTGGGCCTTCATCCACCAAACTCCTCCTCCAAAATAAATCACTTCAAGACAAACTTTATAACCACTTTTCAACCTACAATTGAGTTTCTTTCTTGCCAAGGGTTTTCTAAGCTCACTTCGGGCATGTTGTGAGGCCCTGGGTATTCCTTTGGGGTTGGAGGCCTCAATGAGCTAGATGTAGGATAGGGTTCTTATTAAGCCCTACCATAGGCTTTGATACTATAAAGCCATACAATTGAACGTTTTAGGTACATCGATGGTGATCAAAACCTTCTTAATTTTCTCCAGCATGACTTTTCTCACCTCGAGGAAGCCAACCAATTCTAATTTGTGGGTAGAAAGATGTTGAACAGAAGCTTTTTAATCTCCTCCATCATGTATTTTCGTGCTTTCTGTAGTCGTTAACGAAAGACTTCAATCACTCAAAATGAGTCTGATAATAAGCTTCTTTCTCCAGACCAAGATGTCCAATCTAAATATACACTTTTTGCTCGTAAATATTAATTGTTTCCACCTAAAAGTCATCAATACTTTTAGGAATTCAATTGAATTTTGTATTCAAATGAGGATATGGTATTTGGTTTTGAATTTGTCCATGATATTCTCTCCACATATCGCCTTTACTTTTGATCAAGATAAATTCTCACATTAAGCTTAAAACTTGATCCTATACATGGACATGTTTGTGCCTCAAATACTATGTGAAGTTCTAATACATGAGATCAAGCACTTGGGCCTTCATCCACCAAACTCCTCCTCCAAAATAAATCACTTCAAGACAAACTTTATAACCACTTTTCAACCTACAATTGAGTTTCTTTCTTGCCAAGGGTTTTCTAAGCTCACTTCGGGCATGTTGTGAGGCCCTGGGTATTCCTTTGGGGTTGGAGGTCTCAATGAGCTAGATGTAGGATAGGGTTCTTATTAAGCCCTACCATAGGCTTTGATACTATAAAGCCATGCAATTGAATGTTTTAGGTACATCAATGGTGATCAAAACCTTCTTAATTTTCTCCAGCATGACTTTTCTCACCTCCAGGAGGCCAACCAATTCTAATTTGTGGGTAGAAAGATGTTGAACAAAAGCTTTTTAATCTCCTCCATCATGTATTTTCGTGCTTTCTGTAGTCGTTAAAGGAACTAAGAATGAGAGACTCCAAATAGCTTAAAATCTTTGTTGCAAAGGATTTATGCAGTGGAAGCAGCCTATGGTGCGAATTGCGAAGAAATTGGATACGATTTGAGGACATTGATTAGAGTTGTAGAGTTGACTATGAGGATTGGTGCCTCTTAAGACAAATGATGAATGTTTGGCGAGATTCAAAGAGTCACCTCCTTATTGTTTGGAAGTTCCGAACCCAAAATGTTTCAAATGAAAAAAAAAAAATTATAGGATTGAGGATGAGCAACTGCTACAACCTTTTAAGATTTGCATAGGAGGTGGCGCTTGAATTGTTCTTGCATACGATGGGATCTCAAGTTCAATGATCTTTTATGCCTTCTACTTGAACATAAGAAAGTGACCTTCTTGTCACAAATCCTTCACAAGTGAATCTCGACCAACATGGAAGTTGCTAAGATTTGTGGAGCTATACCGTGGTGTAAAAAGGTGTCATTGTTGGAATGAAGACCTTGAACACATATTATTTTGTGCTTGAGAAATGCCTAAAACATTTGTCTATAGTTGAACCCACTGTCACCCTTTTAAAGTAAAGATTTAAAAAAAAAAATTATTCCCATCACGGACAAGTTGCAAAAAAAAAATAAAATAAAATCCCATCATGGACAAGTTGCAAAAATCAAACGCAAACATTAAGTTTGAAAATCCATTGAGAATCATGAAGAAACTGGTTGCATATAAATATATATATATATATATATATATATAGAGAGAGAGAGAGAGAGAGAGAGAGAGAGAGAAAGGCGCTGTTCAAATGGATATGAGTTATTATGCTCTATAGCAAATATGTGTGCAACAATAATGAAGAGTGGAAGTGGGCTGCCATTACGATTGGATCTGGTTACGAATCAATGGAATAAACAAGTCAATACAACGATTCTCCAGTGAGCAAAGAAATAATGGAATAGAGGCTTCCATATGTGGGAGCACCTCTAGAATCATGACAAAAAATAATGGATTAGATTCGAGGACATTAATTGAGCCTGGAGAGTGGACTATGAAGAGTGGTCCCTACTAAGAGATAGAATCAATGCTTGAGAAGACTTGAAGTATCCCCTTCTCCTCGATCAAGATCCCCCTTGCATAGAAGGTATAACTTCGCACAATGAAAACAACTTGGAAAAAATTACTTTGTTTCAAGAAGGATCGAAGCTTGATATCTTGCTTAAGAGGAAGTGTTTTGTGAACTTTCGACTATCCGCTGAAATTTTAAGTCATGGCCCTATGGCATCCACTCAGAATAAAAAATGGTTATGATGTGGAAAATTCTCCACAAGGGAATGTAGACTAACATTAAATATAAAAAACGTTATGGAGCCTCTTCATGGTGAAACTCATGCCTCAATGGTAGAGAAGACTTGGGCCACCTCTTCTTCTTGTTCCCGAGAAGTTTACTAGTTTTGCATGCCATGGGAAGGCTTTTGGATTTACAAAATCAAATAGACTAAAAAGAAGCTTAAATTGGAGAAGTGATCTGTTGCTTTGCTGCTTTGTGGAATGTGATTAAAAGGTAAGCTCTCTAGAAGATTTGGAAAGAAAGATGTGTGCCCAACTTTGATAACTCTCTCAAGGATTGGTCTATTGAAAAATCCCTTAGCATGTTAGGCCAAAGAATTTGTAATTGTAAGAGGTACCCTCCCTCAAACACCATAGAGTGCTTGCTTTTGAGAATAACAAGATCCAAAGCAAATGTGCCCACCATGAGGCATTTGAAATGGTTCTTAACCTTCTCTATAACACTTTCTAATAATTTTGTAATTATTAGTATTGGCTATCTTAGAAGATCTTAAGCCTAGATATTATATTTCCTTTCAATCTTCAACATTGTATGGCTTTCGGGACGTCCAACCCATCATTTGTGGGATGAGGGGTGTCCCATGGGCACTAGGCCCCTTCAACTGTACACTTGATTATTTTTTTATTAATTCGTGCAATGGACTCTAGGCTTGTTCAAACTGCCTCTTGAAGAAGAAATGTATGCAACATATGCATATCATTTCGTAAAACTTCAATTAAAGCAATACTTGATGAATTACAATTAATGAGGCTATTGAGAATCAGGTAATTCCATACAAATATTAAAATATTTTTCACTAAATGGTCAGATTAATGGAAAGAATTTGTCAATTCAAATGAATTACAACACTTGAAATTGTCAAATCTCCTTGATTTCAAAGATAAAATTAACAATATATTCATTTATTTCTTGTTCATGGTAGGTTGATCTTCTTCTATATATACACAAGCTGCATGCGGCGGTACCATTTCTCTATCTTGATTTTGTAGAGAGAAAACAGACATATTTCTACCTTAATCATGCAATGCCAACAAATAGAGCCCATTTTTTACTGAATTTTCCTTTCTCTTAGCCTTTTGGTATGCATTCTTTGATATATTAAAGCCGCATAATTTATTCATTCCCCTTATTGTACTGGTAACAGCGTAGCATAGCTCTCCCATGATACAAAGTCTAATTTAATTAACAAGCAAAAACTCTCTAAGAACTATCGAACTTGAAGAACTCTCGCTATACTATGGCCTTTTGAGATAGTTAAATGGTGACTCATTCCTATGAGCCAAATTCTTTCTCCATAACAGCTTCAGATGCTTTTCCAAAAAATCCCTTCTACAACTTGAGAGTTGAAACACTTGTTCAATAAGTTCCTCTATAATATAATAGGATCCAAACAGATGATTACCTGCTAAGTATACCTATTGCACAATACTTGCCACCGCGCCTAATTAGGCAAAGTTCTTTCATGGAAAGTTTGAAAAAATCCACAATTGTGAATTCTTCAAGCATGACTGATTCTCCAGTGAATGTAAACACAATCATACTAGAAATCATGATAATTTTATAATCTGATATAGTATTACTCTCTTTCATTGATTCAATTTCCTCATCCTCCTGTTCCATCTTTTCTATAGTTTCTTGGAGTGGCTATGATGTGCGAAATCTCATTGATCTTCGACGCAACGACATGTGTTCTCTTTGATTCATTATCTTGACTCAAGGACTAAGTTCTAAAGAAGTAATTGTTTGTGGCTTACTTAGAGAATTATTCAGAGAAAATAGTCAAAATATGCTAGAACATTGAAAAGCAAATGAAAGTTCTAATGAATTTGGTGTCCAATTTGTGTAATCTTCATTTCTGAGACGAAACATTGGTGATAGGACATTTTGCTCACAAAATCCACCAAAATATACAAATCCTAAAAGAACTACTGAAACAATATTGCATCCACTCTGATTGTCATATTTTCAAGACCATAATACCGAGGTATGGTATATTTCCAATCATACCAACAAACGCATTCTTATTATTATTACCGTATTCAACATGCTTCGTTCTTCTTCGATAATTGAGTTGCTTCGTGTGAGCTCACCTTGTTGATTAAATGCTGAAACAATTATTCGTAGGTTTTGTTGTGATAAGATAAGATGATCATTATTTGGTACTTCGTGTTTCTTCTCAATTGTAGCTTTAACCTGACTAGATTGTACTATAATTAAATTAGTTTATAATATTGAAAATTTTGAAGTCTGGAGATAATACTCGTTTAAATGTTGCAGGAAAATTGTCCCATATTGATTTTGTAACAAATATGTGGCCGTTCCCTATTTCGTTCTAATATGAGATGGTCCTATATATCTTGAGTTCTGTTTATTGCCTTGTTGCCCAGTTTACTATTATAAAGTAACACCCAATCTCTTGATTGAAAAATTATGTTTAATATTTCTAGCCACCCAAGCTTGCCACCTCCTTGGTATGTTTGTTTTGTGTAAGAAGCATGTAGCTGCTTCTCTTGGAGTGTTACGAGATAAGATTTTCTTTTAATCTATTAATTGTTCCTAGATAGTTGATATTTGATACCCATGCATAAACTTGGAAGAATGAATTCCCTTAGTACAATGCCTTGCTTAACATATACTAACTTGAATGATGTCATTCTTGTGGTTAATTTGTATGTTTTATGAAATGACCATAAGGTTGAAGGTCGCTGAATATCCAATATTTGCAATGCTTTGAAGACATTATTTTGAGGGTCAGAATTAATGTTGTGTTAGTAAAATTTCATATGGGTGATACGTTTTTCTTTTTGATTAAAAGATGTTCGGCCTTAGCCTACTCTCTCATACTTGAATTAATTAAAATAAAAGTACAAGAGATGGGGATTAGAGCCCATGGGATCCCCCGAATCCCACAGAGTGAGGGTAGCTTTTCAAGGTCTAGATGGCATTACAAAGAAGGTTAGTCACCCTCTCATCACCCTCATGCGAGGCCCACATGGGTTCAAGCACTTGTTGATGCCTAAAAGGGGGGGATTTCTTACAATTAGTAATCCTTTTGCCAAGGAGGAACAGTGATTTCTCAATGGACCACACAATGGGAGAGGCACCAAAGTTGCAAGCACACCTTTCTTGCCACATCATCCATAGGGCCTCCCCTCTGATGGCATTCTAGAGATTCATGGAGTATTTGAACGCTTCTATTAGCAGAGCATGCATCCAACTTATATGTTTCTGAAGTCTAATTTCCTTTCCGACAATCTACCAGATCCTTTGTGGTGGACCATAAAAAGCTTACCTGAAGTTATATAGGAGGTTGATAAACCTTGCATCCCCATCATGCGGAGCCCACTTGGTTTTAAGCTTATTGTTGACATATTGTAGCTCTTTGTGGTGTCTGAAGGGGGGGGGGGTGGGGGGGTTTCTTATAGTTAGCAATTCTTTTTCCAAGAAGGAATAGGGACTTCTCGATGGACCACTCCTTGGGGGTGTTGCCAAAGTTGTGAGTGCATCGTTCTTGCCAAATCTTCAAAAGGATCTCTCCCCTGATCGCATTCCACAACGTCACAGAGCAACCGATAGCTTCACCAATGAGGGCTTGCTTCCAATTGATTTGTTCTTGGAGTCCTAGACAACGACCAAGGACCCTCCATAACCAAAGGGATTTAGGGCAAGCAAAGAACAGGTGACCAATATCCACTTTGCTACAGCAACATCGCTTGCACTAGGGCGGAAGACCACAGATCTTGTTAGCTTTTGCATTGGTCCATATTCCACGGTGTAAAATTTGTCATAGTAGGACCGACTTTTGTTTTCAAGGAGAGGGTGCCAGGTAGACATAAATTTCATATCCCATCGAAGTGGTATCCAGTTGAGACACCATTTCCTATTGAGACTGATGTGAATGTCATTGTGAGCTTTGACATAAGGAAGCTTGGAGAGGCGATTACCATTGAACCATTTAAGGACCATTAGGTCCGGAGCATCATGTCCCATCAATAGTCAGAATTTAGAGCAGTCCCAAGCAGGCGTCCGCTCAATAAAACATTCTATTCCTTGTACGTGGCTGCAACACTAGGGTCAAGGTCCTCAAAGTCCACCCATTTGTTCATGACTGTTTCTAGAGGTGCTTTCATTGTTTGAATCCCTTATTCCAGAGTCTCTTGGCACTTAAGACATTCCAAGGCTCCACGTTTCTCATGCCTTGGATTGGGAACCAAATAGAGTCATTTTGTCTTATACCTAGAGCCCACTTCCAATCTTCACTGATTCTGATGTGAGGTTTGAATCTGTTCCAACTCAACCACATGGATCTTACCAAGATCGATTCTTTGGGTGGTACAAGAATTGGGGAGAATAAGAGGGTGACGATGTCGAGGTTTTTCCATCCAGGGTATCCCACCAAAGTAATCACATTCATGTTTATCAAAATGAATGTGGCCCAAGAGGAATCTCTATTGCACCAGGCCTTAATCATCCATTTTGCCACAAGTTTATTGGCCATGCTGCCAATGTCCATAATACCCATACCTCCACTTTCCTTTCGGCTAGTGCATATGGACCATTTGATTTTAGACACTTATGATTACAAGAACAACCACATAGGGAAAATAATACAAGAAGATGGATCTGATACAAGACGTCCCACAACCTGGGACCAATAGGTATGGAAACCTGGACTAGAGATGATACAAGAGATCCCACAACTCGGGATCCTAAGTATGAGACATGATGTCTGGATTACAAGAACTCCCTTCTGGGAGATGAACTGAATACAAGAAAGAACTCGAAAGGATCTCGTACTACGAGATTACAATAGGAAAATATAGGATGTCCAAGAACTAAACTAGACAAGACTAGAACAAGGAACAAGACAAGAACTAGAACTGGAACTTGGAGAGTACTTACTTGATGTCATGGACAAAGGAAACCATCCAAAACCTTAGATTCCATGTGAATCCTATATCTCATGATTGGTTTAGAATTAGGAGAAACCAATACTTCCATTGCGTCTGAAACATGCAAAAAACCCTACGATCGATTGTCTATTTGCTTAATTGTGACATTCTCAGGTCTTGATCGATTTGATGACATCATTGATGACATCATCAACTTGCAACCACCTTTGAAAACCTATATAAAGAGGGGTTGGCCAAATTCATAATCAGTCTTGCCAATACCAATTTTGGGAGCTCAAGGAGTGGTGATCGCCAAGTAAGTACTCTCCAAGTTCCAGTTCCAGTTCTTGTCTTGTTCCTTGTTCTAGTCTTATCTAGTTTAGTTCTTGGACATCCTATCTTGTCCTCTTGTAATCTCGTAGTACTAGATCTTGTCAAGTTCTTTCTTGTATTCAGTTCATCTCCTAGAAGGGAGTTCTTGTAATCTAGACATCTTGTCTCATACTTACGATCCCAGGTTGTGGGATCTCTTGTATAATCTCTAGTCCAGTTTTCCGTACCTCTTGGTCCGGGGTTGTGGGATGTCTTGTATTGTTTTCCCTACTTGGGTGTTCTTGTAATCATAAGTGTATTTCCGAAATCTTGTCTAGTGAAGTTAGAGAGCACAATCTAGTGCTCCCCTGACAGTATTCATCATCATGAATCCTTAATCTCCTAATTTAAATCACTCTAGAATTGTAAAGGTAACATGGTGCAAAATAAGAGATAATGCATTTGCAACTGTTTTTCTCTTACCTCTTCTATACAAAATTTCCATATGAACTTCTTGCATCAACCCAACCCATCTACCCTATCCCCCATATAAATAGAGTCTCCAAATTTTCAAACAATATATTGTTGCATATATATCTTGAAGTTTCTAAGAGAATGAGAAATTTTCTTACTTCAATTGAGATGCCACTAGCATCGTATATATCTAAAAAAGTTTGCACATATCTACTACTAACAAAACTAGGGCACTTGCATCAAAAGATTGTTTTGTGCATTGCCCCATAGAAACCTTTGACTATTCTACAATAAATCTTTCAATGGCATAGCCTGGAATGAATTTCGAATAAAAGCTAGATACTCCTAAAAATGATCACAATTGGTGCTCCGTTTGAGGAATCAGCCACCTAAAGATCACAAAAATGTTGTGGAGATCCATTATAATTCCATCTATAGAAATTGTGTCCTTAGTATAGACATTATGTCCTAAGTACTCAACCTTAGACATAGTTGTGTCTTCTCTAGGATGATGTACAAAGTATTATCATTCAACATCATAAGAACTTTATGTAAGTGATATTCATGTTCTTTCAAACTTTTACTATAAGCCAAGAGATCGTCCACAAAATCTACTACAAAATAACTAATAAAGTTATCGAAAACATCATTCATGAGCATCATAAAAGTAGTTGGAGGATTCCTTAAACCAAAAGGCATTACAAGATAGTCATAATGACAAAATATAATTCAAAATGTTTTTATGTACATCATCATTATTAACTCTTATCTAATGATAATAACTTTTAAGTCTATCTTATTATTAGCAATAGCACCTCACATCTAAGAAACCGTTTCTTATGTGAAAGATCCTCCACTAAGGAATTCGGACCAATGTAAAATCTAATAAAATTTATGGAGCCCCTCCATGGTGTAAACAATGTCTTCATGGCAATGAGGACTCGGGAAACACTACAACATATCGAGGGTATACCGAGGCAGTTACCAAGGAAAATGAACGGGCACAATTTCTCCACGACGTCGGTGTCGTAGTCGGTATGCATGTTGGAAACAAAATGTCGGTATAGTCATCGATATAGGCATCGGTATGGGCGTCGGTATGGGTGTCGGCATAAGTGTCGATATTACCGACACTTATATTGATGCCCATACCGACAACTCTGCTGGTTCTACCAACGCTTATGCCGACGACCATATCTACAAAAAAAAACATTTTGTATAGAGTGTGTTGTCATTTGCTACAGCATGATGTTGTTTAGCAAAAGACAATACACTCTGCCCAACTCTAAACCGAGTACATGTGATATGTACTCTAATGGCAACCAAAACATGATTTTATATGAGCAAAAATGAACCATGAATCATGTACAAAAAGTTGTATATTCCATAAATGAAGGATGTACAAGAGTGTGGAAAAGCACTTCCATATAGGAACCGAATATAAAATGTGACAAAGCACTTCCATATAGGAATTGAATACAAAATTATGGTACATCATTGCCACATAGGAGTGTAATACAAAATTGTGGCAATGTGACAATGCACTTGACAAATTGACATGACATATATAAATAACAACTAGAAATACAAAATCAAGCTATAAGTTTACTAAACCATAGATTCTCCCATGAAATGATTGCACCGCATGCCTCTAAGTGCTGCAGCCAATCCATGACGATATCCATAAGCTTCTTCGGTTCGCATCGGAGGACGACCCAGTGCCAACTACTCTAATTAACATGCAAAATGTTAAATGAACATACATGATGTTCTTAACACAAACAAATTCAATAATTAAAATGATACTTACAAATTGGTAGTGCATACTATCGTATTTGCCACTACCTAAATGCGAAGTTCCAACCGTATCTAAACGTGTGGCAATTCCATCTCGTTATTGAAGATATCGATCACGATTACGTTGCTCCTCATCCTGAATCGATTCCCACTCTTCAACATCTAACTGTACAGGCTTCAGTAAGCCTGCTCTAAAAGCATCGCGCGCTTCGGACCGCCGATGAGGCATCACCTTTCATATGCATGTGTGTATGCATACGCATGTGTGTGCATATGCATGTGTGTATGCAAATGCATGTGTGTATGCATATGCATGTATGTATGCATATGCATGTATGTGTGTATGCTTATGCATGTATGTGTGTTTGCATATGCATGTGTATATGCATACACATGCATATGCATGTGTGTATGCATATGCATGTGTGTATGCATATGCATGTGTGTATGCATGTGTGTATGCATTTTCATGTGTATGCATATGCATGTGTATGCATATGCATGTGTATGCATATGCATGTGTATGCATATGCATGTGTATGCATATGCATGTGTATGCCTATGCATGTGTATGCATATGCATGTGTGTATGCATATGTATGTGTGTATGCATATGCATGTGTGTATGCATATGCATGTGTGTATGCATATGCATGTGTGTATGCATATGCATGTGTATGCATAGCATGTGTATGCCTACACATGTGTGCATGCATATGCATGTGTGTATGCATACATGCTGTTGGGAAGATGGTGCACGGTTGGTGGATCAGTTCAACCGCCAAGTCCAACGGCGCACGCAAGGTGCTTGAAGCAACTCAGGTGGTATAATGGAGACTCAAAGATAATATTAAAAATTAAAAATAATTGATGAGATCATCACATGATAGGAGAAAAAACTTTGATTCATAATAAAAATGCATACGATTGTCATGAAAATAATAAAAAAGATACAAGTTACCAATTCATCATAAATCATAAAGTTGGTTCATAATGTTGATTCATAATGTTGATTCATAATGTCCATCAATCCTTCATCATGTGTGTAGAGCCTCTTTGTCATAAAACTGAACTTCCATGTACTTCCTTAAACATATGTGTGTAGCCTCCATGTCCTTCAACTCCTCCATGTCTTCATCTCCTTCAAACTTCAATGCTAACTCTTCATAAGATTAGCTCAAATCTTGGATCCCTCAAGCTCCTCCAAACTTCAACGCTAGGGAACGTTCCTTGTATCATCAGATGATGATCCTTGATTGAATGAATATCAACGAGCCATAGTCCCTCTTTATATACTATTTTGAATCCCACGATTGCTTTTACTATTTTGAATCCCACGATTGCTTTTAGAATAAAGCAAAAGCTACGATCGTTCTTCAAAAGTAGTATGCGTTTTAATTCAATACGGAAAACTCTACGTAAGGAAAATAATAAGTTTTGCTTTTGTTTTATATTACGCATTGCGTTACGTTTTGAATTTGTTTGCTTTTGGGTTGTTTTATATTGTTTTAATAGTTAAATGTGTTAATTCGTTTGCTTCATAAAATTGGTTTCACACTATGGACTGTAGGGTTCACATGGAACATGGATTTATTTGGGTTCACAACATAAAGTTCTAGGGTTCATGGTTCACATTGATATACAAATACATGGATAAAACATGTGTGTCCATACAATCATCGAACAATATGGGTACAATAATATTTTTGTCCCCTCTAGCTTCAAAAGCTAAAAACACCAAGGATCGATCTAGATTGTTTTCATACTCATGAATTCCCAAAGTGCTCCTTTTAATGGGTTTGCCTTCAAAGTAATGTAGAGATGTTAATCTCTACGACATTCGCCCCTAATAAACTTGCACATCGTCCTCGATGGGCCAATCTTCAAATCTTCTTTCTGCTTCAAAGATAAACTGACATTTCATAGGAACATTGAATCTTGAAATCATGTGTCAAGTGCATGGGAAGATAAAAAATGTGCCTATACAATGCCATATAATGTAGCCCTATCAATTGCATACTTTGGAAATGTATGTTTAAAATATGGTGCAAAAGATAAGGTATTTGGCATTTGTTGATGAGGCATGTACGCCCACTTTCATACATTTCATGTTTTTATACATAAATCCTTTCCATCACTCAAAGTGCATGGGTAAAGCTCAAAACGTGCCTTGATACAAGGTCATGTAATGAGACCCTATCATGCATACTTTAGGTGCATAAGTAAACAAAACATGGTGCAAGTATCAGGGTAAAGGGCATTTGATGATGAAGCTCGTGCGCTCACTCACATACATATCAATGTGTATATACACCAATCCTTGCAATAACTCTGTGTGCATAGGTAAAGCTCAAAACGTGCCTAAATGCAAGGTCATGTAGTGAGACCCTACCATGCATACTTTAAGTGCATTGTTCTAAAAATCATGGTGCAAAAGGGGTAAGAGGATGTTGATGATGAGGTTCTTCATAATTTTTGATATCTGTTCTTGAATTGGATGTCATCCTTTTTTATCTTTTTACAAGTGCAAATAGATTGTGGAGGCTAAAGAAATAAACATGTGCATATATACATTGGTTTATGCATACTCTAAGTGCAGAATAGACTCAATATGGTGCAAAAGATAAGGTAATTGGCATTTGTTGATGAGGCATGTGCTCTCAGTTTCATACATATCAATGTGTGTATACATTAATCCTTACAATCACTTAAAGTGCATGGGTAAATGAAAAATGTGCTTATGCAAGGCCATATAATGTATCCCTATCAATTGCATACTTTGGAAATGCATGGTTTAAAAATATGGTGCAAAAGATAAGGTATTAGGCATTTGTAGATGAAGCATGTGCGCTCACTTTCATACATTTCATGTTTTTATACATAAATCCTTTCCATCAGTCAAAGTGCATGGGTAAAGCTCAAAACGTGCCTTCATGCAAGTTCATGTAGTGAGACCCTACCATGCATACTATAAGTGCATTGTTCCAAAAATCATGGTGCAAAAGGTAGGTAAAAGGAAGTCGATGATGAGGTTCTTCAGAATTTTTGATATCCGCTTTTTAAATTGGATGTCATCCTTTTTTTAATTTATTTGCAAGTGCAAGTAGATTGTGCATGCTAAAGAAATAAACATGTGCATATATACATTGGTTTATACATACTCTAAGTGCAGAATAGACTCAATATGGTGCAAATAATGGAGAGCAAGAAAAGAAGACTAAAAATGCATTAAAGTCAACACTCAATTCTCACTCTTCAATCAAACAATTCTCTCAAATCACTCAAACACTCTCAATGATCTCAAGCATCATTATCATCAAAGATAACTTTGAAGAAGTGTGTTCCTGTCTCATGAAAAACATCAAAGTTAGTATCAAAAAACATGCTTTACAATTCATCCTCACTACAATTTCACTCATCATTTCCTATCTAAGGATCTCTTCATGGTTCATCTTCAATCATAACTACCTGTTCATCATGGATCATCTTCAACCTGTTCTTTTCTGCAAAGATAAAGGTTTAGAAGTCTTTGATGAATTCTTAATATGTTATTCAATTTGTTTAATAGCATTTTCAATCCATTGTTTTTCCTTTTCTTTAATATTTTGAGCATTTCTTGTACTCTCATCCTCATCAATTTCTTTGATATCTTCATCATTTTCTGTACTTATATTTTCATCATCTTCTTGTTTTTGAATGTCATCTTGAACTTTGTTTAAAATATGATTGTATTTTGCTTCCATAAAACTTTTAATCTTTTCAGGAATCAAACATCTTATCATTATACAAAAACTTTGCATCAAGTTGGATATAGGTTGTGCCATCTTTATTACTTTTGACTTTGATTGATTTTTCATGCTCTTCTTTATTTGGTTCTAATTTTTCATTCAGAAATTTCTCAAATCTTTCTGTATCTATGTGTAGTAATTCATCTTGATTTCCACTTATGGAGTTATCTTCACTTTGACTATTGTCTTCATTGTTAATATCATGGCTCAATTGACCTTTCAAAAGTCCTACTTTCTCCTGATCAAAAAGTTTGTCATGTTCGAGGAACTTTGCATCACATACTACATAGTATTCGTCATCTTTATTTTTCAATTGAATTGAATTTTCATGTTCTTGCTCATCTTCTTCCAATCTTTCTTGCAAAATTTGTTCAACTTTTTGTTTATCCAATTTGATTTTTTCACTTCTCTTTTCTTCAAAATGTTTAACTTGATTGTCAATCGGTATCACAGTTTCTTGTTCAAAGGATCTCGTATCATCATATCTCTTTGATCTCCATTGTTTTCTAAATGATCTTGGCTTAGATTTTGTTTGATCAAAATATTCTTTAATTCCACCTCTTCCTAAGTTCAAGTGTAAAGGTAAATGATTATGATAATCACATATTTTTTGTTTAATTTCAAGTAGCAACTTTTGTTTGCATGCATTCTCATATGCTATACAATTCCCATATATATGACCGATTTGATTAGAAGGTTGCGTGTTCGATTCACGTCAGGTTCAAATGTCGAGAAGATGGCGCACGGTTGGTGGATCAGTTCAACCGCAAAGTCCAACGATGCACGCAGGGTGCTTCAAGCAACTCAAGTGGTGGAATGGAGACTCAAAGAGATAATGAAAACTCAACAAAATTTATAAGATCACTTACAAAACATACCATCATATGGGAGAAAGAAATTGATTCATAATAAGAAGAGTTCATACAATTGTCATGAAAATAATAAAAAAGATAGAAGTTACCAATTCATCATAAATCATAAAGTTGGTTTATAATGTTGATTCATAATGTCCATCAATCCTTCATCATCTGTGTAGAGCCTCTTTGTCATAAAATTGAACTTCCATGTCCTTCCTTCAACATATGTGTGTAGCCTCCATGTCCTTCAACTCCTCCATGTCTTCATCTCCTTCAAACTTCAATGCTAACTCTTCATAAGATTAGCTCAAATCTTGGATGCCTCAAGCTCCTCCAAACTTCAACGCTAGGGAACGTTCCTTGTATCACAAGGTGATCCTTGATTGAATGAATATCAACGAGCCATAGTCCCTCTTTATATACTATTTTGAATCCCACGATTGCTTTTAGAATAAAGCAAACTCTACGATCGTTCTTCCAAAAGTAGTATGCATTTTAATTCAATACGGAAAATCCTACGTAAGGAAAATAATAAGTTTTGCTTTTGTTTTATATTACGCATTGCGTTACGTTTTGAATTTGTTTGCTTTTGGGTTGTTTTATATTGTTTTAATAGTTAAATGTGTTAATTCGTTTGCTTCATAAAATTGGTTTCACACTATGGACCGTAGGGTTCACATGGAACATGGATTTATTTGGGTTCACAACATAACGTTCTAGGGTTCATGGTTCACACTGATATACAAATACATGGATAAAACATGTGTGTCCATACAATCATGGAACAATATGGGTACAATAATATTTTTGTCCCGTCTAGCTTCAAAAGCTAAAAACACCAAGGATCGATCTCGATTGTTTTCATACTCATGAATTCCCAAAGTGCTCCTTTTAATGGGTTTGCCTTCAAAGTAGTGTAGAGATTTTAATCTCTATGACAACGCATGCATATGCATGTGTGTATGCATTTGCATATGTGTGTGTATGCATATGCATGTGTGTGTGCACACATGCATGATATGCATGTGTTTATGCATATGCATGTGTGTGTGTATGCATATGCATGTGTGTGTATGCATATGCATGTGTGTGTATGCATATGCATGTGTGTGTATGCATATGCATGTGTGTGTGTGTATGCATATGCATGTGTGTATGCATATGCATGTGTGTATGCATATATGTGTTGATGCATGTATATGTGTATGCATATGCATGTGTATGCATATGCATGTGTATGCATATGCATGTGTGTGTATGCATATGCATGTGTGTATGCATATGCATGTTTGTATGCATATATGTGTGTATGTATGTATGTGTGTATGCATATGCATGTGTATGCACATGGATGTGTGTATGCATATGCATGTGTATGCATATTCATGTGTATGCATATGCATTTGTATGCATATGCATGTGTACGCATATGCATGTGTACGCATATGCATGTGTACGCATATGCATGTGTACGCATATGCATGTGTACGCATATGCATGTGTATGCATATGCATGTCTATATGCATATGGATGTGTATATGCATATGCATGTATGTGTGTATGTTTATGCATATGTATGCATATGCATCTGTGTGTGTATGCATATGCATGTGTATGCATATGCATGTGTATGCATATGCATGTACGTGTGTATGCATATGCATGTGTATGCATATGCATGTGTATGCATATGCATGTATGTGTGTATGCATATATATGTGTGTTTGTGTGTATGCATATGCATGTGTGTTTGTGTGTATGCATATGCATGTGTATATCCATATGCATGTGTGTATCCATACGGATGTGTGTATGCATATGCATGTGTGTATGCATATATGTGTGTATGCATGTATGTGTGTATGCAAATGTGTGTATGCAAATGCATGTGTATGCATATGCACGTGTATGCATATGCATGTGTATGCAAATGCATGTGTATGCAAATGCATGTGTATGAATATGCATGTGTATGAATAGGCATGTGTATGCATATGCATGTGTGTATGCATATGCATGTGTTTGTGCATATGCATGTGTGTATGCATATGCATGTGTGTATGCATATGCATGTGTGTATGCATATGCATGTGTGTATGCATGTATGTGTGTATGCATGTATGTGTGTATGCATGTATGTGTGTATGCATATGCATGTGTGTATGCATATGCATGTGTGTATGCATATGCATGTGTATGCATATGCATGTGTATGTGTATGCATGTGTATGCATATGCAAGTGTATCCATATGCAAGTCTATGCATATGCATGTGTATGCATATGCATGTGTATGCATATGCATGTGTATATGCATATGCATGTATGTGTGTATGCATATACATGTGTATGCATATACATGTGTATGCATATGCATCTGTGTGTGTTTGCATATGCATGTGTATGCATATGCATGTATGTGTGTATGCATATGCATGTGTATGCATATGCGTGTGTATGCATATGCATGTGTATGCATATGCATGTGTGTATGCATATGCATATATGTTGCAAGAAGAGACCGAGAGAGAGAGAGAGAGCCCGACAGGGAGAGGGCCACAAAAATGAACAACAAGCAGGTATGCGCACACACACACACACATACATATGTACACACACACATATACACACATAGACACACACACACACACGTACACATTGACACATACACACAAATATACACACATACACACACATACACAAATAAGGTTGCATACACACATGCACACATAATGCTTACACATGCACACACATGTACACATACATATACACACACATACACACATACATAGACACATACACACACACATACACACACACATACACACATACACACATACACACACATATATGCATACACACACACATAGAGAGACATGCACACACATACACATACATGCATACATAATGCACATGCATACATACATATACATAATGCATTCACTTACATATGCATACATAATGCATACACACACATACACACATAGACACATACACACATAGACACATACACACACATAGACACATACACACACTTATATGCATACATAATACACACACTTATATGCATACACACACTTATATGCATACATACATACTTATATGCATACATAATGCAAGCAACTAATGTTTTTTATTTTTTTCATTGCAGTGGAAAGATTATGGCCGATATCCTACGAAACAGGAGATCGAGTATGCTACACATTTTGGATATCGGCGTTTGGGTGAGTATATGCAAGATCATCCTTATGCCTTCGTGAGTATTTTTAAATTTTATATAATTATTTTGTTTTATGGATGCTTTAATTATTTTATTTATTTATGTTTGTTATATGTAACACAGGAGTATTATGGAGAGACAAATATGGATGAGGTGGAGAGACAGGCATAGGAGGGACGATCTCGATCGTCACAGGGTGATCATGACGATGAGGATGAGGAAGATCAGAATGATCATGATATCGCTGATGATGATGATGATGATCATGATGATGATGATTAGGATTTTAGTTGATTATGACATTGGATTATATGTATTTACATATATATATATATATATATATATATATATATATATATATATATATATATATATATATATATATATATATATATATATATATATATATATATATATATATATATATATATATATATATATTATTTCAGTTATGTTTTGAATTGTGTGATGGTATTAAGTAATGAAGAGTTTTGTTCTATTGATTGTTATTATTTTTTATATTAGGCATGTGTTTTAATACTTTAAATATGTATGTGTGTGTATATGTATGTATGTGCATGTGTATGTGTGTGTATATGTATGTATGTGCATGTGCATGTATAAGTGTATATGTGTGTATGAGTATGTGCATATGCATGTGTACGTATGTATGTATATATGTATATGCATGTATATGTATAACTCTATGTGTATATGTGTGTATGTGCATGTATATGTATATATGTAGGTATGTGCATGTGTGTGCATGTGTATATGTGTCTTAATACTTTAATTATATAATTCATTCATATGTGTGTACCTAAGTGTATATCTATGTGTGTGTATATGTATGTATGTGCATGTGTATGTGTGTGTATATCTATGTATGTGCATGTGTATGTGTGTGTATATGTATGTATGTGCATGTGCATGTATAAGTGTATATGTGTGTATGAGTATGTGCATGTGCATGTGTATGTGTCTGTATATGTATATGCATATATATGTATAACTCTATGTGTATGTGTGTGTATGTGTATGTGTGTGTATGTGTGTGTATGTGCATGTATATGTGTATATGTAGGTATGTGCATGTGTGTGTGCATGTGTATATGTGTTTTAATACTTTAATTATATAATTCATTCATATGTGTTAACCTAAGTGTATATGTATGTGTGTGTATATCTATGTATGTGCATGTGTATGTGTGTGTATATGTATGTATGTGCATGTGCATGTATAAGTGTATATGTGTGTATCAATATGTGCATGTTCTTGTGTATGTGTGTGTATATGTATATGCATGTATATGTATAACTCTATGTGTATGTGTGTGTATGTGCATGTATATGTGTATATGTAGGTATATGCATGTGTGTGTGCATGTGTATATGTGTTTTAATACTTTAATTATATAATTCATTCATATGTGTGTACCTAAGAGTATATGTATGTGTGTGTATATGTATGTATGTGCATATGTATGTGTGTGTATATGTATGTATGTGCATGTGTATGTATAAGTGTATATGTGTGTATGAGTATGTGCATGTTCTTGTGTATGTGTATGTATATGCATATGCATGTATATGTATGTGTGTGTGTATGTATATGCATGTATGTCTAAGTGTATGTGCACATGTATCTATGTGCATATATGTGTGTATATGTGCATGTGTATATATGTATATGTGTGAAAGTGCATCTTCATAATGTATAAGTGTATGAGTGCATATTAATAAGTGTGAGTATGCTATTTAATGAAAATAACACAATTCAAATGATCTACAAAGAATAGAAATTGTACTTACAATTGTTAGCCATACTTTTTGCTTGGTTAGCTTCTTGAATAACCTGCAATAAAGAGAGAAAGAAAAGAGAGAGAGAGAGAGAGAGAGAGATCTAGAGAGAGAAAGAGAAAGAGAGAGAGAGAATTCAAAGAGAGAAAGATGTAGAAAGAGAGAAACAAAGACAGAGGGAGACAATAAGAGAGAGCTTAGGCAAAACAACAATTCTGCATATACATGCTTCAGCTCGTAAGTGCAGCGCAATTGCGAACGTTGGAGAGCTCTTCGATTGGATGCGTGAAAATGCCGATCGAAAAGCCTCCAACGTTTTAATTTTTGTTTGTCAACAGATGGTCGTGTAAGTGATGCTATTCGTCGTCGGATAAGTGACATCCTTTCGCGTCGCTTATGCGACGGTTTTTAACGTTGCCTATGTGATGCAAAAGAGCGTCACTTATGCGACGTTTATAAATGGCGTCATTCTAGCGACATTGTAAGGGAGCATCGCAATCCCGTCGCTACACAAGTCGCAAATACCGTCGTGTTTTGCATCGTTTAATCGACGGTTGGCGTGCGACGCTAATTATGACGCAAGTTGCAATTTTATAACGATGAAATTCTGTCGCCTTAATCGTCGCTATACACCTGTATTCCTTGTAGTGAAGGCATGAGAAATGTGGAGCGTTGGAATCTCTTGAGTGCCAAGAGAGTCTGGAATAAGGGATTCAAACAATGGATGCACCTCTGGAAACAGGACAGAAATAGATGGGTGGACTTTGAGGACCTTGACCCTACTACTGTGGTAACATACGAGGAATGGAATGTCTTACTGAGCAGATGCCACACTTGGGACCGATCTAAAATCCGACTACTTATGGGACAGGACTCCCTGAACCCGATGGGCCTTAAATGGTATAACGGTTATCGCCTCTCCAAGCTTCCATATGTCGAAGCTAGCAATGACATTCACATCAGTCTCAACAAGAAATGGGGTCTTAATTGGATGCGAATTCGATGGGATATGAAATTTATGTCTATCTCGCATCCTCTCATTGAAAACAAAAGTCGATTCTCCTATGGCAAATCCTACACCGTGGAATATGGACCAATGCAAAAGCTAACAAGATCTGTGGGGTTCTGCCCTGGTGCAAGAGATGTTGTCGTAGCAAATAGGATATTGGTCACCTGTTCTATGCTTGCCCTAAATCCCTTCGGTTATGGAGGGTCCTTGGTCATTCTTTGGGACTCCAAGAAAAAATCAACTGCAAGCAAGCCCTCATTGGTGAAGCAATCGGTTGTTTTGCGTCATTGTGGAATGCGATTAGGGGAGAGATCCTTTGGAAGATTTGGCGAGAAAGATGTGCTCAAAACTTTGGCAATACCCCCAAGGAGTGGTCGATCGAGAAGTCCCTTTTCCTTCCCGGCAAAAGAATTGCTAATTGTAAGAAAACGCCCCCCTTCAGACATCACAAAGAACTACTGTATCTCAACAATAAGCTTAAAACCAAGTGGGCACCACACGATGGGGATGCGAGGTTTATCAACCTCTTCTATAACTCCATGTAAGCCTTGCAAGGCCTAACCCAAAGGCTATGGCAAATCATCGAAATGAAAACTAGTCATCAGGAATATATTAGTTGGAAGCCAGCTCTACTTGGAGAAGTGAGCGGTCCTGCTGAGACTCTCCAGAACGCTCAAAACTCTAGTCATTTGAGTACTCAATGTTCCTCCTTGGCAAAAGGATCGCTAATTGTAAGAAACCCCCCTTTTTCTTTTTAGGAGTCATCAAGTTTTTTGTTTGATCAAGAACACACTTCACCCATGTGGGCCCTGCATGGGGGTGATGAGTGGGCAATTAACCCTTTTCTTGTAAAGCCACCTACACTCTGTAAATGCTTCCCCCGCTCTGTGGGATTTGGGGGATCCTGTGGGCACTAGTCCCCTTCTTTTGTATTTTTCCTTTATTTAATTCAAGTCTGGGAGATTAGGCTAAGGCTGAACTTCCTTTATTTAAAAAAAACAAAATGGAGTTGCTGAACAAAAGAACAGGTCACTCATGGAGATGGCAAGATGTATGGTAAAGACTTAGGCTTTACCACATAGTTTGTGGTTGGAGGCTATTACGTGTGTAGCATATGTACTGAACAGGTGTCCCACTAAGGCAATGCAGTCTATCACTCCATATGAGGCTTGGCATGGTTGCAAGCCATTTTTTGCTCATCTGCATGTTTTTGGTTGTCTGGCATATGCATTTGTGCTTGAACAACATCACAGAAAATAGGATGATAGAGCAAAAAAATGTATTCTTGTTGGGTACAATTCTGAAAGTAAAGGCTATCGTCTGTACCGTCCGTAGACTTAATGCATTCTGGTTAACCACAATGTTATTTTTGTGGAAGATGCTATTCAGCCATTGTTTTCATGTACTAAGGAGAGATTTGTTAGCTCCAAAGACATGTATAATATTTTGCTGCCTCTTTACAAGTGGAGAGTGTAGTGTTGGTCCTAATGAGGCAACTTCTCACCCTTTGCAAGTTTCATGTGATGATGCAAATCATTCCATTTCTGATGCAGATTTACATGATGCACTTATTGATGAGACAATTGACATTGAGCAAGCAAAAACTATGCCAAAATGGCTATTGCAGACCTTGCTTGATGCAAATTAGATGCAACCATGTCATATCGTACTCGATCAGGCTTTCATAGTGCCTCTTTTGCATTAGATTGCTATGCTATGGCTCCCTCTAGTCTCTATGATGAGAGGGAACCTATTTTGTTTGATGAAGCACAAAATTTTTTATATTGGATGGCTGCAATGCAATCTGAATATGATTTTATCATGAAAAATGATACCTGGTCTTTATGTGACTTGCCTCCTGGAAAGAATTCCATTGGCACTAAGTGGATATACAAGCTGAAGTGTAAACCTGATGGAATAGTTGACAGATAAAAAGCTAGGCTTGTTGCAAAGGTAATGCATAGGAAAGAGGCATTAATTTTGATGAAACCTTTGCTCTTACTTGCCGAATGACTACTGTTTATAGCATATATACACTTGTAGCTCATCATGGTTTGAATGTACATCATTTGAACATTAGAACAGCATTTCTAAATGGTGACTTGCATGAAGAAGTGTATGTTTTTCAACCCCTTGGCTTTGTGTAGAAAGGACATGAAAACCAGTTGTGCAGGTTAAAGAAGGCATTATATGGTTTAAAGCAAGCACCACATGCTCGGGATGAAAATATACTTGCCTATCTCATTGCACATGGTTCTGAGAATAGTCCAACTGAAATCATCATATATGTTAAGTGTGCTAATGATGTGCTTCTGATCATTGTGGTGTATGTTGATGACATGTTGCTCACTAGTCCTCATGACATGCATATTGCTGATTTTAAGACTAATTTGCATGCCTCATTTGAGATGTCTGATTTGGGCCATCTGCATCACTATTTGGGCAATCAATTTATGCAAGTTGATGGTGGAATGGATTTCTGTCAAATGAAATATATTGACACATTATTGTAGCGTTTTGGCCTTGAAGACTATAATCCTATTGCCACTCCTATGGGGATAGGTTTATCATTGACTCTTCATGATGATGGAGATGCATTTGATGTTGTTGTCTATCGGTAGGCTATTGGATGTTTGATTCACTTATGCATTACTTGTCAGGAGAGCACTAGATTGTGCCCTCTGACTATAGTAGAGAAGATTTTGGAAATACACTTCCCATTATAAGAACACCCATGTAGGAAAAACGATATGAAAATATGTGACTGATACAAGGTGTCTAAAAACTTAGGACTGATAGGTATGAATAACATGACCAGAGATGATACAAGACATCCCACAACCCGGAACTGATAGGTTGAAGCAAGATCTCTAGTTTATAAGAACTCCCTTGAGGGATATGAACTGGATACAGGAAATAACTTGAAAAGATCTCCTACTACGTGATTACAACAGGACAAGAAAGGATTTCCATGATACAAGACTAGACAAGACGAGAGCAAAAGAGAAGACTAGAACTTGAACTGGAACGTTAAAGTACTTACTTGGTGAACACGACCCCTTGAGCTCCCAAGATTGGCATTAACAAGAGTGATTATGAATGTGGCCAACCCCTCCTTATATAGGTTTTCAAGGGCGGTTCCCAAGGGCGGTTGTAGTTGATGATGTCATCAATGATGTCATTGAATAGAAACAAGACCTCTCGGTCTTAGAATTCAATAGATAGACAGTCGATCTTGGGGTTTTGGCATGTTCGAGATGCCATGGAAGCATTGGTTTCCAAAAAATCTGATCCAATCGTAAGATATAGAAAGTGACATGAAATCTGAGGTTCAGGATGGTTTCCTTTGTGTCCATGACATCACCTCCCCCTCAAGCGACGAGTTCCACGAGTAGCGATTATGTGACTGTGAGGTCTTCTAGAACTTGAATCTTCATAGCTCTTGGTCTTTGTAGAGTTCTTGATATGTGGTACTAGAACATGATGATGATGGATATCCATGATGAAACTCGAAAGGGTTTGTAGTATATCTAGGTGCAAAATCAAGTCCATGATTCTCATGATGGGTAGTACTTCTCTTTTGATTCTGATGATGATCCTTCTGATATGGGATGGTGATTGTAGAAGTCCTAATTCCAACTTTCTACCTCTTCTTAGGACATTTGAATACCATATGATCATGATCTCCACAATAAAAGCATAATCCATTGTCTTTTCGATGTTTTCTTTCCTTTTGTGTAAGTCGTCTCATCCTAAGGTTATCCAACTGCATGGGTTCTAGTTAAGATTCTTCCAACATATGTTGTTGAGGAACTGAAGTAAGCTTGTATTCTTGATCGTGAATAGAAATCTTCTTCTCTTGCTTTCTCTCAAGCAACCTATTGTCACACTCAATTGCTTGATTCATGAATTGATTCAAAGTATTTACCTTGGGCATGGTTAACATGAGGTCCTTGACATCGTCATGTAAACCCCATTGAAATCGGTTGATAAAATAATCCTCGTGCCATGTGAGATCACAAATGATTTGTCTAAATTTTGATGCATAGGAAGACGTAGGCCTTTTTCCTTGATGTAGCTTCCTTATCTTTGTCTCGCCAATACGTGAACAATTGGTATCTCCAATGAAGATGTGAACTCTCAACTAAAGCCCTTGAAAACATGCAAAATATCCATATCCTTCTCAAGGATAGGTGCAAACCATGAAAGAGCAAGACCACATAATAGAGTTCCTATGAGTTCTAGTTGAGAAGCATCATCTAAGTATCTCTCTGGTTGCATCCGTATGAACAGCTTCACTTGTTGCACAAATCCTCAACATTTTGATCTTGTCCCATCAAATTCCTCAGGCATGCTCACTTTTGGAATATTCTTCATGTTAGTCATCACGGGGGTACTTGAAGAAGATTGACTTACAATTATCTGCATCTCTTGGATTTGCCTGTGAAGTTATGTGACTACATCTTGAATATTCTATTGTTGAACCCTTTGTTGGTTTTCTCATATCTCTTGGACTTGTTGTTGAATGACTTTGAGTGCAGAAAAAAATTATTCTCGAATAATCTCCATGGTTCCTAGTCTTGATGAAGGTAGTCTTGCCAAAATGTCAGGGGAGCACAAGATTATGCCCTCTAACTACAGTAGACAAGATTTTGGAACTACACTTCTAACTACATGAACACCCAGGTAGGAAAAATGGTATGAGAATATGTGACTGATATAAGGTGTCCGAAAACTCAGGACTGATAGGTATGAATAAGAGGACCAGAGATGATACAAGACGTCCCACAACTCGTGACTGATAGGTTGAAGAAAGATCCCTAGGTTACAAGAATTCCCTTGAGGGATATGAAGTGGATACAAGAAATAACTTGAAAATATCCGGTACTACAAGATTACAATAGGACAAGAAAGGATGTGGACGATACAAGACTAGACAAGACAAGAGCAAGAGACAAGACTAGAACTTCAACTGGAACTTGAAAGTACTTACTTGGTGAGCACGACCCCTTGAGCTCCCAAGACTGGCATTAACAAGAGTGATTATGAATGTGGCCAACCCCTCCTTATATAGGTTTTCAAGGGTAGTTCCCAAGGGTAGTTGTAGTTGCTAATGTCATCGATGATATCATCAAATAAAAACAAGACCTTTGGGTGTCAGAATTTAGTAGATTGATAGTTGATCTTGGGGTTTTGGCACATTCTAGACACAATGGAAGCATTGCTCTCCCCAAAATCTGATCCAATCATGAGATATAGAAAGTGAAATGAAATCTAAGGTTTAGCATGGTTTTCTTTGTGTTCATGACATTACTTGGCCAGATTTTTAGTTTGATGTCTCATAGATGAGCAGGTTTATGCATTACCCAAGTGTCAAGCATTGGCAGGCACTTAAGCACATCTTTCGCTACTTGAGTGGTACTCGGCTACTTGGATTGTTTTATCCCAAGGGGGGATCACTATTTCCAGATTTGCATGCTTTCTTTGATAGTGATTGGGCTGGTTGCTATGACACTCTTGTGTCAACTAGTGGCTTTTGCTTCATGCTTGGTAGCTCATGTATATCTTGGTTGAGCAAGAATCAGCCCCTTGTGGCCTCTTCTAGTTATGAGGCTGAGTATAGGGCAGCTTTTAGAGCTACTATTGAGTGTGTGTGGCTTAGACGCCTTATGGCTGATTTGGGTGTTGGTAAGTCTTCTGCCACCACCATCTTCGTTGATAGTCAGAGCGCATTGGTAGTTGCGAGGAACCCTGTGTTCCATGCTCGCACTAAGAACATTGAGGTGCATTATCATTATGTCAGGGACAGGTTCTCTACTGCAGAGATCAGCTTGGCATATGTACCCACGCACAAGAACATTGCAGACCTTTTTATGAACGCTCTGCCTGGGGAGAAGTTTGAAGCTTTTTGCAAAGCTTTGGGCGTACTTCCTTTTGTGGATTTATTCCACATAGCTTGGCACTTCCTTATACATGAGTGCTAGCTCCTTGTTCACTACATCACTCCCAAGGGGGATTTGTTCATATATTTAGATAGTGATGTGTGTGAACCCTCTAGGACCATCAGGGCACTTTTTTCCCTCTTAATGAGGTTTTTTTCCCCCGGCTTGTATATATGCCTATTGCCCTAATGGGCTACTTATCTTTGTACATTCTAGTGCTAATACATTCAGCATTGTGTGTTGTGCCTCAACCTTCTTCTTCTTCCTTGTGTTGTTCACGTGCTTCTGTAGACATCTAACTCCAACATCTCAAAGGGTTATGTCGAAACATAATGCTCAATTCTTGCAATGAGGATTAGAATTTTTATTTCACTAAGATTTAGAACTAGAGGAATTAGAAGGAGAATCATTATCAATGAAAGAAGTCAAAAAGCTATGTCCAAATGAATTTGTTCATGATGTTCTCTTTCCACTTACAAGAAGGGCAAAAGAAACAACACCATTAAAGCTTTCCAACTTAAAACACATAGGATTAGCAAAAACTTTACTTTGATAGTTTGTTCAAGTTAAAACATTGTCACCAAATAATAGTGAGATAGCACTATATTTCATTCAAAAAGTTTTATGTATAAGATATTCTTCATTGATGTGGAGATTGGAATATTCACCCAAAGAATTCCAGGTATGGGTTTGGGTTGTCCTCTGAATTTTGAAAATTTTCATAATCAAGGACATGAAGACCCTCTTTCTTGAAAGAAGCCATATATTTTGCTTCCCAAAGAACATAACCTTATTCATGGTTTATCATCATATGGAGGAGAGTTATGAAATAAAGGATTCATGATTCCTAGATTACAAAGAATAATTGATGATCAACAAAAGAGAAATGGTAATTTAGAAAATCACTCTCGCCACATATGAGATTAGATATGGAAGAATATCAAAGGCATCATCATCTTTTGATTGGTTCACTACCAATGAATTATTCAATGAACAAAACATCGAATAGACAACCCATGTTTTGTAATTTAGGATTGTCTTTATGATAGAAACACTATTTTGAAACTGGATCTAACCAAATTATTCATAATACATCATTCTCTTCATTCTAAATATCATTAGCTACTATAGATAGCATGTCATCAATTTGTTACATGTCTGAACCATCATTGTTATCTACATCTAAATCATGATCACACCTAATCATTTTCCACCATATAGGAGGTGGATGCTTTTGAATCACTTGAATGTGCCATAGACTCCAAAACATTGTTCTCGACTTACATAAGCTACTCTATGATGGAATGCATCTTGAACATCTATGAGTGGAAGTAATAATCAACATTTGGTTTTCAACTTTGCCATTTCTTTGTTTGACATTTGACCAATGAGTTGAAGGTTTGGTTCCAAGAGGAATGTTGTTCCATGTAAATGATTATGCATTTGCATTCATGTTTTCTCTACTAATGATACAATATGTGTTTCTTCTCATGATGAAAAATGATCAAAAATTTTTCCTTTTTTAATAGCATATGAAATAATCCAGTTAATGTTCCCTGTCAAAAAGGTATTTGTATCAATGATTCATAAAATTTCCACAAGGTACAATGATACGAAAACGTTCTTCAAGATTATGCCAAAAATGTTACGACCATTAGAGACATAGACTTCAAAGTTGAAACTCAATAAGAAGGATACTTCTCTAGCCATTGCTCCCATCATAGATCTGCAATCAGTTTTACAATTTTTGGCGTGATTTCCAATAATCCAATGAGTAGAATATAAGTTGTTCCAATATAAGTTTGGACGAGTTGTCTTGTGAGTGAGTTGAGTTGATTTGGGAAAATCAAGTATAGGGCCTCTGTTTAACAGACCCCTTCCACTCCCAAGAACCCGAATAGATGTTTAAACACGTCTCTGACGGCTATTACATGTTTAACAATTGCGTCATCTGTGGGAAAGTGGCAGCAGATTGTTGCAAGTTAACTATCGGAAAGTAGCAACAGAGTGTTGCAGAGTGATTGTGGAAAGAAAGATTGTGAAGCGACAGTAAAAAAGAGTAGTACGCAAAGTATTGCAAATGTGATATATGCTGGTTACTCGTTCCGGTGAGTCATACCCGAAGTATAGAAGAACCCAACAGCCTTGGGTGATACCTAATTTGCTATGGACGCCTCCAGGGAGTAGAAGTGCAGATAAGTTTAACCCAGTTGTCAAGGAAGTGAAGAACGTTAGTAATGGTTCCGGTAGCATTCCAGTAGAACAAATTGCAATTTCGACAGATTTCGGTGCGATTTCAGTACACTCTGTCGAAGATATAGTAACTCCAGAGTTTACTAGGATGCAGTATGCAATTAACTTAACACCATCTGATCAAGATTCAAATTTGTCTGTGGATAGAAGAGAGTTGGCCAAAGAATTCAGTGAAGGTGAAAAAGTACCTTGTTTTGGTGAAAATACGACAAATTTCGGTTATATTTCGGTCCCAATTACAAACAGTTCACAGTTTTCCGGTGACAGTTTACCATTTCCTGGTGAATCTTCATTCCGATCATCATCATTCAGAGTAAGCTTCCCTACATTTGATATTAAGGAGGAAGGTAGCTTATTCAAAGCTGAAATCCGAAAGAGATTAAATGATATTATCAAACCAGAAAGTGCACATGGTGACGATACAGATTTCGACGGACAAGAAATTCAACCTCGGAGCTCAGGAGATAGTAACAACACAACAGTCAGCACCGTGAGTGGGCAACAACAGCAACAACAACAGCAACAGCAGCAGCAACAACAACAACATCCATTTCCACCTCGACCGGTACCAACAGGAGTAACTTACACTAAATTCGGTGGATTTCCAGGTGATGATCCAGATGCTCACGTACGTACCTTTGAGATAAGTTATGCAATGCTCAATCATCCACCTGATCCAACATATAAAGCTATTGTATTCCAATCCACATTAGTTAATGAAGCAGCCAGATGGCTCACATAATATGACTTTAATCATTTTGTGACTTATGAAGCAGTAAGGGATGCATTTTTACAGAGATTCCGGTTTAAGAAGAACCCGGCCGAAATTTTGGATTACCTACAGAACAACAAATAAAAGATGCACCAATTTGTGCAGGAATATGCTACGCTGTTTCGCACTCATTTGAGGCAATTACCGCCAGCACATGCCAACCTGCAAGATGACGTTATTACTCAATGGTTTATTAATGGGTTAACTCCGCAGCTCAGACAGATTATGATCATACGCTGTGTGGGAGCTATGACCCTACATGCGGTTATTACAATGGCTTTACAGCTCGAAAATAAGGTTGGAGGTTTTACCGAAGATCTGGAATAGTTGAAGGCAAACAAAAACATTCTAGAAGATCCAGCTAGGCAGATGTACTCCACCACGTGCAAGAATTCAGGGCATACCAGTGCCACTTGTGCCCTCAACCAGTTGTTTTGCGCTATCTACAATACGACCGGACATTCCACCGAAAACTGTGCATACAACGCCAAAGTGGAGGGAACAACAACAGTAAATGCTATTATACAAGAACCGGGGCAACCTGCCACTCACTATGTACCTCCTCAGATGAGAAACAATCAGCAGCAAGGGTACAAAAATTATCGAGGCCAGAGGAATACAAACTTCAATGCAAATCACTGGCAGGTAGGACCATCACAGGAAGCAACTAATTTGCCACCACCTCGCTGCCATTTTTGCGGTGAGTTTGGTCATATCAGAAGATTCTATAAAGATGCAACTGAATATGATCAGAGGAAGAAAGAACGTCAAAACCCGATGACAAATATGGTTCATATCACACCAATCGAAACACAAGCTGCAGTAGTTCAAACCAGATCCGGTAAGTCAGTACAACCAGCAGCTGAAATATTTGAATCAGGCATCCGAGAACAGCAAAGAATGTATGATAAAGCTAGTCAGTGGACCACCACGGAACCTTCATCCCAGATCCTATTCCGGTGACACAAGTTCCGATGTCAAAGGAAACTGTACAAGAGCAAGAGTGAATCCCAGTAACCGACACATCGTCTTCAAAATCGGTGAAAAGTCCAAATCAAGCATATCAAGCATGGGAAATTTTATCTTAAGCATCCATTACTCTCGCTCTTGGCTAGTTACTTGCATTAGTACCAGGAGTTCGGCAACAGTTTCAGCAACAGTTCAGTCGTGAGTCTGCCTGCATTCCAGCAACAGCAACGATAAATACCGGAAATTGACTCTACGATGGATCATTCGGTCCCATTAATTACGGTATGGTACAAAATTCATAAGATTAATCAAGTACTAATTGATGGAGGGTCTGGTGTAAATATAGCCACTACAGCACTTTGTAAGAAGTTAGGATGGATGGAAATTGAACCTGTTCAGTTTCTTGTTAGAATGGCCGACCAGTCCAGAGTCCATCCTGTAGGACTTGTAAGGAATGTACTGATAACTTTGCAGGGTACAACTTTTAAGATGAATTTCGTAGTTTTAGAACTACCGGAGTCTAGTCTTGATTATAACCTTATTTTTGGTCATCCTTGGCTGAAACAAGCTAAAGTCATACAAGATTGGTCTGCGTAAGAACTTACTTTTAAGGACAACAACCGTAAATATGTTGTCAAGTTAGATGCTATTTTGCCTTGTGAGTTACATCCTAGACCTTATGTAGTAGAACCAGTCCACATGTTGGATGGTTTATCCGATGATGAAGAAGAAGAATTTTTGAAGAGTAACATTGATTTGATTTCCTTAGGCACTGTTGATCTACAATCTGTTGTAGATAACTGGAGTCCGGCAGCATGTACGGTGATGCCTATAACTGAAAGGGGAAAAGTAGAAGATAATGATGCTCCAGATGCAGCCACTTTGCAACAAATGCTACAGTTTGATGATGGTCCAATAAAGCCTAGTCAATTTTATGTTCCAGAAGATCAGTTGAAAACCTATAATTTAGGAGATGAAGTAAATCAACGACCTGTCAAGATTAAGGAAGGATTGTCTGACGAGTTTCAAACAGACTTGATCCAGCTTCTTCGTGAGTATTCAGATGTTTTTGCATGGGATTACCGTGATATGAAGTGTTTGGACCCTCGTCTCTATCAACATAGGGTCATGCTGAAACCAGAAGCTAAACCAATCAAACAACCCAGCTACCAGATGAATCCTAACTATGCAGCACAGGTAAAGGCAGACCTTGATAGGTTATTAAAAGTTGGATTCATCGTACCAGTAGAACATGCCGAATGGATATCTCCAATTGTTATTTTTCCTAAGAAAAACAAGCAATTACGAATATGTGTGGATTACCGGAAACTCAATGCAGCTACAGTGCCTGATCCGTTTCCTCTACCATTTCTTGACATAATGCTTGATAGAGTAGCAGGACATGAAATGTACTCATTCTTAGATGGATACAGTGGGTATAATCAGGTCAGAATGGCTGAGCAAGATATACCGAAAACCGCTTTTATCACCAATTGGGATGTTTTTGCTTGCACAGTTATGTGGTTTGGATTAAGAAATGCTCCTAGCACTTTTCAACGATGTATGCAGGAAATATTCTCGCCTTATCTTACTTCTTTTATGCAAGTATATCTTGATTATTTCTCTTTATTTGGTAAGATGGTAGCACACCTGTATCATTTACGGTGTTGCTTTGAGAAATGTGGTGAATATCGACTCTGCCTAAACCCCAACAAATCTGTTTTTGTGGTTTCTTGTGGTAAGCTCCTTGGCCATATTGTATCTGCACAGGGTATTCAAGTTGATCCAGATAAAGTTGCAGCTGTGTTAGAAGCACATGTACCTAGTACGCCAAAGGAAGTAATGCGCTTCATGGGTCAAGTGAGATGGCATGGTCGTCATTTACGGTGGCTCGCTCATTTATCCATTCCACTCAATCGTTTAATCTCGAGTACTCCTAAACAGTTTGATTGGACTCAGGAATGTCAAATTTCTTTTGATCGACTAAAAGGATTATTAACACAGGTCCCAATTTTACAACCTCCTGATTGGGAATGCCCATTTCATGTTTTTGTAGTTGCTTCATATATCGCAATTGGAAGTGTCTTAATGCAACAGACTGATAAGTGGTTTAGGCCTGTTTACTATGCAAGTACAAGGCTTGCTCCTGCCGAAAAGAATTATTCAGTCACTGAAAGAGAATGTCTTGGTTTGGTATATTCTGTAAAGAAATTTTGGCACTATTTACTAGGCTGTAAATTTATCTTTCATGTAGACCATGCTGCGTTAGTGTATCTAGTTCAGCAGCAACACTTAGGGGGTCGTATAGCGCGTTGGGTTCTACTTTTACAAGAGTTTGATTACGAAGTAATTCATCGACCCGGAACTGCACATGCATTAGCAGATTTCTTTTATAGGTTGGATTCCGGTGAAGATCCGGTCGGTGTTGATGACACCACACCTGCAATTTATGTTGCTGACCCTACTAATGATGAATCTGCAGAATCCCTTGTGACACTTAATTACTATGATCAGCTATTAACTTTTCTTACTGATGGATATCTTCCTTCTCAGACTTCTCTTGCAATGCGTAGGAAAATTGCAGTTTACAGTCGTAGATTCCGATTAATTGATAGAGAATTTTACTATATGGATCACACTGGAGTTTTACTTCGTTGTATTCATCCACATGAAGTAAACTCAATTATAGCTCTGGCACATTCCATACCTTCCGGTGGACATTTTGTAGCAGATTTAACGCACCAGAAAATTCTGCAGAGTGGACTTTGGTGCCCTACTATGTACAGGGATGTATCTCAGTTTGTAAAAACCTGTGATAACTGTCAGAGATCTGGTCAGCCGTTACAATGCCACTTCTTCCCTCTACAACATGTCTTACCTTTAGAACCATTCCAAAAGTGGGGCCTTGAATTTATTGGGCCAATTACACCTCCAGCCATACTCAGTCATAATCGTTATATTTTGACACGTACAGATTATGCTACGAGATGGGCAAAAGCTTGGGCTTTACGGTCTGCTACAACTATTTCGGTAGCAAAGTGCCTAATGAAAGATGTATTTCCAAGATTTGGATTACCTTTGGAACTTGTGACAGATCAAGGCACGCATTTTGTTAACAATTTAATGAAAGTACTCACACACTCTTTTCAGATTATGCATAAGTTTAGTTCACCGTATTATCCTCCTGCAAATGGCTTAGCTGAAAGTACAAACAAGAATTTGTTAAATATGCTTCGTAAACTGATTCTGGAATCACCGCAAAGATGGGATCAACTGTTACCTGCAGTATTATGGGCATACGGGACTACATACAAGGTAGCAATAGGACTAACCCCTTTCAAACTGGCTTACGGATTGGAAGCCATAGCTCCAATGGAAGTTGTTATTCCTAGTTTACGTGTGGCCATCACTTAGAAGTTGTTACCGGAAGAGTCCTTGCCATTTCGGTTGGACACACTCAGAGAACTAGATGAGCATCGTTGGGAAAGTTTTCTGACTATTCAGGAAGTGCAGTTAAGACAAGCTCGTACTCATGACCGGTATCTTAAAACTCCAGTTTTTACAGTAGGACAGCTTGTGTTATTTTATAATGCAAAATCAAATCGCGCAGTTGGAAAATTCAAGTTACGATGGTTTGGTCCTTACCAGATTACTGAACAAGTAGGTCCAGCTACTTTTTGGTTGACTACTTTGACCGCAATTCCTCTTCCGAAAGCAATAAATGGTTCAAAGTTGCGGCCGTATCATCAAGCATCTAACTCTCGCTGACGTGTTCTTCATTTTTTTCGCGTGTTATTTATTTATTTTTTGCATGATTAATAAAATAAGTCTGTAAATATCCTCGTTTTGCTACCTAATTATGTTCAACAGCCGCTTTGAATTATAGTTCTGCTCATGCATGCACACCGAAGTTATGAAGGTTATCATCTCAATATCGCGTGATGATTAACAAATTCAATTGCTTCTTGTTGCCGACTATCTACTTAATCTTCTTTTTTCCGCTGTTAACCGCTATTGTGTCTGTGTGATTTATGTGTTTGTGCTCTCTGTAAACCCTACGCAATTGTGTTCTCATGCTTGCTATTGTCTATGTATCATGGAAGCTCTAGCAAACTTCGCCGCGTTCCGTGAAGGACTCCCTGCTGATGTAGGTGAGTTCCTGCGCGTACGTGGGTTGGTGAATTTCGCTGAATTACCTTGGCATTCCGTGGATTGTCACCCTTTCTACGCACAAATCATCGCTACCATCGCTGCCATCGCTGCCACACCTGCTACGGAGCAGAATTGGCCTATCACTTCCCTGCCCTCTCGTACCGTAATTACCCTCCAAACCTTTGCTGATGCATTTCGGCTCTCTCTGCAAGGTCGGGAGAATGGCCCTAATCTACCGATAGCCACAATGAACCAATTATTCCCTAGGTACTCTTCTAACGAATACGCTATCCTTTGTTGCCCCGAGCCTGAACGATCAACATTTCAATTTCTAGTTGCCATCTTGAACTTGCAAAAGTCCACATATGGAATATCTCGACCCTTTTACTCTGCCATAGATCTAGATGCCCGAGATCCTGTAAACTTTGCTACATATTATTTCCATCGCATTCACAGAGAATGCGTTGCGATTATTAAACAAGTAAACAAGGGTGATATGCCGCGTTCCCATCTCCCCACATTTTAAGTTTCCTTTTTCCGGCAATACAAGCAGCCTAACCACCACTCGGAGGACCTGTTCTCCACCATGAAGAGTCTGCACAGATATTGGAAGATGATGAAGAGGATGACGAAGAGATTTTCCACGTCCTCTGCCGGAAAAGAATCAGAATTAGTTCATCGGATAGTCAGGTACAAGGGTCTGCCGCATGAAATAAAGTAGATGACAAAGAAGAAGAAGGATAGGAAGAAGAAACTTTCCACGATACAACAACATCCATGCATCCTGATTCATCAGCACAGTCCTCTTTGGAGCAGCAACAAGAACGTGATGATACCACTAGCTCCAGAGATAGTTTTACTAACGAGGAATCTCAACAGCAATCTGAACCGGAAAAGCAAGAAGACGATCATTACATTGTTAAAGATATTTTTGATGAAATGATTAAGACAGTAGAATTTGCAGTCCCCAACGCTGATGCTCCACAACAACTCACTGACAAGGTACTCGACACTACCACTCTGCAACCCCTTCCTCCACCTGAACCTCCACTCAAACCTCTTATTCCCATTCCACCCATTGTACCTGACGCACCCGACTCATCTTCCTCTTCACGGAATTACTTTCCCCCCTCTTCACACTAACTTCTGACAGCTTCTTCATCTCAACCACGTCCTCATCTTCTGATTCCTTCAATTCCCATGATTTCTGAGCTAGTATCCATGGGACAAATGCTGATCCAACTATCAGAGCAACTACCACTACAAATGAAGGAAGTGACTGATAACATCCGAGATGAATTCCAACATAAGGTGAATACTCTAGAAGCAGACATCACTCCTCTGTAGGAAGAGATCGATGTGGTCAAAGCAGAGAATCAAGCCTTACATGAACAAATTAAGGAGTTAAAGGCCAGACTTGCAGAACAGGACACTATAATTAATCAACGAGATGTTGCACTAGCTGAAGTTAAAGAAAAAGATGACTTGTTAAGTATTGCAGATGCCGAAATCACATAGCTGAAACAATTAGCCCAAGATAAAGAAGATGCACGAATAGCTCTGGTCAATCTATTAGAAGAAACCAGACAACAGCTCGATGAAGTTGTACAACGCGGACAGGAGATGGCGGACCAGGCAAAGCGCACTTCTGAGGAACTCCAAAGAAGCAAGTTTGATTTATCTGAAGTCAACAATATTCTTAAATGCAAATTGACCATGGAAGCGCAATTACAGAAAGAGATCGCAAGTACCCGCCAAGAGCGCGACGCCTATTACAAGACAATCTAATTTTAGAATCATGAGATAGAAAGAAGAGAGTATCAACTCGATACACAGAAAGAACAACTCTCCATAATTAATAAACAGATAGTAGGTATGAAGGTCAGCATGGATGCGGCTCTATCTAATGAGTTTTATTTACAGGAAGGTTTTCTGCAGACACAAGTAGACGTTTTGATGTCCTAAGTTATTTCTTTAAGTTCAGTATGCACAGATGCTCAGCTCGTCGAACCAGACATTTTGAAGCAGATGATAGAATCATTAAAGAAGAAAATTGCCCGGACTTTTAGATTAGCTAGATCTATGTACCTAGAAGGAATAGTTGATGAACCATAGGATTTTTTGTATACCTGCGGGTTCGAGTCCATCGTGCATGCAGTGTTAGCCGGCCACCGGATTGGCAATTGTAAAGTCTGCCCTTTTTTCATATTCCGCATGAACCGAAAGTTCATTGCGTAAACGATGTAACCTTTTATATAAATCAATGAAAAAGATACTTTCGGTGACGATCAGTTGGATCACTAGACTGTCTGTCTGGGTGAATGATCTGTAACGTTACTGTGGTGTACATTTGAGTAATTCTGAGTATTCTGATCCCGTTCTTGTCTTGTTGTTTATTAGTACTTGTTCGGTAAAGATTATTTTGTGATAATATTCAGAGTAAGTTAAGTGTTGAATTACAGTTTTGCTGAGTGTACTACTGTGATTCTGTGTACGGTAATGTTTACTGTATGAATCGATTACTGAAGAGTCTTAATCTATGTATGAGTCGGTACGCTTTGAGTGAATTGTCATGTGAGGAAGTCTGGCAAGGAAGAACCAGAGTTTTCTGTTAGTAAGTTGTATTAGCAGAATCGTTTGGACAAACTGTCGTGTGAGTGAGTTGAGTTAATTTGGGAAAATCAAGTATAGGGCCTTTGTTTAACAGACCCCTTCCACTACCAAGAACCCGAATAGATGTTTAAACGCATCTCTTAGGACTAGTACACGTTTAATAGAGAGAGAGAGAGAGAAGTTGATCATAGTCCATAATTTGACACATGATAGTTGCCTGTGTTGGATGTATCGTCACGTATACCGACGCCCATTGGATGTACCAATGCTTATTCCAATGGCATTACTGGGAGTACCGTTGCTTATACCGACAACCATATCTACAAAAAAAAAACTCGGCAGAGTGTGTTGTCTTTTGCTACAGCAACATTACCATGATGTTGCTTAGCAAAAGACAGTACACGTTGCCCAAAAAAAACCGAGTACATGAGATGTGTACTCTAATGTCCACCAAAATATGATTTCATAACACAGAATATTATTGGACACAAAAGAGATAATCAGAATGAACCATGAACCATGAACCATGTACAAGAAGAGTTATATATTTCATAAATGAAGCATGTACAAGAGTGTGGCAAACCATTGTCATATATGACACTTTTACAAAATGTTGAAAAGCATTGCATTGCCATATAAAAATCAAATACAAAATTTTGGTGTGCCACTACCGTACACATGCAAAGAATGCTCCATATCAATAATCGTGCAACAAACAACAATCATGAAATGAGATAAATTCACATGATATTTACAAACAACAAGTAGAAACCAAGTTTATAAATTCATCACCTCATCGCAAATGCTCCCATGAAACGACTGCACCACATCCCTCCAAGTCCTCCAATAGTGCAGTCAATCCATGACGATATCCATAAGCCTCCTCCGTTCGTGTTGGAGGATGACCCATTGCCAGCTCCTACAACAAATATACAAAACATTAGACGAACATAAATGAGAAGCTTAACACAAACAAATTCAATAAACCAAATGGTACTTACAAACTCATGATGCATCGTGTCATATTTGCTACTCCCCAAATGTGATGGTCCAATCATATCTAAACCTGTGACTATGGCATCTCGCTACCAGCGATATCGGTCAGTAGTCTACTGCTGCTCATCGCGAATCATATCCCACTCATTAGTATCTAACTATATAGGCTTTGGTAAGCCTCCTCTCAAAGCATCACAAGCCTCGGATCGCCGATGGGACATAACTTCACGTGCCATGTGCAAAACCCACTCTGAACTGACAAGAGGCTGGCTGCCCATCGGTTGGTCGGAACACCTAGAAAATTGTTTGTGCGATTTAATTCTTCCGATCTTTATGTTGTTCACACCATTCCAACATCATAGAGTGTCCAAACTATATGGAGCAAAGTTGTCATATGTGTGCACACATTGTTTTTTCGGCCGCATCCATCACCAAAGCTCCATCTTGGATACTATACACCTTGGATTCATCATGGTCATGAGCACCCCAAGGTGTACGTGGTGTTCCATGTGGCGTACCTAGTGAGGCTGCCAGGATGAGGCCGAGGGGTGTGCTACAACGATCCATCCAATACTGTGACGGAGCGGCCATATATGTGGGAGGTACTTGAGAGATGAACTCTAAGAACTGCTCCTCTATCGTGGAATGTGGAGTGACTAGAGGATTGTCTCCCATCGTGCTCTATAACAAAAGGACTCAAATAATTAGCATATGATAATAAAGGTAATGTAGAGGAATGGTAGTGTACAAAAGAACCTAGCAAAAAAAATAAACAAAAACTTTACGTACAAGTGTTTGATTCAAACCTCCTCTATTCTAACGTCCTCTTGGAGATCGGATGCACCAAGAATATCTATCTCTATATTGACGACTTCTAAATCACTTGCTATGTTTTCTTCTTCCTGATCATCGTCTATTGCTTCATCCTGTATTTTGTCTTCTTCAATGACCTCTTCTTCTCGAACAATGATCTCTTCCTCCTCGACTATCGAATGAATCTCTAAGTCCACTACTGATGGACTTTCTTCTACATCTATGTTCTCACAAATTTTTCTACTACGTGGGGCATCTTGTAAAACAAATAGCTACTCTGGTTCTTTTGGATCTGGTATAAAACAACTTGCTCAGAGTGTTCGGGAAGTACAAATGTATCTCTTTCATGCGTCCATAATTTTGTGGAATTGACTTGCAGCAAACCGCTCTTATCCCGCCTCACTCTTGCGTTTCT
>CM035430.1:83969548-84007048 GCA_020310875.1 Ceratopteris richardii | reverse complement strand
CTGTGTGTATTTATGTGTGTATGCATGTGTGTGTGTGTGTGTATGTATGCATGTGTGTATATGTGTGTATGCATGCATGTGTGTATATGTGTGTGTATATATGCACGCATGTGTGTATATGTGTATATGTATCTGTGTGTGTATGTATGTGTGTATATGTGTGTGTGTATGTATGTGTATATGCATGTGTGTGTATGTGTGTGTATGCATATGTGTATATATGTGTGTGTATGTATGTGTGTATGCATGTGTGTGTATGTATGCATGTGTGTATATGTGTATGTGTGTGTATGCATGCATGTGTGTACATGTGTGTGTATGTATGCATGCATGTGTGTATATGTGTGTATGTATGCATGGGTGTACATGTGTGTGTATGTATGCATGTGTAGATGTGTAGATGTGTGTCTGTATGTATGTGTGTGTATGTATGCTCTATCTTCCTATCTCTATCTTCCTCTCTTTCATCTCTCTTTATCTCTCTCTCTCTCTCTTCTCTCTCTCTCTTTATCTCTTTATATCTCTATCTCTCTTTCTCTCTCATCTCTCTCTCTCTCTCTCTCTCTCTCTCTCTCTCTCTCTCTCTCCCTCCCTCCCTCTCTCCCTCTCTCCCTCTCCCTCTCTCTCTCTATCAATAGAGAATAAAACAATCACTTACAGGTATGTCCTTCTTTTGGATCCTTATTGTCAAAGCGTAATTTATGTCGTCTATCGTGGAATTCCAAAGAATTGATGCCAAAAAGCTTTTGCAAAATCAAAGAGGAGAAATTATAAGACCTAAAGCATAGAGAAAGATAAAGGTTAAGAGTACGCACACCACTTACCAAGATGTGAGGGCTAAACAGAGAGAGAGTGTGTGTGTGTATAGAGAGAGAGATTTGTATGTGTGTGCACAAGAGAATGTAGGTCACAATGTCCGAAAAAAACCACAAATAAATGGAAGAGCGTTATATATTTACATTCAGACATACATGCATGCAAGCACGGAATGCATGTGTATACACACATTCATAGATGCATACAGATATACATGCATACATACATACATAGATGAAAACATACACACACATACTTACATATATAAGTGCATGCATGCATGAAATCCATACATAGATACACATGCATGAATACATAGATACACAATTCGTTCATTCATATATAAATATATGCATATTTACAAACAAACATACGTACATACATACATTCATGACTGGATGCATACATACATGCATACATACAAACATAGCTACATACATGCATACATACATCGATGTATGTATGCGTACATACATGGATTGGATAGAAACAAACACACACACACACACACACACACACACATATATATATATATATATATATATATATATGCATACTTGTATACATTATATATATATATATATATATATATATATATATATATATATATATATATATATATATATATATATATATATATATATATATATATATATATATATATATATATATATATATATATATATATATATATATGTATGTATGTGTATGTGCACATACACATATATATACTTGTATACATTTCATCCATATATACATCCACATATGTATACCTGTATACATACATACATATGCATATAAATGCATCCATACATAGATAAACGACAAGAAGGGGGGTGTTCAATGCTGCTTGAAAGTATAATAGGTTTCTATTAAGCTATGCGACGATGTAATTTTAGTAACCCTAAGACTTTTAAAAGAATTCGTTATTATTTAAGAAATGCAAGCATAGCATATGCAATGATAGGCTCTCATATTTATGTGACCAAATGTTGCTATCGCAAAAGGTTTTGCTAACTCACTTTGAGATTTTTGCAGCACGAGCTGAGTTTCCAGTGTATCAAACCATTGCTTAAGCACCGCTTTGTTACAGGAAAACCTTTGATACACAGTGAGATATAAAGAGAGAGAGATAAATAAAGAGAGAGAGAGAGAGAGAAACCATCATATTTGAGCAACAGAGGAAGAGCATCCACAAGTTCTTCTCTTCTCGACTTATTCTTTGAATAAGTATCATGCATGCATTCACACATGCATATACGTACACATAGCCTAGTTAGAACATGAACACATTAAACACATACGTGCATGCATGCAATACACATAGAGCACACATAATGGACATCCATAAATCCACACAACACACATGTGCACACATAATACACACGTGCAATATAAGCACATATAGAATAAATGAAAAACGTTATATATTTACATACACACATACTTGCATGCAAGCACGGGATGCATGTGTACACACACATTCATAGATGCATACATATATACATGCATACATACATAGATGAAAACATGCATACACATACTTACATATATAAGTGCATGCATGCATGAAATCCATACATAGTTACAGACATATGCATGAATAATACACTCGTTCGTGAACACATGCACGAACATAGAGTATGTATCTTTCCTCTTAATACTTCATAAAGGTTTTTGGAGTATATTCTTAAGATTGGGGCTTTGTTGATCACATAAAAGACTACGGTAATTGCATCACCAATAAGCATGAATTATATTCATCTCATTCATCATTCGCATTGATACTTGTTTTACATGTGTTCTGCACTTTCTGATCCTTCATTCTGTTTGCATGTCTATCTCCAAGTGAACTACCCCTTGATGCTTTAACACCATAGACCTATCTAGCTCCGTGTTTGGACATAACTTGAGTTGTCTGAAGCAATCGAGTACATCTAAGTTATTCTTTATACAATAAGTAGAATCCATCCTATCAACATCATCTATTAATGCTAAAAAGTAATGGCAGGCCTTCCAAAATGACCCATTCTTTTGTGAATAGTATTCCTAGATCCACAATGAAAATTTGAAATGCATCCTCGATTTGGGTTATCCCCTATGTGAATAGTATTCATTGATTCCTTCCTTTCGCAATGAGATTTTTCCCTCGCTTCAAGTTCTCCAAAAAGCGACCCTTCTCATCGAACTTTAACTAGTATCCCCGCTCAACGATTTCCCAATCACAAGGTTTTCGTTCATTGTTGGTACATGAAAAACACACTTGATGAGCATACCTGTTCCACCTTGTGGCCAATGCCACATCTCCAATGTGTGTCATCTGATAAGGATTTTCATCCCTTGTATTCACATGCCCTCTTGCTCTTAGTTCATGAAAACAAGTAAAGAAATAGTTTTTGGAACTCATGTGTTGGATACAATTAATATCTATATACAAAAGATTATGTACCTTTTACCTCATATCACTAACATGGATCATTGCTAGCAAACTCTCACAATCAGGTTTAGAAGTAGTATTAGCATTGTAATGAGGCACAACAACACCATTAAATGGTATCTGATTATTAATCCTTAAAAGATAATCAATGTTTCGATTGAAAGACTAAGTTACTTGATATAATAAGAACTCAAATGTTTTCGAATAGATTCAATGAACAAAAATTGAAAAATTTGAGAACACACCAATATCTCTTAAATTAAAGAGCCAAAATAAAGAGATAGGTTTATTAGTCAGATTAGTCATATTGGGGTTTCATTACTAAATTAAACAGCTATTCTTTTGGTATCATATCATGATCATGCATTTCAAAGAAATTTTGAATATGATACAATAATAGAGAAGGTACGGAAATGAAGGTATGCATGACCCATTCTTCAGAACGATGTAAAATCGTGTTTGTATAAAACATACATTAAGTGGTACAATACTGAAAATATATAAAGGTATTGTGTATGAATCAAGGAAATCATAAATCCTGAATGGATCCTTTCAGAAATGCATACTCTTTGCAAATGTACCTTTAGAAGTAGAACATGAGGCAAAGAATATACTACTGTATTAGAGTATTACATGATAAGGTGGGTAGAAGATCTATGAAATAAAATCTTTTTTTTTGGGAAAATAAGATTTAAAGCATATGGATCTCTCATGAAGAGTAAGAAATGCTAGTTAGCCTCCTATGAATCTCTCTTTAGCTCATTTGCATATCTACTATTTAAAATTTATAGTAGTTTTTTCTTTGAAAAAAAAAACATTAGATTGATCACTCTAGACGTTCTTTAATAGAAAGATGAATAACAATGGAAGGAGCTCTTTGAATATGTGTGCTTCTCGTGTTTTGATGTGGATATTTCTTGATTCATTTCTTAAAATCATTGTCAATTTATGTTCAGAAAAGTTTCATTTATAACGTTTCACTATCTTTTTTGGTCATACAAGCACATTTTACCTTGTTTTAGAAATTTACTAGTACCACATCTATTATTTGGATGTTGTTGCAAGATCCATTATTGTGGTGTATTAATGAGCGTAAGTAATTTTTTCCTAGGCCTTTCATATGTTTACTTCTTTCTCTGTAGGATCTCTTCTTAGCTGGAATAGACACATCAGCATCTACTCTAGAGTGGGCAATGGCTGAGCTCATCCGGAAGAAGGAATGCCTACTAAAGTTGCAAAAAGAACTAGATGAAGCGCACAAAGGAAAATCTGACTATTTGATAGATGAAGATGTGAAGGACCTTCCATACTTGTACAATGTCGTGAAAGAGGTGTTGCGACTACATCCTGTTGTTCCTCTTCTTGTACCTCGAATTTCTAGCACAGAGACTACGGTGGAAGGTTACTTGCTACCAAGGGGTACGATCGCATTTGTGAATGTTTGGGCGATCGCACGAGATCCTAAGATTTGGGATCGTCCAGAAGACTTTTGTCCTGAGCGATTCGAGACAAGCACACGGGATATGAAGGGCCAAGATTATGAGCTTCTACCATTCGGATCGGGAAGGCGCATGTGCCTTGGCATACGATTGGGGATGTCAATGGTTACAGTGACACTTGCTAATCTTATCAGATTCTTTGATTGGGAACCTGCACTTGGTAAAGGTGTGAAATCAATTGACATGGGGGAGGAAAATGGGCTAGGCAGTGCAATGGAACATCCCCTGAAATGCACTCCACACATTCGCAAGGAATTCGTCAATGCATTCCTCACATAATGAGAAATTACTACCTATATGTGTTTCCTAAACAAGGCTAGGTAATATTTCTTGATGTAGAACTCTATTTATCTTAGACATTGGTTATAAAAAAGACATTATATTTCACACGATGAATTCTTGTATATAAATCTACTATAATCATCCATGGAATCAAACTACTTTGGTTTCACTAAAAGCAATAAAAGTTATCCAAAATTCCATGTGTGATAAGCTTTAAGCAAAGGAGGGTGTCAAAAGAGGTTGGAAGATGGTAGACTCATAGAGCACTCATGGTGATGTTTCATGTGAGGGTGGCTACTTTCTCGTATAGGTGTCCTTGCATTTGTTCGAGGCATGGTGGGAACTTTGCACATTGCCCTCCCTGGCTGGATAGGTGTGTCATAAGACGTTTCTTGGTGGTTGTGCGCATTAGGTCTCCTTAAGGTTGGCTCAATCTATCATGGTATGGTGGTATGTGAATGTGCTCTATTCTTTCTTTATTTCTCAATATAAAGGTTGGAATAATGCTTGAGGTTTTTCCTTATTAGTAGATTTACTTTCCAAATCAAATTCTTCCTCCCATCTTATAAGAAAACCTTCCAGAAGCTATTTGCGATTGGATTTTGGGAGTATCACTTAGAAGTCTTCACTTCACGACCAAAAAAGTTACTACACTTGTTTCCTTTAGAAAGCGTGTAATATTTGAACCCTTATCACATGTAGTATCCAAATGCTTCACATGTCACAAACTAGGAGAAACTTGAAGATGATCTTGCATGAGGCTTAGGCATTGGAGAGCATATATTGGCCATAGATATTCTCCAAAATTACATCCACCCCTCGATGACACAAGATTGTATCAAGGAGAATAGTCATGAGAGGGAGGGGAGAGTTGGCCATAAAATAGGTACATCAATGCTCATCACAAATGAACCCCATGATCCAAGCAAGCAGAAGGAATGAAGTAGTAGGTAAAGGATGGTCCTATACTTCAAATTAAGTGAAACCCTACATCTCCTTGAAAAACAATGTCTTTTATCAATAAAATCATTTGAAAAGACTCATTATGTAAATATTAGATCCCTTTTGTGCAATCCAAGGAGTCCTCCAATGCTTGACGAGCTTAGGTAGAAGTCATTGTGTGTGCATGTGCTTGTGTCTATGTGTATGTGTGTGCACCTTTGGGCTTCTCACTCTCACATTAGCATGTGTCACTTGGACAGTCTTCACATCACCCTCATGTCTCCATGGGTTTAGAATCACAAGGTGGGTCTCCATAGGCATTGGTGCTCACCATTGTTCTACAAGAGACACTTCCTGGAATATTATCTATTCTTAATACAGTTTTTTTAGAAGTGGTGCTACATGCAACAATGTCATTCACATTAGCTAAGTGGGCTCTTCAAGTAGACGAACATGAGTATGCTTTTTGTTGTACAGAAAGTAACTAGAATTCCTTCCTAATATGATAATCCAAAGAATATAGAAAAAGAAGAGAATCAATAAAAATCTGAGAAGTGAATGGAATGATAATGGTAGAGAAGTGAATGGAATGATAATGGAGCTATAGAAAGTAGGCTTCTTAGACAATAAAGGCCTGAAAACAAAATTATTGGATTTAATAAAGTTTTGAACCTTCTTAGTGTTCATTCTAAAAAGTATGCAGAATATGGGAGCCTTGCCAATGTTCATTCTAACAATTTTGCAAAAATATGCAACATAATATGAGGCACAAGAACACCATATAATGGTATCTAATCAATGTTTTGATTGAAACGCTAAGTTACTTGATGTAATAAGAACTCAAATGTTTTGGAATGGATTGAATGAATAGAATTTCAAAATTTTAGGAACACACTAATATTTCTTAAATTAAAGAATCAAAATAAATAGAGAGGTTTATTAGTCTTTTTATAGATTTGAGGTGTTTTTACTAATAACAAACCAAGAAAATTCATTATCCAACAGAGAAAGAAGGATAGACTAAATCCTCAAATTCCTTGAAAACGGATGGCCAAGAAACCTCTAAGGAAAGCTACTAGTGCACATCTTACTAAAAAATGCACTATAATATTATCCCGTCAATGATGATTATTATGAAAAATTAAATAAGATTAATCATACTGGGGTTTCATTACTAAACTAAACATCTATTCTTTAGGTATCATGTCATGATCATGCATGTCAAAGACTTTTTAAATGTGATACAATAATAGAGAAGGTACGGAAATGAAGGTATGCATGACCCATTCTTCAGAACAAAGTGAAATTGTATTTTGTATAAAACATACATTGAGTGCTACAATACTAAAAATAAAGGTATTGTTTATGAGTCAAGGAAATCATAAATCCTGAATGGATCCTTTCGCAAATGAATAGTCTTTGCAAATGTACCTGTAGAATCAGAACATGAGGCAAAGAATATACTAGTGTATTAGAGTATTACATGATAAGAGTGGGGGTAGAAGATACAAGGGAAGAGGATCTATGAAATCAGAGCATGTTGTAATATGTGTGTATGATTCTTGAAAAATGAAGTAGCAAGGTCAAATATATATAATTAATATAAGGTCTAGTACTTACCTTACCGAAATGGTCTTAGATAGTGTAGGTCAGCGTTATAGCTGAACAGCCACTTTGAAAGACCTTTTTTATTCTCTCTCTATCTCTCACTCATCATCTTTTTTAGTTTGAAGGTGTGTATGCTAAGGTTCATCTATTGGAAGATCTTGTAAACTTGTGCTTTATTTTTATTGTGACCCAACTCACTCCAACATCTGGTATCAAAGCATAGGTAGAATACACCCTTAACAAGATGAGTGGCTATAGACTTGAGAATGAAGATAAGCTTGAGAGAATGTCTAATTATCCAGGAGTTTTATGATGATGAATCTGTTAGTATCAAAGGACTTATGGAATATTTTCAATGGCACTTATCCAAGGCCAAGACAAGTGAGCGAGGAAGTTAGTTCATCTTCTAGAAGACCTCCTTTCTCTATTTCTGTTCAACAACACGGGATAAGTGAAGAAGAAGGAACTCCTTCATCATCAGGAGTCAATGGAACTACTATCAGATTACCTCCTACAAAAGAGAAATACATATGGGATTTAAGGGATGCACTAGCACTTTCATATATTGCTATGAGAGTCAAGAGGTATATTATACCTCAAACCAAGTCTCGCAAAACCTCTTGTCAGGCTTGGTTGGAGTTGGAGAATCTCTATGAAAGTAGAAACACTGCTAAGAAAGCTTATCTAAGGAGACAACTAGCCAACACAAGGATGAAAGTTGGTGAATCAGTTCAATCACATATTATGAAGCTCAAAGATTTATGAGATCAGTTACTCAATGTTGGAGTCACCATTTCAAATCAAGAGATGGTAAACACACTTCTAAAATCACTTCCATTTACATATCATGCTTTCGTTACTTCTTTATCTCTCTCTATAACAGATAGAGAACTTTCATTTGAAGAGTTACAGTTCTTGTTACTTCAAGATGAAGATCAGCAAAAGATAATGGAAGAGAATGATGAAGCCATGTTATCATCATCAAAGGGAAAGGAAAAAAAGTCTACCAGCCTTTCTCCTAATGCTTCCTCTACACCCAAAGAAAAGTCTTTGACAACATTTGATTCAAAGAAAGGAGCATGCCATTACTATACGAAACTAGGTCATTACATAGCAAAATGCAAAACAAGGATTTTCAATGAGAAGAAGAAAGCATCAGGTAATAATGTTGAAGATGATCCAAAACCTAGATCTTCAAATGTAGATTCTTACTCATGTATTATTATTAAAGAGGTGGCTTTTGATCAAGCAGCATTAAATGCAATATCAGATAATCATTGGATTTTTTATTGTGGAGCTACTAAGCATATGACAGGTTGGAGAAAGGAATTTTTTTCCCTTTATAACTCTTTAGGTAGAAGAGTGAACATTGCAGATGTTAATGATTTGGATGTTTTAGGTGTTGGAGAGGAAAGTCTAGAGCTAGTGGAAATTTCACAATTTTCAATGCTCTTTATGTTCTAGACTTGAAGAAGAATTTACTCTCTATCTCTATTGTCTTGTCTCATGGTTATAAAGTTGCTTTCAAGAAAGATTCATGCCAGATCCTCTCACCTAACGAGGAGCATTTTCTACTTCAAAGTGAACACACAAGGGGCATGTTTGTATTGTCCAAAATAAGTCATGCTAATGTTTCTAGGTCTACTACACCTAGGGAGAACATGAAGTTATGGCATGCTAGATTTCATCATGTGAGTTACATGTTGGTGTATGAAACAGCACAAGAACCAAACTAATGTGATATTAGAAACCCTCTATAACCATCATTAGCTGAGCAAGCCTTCAATCTTCAACATCTTTAATACTTTTCTTAGTAAATGTGAAACTTCATTTTTTGAAACTACACCTTTTCTTCCAGCTTCAATTCTTCTCTGATTTGAGTTGAATCTTAAAGATTCTTATGCTCGATGCTCAGTAGGATTTCTTAAATGCAGTGAGCAACACATTCCAAGCAAAAACTTTCAAGTGGCAACTTGTAAACAACTTGGAATGTCTTGAGAGATTACACTATGTCTAAAAATCAAGAATTACCCTCATCAATTTGACATGCCTTCACTATTAAGCTCGTTTATCCCCACACATATCCCATCTTGCAAAGATTTTTGGTCAATTGTAGTGGAGGATAGTAGCTTCAAAATGAGCTATGACTCATGGAGAACATTACACTATGCTATGAGGTGTGCCTTTTAGAATATCATATTCAAGTGCACTAGAAAAACTCATAAATTGACCTCTCATCATCATATCTCTTAGAAAAAAGTCTAGCTCCCTCTATACTCACTTAGGACTTACAAAATCAAGTTCCACTTCTTTCTTATTAATCAAGTTTTGGACTATTTTTTATATCTAAATCTACCACTATAATACATGTGTGAATTTGTCCCTTCACATAGGCATGCTTTTTTTTAGTACCTGTCTTCCGTAACTCTTTTGTCCTTCTTCTTTCCTCATATGTCTTCATGCCTAATTAGTGAATGAAGCCCCATAGCTCCCCTCAATCATTATTTAGCATTCTCTGACTTCTTCATACAATCTCTTTCTCTTTTATTCCTTCCATTCCTTGCAATCTACTTGTCTTCACTCCATCCAAGCTTTTTGTCATGATATCTGTTACCTAATCTTTTGTAGGAGTATACACAACTTCAAGTTCTTTCTCCATTATCTTTTCTCTCAAGAAGTGATATTGAATCTCTATATGTTGTGTTCTTGCATGAAAATATTAGATTTGCTACAAGATATAATGAACTCATATTATCTCCATGTATTACACATATACCTTGATCAATGCCCAAGCTTTTGAACAAGGTCTGCATCCACTCTACTTATTTAGCTCTTTCCACAAGCCCTTTGTATTCTATTTCAATTGATGATAATGCCATTCTATGGTGTTTCTTTGAACACCATCTCACAAGCTTATCACCTATATACACCATTTATCCATGTGTTGATCTTCTATCATCTTGAGTTCATATCCAATCTAAATCACTATATGCTCTCAACTTTATGTTTGAGGTAAAAGGATAATACAATCCTTCCTTTATAGTCCCTTTGATATAAATCTGAGAACTCTTTGACCTGCAATCCAATGTTGATCCTTTGGACAATCCATGAATTGTGAGAGGTCTCCCACTACATAACTAAGATCAGGTCTTGTTAGTGTAGCATAAATCAAACTTCCCACTAAAGATTGATACTTCCTCATGTCTCTGAATTCTGCACCATTATATTTGCTAAGCTTATGATTAACTTCAAGTGAAGTTGAAGCTTCTATGCAATTCTCCATGTTAAACGTCTTCAATATATTCATAAGATACCTCTCTTGCAATACATATATACCATGATCTACATAAGTGATTTCCATTCCAAGAAAACATGACAATTTTTCTAGATCACTTATCTTGAATTCCTTCTCAATTAACCTCTTTACGTCCTTGATTCCTTCATTTGTGATACCTATGATTATAATGTCATCTACATAAATGCAAATGTAGATTATACCTTCATCTATTCTTTTGATAAGTAAACTGCATTTGCCATTGAATTTTGATATCCAAGATCATTGAGATACTTAACAAGCTTACTTTAACCCATAGATTGCTCTTCTCAATCTGCAAACATAATTTGGATACCTATAATTTGCAAACCGTTGAGGTTTCTTCATATATACTTCATCACACACACACATACATATATATATATATATATATATATATATATATATATATATATATATATATATATATATATATATATATATATATATATATATATATATATATATATATATATATATATATATATATATATATATATATATGTATATATATATATATATATATATATATCCATTTAGAAAATGCATTCTTTATATCCAATTGACTTAGGATCCATCTTTTTGATGTCACAATGGCAATGATAGTCCTTATGGTTGACAACTTTGCCATAGGATTGAATATCTCATCATAATCTATGCCATGAGTTTAGGCATAGCCTTTGACCAGATATCAATAAAGATGTATTGAAAAGAGTCGACACACATGATTTGATTATATTACTTTTGAATAACCTTTGTTATGGTTTGAAGATATAAAAAGTAATGATTTAAGACAATATTAAAGTGGATTTTTTTCAAGGAGCATGTTTATTAATCAAACATCATTTATTATTATTGAATCGTTATGTTCATACTATATAATTTGTATTGTAAGTTTAAGTTTTTTCATGATACATGAAGTGATTATGTGGATTTTAATATGAATTTATTATTATGGATTCTGATATGATGTGAGTATGAACGATATTTACCTAAATTGATTATGATGGATGTAAACTAATTGTTTTGATGTGGATTATGTTCATTATCTATATTTTATCTATGTATCTATCAATCATTCAATCTATCTATCTATATAAGTTTTTGGATCATCACACATACACTATGCTTGAGATTATTGGATATGCATAAGAAACATCACTTGGATTGTTTCTCATTATAGAGTTTTTATTTATGCTCATGTTTTTTGAATTTTATAAGGATCTTTGATTTTTACCTATTTATGTAAAATCCTAGAGCTTTATTTTTGTAGAAGGAGGAAATAATAGAATCAAATTTCACCAGTTTCAGGTAGTGGAACTTGAAGATTCATCAATCAATTAAGACACCTAAATCAAGTCATCAAAATTGATTTTTACTTTTCCTAGATTGTAGCATATTGATCCTCTTCATTTCAGCAAATTATCCCACTTTGATTTGAATTCAAAAACCACTTGTAAAAGTCGTGGAAGGCTTCAAGAGTATATGTAAGGTTTTCCGATCACTTGTACATTACATTGAAGCAATATAAATACACTTTTTGATCATCTTTGTGTTGCTCCATTTCTGTGCACCTTCATCTTCAAGAACAGTTATCTTGCAAAAGTTGTTTCTCTCTTAACATAACATCAAATTGGATTAGTGAGAATTCATTAAAAAGATATAATTGTGTAGTTTGTGTAAGAATTTTGCGAGAATTTGGTTCGATATATTTTTAGCAATCAACATATGAAGGTCTTAGGGTCTATCTTTGCACAACCCTACAAGATCAAGGACACCTCTATTCAGTGTTAAGTTTATTCGATAAGAATATCTTGCTTATTTATTATACGCTTGTGCATTTTAGACACAAAACACTATTTATAACATTCCTCCAAAAGGAAATTTTCTAATTGTAATCATGCAAGTACCTCTAATCATTTCAAGCTGAATGTTTCATTCAAAGATAGCAAGTTTTTTTAGCTAAGAACAGTGAAAACTACTCTATTTTTTTTATCATTTGTTTCTCATTGGTTTTCCAAAGTACATAGTGGATTTTATTGACTAATCAAAATCATATAGGGTCTATTTGAAATTACAAAAGCTCAAGTGTTTGTCCTATGTTGGTTGGCTAGACCAAACTTCATCACTTGGCAACTCAGTTTCCTACCTCCTACAATCTTCCCATTAGTTCTATTAGTGGTATTAGAGCTACATCAACATGGGTGATGTTTTTCCATCAATGATTGAGAATCTTGATAGAAAGAACTATGCCACTTGGAAAATTAGAATGGAAGCCTATTTGCAAGGTAGTAATCTTTATGGAGTTCTAGGAGGTGATGAAGTATGCCTATACCAAGATCCAAAGGAGGGCCTACACAAGCAGACATAGATAGACTCACACTTTGGTGTGCAAAGAATGCTCAACCAAGGTCATACATAACTAATTCTTGCTCCATTTTTTTATTTCTACATATTAGAGGATGCAAAAAATCTCAAGAGACTTTGGATATACATGAGACCTTCTTTTCTGTTACTAGATGTACGGAATGAGTTAAACCAAATGAGGAAGACTCTAAAAAAAACTATGACACAGTTTGTTACCAAGTTCAAAGAGGTTGCAGATCAGTTAGCATCCATTGGAGAGCCTATTGAGGAGGAGGCCATCATGAGGAAAATCCTAAATGGAATAAGAAGTGATAAACAATAGAAATCCTTCACCATAGCTCATGATCTCATCATGGATGTACAAACCCCATATCTCTGTTGGAAACAATGATCTATTAGTCAATCTTGCTCAGAGGATACAGCATGAGTAGCTATTTTTATAGCACTCTCCACCCAAAGAAGCCCGTCAACAGCGGATAACAGCACGTATAGCTTTGGTTCTTACTCCTTCTAAAGCAAAACGGGCTGAGCACCTTGGCTACATGAAGAGCCTCCTAAAGCGTCGACCACGGTTCGATTCCCATTGACGGCAGTACGCGAAGTGTTTTTTTGGACTATGATTTTCAAATAAAAAGCACAAGCGAAGGCGACGGATGGCGTTATTGTTACGGATGCGAAACAAGTTGATTTATTCCAGAATCACGATCGATATTCTTCGCAGCTTTATTGCTTTATTGAGGAGCTTTTCAAGGATCATCAAATCCTATATAAGACAAGCTTGGCTTATTGTCTTGTATCCTTCACCTAGGATCAACACAAGCTTTCTAGAGCTTGGACCTCAGTAGAGGTGGTGTTTCTTCTAGCACATGGGGCAGCCATGGTGCTAACTTGAAGCATGTTGAGGAGCAGCTATGGAGTTCTTCTTGGTGATTCTTCTTGGAGAAGATGAAGGGTGTGCTCACACTCTACCTCATGGAGAGGAGGTTATCTCTTGTTCATGGCAAGAAGACTTGGTCATTAGCAGCTTGAAGGTGAGGATCGCCCATCTACATAATGCCTTTGAAGATTGTCTTCCACAGGAAGATATTAGGTTGAAGATTCTCTTCTACAAGAAGATGTCTGGCTACTTCAAAGACATTGGATGGGACCATCTACATGGCGTATTTGAAGATCATCTTCTACACGAAGATGTTAGGTTGAAGATTGTCTTCTACAAGAAGATGTCTAGCTACTTCAAAGACATTGGATGGAGTTTAACATAAGATTCACATCTTATGTTAAAGTATTCAGGTACATATTCTCTTTATGCACACAGGTACTACTTGAAGTTTATGGAGGCTGTGGCGTTCATATCAGGAGGAGTCCTATTCGGCATAGGTACAAGAGAATCAGTACGTATATGCTTTATGCATATTTGATGAGGTGTTTAAGAAGGTGTGTTCACATGAGTTTGAGGATTTCCGTTCACACTGATCCTTCCTCTTTCAGTCACTCATATTCACTCTTCTATAACCTATAAGGTCACACATCTCATGTATATTCAGATTACTGCCCACACATCTGAATATGTTTGTTACATTGTACATTCACTCATTCATCTATTTCTCATCACATAGAGTGGTTGAGAGATATGCTCCCACATTGTACATTGAACATTGGTATATATGATACTATGAGTAAGCGCTGGCTTACGTAAAACCTTACACATGACGTCTATTCTTTCTCTATCTTTATCTCATCATTTTTATGATTAAGTTGTGGTATGTTCATGTTTTGTCAATATGGAAGATTGCTAGAATTAATGTTGTATATATACTCGACCTATGGAACCATGGACCTATGACATGAGCTAAGGGCCTACCTCACTTCCAACATTTGGTATCAGAGCACTAAGGTTTTGGTTACAGAACTTTAGATCTTTGGCATCAATGCATTAAGGCTCATTCATAATCCGAGGTTCCTAGACTTCCAGATTTACAACATATGATTTGAAAGCATCTTCTAACATTTGACATTTGACATACACACTTAATCTAGATGAGTAGAGATTTGAGAATTAGACAATTCAGTTACATGTGTATTCATCAGTGTGGAGTATGAAGTTGATGATCTGTTAGCAGCCGAATATTTTTGAAGAGTATGCAAATACTTTACAAAAGTATTGTTTGAAGACCCAGAATTGATGAAGAGAAGACTACTTCAAATTCAAGGAAGAACAATTGTTTAGAGAAGATGAAGGAAGCAGATCAACATCAAATCACAGGTATCAGTTTCTACTATCAGATTATCATTTGCAGGTCATGTCTTAGAAGAGCAGTTATGAAGAGATTTGAAGAAATTCAAGGAATGCTTTTATACGCTTTCATCATTTGAAAGTTAAAGGCTACATCAAAACAGGTATCTAGAGGTTTTTCTAGAGAGATTTGAGAGATCTCTTTCATGGCAAGAAAGTTCATCTAAGAAGACAAACGCAGAGATGAGATGAGTTTTTTCAGCCAATTTTCTATTGTAAGTTGGTTGGATATCAAGGTACAAATGTATCTAGAGAAGGTAACTCTAGAAGGGTAATTCATCATTCAGACAAACGATTGGTGAATTTAGTCGTTTCAGACATTTGAAGCAGAATTATGATATGAGGAGATGATAAAACATGTTTCTATATTCACTTCCATTTATATACCATGTTTGTTTTAACTCTTACTCTTAGCATTAGAGAAAGAGAAAAATTCAGTTGAAGAAGTCAAGAGTGTTTGCTACTTCAAGATGAAGAGAACAAAAGGTATGGAAGAGAAGTTTGAAGATGTTGACATCATCAGGTGAAAGAAAGATGCAGAAAAAGAAAGTCCATCATTTCCAAAAGAAAAGTAAGGCTTCCTTTTCTCATATATTTTCCATATACTTTTCCTATTTTATCCTCTACACCCAAAGACAAGTCTACGAGAACATCTTGTTTAAAGAAGAAGCAGTTTCTTGTTTTGCATTACACTTGGTCATGATTTAGTAGATTTGACAAAGAATTGCATTGAGAGAAAGAAAAGCAGCAGATATATGTTTTAACTCATATATGTATGAGTTATGTTTTAGTTGAAGCTTTTAAGCAGGCAGCTTATATATTCCCTCAAAGAATTCTTGGTGTGTCAATACAAAGCTACTTTGTAAATGACAAGTTGCAGAGAAGTATATTTCTTCTTTATCTAACTCTTGAGGTAAAAGAGTTTTCTGTAGCAGATGTTGAAGACTTGGGTTGAGGTTTTATGTTTGGAAAAGGTTACCTCATATTCAGTACTTTCAGAAAACTTCAGAAAATTCAGACTTGTTGATGTACCAGTCAGTTGAAGAATCTACTTTTTATGATTGTCTAGACTTTTGGATACATGTTTGTATTCAAAAAGGTGTTCCATCATATCCTATAACTTGATTGAAAAGTGGAGTTAGCCAAAAGAAAATCAAGCAGGTACTATCACATTTCACCCGGGTAAAATATGAAAGTTATGAAGTATCAACTTGCAGCTTTTGGAGTTCTCAAGGTGAGAAGTTTGTCCACTTATGGTTCAAGTAGGAATTTCAGATTCCTTAAAGGATTTGTTTGAAGAAAAGTTTTACAACTTTTTGAGAAGCATGGACACTTGGAGACATTCAGGAAGTAAATCAAACATTCAGTCATGAAGGTTTGATGAGAGCAGATTCTACACAAGAGAGATCATTGATCTTAAATAGATCTTATATGATCTTGAGTATTTATGATTCAGTTGTCTATCCTTTGTTTGTGAAGATTCTTAACATTGGAAGAAGTAAGTCAAAGATTCAGATTCTATCAGATTTGTGTTGCAAAGAGATAGAAGATACTTGTTATGTTACAGAAGGTTATGAATCCTATAAAGCTTTCAGCAAGGTTTTGTTATGTTAGGATCAGCTAACCTTATTCTAGATTTTGGAAAGCTGAGGAATGACATGGAAAGCTATTGGCATGTGTACAGTGCTAATAAAAAGGATTCAGAGATTTTGTTTCAGATACAGGTATTGATCACTGAACATCAGATTTATGAAGGAAGACGTTCCACATTTCACAAAGTCTGATATATTTGAAGAATACTGGATACTAGTGTTAAATCATCCAGGGGGGTGATGAAACATGAAGACTTATTTTCAGCCATATGTAAAAGAATGTAGAGTCATACCTACAGGTATTCCTATTTCAGGTATTCCTATATTTCCTTTGTCAGGTTCTCTTTATGTTCCAGCTTTGAAAGAAGAAGGAAGAAGAAGAATGTTTGGAGAAAATTCCTGTTAGGATGTTCCTGTTTAGGAGAAGGTTCCAGAGTTCTATTGAAGAGAAGCTTGATATTTCAGAAAGGTATATTTCAGAAGTGCGCACATATATGTTTATACCAAGTTCTGAAGGAAAGAGGTATGAAGGATTTAAAGGATGAAGACATGATGACATCATAGATTTTTTGACTCATATTGAGTTGAGTACAGTCAGAGATGAACCAGTAGTGTTCATAATACACTAAGTTGTGAGTTGACAGTCACAGGTTCCAGGATTCAGTTCTTGATTTTGTTTAGTGTATTTACATGACGCAGCAGAAGTACGTTGAGAAACCTTTTTGGAAGGTAAATGCAAATATGTGGATCCTAGTGTATGTTTTCAGGTTTTTTGAAAACAGGAGATAGCAAGTTCGGAGACAGGTCATGCTATATTTGTCAAGCAGTGATTGCTTGATGAGAACACTATTGGATATCTAGTTTGCATATTTTCTCAAGTATTATGGTTCATATTCAGCAAGTTCAGGTTTTTTGAAGGAAAGTCAATTTCAGTTTTGAAGAAGACTTGTTCTGAAGTATCGGAAGTACAAGCTTGAAGCTTGTGATTATTGGCAGCTTGTAATAGGTTGCAGATTCAGTTGAGATTGTACCAATATGACATTGCAGGGGGGATTGTTGGAAACAATGATCTATTAGTCAATCTTGCTCAGAGGATACAGCATGAGTAGCTATTTTTATAGCACTCTCCACCCAAAGAAGCCCGTCAACAGCGGATAACAGCACGTATAGCTTTGGTTCTTACTCCTTCTAAAGCAAAACGGGCTGAGCACCTTGGCTACATGAAGAGCCTCCTAAAGCGTCGACCACGGTTCGATTCCCATTGACGGCAGTACGCGAAGTGTTTTTTTGGACTATGATTTTCAAATAAAAAGCACAAGCGAAGGCGACGGATGGCGTTATTGTTACGGATGCGAAACAAGTTGATTTATTCCAGAATCACGATCGATATTCTTCGCAGCTTTATTGCTTTATTGAGGAGCTTTTCAAGGATCATCAAATCCTATATAAGACAAGCTTGGCTTATTGTCTTGTATCCTTCACCTAGGATCAACACAAGCTTTCTAGAGCTTGGACCTCAGTAGAGGTGGTGTTTCTTCTAGCACATGGGGCAGCCATGGTGCTAACTTGAAGCATGTTGAGGAGCAGCTATGGAGTTCTTCTTGGTGATTCTTCTTGGAGAAGATGAAGGGTGTGCTCACACTCTACCTCATGGAGAGGAGGTTATCTCTTGTTCATGGCAAGAAGACTTGGTCATTAGCAGCTTGAAGGTGAGGATCGCCCATCTACATAATGCCTTTGAAGATTGTCTTCCACAGGAAGATATTAGGTTGAAGATTCTCTTCTACAAGAAGATGTCTGGCTACTTCAAAGACATTGGATGGGACCATCTACATGGCGTATTTGAAGATCATCTTCTACACGAAGATGTTAGGTTGAAGATTGTCTTCTACAAGAAGATGTCTAGCTACTTCAAAGACATTGGATGGAGTTTAACATAAGATTCACATCTTATGTTAAAGTATTCAGGTACATATTCTCTTTATGCACACAGGTACTACTTGAAGTTTATGGAGGCTGTGGCGTTCATATCAGGAGGAGTCCTATTCGGCATAGGTACAAGAGAATCAGTACGTATATGCTTTATGCATATTTGATGAGGTGTTTAAGAAGGTGTGTTCACATGAGTTTGAGGATTTCCGTTCACACTGATCCTTCCTCTTTCAGTCACTCATATTCACTCTTCTATAACCTATAAGGTCACACATCTCATGTATATTCAGATTACTGCCCACACATCTGAATATGTTTGTTACATTGTACATTCACTCATTCATCTATTTCTCATCACATAGAGTGGTTGAGAGATATGCTCCCACATTGTACATTGAACATTGGTATATATGATACTATGAGTAAGCGCTGGCTTACGTAAAACCTTACACATGACGTCTATTCTTTCTCTATCTTTATCTCATCATTTTTATGATTAAGTTGTGGTATGTTCATGTTTTGTCAATATGGAAGATTGCTAGAATTAATGTTGTATATATACTCGACCTATGGAACCATGGACCTATGACATGAGCTAAGGGCCTACCTCACTTCCAACAATCTCAACATATTCCTTGGAAAAGTCTTCAACCAAGATGCCAACAATAATCTGAAGGAATGTAGCTGTTGTCAAGCTAATACAAAAAGTACTCTTTATGCATATAAGAAAGACAAGAACCACAAAGTGAAGAAGAAAGAAGATGATGAAGAAGACTCCCAAGCTTACTATGCAAGCAAGATCAAGCAGAAAAGGGAAGAACAAAAGAGGAAAGAGTGACAAGTCAAAAGTTCAAATGTGCAACATTGTGCCATCTGTGAGAGACCAACCATACCACTAAAAAGCTCACATTCATCTTAGGTATGTAGTCTATATACATAAATGAAGAATGCATTTCACTGAAAGGAGATATATTTAGGATCTACTCCCAAAGTTCAAGATACGGAATACTAAATCTATAGGTACACCTTTGGAAATGAATCATAAAAATAGTGTTTATGAAGGAGAAAATATTGAAGACATTAAAGAATGGCAAAGCTTGGTACCTAGCTTGATCTATGCTACTCATATAAGGGCAGATATATCATATAGTGTAGTAGTTCTAAGTCAATTCATGCACTCTCCAAGAAGAACACACATGGATGCAGTTAAGAGAGTAATCAAGTACCTCAAAGGTACAATCAATGAAGGTATATTTTATTCTTCCTCTTCAGATTTACATACCAAGATATACTTTTTGGAGTTAGAGGTATGCGGAAGCAAGTGAACAACACAAGGAAGAAGAACAAGCTTGGAGCACAACACTAGAATGTATGTATTACCACTAGAATATATAGAGCTAAGTAAACCATTAGGGCTATAGGTGTATATATAAGCCAGGGGGAAAAAACCTTCTAAAGAGGAAAAAAGGTGCCCCAAAGATCCTAGTGTGTTCACACACATCATTACCTAAACATATCAACAAACCCCCCTGGGAGTGATGCAGTGAACAAGGAGCTAGTAGGCATGTATAAGGAAGTGTCAAGCTATGTGGAATCAACCCACAAAAGGAAGTAAGCCCAAAGCTTTGTGGAAAACTTCAAACTTCTCCCTAGGCAAAGCCTTCGTGAAAAGGTCTACAAGGTTCCCTTGCATGGGCACATATGAAAAGATGATCTCTCTAGCAAAGAACATCACCCTAACATATTATAATGCACCACAATGTGCTTAGTGCCAGCATGGAAGGCAGGGTTCCTCGCACCTGCCAATGCACTCTAACTCTAAGTGAACATGGTGGTGGCAAAAGAGTGACCAAAACCCAAATCAGCCATAAGTCGTGTGAGCCACATACACGCAATAGTTGTTGTAAAACCTGTGCTATATTGAGGCTCACAACTAGAAGTGGCCACAGTATGCTGCTTCTTGCTCAGCCAAGATATGCATGAGCTACTAAGCATGAAGCAAAAACTAGTGGACACACAAGTGTCATAGCAATTAGCCCAATAAGAGTCAAAAAAAGCATGCAAATATGGCCATAGTGATCCCCATTGGGATAAAACAACCCAACTAGTTGGGTAGCAGTCAAGTAGCAAAAGATGCACTTAACCACCAGCCAATGCTTGACACATGGGCAATGCATAAACCTGCTCATCTGTGAGATAGCAAACTAAATATATGGCCAAGTAATAAGTAAATCAAGCATCCCAACAACTTGCTGTTAGAGAACAACATCAAATGCATCTCCAACATCATGTAGACTCAATTATAAACCTGTCTTCATAGGAGTGGCAATAGGTTTACAATCTTCAAGGCCAAAATGATGGAAGAATGTGTCAATATATTTCATTTGACACAAAGCCATTACACCATCAACTTGCATGAATTGGATGCCCAAATAATAGTGCAAATGCCCCAAATCAAACATCTCAAATCAAGCATGTAAATCAGCCTTGAAATCAGCCTTGAAATCAGCAATATGCTTCTGATGAGGACTAGTGAGCAGCATGTCATCAATTTACATGACAATGATCAAAAGCACATCATTAGCACGCTTAACATATAAGGTGTTTTTAGTTGGACGGTTCTCAAAACCATGTGCAAGCACATAGGCATGTATCTTTTCATACCAAACACGTGGTGCTTGCTTTAAACCTTATAATGCCTTCTTTCACTTGCACACCTAGTTTTCATGCCCTTTTTGCACAAAGCCACAGGGCTAAAAAACATACACTTCTTCATGCAGGTCACCATTCAAAAATGTTGTTTTAATTTCCAACTGATAAACATTCCAACCATGATGAGTAGCAAGTGCACAGACGCTATGAACAGTAGTAATTTGGCATGTAAGTGAAAAGGTTTCATCAAAATCAATGCCTCTTTCCTGTGCATAACCCTTTGCAACAAGCTTAGCCTTATACCTGTCAACTTTTCCATCATGTTTATGCTTCAGCTTGTATACCCACTTAGTGCCAATGGACTTCTTGCCAGGGGGAACTTCACATAGAGATGAGGTACCATTTTTTATGATAACATCATATTAGGATTGCATTGTAGCCATCCAGTGGTCAGAATTTTATGCTTCATCAAACGAAACCGGTTTAGTCTCATCACACAGACTAGATGTAGCCATAGCATAGCAATGTGATGCAAAAGACGCAGTATCAGAGGTTGAATGAGTACAGTATGATAGAGGTGCATCTAATTTGTTTTCACACAAAGTCTTCGCAAGCCATTTTGGCATAGTTTTTGCCACCTCAATATAAGCTCTCTTATCAACAATTACATCATGCAAATTTGCATCAAAGATGAAATGATATGCATCATCACATGAAACATGCAATCGCTGAGAAGTTGCCTCATTAGGATGAGCACTAGATTTTCTACCTATAAAAAGAGGTAGCAAAGTATCATACATGCCTTTAGAGGTAATAGATGTCTGCTTTGTACATGAAAGTGAAGGTTGAATAGCATCTTTCAAAAAAACAACATCAAGACTAACCAAAATGTGTTTAGTCTATGGATGATATAGATGAGAGCCTTTGCTTTCGGAACTATACCCAACAAAATTACATTTTACTACTTTATCATCCAATTTCATGCAATGTTGTTCACGCACTAATGCATATGCCAGAAAACCAAAAACATGCAAAGAGCAATAGATGGCTTGCAGCCATGTCAAGCCTCATATGGAGTGATAGACTACAGTGCTTTAGTGGGACACATACTTATCCTCAATAGCCAAAATATTGAATACATCACTGCTTTCAGCCATGGCCACTGACTAAAATACACTAATGTAGAAAAATGATTGTATCTAAAAAAGTTCAACAAAACTGCCTTGACGAGCTTTGCTAGACTTGTAGCAGACTTTGAAATGCCTATATTGGCAACCTATATATATATATATATATATATATATATATATATATATATATATATATATATATATATATATATATATATATATATATATATATATATATATATATATATATATATATATATATATATATATATATATATATATATATATATATATATATGTATGTATGGCATAAAAAAATGAAATGGCCTGCACAAGCACTATGATAGTGCATTCGGAGGCCGAAACCAGCTGAGATCGTGATTTTAGAAACACAAAGTGAAGCAATTTTGATCTCCTAATCACCTTGAGTATGATCACCAAATTTCGTGCAATTTTGAGACTGTGACTAGAGGGGTATCGACGACGCCATATATGAAGCGATGACCTGCTCTCATACTAATTGTTGGAGTCATACATCTGCGCAAGCATGTGAACAACACAAGGAAGAAGAAGAAGCTTTGTGCACAACACACAATACTGAATGTAGTACAACTAGAATGTACAAAGATAAGTAACCCATTATGGCTATAGGGATATATACAAGCTGGGGGGAAAAACCTCCTAAAGAGGGAAAAAAGTGCCCTAGCAGTCGTACTGTGTTCTGTTGGCCGTTAAAGGCTACAGGCTCTGATTTCGGACTCCAATACTTAGGAGGTTGGGAGTCCTTGACTATCTACTTTTCCGTATGCAGGTTACTACTATCGTGATGATTAAAAGTAAATTAACTCTTAGCCACGTGGGTCCTTGGGAGTGGTAGGGGTCTATTATACAGAGGCCCTATACTATTTTCCCAACTCATTACACAACCATAAATGCTCTCTCGTGTCTTCGCTCAGTACCCAACTCTGAACAACTGAAAACTGTTCGGTGTACTAGACTTAGAACTTCAGAACTGATCCTGCTGTAGCTATCTGAGCAGTAGCCCGGTTACTTATATTCAATAGAATAATATACTTCAGTAACGAAGGTCACCTAATACGCACTTCTTTAGAACAGACCGATATACCAAACACACATCTATACCCTGAAGTTATGTAAACTCGCCGTATGCCAAACTCGGGCAGCAATCTCCTAACACCAACTAACTAGTCACAGACATAATAGTGTCCTATTCGCACGTCGACCATTACAGATACTAGTCTGCCTGTGACTGGAATCAACAGTGAACGCAGAATACTGTATCACACTTGGTCACTTACAGAAAATATTAACGCACAACAGTTCGGGGTCGTTTTTTCACATTCACTTGTTCAGCAGAAGACTAACAAACAATACACTGCAACTTAACAACACTCAGAAACACGCTCAACCATTACCGAACAGATTCGTATACAGGATTATCAATTCGTAACTCTGCACTACAATGCGTATAACGACTAGACGGAGCACAGAACAGAACAGAACAGAGCAGGGTTAATCTTCCCAACAACATACACACTCAAACAATACGCTTACAATTCCAAAAATGGACTCTCGGCCACTCTTTTTTCATTGTCTTATATAGAAGATGTTTTTTACAAGGGTGCGCGAATCTTTAGTTACCTGTGCGTTTCCCAAAAGGTTCTTTTACATTTAAGACGCCTGTCCTAGTACATTTGTCCTTATTCGGCGGCCGTCTAACACTGGCACGCATGGTGGACTCGAACCCGCAGGTTCCTATGGTTCTGCTACGAGTTCTTCTAAATACATATTTCGGGCGAGCCTAAACGTTCGGGTAATTTTCTTTTTAATGGTTTCTATCATCTGAACTAAAGTGGTTGGTTCTAATAACTGGGCGTCCGTTCTAATGGAGCTAAGAGCTATGTCTTGGGTTAACAAAATTTCGGCCTGGTTCTGTAAGAAGGCCTCTTGTAAATAGAATTCGTTGGATAATGCAGCGTCGCGGGATGTCTTCATTTCGGTGACTTTTGTCTCCATATCCGTGACTCGTTCCTTCTGATTTCGTAATTGATTATCGAGTCGCTCGAGTTGCTGGTTCTGAAATTCGATCGTTTTGTAGTAGGCGTCTCATTCTCTTCGAGCATTTGCTAGGTCTTTTTGATATTTGGCTTCCCTGGTTAATTGGTGTCTCAGCATTCTGTTCACCTCGTCCAAACACTCTTGGGCTCTTCGTAGCTCGTCTTTGACTTGTCCTGCTTCTCTCTGTTGGTCTTGATTTTTCTGGATTATTGCCTGTAATTATGCTTTCGTTTCTTCGACCAATTCCTCGAGGGATGAGCTGATGTCTTCTTTTTCTTGGAGTGCGGTCTTCAATTCCCAGATTTCTTTGTGTGCTGTGTGTAATAGCTGGTCCTTGGCGGCCAGTTGCTCCAATGCATCATCCCCTTGTTGTAGCAGTGCCTGTTGTGTCGAAACTTGGCCTTGGAGATCTGCTACTTTCATCTGTAATTGATGGTTCTCTGCTTTGACGGCATCGACTTCTTCCTGAAGGGGGGTGATGTCGGCTTCCAGTAGGTTGACCTTGTGTTGCAACTCTTGACGAATGGTATTTGCGACCTCACTAAGCTGTACTGGAAGTTGTTGAGAGAGGGAAATGAGTAAATGGCCCATGGTAGCAAGCTCGGAAAAGACCGGAATGGAGGAGGGGAGAAGGGGATGTCGTGGTTGCGTAGAAGTTTGGGTATTGATTTGGGGGGATATCGGGGGTGAATAATTGAGGGAGGATGAAGAAGATTCGCAAAATGGCGGGGGGAGAGGGTTGACTGGTGGTGATCGAGTCGATTCGGTATTGTTGATGTGGGCGATGGTGGATTTGACGGCTTTTAACAGGGTGTTGAGAGCTTCGTCCACAGCTTGGTGCTCGTCATCCTGGTGTTCTGATGCTTCTTCGATTGAAGTAGTTGCTGTTGGCGTTGGATTCTGCTGGTCGTGTTGGTCGACTGATGATTCATTGTGTATGGACGTGGCTGTGTGGTGGAAGGTTTCTTCTTGGTTTTGGTTGTCTTTAGCGTTTTCCTGATCCTTTCCGGCGGAACCTTGTGTTTTGCTTTTTGATGAACTGATTCGGATCCTTTTGCTACAGAATAATTGGTTGATTTCTTTGTCTTCTTCTTCATCATCTTCAAGTGGTTGAACGGATTCTTCGTGCCGTAAGAGTGGTCCTCGGGGTGGTGGTTGGGTGGCAAGGATGGCTGGGAAGAGGAATGATATGATATGGGGAAGGCGAGAGCGCGGGGTGGTTCCCTTATTTACTTGCTTCACTATGGCTACACATTCTTTTTGAATTCTTTGGAAAACGTAAGAGCCAAAGTTGACGGGTTCTCGGGCTGCTAAATCTAGGGCGGAATAGAAGGGTCGGGAGATGCCGTAGGTGCGCTTCTACAGGTTGAGTATGGCGACTAGGAATTGTAGGGCGGATCGTTCGGGTTCAGGACGGCAGAGAATAGCAAACTCGTTGGAGGAAGAGCGGGGGAATAGTTTGGTCATGCGGCCGAGGGGGATACTGGGGCCATTTTCTCGGCCTTGCGGGGTGAGGCGGAAAGCTTCAGAAAAGGCCGGGAAGGTGATGACGGTTCTGGAGGGTAGCGAAGGGAAAACCCATTGGCGTTCGGTGGCGGGGGATTGGGCGATGGCAGAGATGATTTGCGCAAAGAAGGGATGGGCTTCCACTGAGTGCCAGGGCAACTCAGCGAAGTTGGCCAACCCTCTGCAACGCAGGTATTCACCTACCTCGATAGGGATACCATTGCGGAAGGCAGTGTAGTTTGCTAGCGCTTCCATGGCGTTTGCTGATACAGAATACGAGCACGAAGACAGAACACAAGGGATCGCACAGAACACTAACACTCAACACAATAGCGATTTTTGGCGTTGCCTAAAGGGTTAAATAGGAACAATACGGTGGGGTGGGAAAGGGGGTTGGGTATCATTGTGCGGTGCGGGAATGATACTTGTTTTCATGCAGGCATGCGTACTCAAGTGACTGGTAAGGGGGCGGCTGGTAACGTAAAGATTTTTCAAAACACGGCTATTATAAAAAGAAGAAAGAAAAAAAGGAAAAGATTAAACAAAACGCGGTCCACCGTCGAAAAATTTAATGCGGGCTAGGGGCGTGATGATATGGCCGCAGCTTCGACCCATTGATTACTTTTAGCAGTGGATTTCCGATCAACGTAGTCAACCGAAAAGTCGCCGGACCGACTTGTTCTGAGATTTTGAAAGGGCCGAACCATCGTAGTTTGAACTTTCCTGCTGTTCTATCCGTCTTTGCGTTGTAGAAGAGTACGAGCTGTCCTACCGAAAAGATTGGAGTTTTCAAATATCGATCGTGTGTCTTGGCTTGCCTTAGTTGTACTTCGCGCATGGTTAAAAAGCTGAGCCATCGGTGCTCATCAAGTTCTCTAAGTGCGTCCATTCGGGTTGTCAGCGAATCTTCCGGTAGCATCTTCTGAGTGATTGCTACACGTAGACTTGGGATGACTACTTCCATGGGTGCTATTGCTTCTAAGCCATAAGCTAGTTTGAAAGGTGTCAAGCCTGTTGTTACCTTATATGTAGTTCGGTATGCCCATAAGACTGCAGGTAGTAGTTGATCCCATCTTTTCGGTGCTTCCATGATCAGTTTCCGGAGGATATTCAATAGTGATTTGTTTGTACTTTCGGCCAAATTATTAGCACGAGGGTAATATGGAGAGCTGAGTTTGTGTGTCACCTGGAAGGATTGGGTGAGTACCTTCATTAATTGATTTACAAAGTGAGTACGTTGATCTGAGACAATTTCTAGTTGTAAGCCAAAACGTGGAAAGACATCATTCAGTAGACACTTTCGTACTGCAACAGCTGTAGCAGACCGTAAAGCCCAAGCTTCTACCCATCTTGTTGCATAGTCTGTACAGGTTGGTATGTATCTGTTGTTACTAAAGACTGCTGGAGGTGTGATTGGACCGATAAAATCTAATCCCCATTTCTGAAATGGTTCTAATGGCATGACTAGCTGTAAGGGAAAGAAGTGTCGTTGTAGCGGTTGTCCAGATCTTTGACAGTTATCGCAGTGTTTGACAAATTGGGCCACATCTCTGTACATAGTTGGCCACCAGAGACCTCCTTGCAGAATTTTTCGGTGAGTCAAATCTGTGGCAAAGTGACCACTAGTAGGGGTCGAGTGAGCCATCGTGATGACTGAGTTAATTTCATGCGGAGGGACACAGCGAAGTAGGATTCCGGTGTGATCTACATAATATAGTTCTCCAACAACTAATCGGAATCGGCGACTAAAGACTGCAATTTTCCTTTGGACTGCCTTGGCTATCTCGGATGGAAAGCATCCTTCGGTGAGAAAAGTTAGAATCTGATCATAATATGTAGGTGGTGCTTGTGATTCCGCAGTCTCATCAGTTAGTGGCTCAGAACTATAGATCGCTGGAGTCGTGTCATCTATGCCTATCGGGGCTTCACCGGAATCTAGGCGAGATAAGAAATCTGCTAAGGCATGTGCATTTCCGGGTCGGTGGACGACTTCATAATCGAATTCTTGCAAGAGCAGCACCCATCGTGCTAATCGTCTACCTAAATGCTGCTGTCTTACTAGATAGACGAGGGCAGCATGATCCACATGGAAGGTGAATTTCCGGCCTAGTAGATAATGTCTGAACTTTTTGATCGAGTAAATCAATCCTAGACATTCTCTTTCGGTGGTAGAATAGTTCTTTTCTGCAGGTACAAGCCTTTTGTTGGCATAATAAATGAGGCGAAACCACTTATGTGTTTGCTGCATCAGAATACTGCCAATCGCAATATCTGAAGCGTCGACAAACACATGGAACGGATTGTCCCAGTCCGGTGGTTGTAAGATTGGGGCCTGCGTCAATAAATACTTGAGTCGATCAAATATAGTTTGGCATTCTTGAGTCCATTCGAATTGTCGGGGAGTTTTTGTGATTAGCTTGTTCAGTGGTACAGCCAGATGAGCAAGCCACCATAAGTGTCTGCCATGCCACCGTACTTGACCCATGAAACGCATTACTTCTTTTGGAGTAGCGGGTACTGGGGCTTCTAAAATTGCCGAAATCTTATTTGGGTGTACTTGGATACCTTGGGCAGATACAATATGACCAAGTAGTTTGCCACACGAAACCGCAAACATAGATTTGTTTGGCTTAAGACAAAGTCTATATTCTCTGCATTTCTGAAAGCAGCACCGTAAATGGAACAGGTGTGCTATCAGCTTATCGAAAATTGAAAAATCATCGAGATATACTTGCATAAATGAAGTAAGATAAGGAGAGAAAATCTCCTGCATGCATCTTTGAAATGTGCTTGGTGTGTTTCTCAATCCAAACCACATTACCGTACAAGCAAAGACACCCCAATTGGTAATGAATGCAGTTTTTTGTATATCCGCTTCGACCATTCTAACCTGATTGTAACCACTGTATCTGTCTAAGAATGAATACATTTCATGACCTACTACCCTATCGAGCATTGTATCCAAAAAGGGGATCGGGAAAGGATCCGATACTGTTGCTGCGTTTAATATCCGGTAGTCTATATAGATTCGTAGTTGCTTATTTTTCTTTGGCACGATCACAATTGGTGAAATCCATTCGGCATGTTCTACTGGTACGATGAATCCGACTTTTAATAATCTATCAAGTTCGGCTTTTACCTGTGATGCATAATTGGGATTCATCCGGTAGCCGGGCTGTTTGTTCGGTTTAGCTTCAGGCTTCAACATAACTCTATGCTGATAGATGCGCGGATCTAATCCTTTCATATCTTTGTAATCCCATGCAAAGATGTCTGAGAATTCGCGAAGAAGTCGAATCAAGTCAGCTTTTAATTATTCCGGTAAGTTTTCCCTTATCTTTACAGGTCGCGGATGATCTTCGTCTCCTAGATTGTACGTGGTCAACTGGTCTTCGGGGACATAAAACTATTGCGGTTTCTCTGTCTCGTCTATTGACTTGAACAACGATTGTATTTCATCGTCATGTGTTGGGGCAAGATCTTCCTCCTTAGTATTTTCGGTGATAGGTACTATTGTACAAACTGAAGTGTTCCAGTTATCTATAGCAGACTGTAGATCAACAGTACCTAAGGACATTAAATCAGCATTATTCTTCAGAAATTCCTCTTCTTCATCATCTGACAGTCCATCTAACATGTGGACTGGTTCAGCAAAATATGGTCTGACGTGAAGTTCGCAAGGTTGTATAGCATCTAATTTTACCACATATCTACGGTTGGCATCCTTGAACGTAAGCTCTTGTGTAGACCAGTCCTGTATTACCTTCGCATGCTTGAGCCAAGGTCGGCCGAAAAGAAGGTTGTAATCCAAAGTGGATTCTGGTAGATCTAGTATAACAAAGTTCATTCTGAAGGTCGTACCTTGTAAAGTAATGGGTACATTCCGCACAAGTCCTACGGGATGGACTCTAGATTGATCTGCCATTCTGACAAAAAATTGCACTGGTTCGATTTCGCTCCATCCTAACCTTTTGCATACGGCTACAGTTGCAATGTTAACACCAGAGCCTCCATCAATCAATACCTGCGTAATTTTATGATTCTTATACCATACTGTAATCAAGGGAACTGAATGATCGACAGTAGAATCAGGTTCCGGTCCAACTGTTGCCGTTGCCGGAATACAAGAAGGCACCGGACTGAACTGTTGCTGGAACTGTTGTCGAATCCCAGGTACTAATGCCAGAAGTTGGCCTAGAGGCAGGGTGATAGATGCCTTGGATAAAATTTCCCAGGCCTGTTGAGATTGGTTGTCCTGCTCCTTTGAACTTGAGATCTCCGTTGATGTAGAAGTATCTGCTGTTATGCCTACTGCTGATGATGGCTCCGCTGTTGCTTCCTTTTGTTGCGTTCCTTCCTTTGTTGACGGTCTAGTGACTAGCCTTGTCATACATCCTATGTCGTTCTCATATCCCAGATTCGAATATTTCTGCTGTCGACTGCAGTTGTTTACCAGATCGGGTCTCGACTATAGCAGTCTGTGTTTCTACTAGTGTGATTTTTACCATGTTGGCCATTGGGTTTTGTCGCTCCTTCTTCCTTTGATCATACTCAGCTGCATCTTTGCAAAATCTTCTGATGTGTCCGAATTCGCCGCAAAAATGACAGCGTGGTGGTGGTAGATTGGGATTTTCCGGTGGTGGTCCGTTCTGCCAGCGGTTTGTATTAAAATTGTTATTCCTCTGTCCTCGGTAGTTCCGATATCCTTGCGGTTGATTGTTTCTCAATTGCGGAGGCACATAGTGATTCGCTGGCTGTCCATGTTCTTGTATAACTGCATTGACCGTTGCTGTTCCCTGTATTCTAGCGTTGTAAACAAAGTTTTCGGTGGTGTGTCCGGTAGTGTTGCAGATAGCGCAAAACATTTGATTTAGTGCACAATTGGCACTAGTATGACCTAAATTTTTGCACGTGATGCAATATACTTATATGGTTACGTCCTCAGCCATAGTTTTGTTTGTTTTTAACCACTCTAGATCTTCTGTAAATCCACCGACCTTGGATTCCAGTTGCAAGAGCCATGGCAATGATTGCATCCAGTGTCATAGCTTCGACACATCTTATGATCATGATCTGTATCAATTGTGGGGTTAAGCCATTGATGAACCACTGAGTGATGAAATCATCAGGTAAGTTAGCGTGGGCCTTTGGTATCTGCCGCAAGTCTATTCTAAAGAGTGTAGCATACTCCTGGACAATTTGATTTGCCTTCTGTCAGTTGTTTTGTAAATAATCGAAGATTTCGGCGGGATTCTTCTTTAGCCTGAATCATTGCAGAAAAGCGTCTCGTACTGCGTCATAGGTATCGAAATGATTGATATCGTATTCCGTAAGCCATCTAGCGGCTTCATTAACCAGTCTGGATTAAAAAACAATGGCCTTATACACCTGATCCGATGGATGGTTAAGAAGTGCATAACTTATCTCGAAAGTGCGTACATGGGCATTCGAATCATCTCCTAGGAATCCACCGAATTTCGTGTATGTTACTCCTGTTGGAGGCGGCCTTGGTTGACATAACTGTTGTTGCTGTTGTTGTCCGTTCATTGTGAGTGTATTAGGCCTTACTTTTGTATCTTGAGGTTGATTGGTTGAACTATCGGAACTTGTATCGTCGGATGGTGTGCCTTCCAGTGCGCTATTTTTACTTAGAATGCGTCGGATTTCTGCTTCGAAGAGTTTTCCTTCCTTCTGGATATCCAATATCCGAAATCTTTCTTCCAAGCACGCTGGTTGGGCTCAGGATTCCGCAAAAAAGGCGAAGCCTTGGCCTACAGCTGGTGATTCTATCACCGGAATATCACGGGAATGAATCGAAATTTCACCAGAATGCAGTGTTTTTTCGCTTTTACCACTCTCTTTTCCTACAGTGTTTCTAATCGTATATAAGTCTGAGTCTTTATTCAAAATTGCTAGACCGGTTTCTAATGGCGTCTTGGTAGGTTCTGGGATTACTATATCTTTGATAGGCTGGGTCGAAGTAGCACCAGAATGTACCAAACGCGTTGATCGTTCCACCAGAATATGACCGGAATCAATCGTAACGTTCTTAATTTGCTTGACCACTGGGTGAGATCGAGTTATGCCTTCTTCTCTCAAGGCTATCTTTAGCGCTTTACGTGCTTCAGCCTTACTGTTCTTAGGATATGTTTCGCCAGACCGAGTAACCGGCATGTATCATTGCATAGTAACACTATCTGAGCAGTTTGCAGCAATCTGGGTCTGTTGCTACTGCTAGTAAATCGAGTGTTAACTGAATGTTTGCTTCTGACAAACCGCTGACAATCTAATGCCACCTTCCCATAGACGGTGCCAAATGTTAGCCGTTAAAGGCTACAGGCTCTGATTTCGGACTCTAATACTTAGGAGGTTGGGAGTCCCTGACTATCTACTTTTTCGTATGCAGGTTACTACTATCGTGATGATTAAAAGTAAATTAACTCTTAGCCACGTGGGTCCTTGGGAGTGGTAGGGGTCTGTTAGACAAAGGCCCTCTACTATTTTCCCAACTCATTACACAACCATAAATGCTCTCTCGTGTCTTCGCTCAGTACCCAACTCTGAACAACTGAAAATTGTTCGATGTACTGGACTTAGAACTTCAGAACTGATCGTGCTGTAGCTATCTGAGCAGTAGCCCGGTTACTTATATTCAATAGAATAATATACTTCAGTAACGAAGGTCACCTAATACGCACTTCTTCAGAACAGACCGGTATACCAAACAGACATCTATACCCTAAAGTTATGTAAACTCACCGTATGCCAAACTCAGGTAGCAATCTCCTAACACCAACTAACTAGTCATAGACATAATAGTGTCCTATTCGCATGTCGACCATTACAGATACTAGTCTGCCTATGACTGGAATCAATAGTGAACGCAGACTACTGTATTACACTTAGTCACTTACAGAAAATATTAACGCACAACAGTTCAGGGTCGTTTTTTCACATTCACTTGTTCAGCAAAAGACTAACAAACAATACACTGCAACTTAACAACACTGAGAAACACGCTCAACCATTACCGAACAGATTCGTATACAGGATTATCAATTCGTAACTCTGCACTACAATGCGTATAACGACTAGACGGAGCACAGAAGAGAACAGAACAGAGTAGGGTTAATCTTCCCAACAACATACACACTCAAACAATATGCTTACAATTCCAAAAACGGACTCTCGACCACTCTTTTTTCATTGCCTTATATAGAAGATGGTTTTTACAAGGGTGCACGAATCTTTAGTTACCTGCGCGTTTCCCGAAAGGTTCTTTTACATTTAAGACGCCTCTCCTAGTACATTTGTCCTTATTCGGCGGCCGTCTAACAGTTCACACAGATCGTTACCTAAAGATATCAACAATATTGAGATGCAAATTGGGCAAGAGATGAGGATGATAGAAGGAGTACCTCTAGTTACATAACATTTGCAGGTTCAAAGCTATTGTCATGGAGTTCTAAGAAGAAACCAACAATTTATTTATCCTCATCTGAAGAAAAGTATAGAGCTTTGACCATGGCAACTGAAGATGATGAAAGGCAATCCAAATGCCTTAACATTTGAAGAGTTAGTTTTTGTTTTGTTGCACGAAGACCAGTCTAGGAAGAACATGGCTATTATATAGGTGTTGATATAATCGTCGGTATGAGTGTTGGTATAACCATCGGTATAAACATTGGTATTACCGATGGTTATAACGACACCTGTGTTGGATGTATCATCGCATATACCGACGTCCATTGGGTGTACCAATGCTTATTCCGATGGCATTACTGGGAGTACCGTTGCTTATACCGACAACCATATCTGCAAAAAAAAAATCGGGAGAGTGTGTTGTCTTTTGCTACAACAACATTACCATGATGTTGCTTAGCAAAAGACAGTACACGTTGCCCAAAAAAAACCGAGTACATGTGATGTGTACTCTAATGTCAACCAAAATATGATTTCATAAAACAGAAAATTATTAGACACAAAAGAGATAAGCAGAATGAACCATGAACCATGAACCATGTACAAAAAGAGTTATATATTTCATAAATGAAGCATGTACAAGAGTGTGGCAAACCATTGTCATATATGAAACTTTTACAAAACGTGGAAGAGCATTGCCATATAAAAATCAAATACAAAATTTTGGTGTGCCACTATCGTACACATGCAAAGAATGTTCCATATCAACAGTCGTGGAACAAACAACATTCATGAAATGAGATAAATTCACATGATATTTACAAATAACAAGTAGAAACCAAGTTTATAAATTCATCACCTCATCGCAAATGCTCCCATGAAATGACCGCCCGCATCCCTCCAAGTCCTCGAATAGTGCAGTCAATCCATGATGATATCCATAAGCCTCCTCCGTTCGTGTTGGAGGATGACCCATTGCCAGCTCCTACAACAAATATACAAAACATTAGAGGAACATACATGAGAAGCTTAACACAAACAAATTCAATAAACCAAATGGTACTTACAAACTCGTGATGCATCGTGTCATATCTACTACTCCCCAAATGTGATGGTCCAATCGTATCTAAATCTGTGACTATGGCATCTCACTACCAGCGATATCGGTCAGTAGTCTACTGCTGCTCATCGCGAATCATATCCCACTCCTCAGCATCTAACCATATAGGCTTTGGTAAGCCTGCTCTCAAAGCATCACAAGCCTCGAATCGCCAATGGGACATAACTTCACGTGCCGTGTGCAGAAACCACTCTGAACTCACAAGAGGCTGCCCATCAGTTGGTTGGAACTCCTAGTAAATTGTTTGTGTGATATAATTCTTCTGATCTTTATCTTGTTCACTCCATTTCAACATCATAGAGTGTCCAAACCGTATGGAGCAAAGTTGTCGTATGTGTGCACACATTGTTTTTTTGGCCGCATCCATCACCAGAGCTTCATCTTGGATATTATACACCTTGGATTCATCATGGTCATGAGCACCCCAAGGTGTACGTGGTGTTCCATGTGGCGTACCTATATCTGAGGTACTCGTCCTAGGAGCAGAAGTTGGTGACACAACGTCCGTTGCACTGCCTCCACAACAACCACCTCCTCTAGACCTACGTGTAGATCCACTCCTAGAACCTCCTGCTCCAGAGCGTGATCTCGATCTATGAGACGGGCCAGAACTTGTATCGCATTGAGGTGTCGAACACACATGTCTACTACTAGCATGAGTAGGGGATGGCTAAAAAGATGGTCATGGTGGATTCATAAAGCTAGGAGACATACCCCCGACAGGATTAGGACCACCCGTAGGCGTGACCTTGGTAGGAGTGACCTCGGCAGGAGTGACACTGACATGAGTGACACCGGCGGGAGTGAGGCCGGCAGGAGTGAGACCGGCAAGAGTGAGGCTACCAGGATGAGGCCAAGGGGAGTGCTACAAGGATCGATCCAATCCTGTGACGGAGCGGCCATATATGTGGGAGGTACTTGAGAGATGAACTCTAAGAACTGCTCCTCTATCATGGAATGTGGAGTGACTAGAGGACTGTCTCCCATTGTGCTCTGTAACAAAAGAACTCAAATAATTAGCATATGATAATAAAGGTTATGTAGAGAAATGGTAGTGTACAAAAGAACCTAGCAAAAAAAATAAACAAAAACTTTATGTACAAGTGTTTGATTCAAATCTCCTCTATTCTAACATCCTCTTGGAGATCGGATGCACAAAGAATATCTATCTCTATATTGACGACCTCTAAATCACTTGCTATGTTTTTTTCTTCCAGATCATCATCTATTGCTTCATCCTTTATTTTGTCTTCTTCAATGACCTCTTCTTCTCGAACAATGATCTCTTCCTCCTCGACTATCGAATGAATCTCTGAGTCCACTACAGATGGACTTTCTTCTACATCTATGTTCTCACAAATTTTTCTACTACGTGGGACGACTTGTAAAACAAATAGCCACTCTGGTTCTTTTGGATCTGGTATAAAACAACTTCCTCAGAGTGTTCGAGAAGTACAAATGTATCTCTTTCATCCATCCATAATTTTGTGGAATCAACTTGAAGCAAACCGCTTTTATCCCGCCTCACTGTTGCGTTTCTTCCAGAGGTGACTACTTTGAACCATTTCACATAGAAAAAAAAGTAATCAAATTTCCTAAAAGATAGTTTCAAGATATTTTGAATCACCCCATAATAATGTAACTGGCCTTCTTGAGCATTATTATCTCTTGCACTCGCTCTACTCTTTTGCAAAAAATTCACCATCACCCCACTATCAAAAGTAGACCTATTTTTATCGATTCGTGCAATCCAAAAGTGTCATCCATGAGACCATAGTGCACCGTATTTAGTATACTCCCAATCACATCCCTTTTTGAATTCTTCTTCTTCTTCAGAGATATCTTCACCCTCTATCTTTTCTTGTGAAACCGCTCTATCTAGCCATCTGCTCGTTGGAAAAGGTGGAAGAGGTCTAAGACTTTCTGGAAGAGGCAAAAATGGAGTGGAAGAATTCCTTAAAAACTGAGCTCTTTCATTTGTGTTGGTCTCCTTGGAAAGCTCATGCTTTTCTAACCACTTCTGCATAGGCTCGGAGTTAACTATGCAAAACTTCATTGCCTTCTCTCTGAAAGTTGCATCCATTTTTCTTTGCAATCCTTTACCTTGTGGTTCATTGCCTACGAGATGAACATATTCATCATCGCTCCATAAGCAATACGTAGAAACTTAGTTATCAATACAAGAGACTCTTGTATGATCCATTCCTCTACCATGCTACCCTTTGGACATGCTCTCTATCAAACAAACCCTATTAATGTCTTCATAAAGTGCTCTAAGAAGAACATCCATCAACTATGGACAGTTCCCACTATTGCAACTTCATCTACCACATGAACCAGTAAATGAAGCTGAATAGTGAGAATACTTGTGGGAAAGTATTTATCTACCATACAAACAACCTCAATAGCATTGAGTTTCTCACTCTCTATGCTATCTCTAAGTATCTCTTTAGAAGAGATCCACCATACTAAAGAACTAATTTTATAAATGGTTCTTCATACATGCTCCG
>CM035430.1:83744548-83964548 GCA_020310875.1 Ceratopteris richardii | reverse complement strand
AATAAAACAATCACTTACAGGTATGTCGTTCTTTTGGATCGTTACCGTCAGACCGAATTTATGTCGTCTATCGTCGAATTCCAAAGAATCGATGCCAAAAAACTTTTGCAAAATCAAAGAGGAGAAATTATAAGACCTAAAGCATAGAGAAAGATAAATGCTAAGAGTACACGCACCACTTACAAAGATGTGAGGGCTAAACAGAGAGAGTGTGTGTGTGTGTGTATAGAGAGAGAGATCTGTGTGTGTGTGCACAAGACAATGTAGGTCACAATTCAGTTCGCGCACGTAAGTTCGACAGAAGACAACCAGTACTCAGTGTAAAACAAGTGCAAAATGTTGAGTTTTGCTCTCGGGTTCCCGCTTTGAGTGTCGATAATTTCTAGTAAAGTACCAACACTTATACCGATGCTTATACCGATGCATATACGGATGCTTATACCAACGCCCATACCAACGATCACAAGACATCCCGAGGATCTGTTTTAAATGGTCATACGGACGGTCACTTGACCGTGGGTATCTTTAAGTGGACTTTTTCAATGTTTATCCGATGTCGGGAGTGACCATCGGTATAGGCAGTGCCAGTATGCCCCTCCTATGTTGTGGTGTTTCTTCACTTCACTTGAGTCTGCCCTGATAGGGAATATTTTCACATGCCCCAACAACTCCTCTTATTGTGTTATGGGAGTCGGTAAGGTCATTCTGACTACTGTTGATGGTAGCTCTTTTACATTGTGAGATGCTTTATTTGTGCCAAGATGAAGGAAAATCGGTTATGAGGCTCATCATTAGCCAAGACTGGCTTGGTCGTGAAACTTGTTGATGACAAATGTACATTTTCTCATCTATCAAATGGCAAAATCATTATTACTTCTTGCATTTTATGGTGTGGGTTGTATAATCTCATAGATTATGCAAAATCTATGAATGATTCAGCATGTGAAGTTCAAAATTCTCAGGCTATGTCAGATGTAAAGCTTTGGCATGCACGTTTTTGGTCATCTAAATTTTGCTAGTTTGCTATGCTTGCAAACATCTGAAATGGTGTCCTCTTTGCCCAAACATGAGGCACCTAGAAACATATATGTGAAGGCTATATTTTTGGGCCAAATGCAGCATTCATCATTCCCAATAGATGGTTCAGTTCAAGCTACACAAAAATTGTAGTTTGTTCATAGTGATGTGTGTGGTCCTATGCAAACAACTTCTTTTGGGAACCATCATTTCTTTGTGACTTTCATCAGTGATTTTTCCAAACATACATGGGTATATCCATTGATATCAAAGTCCTAAGTGTTTATGTGCATCAAACAGCTTCTAGTTTAGGTTTAAAATATGTCAGCATGTAAAATGGGCACCCTCTCTTCTCATCAAGGGGTGGAATATATTTCTATTAACTTAAATGCATTTCTGGTTCAACGGGATAAAACATCAGTGTATAGTGTCGTATACACCTCATCGAAATGGAGTTGCTAAAAGGAAGAACATGCCACTCATGGAGATGACGAGGTGTATGGTCAACAGTCAGGCTTTACCACATAGTTTCTAGCTTGAGGTTGTTATGTCTGTAGCATATGTACCTTATAGGTGTCCCACTAAACCATTGCAGTCTATCACTCAATATGAGGCTTGGCATGGTTGTAAGCCATATGTTGATCATCAGCATGGTTTTGGTTGTCTGGCATATGTAATATTGCTTGAACTACAACACAAGAAATTGAATGATAAAGCAGTTAAATGTATTTTTGCTCGGTATAGTTCTAAAAGCAAAGGCTATTGTCTATATCATCCACTAATTAAATGCATTTTGGTTAGCCTTGATGTTTTTGTGAAGATGCTATTCCTCCATCAGTTTCATGTACTAAGGAGACATCAATTAGCTCCAAAGACATGTATGATACTTTGTTGTCTCTTTTTACATGTGGCCAATCTAGTGCTCCTAATAATGAGGCAACTTTCCTCCATCAGTTTCACGTACTAAGGAGACATCAGTTAGCTCCAAAGACATGTATGATTCACGAAAACATTGGAAATATATCAAAATTTTCTTGAATGGAGATCCTATCCATAATTATCAAAATGAAAAGTTAAGTACATCAAGATGTTCAAAGCATATAGAAATACCATCCATTGAATCGTGAGTTGTCATTGATGTTTCGAATAAAATATTGTATTACTTGCATAAAACGAGTTAATTCGGAGTTCAAGTAACATTAACTATTACTTGAAAGTTGTAATCAACAGAAGAGATGAGTAGTGGCACTTATTTAGAACTACTGTTTTAATAAATTTATGGAAACAACACTCTATGTGGGTTTTTATTTACAAAATATATGGCAAATATAATTTTTTTCTTTATGTCTAGATGCATCTGAATAAGTCCATGCCCTCACAAACTTTTAGGTGTTATATGAAAACACAAAACCATATTGAAATCTCACTAAAAATAAAATCCATATTCAACATTTCATAAGTGATAAGCTCAAAAGCTCCCCACCGTTGTAGAGAAGGTGCTTAAGGAAAGAAGCTTCATGGGAGAAAAGCTCTCATTTATTTTTAAAGCTACTTTGAAAAAATGTTGTAAACAAAAGAATCTCTTGCCAACAAGCTCTTCTCGAAGATGCCGTTGGACGCTTTTCACCCTTTTGTGGTTGTGGAGTGTAGTAAGTGAAACTGTTTGAGTAAGTGTAGTAAGTGTACTAAGTGAAACAGCTTGAAAAAATCCGCAACCATCTCAAGGGTTGCTCAATCTAGAATCCCACAAAACTTGATGTCTCTGCTGGATGCTAACATTTTCGAGAATGAAATTATTGAGGTTATTGATGCTCTTCCCAATGGTAAAAGTCTAGGCCCTATGGCCTCACCAATGCGTTTTTCAAGTCCTTCAAGCATGCAGTGGCCACCCCACTGCGTCTGGTCTGGCAAGAGGCTCTCTCCTTCGGCGCCCTCTCGGAGTGCCTTAATAATGGCATCATCAAGTTAATCCATAAAAGGAGAGATAAGAACAAAATCGAAAACTGGCGACCGATTACCATGCTCCAAACAGGATACAAGATAATTGCAAAAGTTATTGCCAACAGAATCTCTTGCCATTTAAAGTCATGGCTTTGTGAGGACCAGAAAGGTTTTATCAAAGGTAGATCTATACTTGAAGCAATTGTCAATATTTGGGAAGGCCTTGCATTTGCTGAGGAGACTGCACAAGATCTGGTATTCATTAAGATTGACTTCGACAAAGCATATGACAGATTGGAATGGGACTTTATTCTTCAATCATTATAAGACCTTGGATGCAGCCAAAAGTTCACGAAGATGGTTTCCACTCTTCTTGGAAACGCTTCACCTAGAGTAAATATCAACGGTAAGCTCTCTGAGCCCATTTGTTTAAAAAGATCAATTAGGCAAGGTTGCCCTCTGGCTCCATTACTTTTTGCTATCGCCTCGAATGGACTCAGTCGCCAATTAAAGCATCACATGGATGCTGGCAATCTCAAGGGTCTCTCCCTACCTCTAAATCACAGCCAAATGGTTGCGCGACTTTTTGCCGATGACATGAATGCCTTTGTGCATAACGATATTAACAGCATTGGGGTGTTTTGGTGGTGCCTCGACACCTTTTGTGCGGCGTCAAGCTCAAAAATCAACCATGCTAAAACTGCTTTTAGAGCAATCAATGGCCCTACACCCCAATTGTTGTTAGATCAAGGGTTTCAAATTATCCCTAGAGGTCAAGTCTTCCGTCTCCTAGGCATTCCGATGGGATTCGGCATCTCAATGGACCAACGATGGAACTAGGTGCTTTCTAGGCTGGATAGCAAACTAAATAATTGGAAAGGTATGCAAGTCAACTTGGCAGGGTATGCTATGGTTATTAACACATTTATGCTATCTACAACTATTTACTTTATCTCGTGTTGGAGACCTAAGGAGAAAGAATTGGCCAAAGTGGAAAGAATCTGTAGAAACTTCCTTTGGACTGGGGACCCCAATAGGAGGGGGATTCCCAAAATCAAATGGGAAACTTGCATTAGCCCGAAAGACTCAGGGGGCTTGGGAATTTTGGATATCATTGGATTGGCTGACAAGCTGGCAACAAAGTGGCTTATCAAGGCGTGGAGCAATAGTGAGTCCTCGTGGGCTAAATTGATCTTCAGAAATATGGAAGACCTTACCCTGGTTGGCCATCCCGGTTGGAAGGACATAGGGATTCTCACGCTTTTGTTCTCCCCCCACCCGGTATCCCCTAAAGGCTCTAGCCTCGTGTGTTCTTTATGGAAGAGTTGGAACAAGGCCAAACAATTCATCAGAATCAGTGATGAGTGGAAGTGGGCGGCTGGGTTAAGGCAAAATGACTCTATCTGGTTCCGGATCGGCGACATTAGGGGGGTAGAGTCTTGGAACCTTCAAGCTATAAAGCGGCTATGGAACAAGGGGTTCAAATAGTGGAAACAACTCTGGAAATAAGAGACCAGCCTGTGGATTAGGTTCGAAGACTTCGACCCGAGACTTAGAGTTACCCTAGAGGAATGGACTATTCTTCAAGGAAGATGTTTAGCATGGGATCGCTTAACTACCCGCCTTCTCTGCGGTCATGATCTTCCTTGCCTGGAGGGCCTCAAATGGAGCAATGGAAAGAAACTATTCAGAATCCCGAACTTCAAAGAGAACTTAGAGGTTCATCACACTCTTAACAAGAAATGGTGCCTTTCATGGACCAAACTTCGATGGGAACTTAAATTCATGTCTATTTGGCACCCTCTAATTGAGATAAAAAAGTCCGTTCTCATGTGGCAGATCTTGCATAAAGGTATCTAGTCCAATGCAAGGGCTAACAAAATCTATGGTGTGCCACTATGGTGCAAGCGTTGCCATCGATGCATTGAAGATTTAGCTCACATGTTCTTGGATTGCCCCATGTCTCGTGCTATCTGGCATCATGTGACCCGGATATTGAGACTCACGAACCAAATCAATTAGCAACAGGTGTTGTTGGGTGAGGCGGTCAGCTGCTCATCCAGGTTGTGGAATGCCATCAGGGGTGAGACTCTTTGAAAGATTTGGAGGGAGCGATGTGCTCTCAATTTTGGCCAAACTCCTAAGGAATGGTCGATCCAGAAATCCTTGTTTCTTCTAGGTAAAAGAATCTCCCGAGATAAGAGATCTCCACCGTTTAGACATCACTATATTTATCTCCTCGAACACAACAAGTTGAAACCCAAATGGGTCCCACATGAGGGTGATACTAGACTTATCTGCCTCATTTGTAATGCCCTATAGCTTGCAATTTTTCTCCCCTGCTTTGTGGGATTTGGGGGTCCCTTGAGCACTAATCCCATTCACTTGTAATTTTTCTTCTTTATTTTAATTAAAGTCCTGGAGAATAGGCTAAGACCGAACTTCCTTTTATTAAAAAAAAAATCCGCAACATGGAAACAATGGTAACTTTTGCATCAACACACTCACACATTCAATCTCTTAAAATAGAGGCACCCATCTTCAATCTCGTAGAGGCACCCATCTATGAGGAACTCATAGATACATGCCTTTTTTTTGTGAGAGTACAATGAATTGAAAACACACTCACACATTCAATCTCTTAAAATAGAGGCACCCATCTTGAATCTCGTATAGTAGAGGCACCCATCTATGAGGAACTCATAGATACATGCCTTGTCAAGACTTGAACTCTAGACTTCCTTCTTAAAATTCAAGGCGCCAAACCACTTGGTTAAGTGGGCTTAAATTTTAACAATTATTTGGTTTTCTCTGCTTTGTTTTAAAAAGTTTCAAATTAATTCCTTAAATTGGTCAAATATCGGAAACTAATTTAATATATTCATCCTTCTAATCAAATAGTGTGATAGATTAAAATTCGTGGATGAGAATCTTCATAAGAATTATAAGCACAAGATCTTACGCAACTGAAAAGTTTTCAACATGGACATCTGAAGCATTCAGTTTTGGGAACTTCTCATAAAGTTTTTCATGGACGTGAAATGATTCTGGTACCGCTTTATTTGATAAAGCAAATACTCTTAAACAAGAAAAGATATCTCTATGATCTGATTGGCGCACTGGTTAATATATATAGAGGACATTGTTAATCTAGAGATGATTGAGTATATGATATGAAGATGAAAAATTTGATGCAGTAAATACACTTTTAAATATTCTCTTTAAAAAGTAAAACAATGTAATCCGCTTCAAATTTGGATATTTCTTGCCTTTGTTCAGGTTGTATTCATTGAGTTGAATAATAATATCTTATTGATTTACGTACTAGAAATTATATTTTTTTAGATTACTTTGAAAATGAATCTATTGTTTTAATTCCTCAATAAAAAAATATTCCAATAGAACAATCATTGAATAATCCAATCATTTGTACAATACGTTGCTAAGAAGAGGATATCAAATGTCTCATGGAGATGGCTCGATCAAATGTCTCATGGAGGTGGCTCATCCCTTGAGAACTACATTTGGAAACTTTCCAGAGAACATTTTGTAATTATTCATAAAAACTACGGTTTTGAAGGGCACTTCATTACATGTTGTATGAAGGCCTTAAGTAAATTGCTTGGTTTATTAACCATTTCTGAAAGGGACCAATTGCCTCTTCTTAATTAAAAGGTCTCTTGTAATTACAACTCTAGGTTCCAACTTGTCTAGAGAAATCTTAAGTAAAATAGGTATATCTCTAGGTTTAGGGGTGAATATATAGCAAGGTCTTTTTTTACTTACACCCCACCTATGGCTTTGGAGCATTGAAAGAGATTCATTGAGAAGCTCAAAGTCAATTGATGTAATCAAATCCATTAATGATAAAAAATACAATTTTCTATGTTCTTTTGCCTATTGTCTGAGGAGATCACTTTGTATATCGTATCTCAAAATTGTGTGAATTGTTCTCTCATATGGAGGATTTTTTACCCATGACTTGTGTGTATATGACACTGAATTTGTTATCCATGGTATTGGGAGCCCAAAAAAACCCTGTCATGGAAACAAAAGAGAAGGGCATGCTAAAAAATTGCAAGTTCTCCTCTAGCATCTTTGTGGCAGGCTTTTTTCTTAGAATTCCTATGCCTTATAGGCACATGGTTAGGCATGTGGGCACATCACATGGATTTTTCAAGAATGTTCTATAAATCATTGTTAAAGCTTTCCCATATTATTTTTCTCATTGTCTCTTCAAATTATTGTTTATATCAGGTTTCAAAGTTTTTATGTCTTTATCATGTGAAGCCATTTGACCCATGGTTTGTATGTTATATAATACTCAATGTGTTATCCATGTCAAATGGAGGTAAAGAAAACCCCTGCAACAAAAACAAGGGGAAATGCGCTACAAGCAATTTGTAGACACTTGTCCCTCATTTTTATGACAAGGACTTTTTTTGTCCTTCCTATGCCATATAGACACATGAAAATACATATAGGCACGTCAAATAGATGTTTCAACCATGTTATGAGCATCACAATGACTAATAATCCAAAGTGATTATCTAAACAATTTGAATGCACAAGATATATATGGCATAGAGAGACCAAAAATACTTTATCAATACCCTAAGTGATCTCAACGTTTTTTCAAGGCCAAAAAAGAGTAGAATTAGTGTCCAATAATACTAGCTATATTCTCATTGGAGTTCATCTTATTTAGAGATACTTTGTAAGGGCATGGAAAAATATTACGCAAAATACATTGGTTTGTAATGCATGTTATGTTATAGTGTGAATAAACTACTATCAATAGTACTAAGAATGGTCTTTCTAACTCCCATATCAAATTTTCCTTGTTCTTTCAAAAAAAAAAAAGTAGCACATGTGATTGTATTCCATGTAGGAGCAAGATCAAATGAAGTGAAAAAACTATGATGTGAGGTAATATGCTTTCTTGCACCACTATCAAAATACCAAACATTGAAGTCTACTACAAACAAGAACCACTCATGAGAAGTTGGATCATAGGTGCAATGTATACTAAGCACGCATTCGTTCTCTACAAGGTTGGTGAATTATGTTTTATGTGTATAGGTCTCTGCAACAATCATATAAGCTCCTTCTTCTTTGCCTCTTTTGCAGCTAGTTTAGGACAACTCTTAATGGCATGATCATTTTTCCTTATGTCTTTGTTTATTGACTTTGTAGCATAAGCAGAGTTTTGCTTACTAGTAGACAAAATCCATTTACCTTTGATTCTCACTAACTAATAAAGTTGGATTAAAAGTACACATAATTGAAGTGTTTTTCCTACATTGATTCTTTTTATAGCAAAAGGGAAACTAAACCTGCAAAGATGAAGGCATTTGGATTCACTTTCATCATCAATCAAAGCAAAGAAACAAAATTTTGGTATGAACATGGAAGATCATTAAGAATCAATACCATTTACAAAAAGTTTTAGATATTGGTCTAACCATCACATGTGTGTGTAGTACAAGGGCTAAGCATAACTAAGGTCTCTAGCTTGGGGGAATATCCTAAGATACTTGAGAAGTCATGGAAATGAGTGTGCATGACGACCACATGTGCACACTAGAGCATTCTAGGTCGTTGCTATTTTAGGTGCAAGAGGGTAAAAGAACTCTCAAAGGGCTAATCGAACTAACGGTCAAACATACAGAATGACTTCAAATTGCATATTAATTGAAACTTCCAAAATTGATAGTACTTGTTTTGAACATTAGCAAAAAAAAATTGCGTTCTCGCATGCAACTTAGGTTAGGGATAAAATATTGAATTTCTTTGAATTTCTCGTATATTTATTTGTTCCACTTTCACAACGTGTTGATCGATTGAAATTTCTTATATGAATGATGGAACCTGCTCATCGATTGAAATGTCTTACATGAATGATGGGAAGGCTTCAATAATAATGAAAGCACTCACAAAATTACATATCTTCTCAGGTTCTTCTGTCGGCGAAAACAGACGATTCAGAAGAGAGTACTCTCACCCCCGCTGATATAAAAGCAATCATGTCGGTCGTATGATATGTGTTCCGAACTCATTATTTTATTTTAGAGTAATTAATTTTAAGTTTTGTGAAAATATCGAAGTAAACCAACAAATGTAAATGATTTTACAGATACATAGTTATAGCGAAGACATATTTATACATCCACACATTCGGATCAAATCAAGAGTATATACGTATACACATAGAATCATGCATATGCATGCTGTACCATTCCATTCCGAAAAAACCACAAATATATGCATGCATACATACATATATATATACATGCATGTGTATACACACATTCATAGATGCATACATATATACATGCATAAATACATACATAGATGAAAACATACACACACATACTTACATATATAAGTGCATGCATGCATGAAATCCATACATAGTTACATACACATGCATGAATACATACATACACGCATATACATCCATACACTCATTCGTTCATTCATATATAAATGCATATTTACAAACAAACAGACGTACATACATACATGCATACATACATCGATGTATGTATGCGTACATACATGGGTTGGATAGATACAAACACACACACACACACACATATATATATATATATATATATATATATATATATATATATATATATATATATATATATATATATATATATATATATATATATATATGTGTGTGTATGTATGTGTATGTGCACATACACATATATATACTTGTATACATTACATACATATATACATCCACATATGTATACCTGTATACATACATATGTATACATACATACATATGCATATAAATGCATCCATACATAGATAAACGACAAAAAGGGGGGTGTTGTACCATTCCATTCCGAAAAAACCACAATCGAGACAGATGAAGATGCGAAGGACCTTCCATACTTGTACAATGTTGTGAAAGAGGTGTTGCGACTACATCCTGTTGTTCCTCTTCTTGTACCTCGAATTTCTAGCACAGAGACTACGGTGGAAGGTTACTTTCTACCAAGCGGTACGATCGCATTTGTGAATGTTTGGGCGATTGCACGAGATCCTAAGATTTGGGATCGTCCAGAAGACTTTTCTCCTGAGCGATTCGAGACAAGCACACGGGATATGAAGGGCCAAGATTATGAGCTTTTACCATTCGGATCGGGAAGGCGCATGTGCCTTGGCATACGATTGGGGATGTTAATGGTTACCGTGACACTTGCTAATCTTATCAGATTCTTTGATTGGGAGCCTGAACTTGGTAAAGGTGTCGAATCAATGGAACATCCCCTGAAATGCACTCCACACATTCGCAAGGAATTCGTCAATGCATTCCTCACATAATGAGAAATTACTACCAATATGTGTTTCCTAAACAAGGCTAGGTAATATTTCTTGATGTAGAACTCTATTTATCTTAGACATTGGTTATAAAAAAGACATTATATTTCACACGATGAATTCTTGTACATAAATCTACTATAATTATCCATGGAATCAAAATACTTTGGCTTTACTCAAAGAAATAAAAGTTATCCAAAATTCCATGTGTGATAAGCTTTAAGGAAAGGAGGGTGTCAAAGGAGGTTGGAAGATGGTAGACTCATAGAGCACTCATGGTGATGTTTCATGTGAGGGTGGCTACTTTCTCGTATAGGTGTCCCTGCATTTGCTTGAGTCATGGTGGGAACTTTTCACATTGCCCTCCCTGGCTGGATAGGTGTGTCATAAGACGTTTCTTGGTGGTTGTGCGCATTAGGTCTCCTTAAGGTTGGCTCAATCTATCATGGTATGGTGGTATGTGAATGTGCTCTATTCTTTCTTTTTGTCTCAATATAAAGGTTGGAAGAATGCTTGAGGTTTTTCCTTATTAGTAGATTTACTTTACAAATCAAATTCTTCCTCCCATCTTATAAGCAAAGCTTCCAGACGCTCTTTGTAATTGGATTTTTGAAGTATCACTTAGAAGTCTTCACTTCACGACCAACAAAATTACTACACTTATTTCCTTTTGAAAGCGTGTAATATTTGAACCCTTATTACATGTAGTATCCAAATGCTTCACATGTCATAAACAAGGAGAAACTTGAAGATGATCTTGCATGAGGCTTAGGCATTGGAGAGCATAGGCTTAGGCTTAGGCATAGATATTCTCCAAAATTATATCCACCCCTCGATGACACAAGATTCTATCGAGGAGAATAGTCATGAGAGGGAGGGGAGAGTTGGCCATAAAATAGGTAGATCAACTCTGATCACAAATGAACCCCATGATCCAAGCAAGCAGAAGGAATGAAGTAGTAGGTAAAGGATGGTCCTATATTTCAAATTAAGTGAAACCCTACATCTCCTTGAAAAACAATGATTTTTATCAATAAAATCATTTGACAAGACTCATTATGTAAATATTAGATCCCTTTTATGCGATCCAAGGAGTCCTCCAATGCTTGAGGAGCTTAGGTAGAAGTCATGCATATATTTTCATTATCTTGTAGTTTATTTGAGCCTTAAAATAAGTTATATAAACTAATTTCTAACTAACGAGGCTACTTGGTTAAGGATTTGAAGAGCTCAAGAATTACATTCGTATTTGTTGTTGAAAGTTAAGAGATTCCATTGTTCCAATCTTTCTACTCTTCCTAGTGTGTGTGTGTGCGCTTGTGTGTGTGTGTGTGCTTGTGTGTGTGTGTGTGTGCACCTTTGGGCTTCTCACTCTCACATTAGCATGTGTCACTTGGTCACAGTCTTCACATTACCCTCATGTCTCCATGGGTTGAGAATCACAAGTTGGGTTACATCGGCATTTGTGCTCACCATTGTTCTACAAGCGACACTTCCTGAAATATTATCTATTCTTAATACAGTTTTTTTTAGAAGTGGTGCTACATGCAACTGTGTCATTCACAATAGCTAAGTGGGCTCTTCAAGTAGACGAACATGAGTATGCTTTTGTTGTACAAAAAGTAACTAGAATTCCTTCCTAATATGATAATCCAAAGAATATAGAAAAAGAAGAAAATCAATAAGAATCTGAGAAGTGAATGGAATGATAATGGTAGAGAAGTGAATGGAATGATAATGGGGCAATAGAAAGTAGGCTGCTCAGACAATAGAGGGCTGAAAAAAAAATTATTAGATTCAATAAAGTTATGAACCTTCTTAGTGTTCATTCTAAAATTATGCAGAATATGCAATAAGCTTATCGTTTAGAAAGGTGTGAGCCTTGCCAATGTTCATTCTAACAATTTTGCAAAATATGCAACATAATATGAGGCATAACAACACCATTTAATGGTATCTAATTATTAATCCTTAAACGATAATCAATGTTCTGATTGAAACGCTAAGTTACTTGATGTAATAAGAACTCAAATATTTTCGAATGGATTCAATGAATAGAATTTGAAAATTTTAGAACACACTAATATTTCTTAAATTAAAGAGTCAAAATAAATAGAGAGGTTTATATTTGTCTTTTTATAGATTTGAGGTGTTTTTACTAACAACGAACCAAGAAAAATCATTATCCAACAGAGAAAGAAGGATAGACTAAATCCTCAAATTCCATGAAAACGGATGGCCAAGAAACCTCTAAGGAAAGCTACTAGTGCACATCTTACTAAAAAAGGCACTACAATATTATCCCGTCGATGATAATTATTACGAAAAAATAAATAGGATTAATCATACGGGGGTTTCATTACTAAACTCAACATCTATTCTTTAGGTATCATGTCATGATCATGCATGTGAAAGACTTTTTAAATGTGATACAATAATAGAGAAGGTATGGAAATGAAGGTATGCATGACCCATTCTTCAGAACGAAGTGAAATTGTATTTTGTATAAAACATACATTGAGTCCTACAATACTAGAAATAAAGGTATTGTTTATGAATCAAGGAAATCATAAATCATGAATGGATCCTTTCGCAAATGAATAGTCTTTGCAAATGTACCTTTAGAAGCAGAACATGAGGCAAAGAGTATACTAGTGTATTAAAGTATTACATGATAAGAGTGGGGGTAGAAGATACAGGGGAAGAGGATCTATGAAATGAGAGCATATTGTAAGATGTGTGTATGATTCTTTTTTTTTAATATAAAGGAAGTTCGGCATTAGCCTACTCTCCCGGACTTGAATTAACTAAAGAAACGTACAAGAGAAGGGGACTAGTGCCCATAGGACCCCCCAAATCCCACAAAGTAGGGGAAGCTTTTACATAGCTTAGATGGCATTACAAAGAAGGTTAATCACCCTCTCATCACCCTCATGAGGGGCCCACTTGGGTTTGAGCTTGTCATTGATCAAAAGGAGAACTTGATGATGCCTGAAGGGGGGGGGGGATTTCTTAGAGTTAACAATCCTTTTGCCAAGGAGGAACAATGATATCTCAATTGACCACTCCTTGGGGGAGTCACCGAGTTGAAAGCACATCTTTCTCGCCAGATTTTCCATAGGACCTCCCCTCTGATGGCGTTCGAAAGAGTCGCAGAGCAGCTGATCGCTTCTGCCAGCAGGGCTTGTTGCCAACTGAGACGTTTCTGAAGTCTAATTTTCTTTCCAACCATCTGCCACAGTCTGTTGGAGTTGGAGCAGGTAAAGAAGATATGTGGAACATCTTCGATAGACCAGTAGCAGTGTTTGCACCAGGGAGGAAACCCACAAAGTTTGCTAGCCTTAAGATTGGTCCAGATTCCATGATGAAGAATTTGCCATAAGAGGACAAACTTTTTGATTTCTATGAGGGGGTGCCAGATAGCCATGAACTTCATGTCCCACCAAAGCCGCATCCATGTCAGGCACCACTTCTTGTTGAGGTTAACGTGATAGTCAATTGTTTCTTTGATGTTCGGGATTTTCGATAGGCTATTCCCATTGTGCCATTTGAGACCAAGCGAGCTCGATGTATCATGTCCCATGAGAAGGCGAGTGTTGTGTCCATCCCAGGCAAGACATCTGCTTTGCAAAGTGTTCCATTCTTCGTACGAAATATTGACGCAAGGGTCAATATCCTCAAAGTTGATCCATCGATTGGTGTCTTGTTTCCAGAGATGTTTCCATTTATGAAGCCTTTGTTCCATAGCTTCTTGGCATTTTGAATGTTCCAAGATTCCACACTCCGGATGCCATGGATCGGAAACCAGATAGAGTCGTTTTGTCTGATACCGGAAGCCCACTTCCAGTCTTCACTAATTCTTGTGTAGCTTTTGACTTTATTCCAACTCGTCCATAGGGAGCACACGAGATTAGAGACTTTCGGGAAGACGGGGATCGGGGAAAACAACAAGGTCAAGATGTCGAGATTCTTCCAATTTGGGAAACCCATGAGAGCCAACTCGTTCTTGTTTCTGAAGATCAACTTGGCCTACGAGGCCTCCCCATTGCACGAAGCCTTAATCATCCATTTGGCTGCTAGTTTGTTAGCCATGCACCCAATGCCCAGGATACCAAGTCCCCCACTATCTCTATGGCTGGTGCAGATGGACCATTTGATTTTAGGCACCCCCCTTCTATTGTGATCGCCCATCCAAAGGAAGTTTCTACAAATACTATCCTGTTTGGACAGATCTTGCTCTTTTGGTCTCCTCCAAGAAAGGAAATAAATGGTAGAAGAAAGGAGGAACGTGTTGATAACCATAGCACGAATAGCAAGATTGATTTGCATACCTCTCCAATAGTTAAGCTTGTTTTCAAGTTTGGCCAGCACCCAGTTCCACCGCTGTTCCATAGAGATGCCAAACCCCAAGGGGATCCCAAGAAGCCGAAAAATTTGGCCATGCGGAATGATTTGACAGCCATGATCAATGAGAAGGACGGGCTGAGACCCCACAATAGCTCTAAAGGCGGTCTTAGAGTGGTTGATTATGGAACCAGAGGCTTCAGAAAAAGTAGCAAGACACCTCCAGAATGTCCCCAGGCTGGTACTATCATTGTGGACAAATGCGTTCATATCATCGGCAAAAAGTCTCATGGTGATCTAATTGTGGTCGTGAGGCAAACGGAGGTGTTTGATATTACCAGCTTCCACCTGATGCGCCACAAGCCTGCTAAGCCCTTCTGTGGCGATGGCAAAGAGAAGGGGAGCCAATGTGCACCCTTGTCTGATAGATCTTCTAAGTTTGATCACCTTTGAAAGTTTAGCGTTAATGTTAATTTGGGTCGATGCGTTTCCGAGAAGGGTCGCGATCATCTTGGTGAGTTTCTGACTACATCCAAGATCCTGGAGCGACTGCAGAATATAGTCCCATTCTAGCCTGTCGTAGGCTTTATCAAAGTCGATCTTGAGGAAGACCACATCTTGTTTAGACTCATTTGCAAATTCAAGACCTTCCCAAATATCTATAATGGTTTCCAAAATTGACCTGCCTTTGATGAAACCTTTTTGGTCCTCGCTTAACCACGCTCTCAAGTGGCAAGAGATTCTGATGGCAATGACTTTGGCGATGATCTTGTATCCTATTTGGAGCATCGTAATAGGACGTGAGTTCTCTATTCTGTTCTTTTCCCCTTTTTTGTGTATTAACTTGATAATACCATTGTTGAGACAAGAAGGGAGTGCACCAAACTTGAGCGCCTCTTGCCAAACCAGACGAAGAGGGGTGGCAACCACCAACTTGAAGGATTTAAAGAACTCATTAGTGAGCCCGTCGGGTCCCGGGCTTTTACCGAGAGGGAGGGCATCAATGACCTCAATGATTCTGCTTGAGAGATAGGGGCATGTAGCAGGGAGCGAAGGTTGAGTGGTATCCTGCGGGGGGAAACCCTAGATTGGCTGCCATACAGTCCCTTCTATGGTGGGAGAGGGGGTTCGAGGTCCCCAGGAGTCTCCTGAAGTGCCCTTCAATGATCCCAAAATTATCTTCTTCCGTATTGCATACATTGCCATTTAAGTCTAGCAATAAAGGGATCAATTCTCTGTTATGTTTCCTTTTAAGGATACGACACATCTCTTTGGTGGGTTTTTCGGCTTTGCCAGCCCACCACTCCTTGAAGAAAATTTGCAAATTTTTCCTTTGAAGAAAACTTGCAAATTTTTCCTTTGTGTGTATGATTCTTGAAAAATGAAGTAGCAAGGTCAAATATATACAATTAATATAAGTTCTAGTACTTACCTTACTGAAATGGTCTTAGATAGTGTAGGTCAGCATTATAGCTTAACGTACACATTGAAAGATTTTTTCTATTCTCTCTCTATCTCTCACTCATCATCTTTTTTAGTCTTAAGGTGTGCATGCTAAGGTTCATTTATTGGAAGATCATGTAAACTTGTGCTTTATTGTTATTGTGACCCAACTCACTCCAACATTTGGTAAGCATAGGTATAATACACCCTTAACAAAATGAGTGGCTATAAACTTGAGAATGGCAATAAGCTTGAGGGAATGTCTAACTATCTAGGAGTTTTATGATGATGAATATATTAGTATCAAAGGACTTATGGAATATTTTCAATGGCACTTATCCAAGGCCAAGGCAAGTGAGAGAGGAAGGTACTTCATCTTCTAGAAGACCTCCTTTTTCTATTTCTGTTCAACAGGGAATAAGTGAAGAAGAAGGAACTACTTCATCATCACGAGTTAGTGGTACTACTATCAGATTACTTCCTACAGAAGAGCAATCCAAATGGGATTTAAGGGGTGCACTAGCACTTTCATATATTGCTATGGGAGTCAAGGGGTATATTATACCTCAAATCAAGTCTCGCAAAACCTCTTGTCAGGCTTGGTTGGAATTGGAGAATCTCTATGAGAGTAGAAACACTGCTAAGAAAGCTTATCTAAGGAGACAACTAGCCAACAGAAAGATGAAAGTTGGTGAATCAGTTCAATCACATATTATGAAGCTCAAAGATTTATGAGATCAGTTACTCAATGTTGGAGTCACCATTTCAGATGAAGAGATGGTAAACACACTTCTAAAATAACTTCCATTTACATATCATGCTTTTGTTACTTCTTTATCTCTCTCTATAACAGATAGAGAACTTTCATTTGAAGAGTTAGAGTTCTTGTTACTTCAAGATTAAGATCAACAAAAGATTATGGAAGAGAATGATGAAACCATGTTATCATCATCAAAGGGCAAGGAAAGAAAGTCTACCAGCCTTTCTCCTAATGCTTCCTCTACACCCAAAGAAAAGTCTTTGACTACATTTGATTCAAAGAATAGAGCATGCCATTACTGTAAGAAACCAGGTCATTACATAGCAAAATGCAAAACAAGGATTTTCAATGAGAAGAAGAAAGTATCAGGTAATAATGTTGAAGATGATCCAAAACCTAGATCTTCAAATGTAGATTCTTATACATGTGTTATTATGGAAGAGGTGGCTTTTGATCAAGCAGCATTAAATGCAATATCAGATAATCCTTGGATTTTTTTATTGTGGAGCTACTAAGCATATGAGAGGTTGCAGAAAGGAATTTTTTTTTTCCTTTATAACTCTTTAGGTAGAGGAGTGACCGTTGCAGATGTTAATGATTTGGATGTTTTGGGTGTTGGAGAGGTAAGTCCAGAGTGAGTGGAAATTTCACAATTTCCAATGCTTTTTATGTTCTAGACATGAAGAAGGATTCACTCTCTATCTCTACTGTCTTCTCTGATGGTTATAAAGTTATTTTTAAGAAAGATTCATGTCAGATGCTCTTAGCTGAGGAGAAGCATTTTCTACTTCAAGGTGAACACACAAGTGGCATGTTTGTATTGTCCAAAATAAGTCATGTTAATGTTTCTAGGTCTACTACACCTAAGGAGAACATGAAGTTATGGCATGCTAGATTTGGTCATATCAGTTACATGTTGGTGTATGAAAGAGCACAAGAACCAAACTCATGTGATATTAAAAAACCTCTATAACCATCATTAGCTCAACAAGCCTTCAATCTTCAAAATCTTTAACACTTTTCTTAGTAAATCTGAAACTTCATTTTTTGAAACTATACCTTCTCTTCCAGCTTCAATTCTTTTTGGATTTGAGTTGAATCTTAAAGATTCTTGTGCTCGATGCTCAATAGGATTTCTTGAATACCGTGAGCAATACATTCCAAGCAAAAACTTTCAAGTGGCAACTTGTAAACAACTTGGAATGTCTTCAGAGATTACACTATGTGTAAAACTTGAGAATTACCTTCATCACTTTGACATGCCTTCACTATTAAGCTCATTTATCCGCGCACATATCCCATCCTGCAAAGATTTTTGGTCGATTGTAGTGGAGGATAGTAGCTTCAAAATAAGCTATGACTCATAGAAAACATTACACTGTGCTATGAGGTGTGCCTCTTAGAATATCATATTAAAGTGCACTAGAGAAACTTGTAAACTGACATCTCATCATCATATCTCTTAGAAAAAACTCTGACTCCCTCTATACTCACTTAGGACTTACAAAATCAACTTCTACTTCTTTCTTTTTCTGTAAATTAACTTATATACATTTGATCTATATGCTCTTGAACTCAAACATGTAATTATAGAAGTTTTGGACTATTTCTTATATCTAAATCTACCACTATAATACATGTGTGAATTTGTCCATTCTTATAGGCATGGTTTTCTGAGTATCTGTCTTCCATAACTCTTTTGTCCTTCTTCTTTCCTCATATGTCTTCATGTCTTCATGCCTAATTAGTGAATAAAGCCCCATAGATCCCCCTCAATCATTAATTAGCATTCTCTGACTTCTTCATACAATCTCTTTCTCTTTTATTCCTTCCATTCCTTGGAATCTACATGTCTTCACTCCATCCAAGCTTTTTCTCATGATATCTGTTATCCAATCTGTTGTAGGAGTATACACAACTTCAAGTTCTTTATCCATTACCTTTTCTCTAAAGAAGTGATATTGAATCTCTATGTGTTGTGTTCTTGCATGAAATATTAGTTTTGCTACAAGATATAATGAACTCATATTATCTCCATGTATTACAGGTATACCTTGATCAATGCCCAAGCTTTTGAACAAGGTCTGCATCCACTCTACTTCTTTAGCTCTTTCCACAAGCCCTTTGTATTCTACTTCTATTGATGCTAATGCCATTGTATGGTGTTTCTTTGAACACCATCTCACAAGCTTATCACCTATATACACCATGTATCCATGTGTTGATCTTCTATCATCTTGACTTCGTATCCAATCTAAATCACTATATGCTCTCGACTTTATGTTTGAGGTAAAAGGATAATGCAATCCTTCCTTTATAATCCCTTTGATATATCTGAGAACTCTTTGACCCGCAATCCAATGTTGATCCTTTGGACCATGCATGAATTGTGAGAGGACTCCCACTGCATAAATAAGATCAAGTCTTGTTAGTGTAGCATAAATCAAACTTCCCACTAAAGATTGATACTTCCTCATGTCTTTGAATTCTGCACCATTATATTTGCTAAGCTTATGATTAAATTCAAGTGGAGTTGAAGCTTCTCTACAATTCACCATGTTAAAATTCTTCAATAGATTCATAAGATACCTCTCTTGCAATACATATATACCATGATCTCCATAAGTGATTTCCATTCCAAGAAAACATGACAATTTTTCTAGATCACATATCTTGAATTCCTTCTCAATTAACCTCTTTACTTCTAATTTCCATTCCAAGAAAACATGACAATTTTTCTAGATCACTTATCTTGAATTCCTTCTCAATTAACCTCTTTACTTCCTTGATTCCTTCATTTGTGATACCTATGATTATAATGTCATCTACATAAATGCAAATGTAGATGATACCTTCATCTATTCTTTTGATAAGTAATCTGCATCTGCCGTTGAACTTTGATATCTAAGATCATTGAGATACTTCACAAGCCTATAGTTCCAAGCTCTTAGAGCTTACTTTAACCCATAGAGTGTTGTTCTCAATCTGAAAACATAATTTGGATACCTATAATTTGCAAACCCTTGAGGTTTCTCCATATATACTTCATCATATATATATATATATATATATATAATTTAAAAATGCATTCTTTATATCCAATTGACTTAGGATCCATCCTTTTGATGTTGCAATGGCAATGATTGTCCTTATGGTTGACAGCTTTGCCATAGGATTGAATATCTCATCATAATCTATGCCATGAGTTTGGGCATAAGCTCTGACGAGATATCAATAAAGATGTATTGAAAAGAGTCGACACGCATGATTTGCTTAGATTACTTTTGAATAACCTTTGTTATGGTTTGAATACATAAAAACTAATGATTTAAGACCATATTAAAGTGGATTTTTGTCAAGGAGCATGTTTATTAATCAAACATCATTTATTATTATTGAATCCTTCTGTTCATACTATATAATTTGTATTCTAAGTTTAAGTTTTTTTCATGATACATGAGGTGATTATGTGGATTTTAATATGAATTTATTATTATGGATTTTGATATGAATTGAGTATGAAGGATATTTACCTAAAGTGATTATGATGGATGTAAATTAAATGTTTTGATGTGGATTATGTTCATTATCTATATTTTATCTATGTATCTATCAATCATTCAATCTATCTATCTATATAACTTTTCCGATCATCACACATACACTATGCTTGAGATTATTGGATTTGCATAAGAAACATTACTTGGATTGTTTCTCATTATAGAGTTTTTATTTATGGTCATGTTTTTTGAATTTTATAAGGATCTTTGATTTTCACTTAATTAGGTAAAATCCTAGAGCTTTATTTTTGTAAAAGGAGGAATTAATAAATTCAAATTTCACCAGTTTCAGGTAGTGGAACTTGATGATTCATCAATCAATAAAGACAACTAAATGAAGTCATCAAAATTGATTTTTACTTTTCCTAGATTGTAGCATATTCATCCTCTTCATTCCAACAAATTATCCCACTTTGATTTGAATTCAAAAACAACTTGTAAAAGTCCTGGAAGGCTTCAAGAGTCTATGTAAAGTTTTCCAATCACTTGTACATTACATTGAAGCAATATACATACACTTTTGATCATCTTTGTGTTGCTCCATTTGTGTACACCTTCATCTTCAAGAACACTTATCTTGCAAAAGTTGTTTCTCTCTTAACATAGCATCAAATTGGATTAGTGAGAATTCATTACAGAGATATTACTGTGTAGTTTGTGTAAGAATTTTGATAGAATTTTGTTCAATATATTTTTAGCAATCAACATATGAAGGTCTCAAGGTATATCTCTGCACAACCCTAAAAGACCAAGGACACCTCTATTCAGTGTTAAGTTTATTCGATAAGAATATCTTGCTTATTTATTATACACTTGTGCATTTTAGACACAAAAAACTATTTATAACATTCCTCTAATCATTTCAAGTTGAGTGTTTCATTCAAAGATAGCAGGTTTTTTGAGCTAAGAAAAGTGAAAACTACTCTATTTTGTATCAATTGTCTCTCATTGGTTTTCCAAAGTACATATTGGATTTTATTGCACTAATCAAAATCATATAAGGTCTATTTGACATTACAAAAGCTCAAGTGCTTGTCTTGTGTTGGTTGGCTAGACCAAACTTCATCACTTGGCAACTCAGTTTCCTACCTCCTACAATCTTCCCATTAGTTCTGTTAGTGGTATTAGAGCTACATCAACATGGGTCATGGTTTTCCCTCAATGATTGAGAATCTTGATAGAAAGAACTATGCCACTTGGAAAATTAGAATGGAAGCCTATTTGCAAGGTAGTACTCTTTATGGAATTCTAGCAGGTGATGAAGTATGCCTATTCCAAGATCCAAAGGAGGACCTACACAAGCAGAGATAGATAGACTCACACTTTGGTGTGCAAAGGATGCCCAAGCAAGGTCACTCATAACTAATTCCTTATCCATTTTCTTTCTACATATTAGAGGATGCAAAAAATCTCAAGAGACTGTGGATACACATGAGACCTTTTCTGTTAGAACATGTATGGAATGAGTTCAACCAAATGAGGAAGTCTCTAAAAAAACTATGACACAGTTTGTTACCAAGTTCAAAGATGTTGCAGATCAGCTAGCATCCATTGGAAAGCTTATTGAGGAAGAGGCCATCATGAGGAAAATTCTAAATGGAATTAGAAGTGTAGAAATCCTTCACCATAGCTCATGATCTCATCATGGATATACAAACCCCAGATCTCAACATGTTCCTTGGAAAAGTCTTCAACAAAGATGCCAACAATAATCTGAAGGAATGTAGCTCTTTTCAAGGTAATACAAAATGTGCTCTTTATGCATTCAAGAAAGACAAGAACCACAAAGTGAAGAAGAAGGAAGATGATGAAGAAGATCTCTCCAAAGCTTACTATGCAAGCAAGATCAAGCAGAAAAGGGAAGAACAAAGGAGGAAAGATTGACAAGTCAAAATTTCAAAATGTTCAACATTCTTCCATCTGTGAGAAGACCAACGATACCGCTAAAAAGCTCACATTCATCGTAGGTATGTAGTTCATATACACAAATGAAGGAATGTATTTGACTGAAAGGAGATATATTTAGGATCCACTCCCAAAGTTCAAGATAGGGAATACTAAATCTATAGGTACACCTTTGGAAATGAATCATAAAATTAGTGTTTATGAAGGAGAAAATATTGAAGACATTAAAGAATGGCAAAGCTTGGTAGCTAGCTTAATCTATGCTACTCATACCAGGACAGATATATCATATAGTGCACGAGTTCTAAGTCAATTCATGCACTCTCCAAGAAGAACACACATGGATCCTCTTAAGAGAGTACTGAAGTACCTCAAAGGCATAATCAATGAGGGTATATTTTATTCTTCCTCTTCATATTTGGATATCAAGATATATTTTTTGGAGTTAGAGGTCTGCGAAAGTAGGTGAACAACACAAGGAAGAAGAACAAGCTTGGGGAAGAACACACAATACTAAATGTATTACCACTAGAATGTACATAGCTAAGTAACCCGTCAGGGCTATAGCTGTATATACAAGCGAGGGGGAAAAAACCTCCTAATGAGGGGAAAAAGTGCCCCGAAGATCCTAGTGTGTTCACACACATCATTACCTAAACATATCAACAACCCCCCTGGGAGTGATGCGGTGAACAAGGAGCTGGCAGCCATGTATAAGAAAGTGCCCAACTATGTGGGATAAATCCACAAAAGGAAGTAAGCCCAAAACCTAGAGGAAAACTTCAAACTTCTCCCTAGGCAGAGCCTTTGTGAAAAGGTCTACAAGGTTCTCTTGCATGGGCACATATGGCAAGCTGATCTCTCCAGCAGAGAACCTCTCCCTGACATATTATAATGCACCTCAATGTGCTTAGTGTGAGCATGGAACACAGGGTTCCTTGCAACTTGCAATGCGCTCTAACCCTTAGTGAACATGGTGGTGGCAAAGGACTGACCAACACCCAAATCAGCCATAAGTCGTCTGAGCCACACACACTCAACAGTTGCTGTAAAACTTGTGCTATACTCAGCCTCACAACTAGAAGTGGCCATAGTAGGGTGCTTCTTGCTCAGCCAAGATATGCATGAGCTACTAAGCATGAAGCAAAAACTAGTGGACACACAAGTGTCATAGCAACCAGCCCAATTAGAGTCAAAAAAGCATGCAAATATGGCCGTAGTGATCCCCCCTTGGGATAAAACAACCCAACTATTCGGGTAGCACTGAAGTAGCAAAAGATGCACTTATTCGCCATCCAATGCTTGACCCCTGGGCAATGCATAAACCTGATCATCTGTGAGACAGCAAACTAAATATCTAGCCGATTAATGCATAAGTAAATCAAGCATCCCAAAAGTTTGCCGATAGAGAACAACATCAAATGCATCTCGAGCATCATGTAGACTCAATTATAAACTTGTCTCCATAGGAGTGGCAATAGGTTTACAATCTTCAAGGCCAAAATGCTACAATAATGTGTCAATATATTTCATTTGACACAAAGCCATTCAACCATCAACTTGCATGAATTGGATGCCCAAATAATGATGCAAATGCCCAAAATCAAACATCTCAAATCAAGCATGTAAATCAGCCTTGAGAACAGCAATATGCTTCTGATGAGGACTAGTGAGCAGCATGTCATCAACATACATGACAATGATCAAAAGCACATAATTAGCACCCTTAACATATAAGGTGATTTCAGTTGTACGGTTCTCAAAACCATGTGCAATCACATAGGCATGTATCTTTTCATACCAAACACGTGGTGCTTGCTTTAAACCTTATAATGCCTTCTTTCACCTGCACACCTAGTTTTCATGCCCTTTTTGCACAAAGCCATCGGGCTGAAAAACGTACACTTCTTCATGCAAGTCACCATTCAAAAATGTTGTTTTAATCTCCAACTGATAAACATTCCAACCATGATGAGTAGCAAGTGCACAGACACTATGAATAGTAATCATTCGGCATGTAGGTGCAAAGGTTTCATCAAAATCAATGCCTGTTTCCTGTGCATAACCTTTTGCAACAAGCTTAGCCTTATACCTGTCAACTTTTCCATCATGTTTATGCTACAACTTGTATACCCACTTAGTTTCAATGGCCTTCTTGCCAGAGGGAAAGTCACATAAAGATGAGGTACCATTTTTCATGTTAGCATCATATTCAGATTGCATTGCAGCCATCCAATGTTCAGAATTTTATGCTTCATCAAACGAAACCCGTTTAGTCTCATCACACAGACTAGATGTAGCTCATGCAAAAGAGGTAGTATCAGAGGCTGAACGAGTACGGTATGAGAGAGATGCATCTAATTTGTTGTCACACAAAGTCTTACCAAGCCATTTTGGTATAGTTTTTGCCATCTCAATATCAGCTCTCTTATCAACAACTACATCATGCAAATTTGCATCAAAGATGAAATGATATGCATCATGAAACCTGCAATCACTGAGAAGTTGCCTCATTAGGACGAGCACTAGATTGTCCACCTGTAAAAAGAGGCAGCAAAGTATCATACATGACTTTGGAGCTAGTAGATGTCTCCTTCGTACATGAAAGTAAAGGTTGAATACTATACCCAACAAAAATACATTTTACTACTTTATCATCCAATTTCTTGCAATGTTATTAAGGAACTAATGCATATGTCAGACAACCAAAAACATGCAGATGAGCAATAGATGGCTTGCAACCATGTCAAGCCTTATATGGAGTGATAGACTAGAGTGCTTTAGTGGGACACATGTTAAGTACATGTGATGCACATATGACAGCCTCAAGCCAGAAACTATCTGGTATAGCCTGACTCTTGACCACACACCTTGCCATTTCCATGAGTGACTTGTTATTCTGTTCAGCAACTCCATTCTGTTGAGGTGTATATGGCACTGTACATTGATGTTTTATCCCACATTCAACCAGAAATGAATTAAATTCAGGAGACATATATTCCCCCCCTCGATCATAACGGAGGGTGCCCATTCTACATGTTCATAGATTTTTAGGCAATACCAAAAATTGTTTGAAGCACATAAAGAGTTAAGACTTTGATTTTAGTGGATATACCCATGCATGTGAGGAAAAATCATCAATGAAAGTCACAAAGTAAAGATAGTTTTCAAAAGAAGGTGTCTCCATAGGACCATAGGCATCAATCACTATGTACAAGCTGCAGTATTTTAGTAGCCTAAAGTGAACCATCTTTTGGAAAGGAGGAATGCTACATTTTTTCCAAAACAAAAACTTCACAGACATGTTTTTTGGGTGCCTCAAGTTTCGTCAAAGAGGACACCATTTTAGATTTCTACAGGTGTAGCAAAATTGGCAAAATTTAGATGACCAAAGCATGCATGTTAAAGCTTTGCATCTCACATAGCTAGAGAATCATGTACTGCATATGCCGAATCATTGACAGACCTTTCATAGTCTATGAGCTTATATAGCCCATGACATAAACTGCCACAAGCAATAATCATGTTGCCATTTGAGAGGTCATGAAATGTAGTCATCAACGAATTTCACAACCAAGCACATCTTGGCTAATGTTGAAACTGATAACACATTTTTCTTGATCCCTGACACAAATAAAACATTTGGCAAGGTGAAAGAATTGCCAGTAGCAGTAGTCAAAATGATCTTACCAACTCCCATGGTAGGATAAGAGGAGTTGTTAGCACATGTGATAGTATTCCCTATAGGGACAAGGTTTAGTGAAGTGAAGAAACAACATTGTGAGGTAATATGTTTCATTGCCCAACTATCAGAATACCAAACATCTAAGTCTACTACAGACATACACTACTCATGGGAAGATGAGCTACAACTGCAAATAGTAGTAAACAACCATTCTTCATTCTGCACAAGATTAGCAGACTCTGTTTTCAATGTAGAGGCCTCTGCAACAACCATTTCGACCTCTTTTTTCTTTGCGTCTTTAGCAGCCAGTTTTGGACAGCTCTTAATGACATGATCATTTGCTTTACAGTAGTTGCAAAATAGTTTCATCTTGTCTGTTTTCTTCTCATCTTTGTCTTCCTTCTTCAAATGTGCAACATTTGTGATGAGCTCCATTAACCTTTGCCCTTCTGACTAGCCATGAAAGCTTGATCTGCAAAACACATAATGGACCTCTTTTGCCTAGACTAATCTTCTTGTAGCATAACAAAACCTAACTCTTTAAATGACTAGGCATTTGGATTGCCATTATCATCAAACAAAGAGTAGAAGAAAAATTCTAATATGAATCAGGAAGACCATTCAGAAGAGTATACACAAGTGAGCTATCTGGTATAACTTCATTAACAAAAATCAACTGCTCCTTCAAATCCTTTATCTTTGTCAGAAAATTGTCCATAGAATCACCTACATTCATATGCTCACTCTCCAATTGTTTTCGAAGGTAAGCAACACGAGCCTCATTCCTAGCTTGGTACAATGTGGTAAGTGTATCCCAAGCATCCTTGGCTGTTCTACAAGAGCAAATGTGAGGATAAATAGCATGTTTGATAGACAAGGCTATCAATGCATGTGCGTGAGCATCTCGGCCATCCCAACAAATTTGTTATGCAGTAGTTGCAATAGAAATTGCAGCACGAATAGGAATCTAAAAAATATCAGCATCTTCAACACCATTTACATCAGCTTTAATACCTGTATTTGTAGGTTAATAGGACATTTTTCAACACCTACACAATGTTCCTCACTCCTTTTGCAACCAATACATGTCCCATCATATGAGCCCAAAATGGGTAATTGGTACCATCCAACTTATCCTCAATAGCCAACATATTGAATACATGATTGCTTTCAGCCATGGCCACTGACTAAAATACACTGATGTAGAAAAATGGTTGTATCTAAAAAAGTTCAACAAAATTGCCTTGAGGAGTTCTGCTAGACTTGAAGCACACTTCAAGATGCCTATATTGGCAAACTGAAACACACACACATATATATATATATATATATATATATATATATATATATATATATATATACATATATATATATATATATATATATATATATACATATATATATATATATATATACATATATATATATATATATATATATATATATATACATATATATATATATATATATATATATATATATATATATATATATATATATATATATATATATATATATATATATATATATTTAGCACAAAAAGATGAAATGGCTCGCACAAGCACTATGATAGTGCATTCGGAGGCCGAAACGAGTTGAGATCGTGATTTTAGCACCACGAAGTGAAGCAATTTTGATCTCCTAATCACCTTGAGTATGATCAGCAAATTTGTTGCGATTCTGAGACTGTGACCAGAGGGGTGTCGACAGTGCTCTATATGAAGCGATGACCTGCTCTGATACCAATTGCTAGAGTTAGACGTCTCTGCAAGCATGTGAACAACACAAGGAAGAAGAAGAAGCTTGGTGCACAACACACAATATTGAATGTAGTACCACTAGAATGTACAAAGGTAAGTAACCCATTATGGATATAGGGGTATATACAAGCTGGTGAAAAACCTCCTAAAGAGGGAAAAAAGTTCCCTAGCAGTCGTAGTGTGTTCACACACATCATTACGGAAACATATCAACAATATTCAGATGCAAATTGGGCAAGAGATGAGGATGATAGAAGGAGTACCTCTAGTTACATAACATTTGTAGGTTCAAAGCTATTGTCATGGAGTTCTAAGAAGGAACCAACAATTGTTTTATCCTCAACTGAAGAAAAGTATAGAGCTTTGACCATAGCAACTCAAGATGCAATATGGTTAAGAGCATTGTACTCATATTTGGGACTTGTGAGTTCCAAACCTCACATATTTGGAGATAATGTGAGTCTATGCACTAGCAAGAAACTCTATCTTCCATGCAAGAACCAAACACATAGAGGTTCATTGCCACTTCATCAAAGAGAAGTTCATGGCAAAAGAGATTGACATTTCTTTTGTTCAAATTGAAAAGCAAGTAGCAGATATGATGACAACGGAACTTGATGTGATAAAGCTTTGTAGATCTAAATCAATGGAAGGTATTCAACCTATTAAAGAATGAAGAATCAAGCATACTTTAGCTTGAGGGGGAGTTTTTCGATGATCAAGATTACATTATGCTCGAGTTGATTTGATCTACATGAGAAACATAACATTGATTGTTTCTCATTAAAGAGTTTTTATTTATGTTCATGTTTTTGGAATTTTATAAGGATATTTATTTATTGTTTATTTATATAAAAGCCTAGAGCTCTATTTTTGTAAAATGATAAAATAATGGAATCAAATTCCATGAGTTTGAGGTAGTTGAACTTGATGATTCATTAATGAATCAAGACACCTAAATCAAGTCATCAAAATTGATTTTACTTTTCCTAGATTCTAGGAGATTGATTTGTTGATATATTTAGGTAGTCATGTGTGTGAACACTCTAGGACTGCTAGGGCACTTTTTCCCCTCTTTAGGAGGTTTTTTTTGCCGGCTTGTATATACGCCTATTGCCCTAATGGGCTACTTATCTTTGTACATTATAGTGGTAATACATTTAGTATTGTGTGATGTGCTACAAGCTTCTTCTTCTTCCTTGTGCTATTCGCGTGCTTCCACAGATGTCTAACTCCAACAATTGGTATCAAAGTAGGCCGTCGCTTCATCTAGGCATCACTGAAACCTCTCCGATTGTAGTCTCAGAATCGCACGAAATTTGATGAGCATACTCAGGGTGCCTAAATTGCGATCTGAGCACGTTTCCGCCTCCAAACACACTATCATAGCTCTTATGCATGTTGTTTCATCTTTTTGTGCCAAACATATATACTAGTTTGGTTTGCCTATATAAGCGTCTCCAAGTGTGCTATAGCTTTATCACAATTCATCTAGGCAATTCTATTTAACTTTTTTGAGATACACTCAATTTCCTGCATCAAGGTATTTAAGTCATTGGACATGGCTGAAAGCAGTGATGTATTCCATATGTTGGTTGTTGAGGATAAGTGTGATGGTACCAACTACCCATTATGTGCTTATATGATGTGACATGTATTGGTTGTAAAAGGATTGTGGAAATTTGTGCAGGGTGCTGAAAAACATCCTATCACACCTACAACTATTACAATTACACTAACTGAAGTTGGTGCAGAAGGTGTCGAAGATGGTGATATTTTACACATTCCTATTTGTGTTGTTGTTTCTGTTGCACCTACTATAGAGCAAATTTTTTGGGATAGTAGAGATGGTCAGGCACATGCATTGATAGTTTTGTCTACCAAAGGTGCCATTATTCCTCACATTCTTTCTTGCAAAACAGCTAAGGATGCTTGGGATAAACTTACCACATTGTACCACGCTAGGAATGAGGCTCATGTTGCTTACCTCCAAAAACAGTTGGAGAGTGAGCACATGAATGAAGGTGATTCTATGGATAGTTCTCTAACAAAGATCAAGGATTTGAAGAAACAGTTGACTTTTGTAGATGAAGTCCTTCTTGAGAGTTCACTTGTGTAGACTGCTCTGAATGGTCTTCCCAACTCATATCAGATTTTTGCTTCTACTATTCTTTTCATGATGAAAGGCAATCCAAATGCCTTAACATTTGAAGAGTTAGTTTCTATTTTGTTGCAGGAAGACCAGTCTAGGTAGAACAGGTCTATTATGTGTGTTGCCTATCAAGCTTTCTTGGCTAGTCAGAAGGGCAAAGGAAAGTGGAGCTCTTCTACTAGAAAGCAAAATCCTACAAATGTTGCACATTCAAGGAAGGAAGACAAAGATGAGAAGAAATCAAAAAAGCAAAAATTGTTTTGCAAATACTATAAAGCAAATGATCATGTCATTAAGAGCTCTCCAAAACTGGCTGCTAAAGAGGCAAAGAAGAAAGAGGCATGAATGGTTGTTGCAGAGGCCTATACACCAAAAACAGAGTCTGCTAATCCTATGCAGGAAGAAGAATAGGTGTTTACTACTGTTTGCAATTTTGACCCATCTTCTCATGAGCAGTGCATGTCTATAGTAGACTCCGATGTTCGGTACTTTGGTAGTGGGGCGACCAAACATATTACCTCCCAGCCTAGTTTCTTCTCTTCACTGGAGCCTACCTCTACAAGGAATATTGTTACATGCACCAACAACTCCTCTTATCCTGTTATGGGAGTTGGTAAGATCATTTTGACTACTATTGATGGTAGTTCTTTCACTTTGTCAGATGCTTTGTTTGTGCCAGGGATCAAGAAAAGTGTGTTGTCAATTTCTACATTAGCCAAGATTGGCTAATTTGTTGATGATACATGTACAGTTCATGATCTATCAAATGATGACGTCCTTATTGCCTCTAGCATTTTGTATCGTGGGCTCTATAAGCTCATAGAATATGAAAGATCTATAAATGATTCTTCATGCAAGTCACCATTTAGAAATGCTGTTCTAATGTTCAGCTAATGTACATTCAAACCATGATGAGCTACAAGTGCACATATGCTACAAACAATAGTCATTCGGCAAGTAAGAGCAAAGGTTTCATCAAAATTAATGCCTCTTTCCTATGCATTACCGTTGCAACAAGCCTAGCTTTATATCTGTCAACTATTCCATCAGGTTTACACTTTAGGTTGTATATCCACTTAGTGCCAATGGCCTTCTTTCCAGGAGGCAAGTCACATAAAGACCAGGTATCATTTTTCATGATAAAATCATATTCAGATTGCATTGCAGCCATCCAATGTTAAAAATTTTGTGCTTCATCAAACAAAATAGGTTCCCTCTCATCATAGAGACTAGAGGGAGCCATAGCATAGCAATCTGATGCAAAAGAGGCACTATGAAAGCCTGATCGAGTACGATATGACATGGCTACATCTAATTTGCTATCAAGCAAGGTCTGCAATAGCCATTTCGGCATATTTTTTTCTTGGTCAATGTCAATTGTCTCATCAATAAGTGCATCATGTAAATCTGCATCAGAAATGGAATGATTTGCATCATCACATGAAACTTGCAAAGGGTGAGAAGTTGCCTCATTAGGACCAACACTACACTCTCCACTTGTAAAAGAGGCAGCAAAGTATTATACATGTCTTTGGAGTTAACAAATCTCTCCTTAGTACATGAAAACAATGGCTGAATAGCATCTTCCACAAAAACAACATCGTGGTTAACCAGAATGCATTAAGTCTACGGATGGTACAGACGATAGCCTTTACTTTCAGAATTGTACCCAACAAGAATACATTTTTTTGCTCTATCATCCTATTTTCTGCGATGTTGTTCAAGCACTAATGCATATGCAAGACAACCAAAAACATGCAGATGAGCAACAAATGGCTTGCAACCATGCCAAGCCTCATATGGAGTGATAGACTGCATTGCCTTAGTGGGACACCTGTTCAGTACATATGCTACACACGTAATAGCCTCCAACCAGAAACTATGTGGCAAAGCCTAAGTCTTTACCATACATCTTGCCATCTCCATGAGTGACCTATTCTTTTGTTCAACAACTTTTTTGTTTTTTTTTTTTAAAGGAAGTTCGGCCTTAGCCTACTCTCCCGGACTTGAATTAAATAAAGGAAAAATACAAAAGAAGGGGACTAGTGCCCACGGGATCCCCCAAATCCCATAGAGCGGGGGAAGCTTTTACAGAGTGTAGGTGGCTTTACAAGAAAAGGGTTAATCGCCCACTCATCACCCCCATGCAGGGCCCACATGGGTGAAGTGTGTTCTTGATCAAACAAAAAACTTGATGACTCCTAAAAAGAAAAAAGGGGGGTTTCTTACAATTAGCGCTCCTTTTGCCAAGGAGGAACATTGAATACTCAAACGACTAGAGTTTTGAGCGTTCTGGAGAGTCTCAGCAGGACCGCTCACTTCTCCGAGTAGAGCTGGCTTCCAACTAATATATTCCTGATGACTAGTTTTCATTTCGATGATTTGCCATAGCCTTTGGGTTAGGCCTTGCAAGGCTTACATGGATTTATAGAGGAGGTTGATAAACCTCGCATCCCCATCGTGTGGTGCCCACTTGGTTTTAAGCTTATTGTTGACATAGTGTAGTTCTTTGTGATGTCTGAAGGGGGGAGTTTTCTTACAATTAGCAATTCTTTTCCCTAGAAGGAAAAGGGAGTTCTCGATCGACCACTCCTTGGGGGTATTGCCAAAGTTTTGAGCACATCTTTCTCGCCAAATCTTCCAAAGGATCTCTCCCCTAATCACATTCCACAATGACGCAGAACAACCGATCGCTTCACCAATGAGGGCTTGCTTCCAGTTGATTTGTTCTTGGAGTCCCAAAGACTGACCAAGGACCCTCCATAACCGAAGGGATTTAGGGCAAGCAAAGAACAGGTGACTGATATCCTCTTTGCTATGGCAACATCTATTGCACCAGGGCGGAAACCCACAGATCTAGTTAGCTTTTGCATTGGTCCATATTCCACGGTGTAGGATTTGCCATAGGAGAACCGACTTTTGTTTTCAATGAGAGGATGCAAGATAGACATAAATTTCATATCCCATTGAAGTCGCGTCCAATTAAGACCCCATTTCTTGTTGAGACTGATGTGAATGTCATTGCTAGCTTTGGCATATAGAAGCTTGGAGAGGCGATTACCGTTTTACCATTTAAGGCCCATTGGGTTCGGAGAGTCCTGTCCCATAAGTAGTCGGATTTTAGATGGGTCCCAAGCATGGCATCTGCTCAGTAAGACATTCCATTCCTCGTATGTGACCAGAGTAGTAGGGTCAAGGTCCTCAAAGTCCACCCATCTATTTCTGTCCTATTTCCAGAGGTGCTTCCATTGTTTGAATCCCTTATTCCAGAGTCTCTTGGCACTCAAGACATTCCAACGCTCCACATTTCTCATGCTATCACTACAAGGAATACGGGCGTATAGCGACGGTTAAGGCGACAAAATTTCATCATTATAAAATTGCAACTTGCGTCGTAATTAGCGTCGCATGCCAACCGTCGATTAAACGATGCAAAACACGACGGTATTTGAGACTTGTGTAGCGATGGGATTGCGACGCTCCCTTACAATGTCGCTAAAACGACGCCATTTATAAACGTCGCATAAGCAACACTCTTTTGCGTCGCATAGGCAATGTTAAAAACCGTCGCATAAGCGACGCTAAAGGATGTCGCTTATCCGACGACGAATAGCATCACTTACACGACGATCTGTTGACGAACAAAAATTAAAACGTTGGAGGCTTTTTGATCGGCATTTTCACGCATCCGATCGAAGAGCTCTCCAACGTTCGCAATTGCGCTGCGCTTACGAGCTGAAGCAAGTATATGCAGAATTGTTGTTTTGCCTAAGCTCTCTCTTTGTATGTGTGTGTATGTGTGTGTGTATGTGTGTGTGTGTATGTGTCTATGTATGTGTGTATGTGTGTGTATATGTATTGTATATGTGTGTGCATGTGTATGCATTATGTGTGCATGTGTGTATGCAACCTTATTTGTGTATGTGTGTATATGTGTGTGTATTTGTGTGTATGTGTGTGTGTGTCTATGTGTACGTGTGTGTGTGTGTGTCTATGTGTGTATATGTGTGTGTGTACATATGTATGTGTGTGTGTGTGTGCACATACCTACTTGTTGTTCGTTTGTGTGGCCCTCTCGCTCTCGCACTCTCTCTCTCTCTCTCTCTCTCTCTCCGTCTCTTCTTGCTCGCGTTCAAGTCCCGGCACAAATTTGCCGGGAGGAATCAAATTTTTTTTTTTACATTCCAGAGCGCCGCATATGCGACGCTCTGCAGTTTGCCAACGTCGCTACATGTGTCGCTATGTAGAGACCGGATTAGCGACGCTAGCATCGCTTATGTGACGGGAGTCGGGAAAAAAGAAAAATCGTAATTTCTACCGTGGCTTATGCGACGACTTCGTCGCATAAGCGACGAATCCCATTTTTTTTCTAATTTGGGGGCTTCACTATGCCCCCCTTTTTCTTGTAGTGCTTGGATCGGGAACCAAATAGAGTCGTTTTGTCTTATATTTGCAACCCACTTCCAATCTTCATTGATTCTGATGTGCGGGTTGAATGTGTTCCAACTCAACCACAAGGATCGAACCAGGATCCATCCTTTGGGTGAGACCGAAATCAGAGAGAATAGGAGGGTGAGGATGTCAAGGTTTTTTCATCCAGGGTAGCCTACCAAAGTAATTGCATTTGTGTTTCTGAAAATTAATGTGGCCCAAGAGGAATCTCTATTGCACCACGCCTTAATCATCCATTTAGCCGCGAGTTTATTGGCCATGTTACCAATGTCCATAATGCCCAGACCTCCATTCTCCTTTTGGTTAGTGCATATGGACCATTTGGTCTTAGGCACTCCCCTCTTGTTATGGTCCCCGGTTGAAAGAAAGTTCCTACAAGTACTTTCTAATTTGGCTAAATCTTGATTCTTCGGTCTCCAGCAAGAGAGAAAATATATGATTGAGGATATGAGGAAGGTGCTGATCACCATGGCCCGACCAACAAGATTGATTTGCAAACCCCTCCACTAGTTAAGTTTATTATTAAGTCTAGCGAGGACCCAAGCCCACCTTTGTTCTAGAGTAACACCGAATCCCAAGGGGATACCAAGAATATGAATGACCTGACCTGATTGAATGCTTTGGCATCCTTGCACAGTGAGGAGATTGGGTTGATTCCCTTTGACAACCCTGAATGCAGTCTTGGTATGGTTAATTTTTGACCGAGAGGCTTCACAAAACGTGTCGAGGCACAACCAAAAGGTTTCCAAGCTGGTATAATCATTATGAAGAAAGGCATTTGTGTCATCCGCAAAAAGCCTCATGGTCATTTGCCTACAGTTATGTGGCAAAGTGATGCCTCTTATGTGACCATGCTCCATCTGTTGTTCCACAAGTCCCCTTAGTCCTTCAGTGCCAATGGCAAAGAGCAGCGGGGCCAACGGGAAACCTTGCTTGATGGATCGTTTCAGTTTGATTGCCTTTGAAAGTTGTCCATTGACATTGACTTTGGTCGAAGCATTGCCTAGGAGAGTGGAGATCATCCTGAGGATTCTGCCGCTACACTCGAGGTATTTTAGCAATTATAAAATATAGTCCCATTACAATCTGTCATAGGCTTTGTCAAAGTCGATCTTGAGAAAGAAAATGTCATGATTAGTTTCTTCAGCATAGTCCAAACCTTCCTAGATATCAATGATGGCTTCCAATATTGACCTTTCCTTAATGAAGACTTGTTGGTCTTTGCTAAGCCATTGGTCTAAATGACCAGATATCCTATTGGCAATGACTTTAGCAAGAATCTTATATCCGGTTTGAAGCATTGTGATAGGTCTCCAGTTCTCGATTTTGTTCCTTTCCCCTTTTTTATGTATAAGTTTGATGATGCCATTGTTGAGACAAGTGGGAAGGGCGCCAAACTCGAGAGCCTCAAGCCAAACAAGACGCAAGGGGGTGGCCAACACATATTTGAATAATTAAAAAAACTCATTAGTGAGCCCATCAGGCCCTAGGCTCTTGCTGTTCAGAAGCGAATCGATAACTTCCAGGATCTCTTGTTTGGAAATGGAGGTGTCAAGGAGAGCGCTCAAGTTGCATGGGATTCTATGTAGCGAAGTTCGAGAGATGGTGGCCATGGAGTTCTGCCTATGGGGGAAGAGGGGACAAGTACTACCCAAGAGACTCATGAAATGTGCTTCTTTAATGCCAATGTTTTCTTCCAATGTGCAACTCCATTTTGTTGGGGTGTATACGGCACCGTACATTGATGTTTTATCCCATGTTCAGCCAGAAATGCATTAAAGTGAGAAGACATGTATTCCCCCCCTCGATCAGAATGGAGGCTGCCCATTTTACATGCTGATAGATTTTGAGCCAAAACCAAAAACTGTTTGAAGCACATAAACACTTCACACTTTGTCTTCAATGGATATACCCATGCATGCTTGGAAAAATCATTGATGAAAGTCATGAAGTAAAGACAATTCCCAAAAGAAGGTGTGTGCATAGGACCATAGACATCCCTATGTACAAGCAGCAATTTCTGTACCATTTGAGATTTCTATAGGTGTAGTAAACTAGCAAAATTAGATGGCTAAAGGCTGCATGCCAAAGCTTTAATCTAACATAGCCTAAGAATCCTGTACTGCACATGCCAAATCATTTACAAATCTTTCATAGTCTATGAACTTATATAGCCCATAACATAAAATGCTTGAAGCAATAACGACATTGCCATTTGATAGATCATGAATTGTACATCTCTCTTTAATAAATTTCACAACCAAGCCAATCTTGGCTAATGCAAAAACTGATAACAAACTTTTCTGTTGGGGATGTAAGGGTCATGTCATCTTACCCCCATATTCATATATATACATCATATATAGTGCATTGCCTCAAGAGAGATCATTATGTGCGTTTCGAGGCTCCCATGCATATCAGTGCGTCTCTCCTCTCCTCTCTCCCTCCATCTCCTCCTTCCTCCTCTTGTTCTGCACACCAAAGCACTTCATTGGTATCAGAGCATGCTGAAGGCTAGTATGCAAGAAGCTTCAATGGAAGCTTAGGTGAGAAGAGATAGAAGTGCAGGTCGGAATCTCTTGATAGCTGTTCAATATTTCAGTCATAACTCGAGTTACAAAGCTCGGATTGATGCATTTTAAAGTTCTGTGTGTAGCTAACACAAAGAGCTACAACTTTGCAGAAGGGCGCACAACTTGGTTTGGACTTCGAAAGTGCCAAAAATTCGAAAAACACAAAGAATTGTAGAAGACGAATCTACATTGAGTAGGACAGCAGGTCGGTTTTCTTATCATAACTTGAGTTCTACAGCTCGGAATGCGATGATTCAATTTGCTGCTTGTAGCTTGGAAAGATACCTACAACTTTGTACAAGAACTCAGATTCAGAGTCTTAGTGCAAGGTCACCGAAGCTGCAAAATACAGAGTAGCAGTGTTGTAGGTGATAGTGAAATTGACAGCAGGTGCTTGTTTTATGCATATCTTGAGCTACGCACCTTCGATTGAGGTGTTCTTTATCTCGTTATGTAGCCAAGACTCAGATCTTGAAGTTTGCTGAAGATCAAAAGTTCAGATTCAGAGGTTATCACCTCAAAAACAGCAAAACACAGAGCAGCACATCTTCACTAATTGCACTTGGAGGTTGAATTTGCTTTGGAACTTCTTCGAGAGAGAATTTATGGTGTGCAAGCTCTTATTTTCAGAGCTTCAAGACATTGTACATGTATGATCATTGTGGTAGCTCCTCCATATGAGAGTAGAGCATGATCTTGTTACGTGTTTGACATGTAAGATGACATTGTGGTATACTCTTTTTGAGGTTTATGTCATCATGAGTTTGATCATGGATGTATAGTGGCATTGTGGTCTATATCTTGCTTATGCCACTTGGTTACGGATTTACTTTCCGATTGAACATACTTTTGTGAGAGTTGATTGTGGATCTTGTTTGGTACTTGTATCTTTGTTTTCTTTGCAGGTACATGATCGAGATTGGAGCCTCAGTTACACACTTGTTTGTCACCTTGATTTGGTATTCTATTAGCAAATGTTCATTGATTTGATGTTGTGGATGGTGATTCCCACATGGTTATTTTGGTTCTAGAGTCCATTTTACAGAGGAGATGCTACCGAAATTTCATCGGCTTTTATGCTAGAAGAGAGCTCTAGTGGATCTTGAAGCTTGTGTGATAGCTTTGGATCATTGATTATATCCATTCACTTGGACTTGGTCACACATTGTTCGTGACAGGTTGGACCATCTTGTAGGATTTATTCTTCAGTGGGAATTGTATTGCCATTGTATTGGCATGTATTGGTATCAGTTTTTCTTTGGCATATGTAGTTGCTATTATCTTTGGTTGGATCAGTGAGAGATGGTGACGGATTACTCATTGTTCTTTTGTTATTGGTTATCTTGTTTGACTGCTTAGTTTACAGGGAATACTCTGTCGAAATTTTCCTAGGATTCTTTCACATCTATTTGGTCACTTTGGAGACTTGGTGAGCAGGCTTATGCTCATGGTTTTATGTGCATGCTAGAGCATGGTTATGTGACAGGTGTTTCACATGGTTTTCTTCTCCACAGAGACATATGTGATGTGAGTTATGCATATGGATATGCAGGTGTGATCCTATTCAGGATAGAGTATTGTTTCTAGTCTCTTGTTACATTGCTAGTCTATTGGATTGCCAACATGGTGTCTTCTCGATTTGATGGCACTGATTTTCCGAGATGGAAAGCTCAGATGTGGCATACATTGGTTCGTGCAGGGTTACATATGTATGTGCATAGAGATGCACAGAGGCCTCGTGACATGCCCAGCCATGTACGGATGGATATGGATGCATTGGCCAGCTCCACCATCCGATTACAGCTTGTGGATTCTATATATGAGTCTGTTATGTATGAGGAGACAAGTAGTGCATTATGGCAGAGACTACATGATATATATGCCAGTCCATTGACTCATGTGAGACATAGATCACATCGACGACTTCGATGTTGGCATTGTGGTCATGAGGGCCATATTCGACGACGTTGCTTCAAGCGGATGCGACGATGACATCAGAGACATGCACGTGATGTAGATCACGTAGTGGTTTCAGGAGAGTCTATGGCAGTTGATTATGCCAGTGATGGTGATATCACTTTCTCCTATGGTTCATCTAAGGATTCCTCGTGTTCATTGGATAGCACACATATGGCTTGGTTTCTTGATTCCTTAGCCACTTTTCATGTTACTCCACATCGCGAGTGGTTTTGTCGATTCTCAGGTGAGAGTCGTGGATGTGTGCACATGCCTGATGGTATGATATATGACATTGAGGGTGGAGGAGATATATGCCTTATGCTACCTAGTGGAGCATCACTTATGCTTAGACATGTACGTTATGTACCTTCATTCCCTATGAGCTTGATTTTAGTTAGCCAGTTACAGGAGAGCAGATGTTATGCATTCCTTGGTGAGCATCATTTTGAGTTGCAGTTTGGACAGCTTATGCTTGTCAGAGGTGCTAGGGTTGGGCACAGGTATCCACTGCAGGTACTTCATGTGAGAGATAGTCTCGTCTCAGTGGGAGGTCAGCCTTATGTGCGGTGTGAGACTCGTCATGTCTCATTTTGTCTACCTATAGATAGGTCTATTGACATTCATGATGCACATGTATGGCAAGATTTAGATGCTCAGATAGATGCACATGTAGATCATGTTTTGGATGCTCATGATGCTTATATAGAGCATGGTTTTGTTGAGCATGTGGATGCTCATTTGGAGCACACTTTGGATTATCATTTGGATGCTTTAGAGCATGACGTGGATGCTCATGTAGAGCATTATGATGATACTCAGTTAGAGTGTGATCATCAGTTTGACCTTGGTGTTGATGTTGTGCAGTTATCTCATGTGGAGCATGATCATGCATTTTGTGTGGTAGAGCAGGATTACTCTCATGGTACACAGTGTATGGTAGAGCATATTAGCCCTCAGGATGCACAACTAGATACATCCTTGGTCGCATGCATGGCTGATTTAGATGTTGAGGAGTCAGCGATCATGCAATCATTCTTAGATTCGCTCATGCTAGATGTTGACACATATATATCAGGACATGTTGGTCTTGATGATGGTGCTTTGGATGCCTTGGATAGAGGCATGGCTAACATGCTTAGGTTAGCCATGCATTCATCATCAAATGAAGAGTAGAAGAAAAACATTGATATGAGTCAGGAAGACCATTCAGAAGGGTCTGCATAAATGAGCTATCTGGTATAACTTCATCAATAGAAATCAAATGTTCTTTCAATTCCTTGATCTTTGTGAGAAAAATATCCATAGAATCACCTTTATTCATATGTTCACTCTCCAATTGTTTTTGGAGGTAAGCAGCATGAGCCTCATTCTTATCCTGCTACAATGTGGTAAGTGTATCTGAAGCATGCTTAGCTATTCTACAAGAGCGAATGTGAGGAATAATGGCACGCTTGATAGAAAAAGCTATCAATGCATGTGCATGAGCATCTTTGCCATCCCAATGAATTTGCTCTATAGTAGGTGCAATAGAAGCAGAAGCACAAACAGGAATCTATAGGATATTATCATCTTGTACACCATCTCCATCAGCTCTAGCACCTGTATTTGCAGTACCTATATTCATAGGTGTAACATGACGTCTTTCAACACCCTGCACAAAAGAGCTAGAGAGTGAGCATATGAGTGAAGGTGATTCTATGGAAAGTTTTCTAAGAAAGATCAAAGACTTAGAGGAGCAACTGATTTCTGCTGATGAACTTATACCAGATAGCTCACTTGTCGAGAGAATGGTCTTCTTGATTCTTGTCAGAGTTTTGCTTCTACTCTTTGTTTGATGATGAAAGGCAATCCAAATGCCTTGTCATTTAAGGAGTTAGTCTTTTTTCTGTTGCAAGAAGATCAATCTAGGCAGAACAGGTCCATTATGCGTGTTGTAGATCAAGCTTTCTTGGAAAGTCAAAAGGGAAAAGGTAAATTGAGCTCATCTACTAGTAAGCAGAGATCTGCAAATGCTACCCATTTGAAGAAGGAGGACAAAGATGAGAAAAAATAAGAAAAGCATAAATACTTTTATAAGTACTGTAAAGGAAATGATCATGTCATAAAGAACTATCCAAAACTGGCTACAAAAGAGGCAAAGAAAAAAGAGGGTGGAATGGTTGTTGCAAAGAGTACATGGCAACTTGGATTGTTTTATCCCAAGGGGGAATCACTACCATTAGATTTGCATGCTCTTTTTGACTCCGACTAGGTTGGTTACTATGACACTCATGTGTCCTCTAGTGGTTTTTGATCCATGCTTGGTAGCTCATGCATATCTTGACTGAGCAAGAAGCAGCCTACTATGGCCATTTCTAGTTATGAGGCTAAGTATAGGGAAGCTTTCACAACGACTATTGAGTATGTGTGGCTCAAATGCCTTATGGTTGATTTGGGTGTTGTTGAGTCTTCTACCACCACCTTCATTGACAGTCAAAGAAAATTGGCAGTTACGAGGAACCCTGTGTTCCATGCTCGCACTAAGCATATTGAGGTGCATTATCATTATGTCAGGGAGAGGTTCTCTGCTCGAGAGGTCAACTTGGCATATCTGCGCATGGAGAGAACATTGTGGACCTTTTCATGAAGGCTCTCCGTAGGGAGACGTTTGAAGCTTTCTGTAAAGCTTTGGGCTTACTTCCTTTTGTGGATTGATTCCACATAGCTTGGGACTTCCTTATACATGAGCGCCAGCTCCTTGTTCACCCCATCACTTCCAAGGAGGATTTCTTGATATATTTAGGTAGTGATGTGTGTGAACATACTAGGACCATCAGGTACTTTTTTCCCTGTTTAGGAGGCTTTTTTTCCCCTGGCTTGTATATATGCCTATTCGCGTGCTTTCGTAGATGTCTAACTCCAACAAAAAGGTGGGGGCTTCTTACAATTGGAAATTATTTTGCCTAAAACAAAAAGAGATTTTTCAATCGACTATTCTTTAGGATGGCTATCAAAGATGGTAGCACACCTCTTTCCAAAATCTTCCAATGAGTCTCTCCTCTTATAGCATTCCACATTCAAAGGAACACTTGATGATTTCACCCAATAAAGCTTGGTTCTAGTTGATTTGACCTTACAAGAATATGATTTTCCCAAGGGTGCACGTAACTGACATTGACCTGGGGCATGAGAAGAAGACGTGTCACTACAACATATCAAGGGCATACCGACATTCTTCATACCGAAGGTCATGAGTCAGCGTCGGTATGACCATTGAAAAACTTTGGCGAACCGACTAGGCAATGTATGCATCGGTACAGTGCATTGGTATGAGCGTCAGTATAAGCATCGATACATTACTGGAAACTATCGACGCTTATACCAATGCTCATACTGACACTCATACGACGATGTGTTTTAACTGGGCCCGAGAGCAAAAATTGGACATTCATCGTGTTTTGAAACTAGATTTGCTACTGTCGACTTCGTGCGCATGAGAAAAATATCTCTGTTTGTCACTCTTTCTCTCTCTCTCTCTCTCTCTCTCTTTCTCTCTCTCCCCCTCTCTCTCTAAGCACACCTCTATTTTTCTAGATCTGAAGTTTCGGTAAGTAATATCGCACATACTGTAGCACTCTTTTTTCTTTCTTTATGTCTGCCTTTTGTAATATATTCTCTCTTTAGTTTTGCAAGAGATTTTGGGATCAAGTCTTTGGAAATTCGATGAAGAACAACTTTAAGTGGATTTTGACGACAACGATTCAAACAATTACATCGATGTAAGTGATTGCTTTGTTTTTTATTGACATATAGAGAGAGAGAAAGACATATACATATACATACACACTCACATATGTATACACAGACATGCATTTGCATACACACATGATATGCATACACACATGATATGCATACACACATGATATGCATACACACATGAATATGCATACACACATACACGCTTTCACAAATGCATATGTATACACACATGCATATGCATACACAAATACACACATGCATACAAAAATACACACATGCATACACAAATACACACATGCATACACAAATGCATATGCATACACACATGCATATGCATACACAAATATACACATACACATACACAAATGTATACACATACACACATGCATATGCATATACATACACATTCATATGCATACACACATACACCATGCATATGCATACACAAATGAATATACATACATAAATACATATGCATACAAATGCATATGCATACACACATACACAAATGCATATGCATACACACATACACAAATGCATATGCATACACACATGCATATGCATACACACATACATGCATACATAAATGCATATGCATACACACATACATGCATACACAAATGCATATACATACACATGCATATGCATACACACATACACAATGCATATGCATACACATACACAAAGGCATATGCATACACACATGCATATGCATACACACATACATGCATACACACATGCATACACACATGCATACACACATGCATACACACATGCATACACACATGCATACACACATGCATACACACATGCATATGCATACACACATGCATATGCATACACACATGCATATGCATACACACATGCATATGCATACACACATGCATATGCATACATAAATGCATATGCACATGCATATGCATACACACATGCATGCATATGCATACACACATACATGAATACACACATGCATATGCATACACACATACATGCATGCACAAATGCATATGCATTCACATGCATATGCATACATACTAGGTTGCATTATTCGTTATATAATTTTATGTTACACACATACATATGCATACACACATACCTACATACACACATATATGCATACACACATGCATATGCATACACACATGCATATGCATACACACATGCATATGCATACACACAAGCATATGCATACACACATGCATATGCATACACACATGCATATGCATACACACATGCATATGCATACACACATGCATTTGCATACACACATGCATATGCATACACACATGCATATGCATACACACATGCATATGCATACACACATGCATATGCATACACACATGCATATGCATACACACATGCATATGCATACACACATGCATATGCATACACACATGCATATGCATACACACATGCATATGCATACACACGCATGTGCATACACATATGCATATGCATACACACATGCATATGCATACACATGCATTTGCAAACACATGCATATGCAAACACACATAAATATGCATGTGTATGCATGCACATATGCATATGCATACAGATGCATATGCATACAGATGCATATGCATACACATGCATATGCATACACATGCATATGCATACACACATGCATATGCATACACACATGCATATGCATACACACATGCATATGCATACACACATGCATATGCATACACATGCATATGCATACACATGCATATGCATACACATGCATATGCATACACATGCATATGCATACAGACATGCATATGCATACAGACATGCATATGCATACAGACATGCATATGCATACAGACATGCATATGCATACACACGTGCATATGCATACACACGTGCATATGCATACACACGTGCATATGCATACACACGTGCATATCCATACACACGTGCATATGCATACACACGTGCATATGCATACACACGTGCATATGCATACACACGTGCATATGCATTACACGTGCATATGCATTACACGTGCATATGCATTACACGTGCATATGCATTACACGTGCATATGCATTACACGTGCATATGCATTACACGTGCATATGCATTACACGTGCATATGCATTACACGTGCATATGCATTACACGTGCATATGCATTACACGTGCATATGCATTACACGTGCATATGCATTACACGTGCATATGCATTACACGTGCATATGCATTACACGTGCATATGCATTACACGTGCATATGCATTACACGTGCATAGGCATTACACATGCATATGCATGTGTGTATGTATACACACATGCATATGCATACACATATGCATGCATATGCATACACACATGCATATGCATACACACATGCATCTGCAAACACATGCATATGCATACACACATACATACATATGCAAACACACATAAATATGTATGTGTATATGCATACAGAGATGCATATGCATACACATGCATATGCATACACATGCATATGCATACACATGCATATGCATACACATGCATATGCATACACATGCATATGCATACACATGCATATGCATACACATGCATATGCATACACATGCATATGCATACACATGCATATGCATACACATGCATATGCATACACATGCATATGCATACACATGCATATGCATACACACATGCATATGCATACACATGCATATGCATACACATGCATATGCATACACATGCATATGCATACACATGCATATGCATACACATGCATATGCATACACATGCATATGCATACACATGCATATGCATACAAATGCATATGCATACACACATACATATGCATACACACATGCATATGCATACACACATGCATATGCATTATACATGCATATGCATACACACATGCATATGCATTATACATGCATATGCATACACACATGCATATGCATACACACATGCATATGCATGTGTGTATGTATACACACATGCATATGCATACACATGCATATGCATACACATGCATATGCATACACATGCATATGCATACACATGCATATGCATACACATGCATATGCATACACATGCATATGCATACACATATGCATGCATATGCATACACATATGCATGCATATGCATACACATATGCATGCATATGCATACACACATGCATATGCATACACATGCATATGCATACACATATGCATATGCATACACACATGCATATGCATACACACATGCATATGCATACAAACATGCATATGCATACACATTGCATATTCATACACTCATGCATATGCATACACACATGCATATGCATACAAACATGCATATGCATACAAACATGCATATGCATGTGTATGCATACACACATGTATATGCATACACACATGCATATGCATACACACATGCATATGCACACACATACATATGCACACACATGCATATGCATACACACATCCATATGCATAGACACATGCATATGGATACACACATGCATATGCACACACATGCATATGCATACACACATGCATATGCATACACACATGCATATGCATACACACATACATGCATATGGATACACACATGCATATGCATACACATGCATATGCATACACATGCATATGCATACACACATACATGCATATGCATACACATGCATATGCAAACACATGCATATGCAAACACACACAGATGCATATGCATACACATGTATATGCATACACACATACATGCATATGCATATACACATGCATATGCATACACATGCATATGCATAGACTTGCATATGCATACACTTGCATATGCATACACATGCATACGCATACACATGCATACGCATACACATGCATACACATACACACATGCATATGCATACACACATACATGCATACACACATACATGCATACACACATACATGCATACACTCATACATGCATACACACATGCATATGCATACACATGCATATTCATACACATGCATATACACACATGCATAGGCATACACATGCTATGTATACACATGCATATGCATACACACATGCATTTGCATACACACATGCATATGCATACACACATGCATATGCATACACACATGCATATGCATACACACATGCATATGCATACACACATGCATATGCATACACACATGCATATGCAAACACATGCATATGCATAGACATGCAAATGCATACACACATGCATATGCATACACACATGCATATGCGTACACACGTGCATATGCGTACACACATGCATATGCATACACACATGCATATGCATACACACATGCATATGCATTTGTATGCATATACACATGCATATGCATACACACATACATGCATATGCATACACACATACATGCATATGCATACACACATGCATGCATACACATGCATATGCATACACACATGCATATGCACACACATGCGTATGCATACACACATGCATATGGATACACACATGCATATGAAAGGTGATGCCTCATCGGCGGTTCGAAGCGCGCGATGCTTTCAGAGCAGGCTTACCAAAGCCTGTATGGTTAGATGTTGAAGAGTTGGAATCGATTCAGGATGAGGAGCAACGTAATCTTGATCGATATCGTCAATAATGAGATGCAATTGCCACACGTTTAGATACGGTTGGAACTTCGCATTTAGGTAGTGGCAAATACGATAGTATGCACTACCAATTTGTAAGTATCATTTTAATTATTGAATTTGTTTGTGTTAAGAACATCATGTATGTTCATCTCACATTTTGCATGTTAATTAGAGGAGTTGGCATTGGGTCGTCCTCTGATGCGAAGCGAACAAGCTTATGGATATCGTCATGGATTGGTTGCACTTTTGTAGCACTTAGAGGCACGCGGTGCAATCATTTCATGGGAGAATCTATGGTTCAATAAACTTATAGCTTGATTTTGTATTTCTAGTTGTTATTTATATATGTCATGTCAATTTGTCAAGCGCATTGTCACATTGCCACAATTTTGTATTACACTCCTATGTGGCAATTATGTACCATAATTTTGTATTCAATTCCTATATGGAAGTGCTTTGTCACATTTTATATTCGGTTCCTATATGGAAGTGCTTTTCCACACTCTTGTACATCCTTCATTTATGGAATATACAACTTTTTGTACATGATTCATGGTTCATTTTTGCTCTTATAAAATCATGTTTTGGTTGCCATTAGAGTACATATCACATGTACTCGGTTTAGAGTTGGGCAGAGTGTATTGTCTTTTGCTAAACAACACCATGCTGTAGCAAAAGACAACACCCTCTACCCAAAATGTTTTTTTTCGTAGATATGGTCATCGGCATAAGCATTGGTAGAACCAGCAGAGTTGTCGGTATGGGCGTCAGTATAAGCGTCGGTAATATCGACACTTAGACCGACACCCATACCGACGCCCATACCGATGCCTATACCGATGACTATACCGGCGTTTTGTTTCCAACATGCATACGGACTACGACACCGACGTCGCGGAGAAATTGTGCCCATTCATTTTCCTTGGTAACTGCCTCGGTATACCCTCGATATGTTGTAGTGTTTCCCGAGTCCTCATTGCCATGAAGGCATTGTTTACACCATGGAGGGGCTCCATAAATTTTATTAGATTTTACATTGGTCCGAATTCCTTAGTGGAGGATCTTTCACATAAGAAAATTTCTTACATGTGCGGTGCTATTGCTAATAATAAGATAGACTTAAAAGTGATTATCATTAGATAAGAGTTAATAATGATGATGTACATAAAAACATTTTGTATTATATTTGGTCATTATGACTATCTTGTAGTGCCTTTTGGTTAAAGGAATCCTCCAACTACTTTTATGATGCTCATGAATGATGTTTTCGATAACTTTATTAGTTATTTTGTAGTAGATTTTGTCGACGATCTCTTGGCTTATAGTAAACGTTTGAAAGAACATGAATATCATTTACATAAAGTTCTTATGATGTTGAATGATAATACTTTGTACATCATCCGAGAGAAGACACAACTATGTCTAAGGTTGAGTACTTAGGACATAATGTCTATACTAAGGACACAATTTCTATAGATGGAATTATAATGGATCTCCACAACATTTTTGTGATCTTTAGGTGGCTAATTCCTCAAAAGGAGCACCAATTGTGATCATTTTTAGGAGTATCTAGCTTTTATTCGAAATTCATTCCAAGCTATGCCATTGAAAGATTTATTGTAGAATAGTCAAAGGTTTCTATGGGGCAATGCACAAAAACAATCTTTTGATGCAAGTGCCCTAGTTTTGTTAGTAGTAGATATGTGCAAACTTTTTTAGATATATACTGATGCTAGTGGCATCTCAATTGAAGTAAGAAAATTTCTCATTCTCTTAGAAACTTCAAGATATATATGCAAAAGTATATTGTTTGAAAATTTGGAGACTCTATTTATATGGGGGATAGGGTAGATGGGATGGGTTGATGCAAGAAGTTCATATTGGAAATTTTGTATTGAAGAGGTAGGAGAAAAACAGTTGCAAATGCATTATCTCTTATTTCGCACCATGTTACCTTTACAATTCTAGAGTGATTTAAATTAGGAGATTAAGGATTCATGATGATGAATAGTGTCAGGGGAGCACTAGATTGTGCTCTCTAACTTCACTAGACAAGATTTCGGAAATACACTTATGATTACAAGAACACCCACGTAGGGAAAATAATACAAGACATCCCACAACTCGGGACCAAGAGGTACGGAAAACTAGACCAGAGATGATACAAGAGATCCCACAACCTGGGATCGTAAGTATGAGACAAGATGTCTAGATTACAAGAACTCCCTTCTCGGAGATGAACTGAATACAAGAAAGAACTTGACAAGATCTAGTACTACGAGATTACAAGAGGACAAGATAGGATGTCCAAGAACTAAACTGGAGAAGACTAGAACAAGGAACAAGACAAGAACTGGAATTGGAACTTGGAGAGTACTTACTTGGCGATCACCACTCCTTGAGCTCCCAAAACTAGTATTGGCAAGACTGATTATCAATTTGGCCAACCCCTCTTTATATAGGTTTTCAAAGGTGGTTGCAAGTTGATGATGTCATCAATGATGTCATCAAATCGGTCAGGACCTAAGAATGTGACAATTTAGCAAATAGACAATCGATCGTAGGGTTTTGGCATGTTTCAGACGCAATGGAAGTATTGGTTTCTCCTAATTCTGAACCAATCATGAGATATAGGATTCACATGGAATCTAAGGTTTTGGATGGTTTCCTTTGTCCATGACATCAAGTAAGTACTCTCCAAGTCCCAGTTCTAGTTCTTGTCTTGTTCCTTGTTCTAGTCTTGTCTAGTTTAGTTCTTGGACATCCTATCTTTTCCTCTTGTAATCTCGTAGTACGAGATCCTGTCAAGTTCTTTCTTGTATTCAGTTCATCTCCCAGAAGGGAGTTCTTGTAATCCAGACATCATGTCTCATACTTACGATCCCGAGTTGTGGGATCTCCTGTATCATCTCTAGTCCAGCTTTCCATACCTATTGGTCCCAAGTTGTGGGACGTCTTGTATCAGATCCATCTTCTTGTATTATTTTCCCTATGTGGTTGTTCTTGTAATCATAAGTGTATTTCCGAAATCTTATCTAGTGAAGTCAGAGAGCACAATCTAGTGCTTCCCTGACATTTTGGCAAGACTGATTATGAAGGTGGCCAACCCCTCCTTATATAGGTTTTCAAGGGTGGTTGCAAGTTGATGATATCATCAATGATGTCATCAAATCGAATAGGACCTCAAAATGTCACAATTTAGCAAATAGACAATAGATCTTAGGGTTCTGGCATGTTTCGAATGCAATGGAAGCATTGGTTCTCCTAATTCTGAACCTATCATGAGATATAGGATTCACATGGAATCTAAGGTTTTGGATGGTTTCCTTTGTCAATGACAACTACTATCAATCCAACATGAGCAATGTTTCACATAATAATGAGAATAATTCGTTATCTTATTCTTTATGCAAACTATGATGTACCTTGCATGGGACATCCTTTATATTAAGAAAAAGTTACACTTGACTAGACACAGCTTTTGGTTGCCAAAGATGGTCATATGTTATGCAAGTTAATGTTTTAAATGTAAAATGAATAAACTAGAGAGGATAAGTCCTCGAGGTTTGCCACAACATTTGGAAATACTAAAATACTATTGGGATTGATTTTCCATGGACTTCATAATTGGTTTACCTAAGAAACCATGATGGAGGAATGCTATTCTTGTGGTGGCTGATCCTCTAAGTAAAATGACACACGTCATTCCTACTAAGAAATGAGCGGAAGCTTCACAAGTTGCAAAATTACTCATTTAGAACATTTTCAAACTACATGGTTTACCAAAGTTCATAGTTTCATAAAGTGATCCCAAGTTTAGAGGAATGTTTCGTAAACACGTGTCTACAAAACTTTAAGTTGAGATCAAGATGATTAGTTAAGAGCATCCATACACAAACAATCAGAATAGAAGAGTTAATCAAATACAAGAAGATATGTTGTGAGAGTATGTTTGAGAAACCCAAATGGATTGGGGTAGTTTTCTTCCCTTAGCTAAGTTTCCTAGTAATAGTTGGAATCATAAGAGTACTGAACTAGCACCATGTCAGGTGATTTATGGCTATATTTCATAGTGTTTAGCTATCATAGGGTTACCTAAGATGTCTCCTAGTGGTTCACACAAGTTCTTATAGATATGCAAGTTAACTTAAAGATAACTCAATCCAATCTTCAATAAGTTGCTGAGAGGATGAAATATTTTGTATCCAAGCATCACACACAAGGAATGTTCCAAAAGGAAATCCTATTTTTCTACATGTTCCACTTCATTCCTCACTCAAAGTGCATCGAAAACCCAAGTTATGCCCTAGATTTTGTGGACCTTAGACAATAATCAAGAAGATTATTGATTTTTAATATAAGTTACAAGCCTGATTATTGTAAAGTTCATCTAATTTTTCATGTTAGCAAGTTGAGACCATAAATGTATTGATATGAGAATTGTGTGAGTGGTATTATTGCTTTGGCAAGTAGGACATCTAAGGAGGATGTTCCCTTTAGAGTTCTCCATAAGAGGGAGCAGCACTTGCAAAATCGTTCCATACTAGAATACTTAGTAGCATGAGCAAGCTCTCTACTCACACATGCTACTTGGGAACCAAAAGCTCTAATTGACAAACCCTTTCCTTCCTTTTAATTGAGGATAATGTTCTATAGAATGAAGAGAGAGTGTTAGATCTATTCAGACCACCATGGTCTACCATTGGTCTACTTACATTTGGTTGAGGATCCTAGATGGGTCAAGGAAGAGGGCCCACGAAAGCCAACCCTCTAGCACGAGTCTTCAATCTCCTTAGAGTTGCCATATGAGGTGTCTTTGGACCTTAGAGAAGAATCTAGATGTGCACAAGGGCAATAGATATTTTGGTTGGGAGGGGAGTGGTGGGTAGATAATTGGGATCTTTCAATAATGATAGCCGGTGTTTTGTAATAGATGATTATCAATAAGGTTTTATCAAGATGTGTTCTTGATTATGAACAATGAATGATTGTATGGGATGCACACGTTGGTGAGGTAGGGGGAATATTTTTTTAGGAGAATTCAATGCCCCATACTATAAGTAGGAATGTGTGTCCTATAGCACTCAATGATTCCTTCGTTTTTTTCAAATGTTTTGATAAATGCCAAAGGGATGGAAAACCCTTGGATAAAATCAAGATCTCATTGCAACCAATCTTACAATCACATGCACTTAATAAATGTGGATTGGATTTCATGTGTCTAGAAAATCCACGAGTTAAACCATCAAGCAATCAAAAATCTTAGATACTATAGATTACTATAGAAAATGGTACAAGTGAAATCTATGACGGACATATAAGGCTTATAGTGAGGTTTTATTTCTCATTAAAATTATTATGACGCAATTTGGTTGTCCTATGGAACTTTGATCAAATCAAGGAGTTAATTTTATTAACCATTAATTTTTTCTACACAAAAAGAAGACAACGGCATCATCACTCTTATTCATAAAAAAGGGGAGAGGAACAGAATTGAGAACTTGAGACCTATCACAATGCTTCAAACCGGATATAAGATTCTTGCTAAAGCCATTGCCAACATGATATCTTTCCATTTAGACTAGTGGCTTAGCAAAGACCCAAAATGATTCTTTAAGGGAAGGTCAATATTGGAAGCCATCATTGATATCTAGCAAGGTCTAGACTATGCTGAAGAATCTAATCAAGACATTGTCTTCCTCAAGATTGACTTTAACAAAGCCTACGACAAACTGGAATGGGACTATATTTTAGAATGGCTGAAAGACCTCGAGTGTAGTCAAAGATTCCTCAGGATGATCTCCACTCTCCTTGGTAATGCTTCAACCAAAGTCAATGTCAATGGGCAACTTTCTAAGGCAATCAAACTGAAACGATCCATCAGGCGGTTGGTCGTTGGCCCCGCTGCTCTTCGCCATCGCCACGGAAGGACTTAGCCGGCTTGTGGAGCAATAGATGGAGCTTGGTCTCATAAGAGGCATCACTTTGCCACAAGACTCTTCACAAATGACCATGAGGCTTTTTGCGGACGACACAAATGCCTTTGTTTACAATGATGATACCAACCTGGAAACCTTTTGGTGGTGCCTTGACACTTTTTGTGTGGCCTCTGGGTCCAGAATTAACCACTCCAAGATGGTGTTCAAGCCTATCAAAGGGACTCAACCCAATCTCCACATTGTTCAGGGATGCCAAAGCATTCAATCGGGTGAGTATGTTCACATTCTTCGTATCCCCATGGGATTCGGTGTTACTCTGGAACAAAGGTGGGCTTGGGTCCTCGCCAAACTTAATAATAAACTTAACTATTGGAGGGTTTTGCAAATTAATCTTGCGGGCCAGGCCATGGTGATCAATACATTCCTCATATCCTTAATCATATATTTTCTTTCTTGTTGGAGACGGAAGGATCAAGAATTAGCCAAATTGGAAATCACTTATAAGAACTTTCTTTGGACTGGTGACCATAACAAGAGGGGAGTGCCTAAAATCAAATGGTCCATATGCACTAGCCGAAAGGAGAGTGGAGGTATGGGTATTATGGACATTGGCAGCATGGCCAATAAACTTGTGGCAAAATGGATGATTAAGGCCTGGTGCAATAGAGATTCCTCTTGGGCCACATTCATTTTGATAAACATGAATGCGATTACTTTGGTGGGATACCTTGGATGGAAAAACCTCGACATCGTCACCCTCTTATTCTCCCCAATTCTTGTACCACCCAAAGAATCGATCTTGGTAAGATCCTTATGGTTGAGCTAGAACAGATTCAAACCTCACATCAGAATCAGTGAAGATTGGAAGTGGGCTGCAGGTATAAGACAAAATGACTCTATTTGGTTCCCAATCCAAGGCATGAGAAACGTGGAGCCTTAGAATGTCTTAAGTGCCAAGAGACTCTGGAATAAGGGATTCAAACAATGAAAGCACCTCTAGAAACAGGTCATGAACAAATGGGTGGACCTTGAGGACCTTGACCCTAGTGCTGCAGCCACGTACGAGGAATGGAATGTTTTATTGAGCGGACGCCTGCTTGGGACCGCTCTAAATTCTGATCATTGATGGGACATGATGCTCCGGACCTAATGGTCCTTAAATGGTTCAATGGTAATTGCCTCTCCAAGCTTCCTTATGTCGAAGCTCGCAATGACATTCACATGAGTCTCAATAGGAAATGGTGTCTCAAATGGATACCACTTCGATGGGATATGAAATTTATGTCTACCTGGCACCCTCTCATTGAAAACAAAAAGTCGGTCCTACTATGACAAATTTTACACCGTGGAATATGGACCAATGCAAAAGCTAACAAGATGTGGTGTTCCGCCCTAGTGCAAGCGATGTTGCTGTAGCAAAGTGGATATTGGTCACCTGTTCTTTGCTTGCCCTAAATCCCTTTGGTTATGGAGGGTCCTTGGTCGGTGTCTAGGACTCCAAGAACATATCAATTGGAAGCAAGCCCTCATTGGTGACGCTATCGGTTGCTCTATGACGTTGTGGAATGCGATCAGGGGAGAGATCCTTTTGAAGATTGGGCAAGAACGATGCACTCACAACTTTTGCAACACTCCAAGAGAAGCAGCTACATGCTTCTTACACAAAACAAACATACCAAGGAGGTGGCAAGCTTGGGTGGCTAGAAATATTAAACATAATTTTTCAATCAAGAGATTGGGTGTTACTTTATAATAGTAAACTGGGCAACAAGGCAATAAACAGAACTCAAGATATATAGGACCATCTCATATTAGAACGAAATAGGGAACGGCCACATATTTGTTACAAAATCAATATGGGACAATTTTCCTGCAACATTTAAACGAGTATTATCTCCAGACTTCAAAATTTTCAATATTATAAACTAATTTAATTATAGTACAATCTAGTCAGGTTAAAGCTACAATTGAGAAGAAACACGAAGTACCAAATAATGATCATCTTATCTTATCACAACAAAACCTACGAATAATTGTTTCAGCATTTAATTAACAAGGTGAGCTCACACGAAGCAACTCAATTATCGAAGAAGAACGAAGCATGTTGAATACGGTAATAATAATAAGAATGCGTTTGTTGGTATGATTGGAAATATACCATACCTCGGTATTATGGTCTTGAAAATATGACAATCAGAGTGGATGCAATATTGTTTCAGTAGTTTTTTTAGGATTTGTATATTTTGGTGGATTTTATGAGCAAAATGTCCTATCACCAATGTTTCGTCTCAGAAATGAAGATTACACAAATTGGACACCAAATTCATTAGAACTTTCATTTGCTTTTCAATGTTCTAGCATATTTTGACTATTTTCTCTGAATAATTCTCTAAGTAAGCCACAAACAATTACTTCTTTAGAACTTAGTCCTTGAGTCAAGATAATGAATCAAAGAGAACACATGTCGTTGCGTCGAAGATCAATGAGATTTCGCACATCATAGCCACTCCAAGAAACTATAGAAAAGATGGAACAGGAGGATGAGGAAATTGAATCAATGAAAGAGAGTAATACTATATCAGATTATAAAATTATCATGATTTCTAGTATGATTGTGTTTACATTCACTGGAGAATCAGTCATGCTTGAAGAATTCACAATTGTGGATTTTTTCAAACTTTCCATGAAAGAACTTTGCCTAATTAGGCGCGGTGGCAAGTATTGTGCAATAGGTATACTTAGCAGGTAATCATCTGTTTGGATCCTATTATATATTAGAGGAACTTATTGAACAAGTGTTTCAACTCTCAAGTTGTAGAAGGGATTTTTTGGAAAAGCATCTGAAGCTGTTATGGAGAAAGAATTTGGCTCATAGGAATGAGTCACCATTTAACTATCTCAAAAGGCCATAGTATAGCGAGAGTTCTTCAAGTTCGAGAGTTCTTAGAGAGTTTTTGCTTGTTAGTTAAATTAGACTTTGTATCGTGGGAGAGCTATGCTACGCTGTTACCAGTACAATAAGGGGAATATATTGTTAATTTTATCTTTGAAATCAAGGAGATTTGACAATTTCAAGTGTTGTAATTCATTTGAATTGACAAATTCTTTCCATTAATCTGACCATTTAGTGAAAAATATTTTAATATTTGTATGGAATTACCTGATTCTCAATAGCCTCATTAATTGTAATTCATCAAGTATTGCTTTAATTGAAGTTTTACGAAATGATATGCATATGTTGCATACATTTCTTCTTCAAGAGGCAGTTTGAACAAGCCTAGAGTCCATTGCACGAATTAATAAAAAAATAATCAAGTGTACAGTTGAAGGGGCCTAGTGCCCATGGGACACCCCTCATCCCACAAATGATGGGTTGGACGTCCCGAAAGCCATACAATGTTGAAGATTGAAAGGAAATATAATATCTAGGCTTAAGATCTTCTAAGATAGCCAATACTAATAATTACAAAATTATTAGAAAGTGTTATAGAGAAGGTTAAGAACCTTTTCAAATGCCTCATGGTGGGCACATTTGCTTTGGATCTTGTTATTCTCAAAAGCAAGCACTCTATGGTGTTTGAGGGAGGGTACCTCTTACAATTACAAATTCTTTGGCCTAACATGCTAAGGGAAATTTCAATAGACCAATCCTTGACAGAGTTATCAAAGTTGGGCACACATCTTTCTTTCCAAATCTTCTAGAGAGCTTACCTTTTAATCACATTCCACAAAGCAGCAAAGCAACAGATCACTTCTCCAATTTAAGCTTCTTTTTAGTCTATTTGATTTTGTAAATCCAAAAGCCTTCCCATGGCATGCAAAACTAGTAAACTTCTTGGGAACAAGAAGAAGAGGTGGCCCAAGTCTTCTCTACCATTGAGGCATGAGTTTCACCATGAAGAGGCTCCATAACGTTTTTTATATTTAATGTTAGTCTACATTCCCTTGTGGAGAATTTTCCACATCATAACCATTTTTTATTCTGAGTGGATGCCATAGGGCCATGACTTAAAATTTCAGCGGATAGTCGAAAGTTCACAAAACACTTCCTCTTAAGCAAGATATCAAGCTTCGATCCTTCTTGAAACAAAGTAATTTTTTCCAAGTTGTTTTCATTGTGCGAAGTTATACCTTCTATGCAAGGGGGATCTTGATCGAGGAGAAGGGGATACTTCAAGTCTTCTCAAGCATTGATTCTATCTCTTAGTAGGGACCACTCTTCATAGTCCACTCTCCAAGCTCAATTAATGTCCTCGAATCTAATCCATTATTTTTTGTCACGATTCTAGAGGTGCTCCCACATATGGAAGCCTCTATTCCATTATTTCTTTGCTCACTGGAGAATCGTTGTATTGACTTGTTTATTCCATTGATTCGTAACCAGATCCAATCGTAATGGCAGCCCACTTCCACTCTTCATTATTGTTGCACACATATTTGCTATAGAGCATAATAACTCATATCCATTTGAACAGCGCCTTTCTCTCTCTCTCTCTCTCTCTCTCTCTCTCTCTCTCTCTCTATATATATATATATATATATATATATATATATATATTTATATGCAACCAGTTTCTTCATGATTCTCAATGGATTTTCAAACTTAATGTTTGCGTTTGATTTTTGCAACTTGTCCATGATGGGATTTTTTTTTTTTTTTTTTTGCAACTTGTCCGTGATGGGAATAATTTTTTTTTTTAAATCTTTACTTTAAAAGGGTAACAGTGGGTTCAACTATAGACAAATGTTTTAGGCATTTCTCAAGCACAAAATAATATGTGTTCAAGGTCTTCATTCCAACAATGACACCTTTTTACACCACGGTATAGCTCCACAAATCTTAGCAACTTCCATGTTGGTCGAGATTCACTTGTGAAGGATTTGTGACAAGAAGGTCACTTTCTTATGTTCAAGTAGAAGGCATAAAAGATCATTGAACTTGAGATCCCATCGTATGCAAGAACAATTCAAGCGCCACCTCCTATGCAAATCTTAAAAGGTTGTAGCAGTTGCTCATCCTCAATCCTATAATTTTTTTTTTTTTTTTTTCATTTGAAACATTTTGGGTTCGGAACTTCCAAACAATAAGGAGGTGACTCTTTGAATCTCGCCAAACATTCATCATTTGTCTTAAGAGGCACCAATCCTCATAGTCAACTCTACAACTCTAATCAATGTCCTCAAATCGTATCCAATTTCTTCGCAATTCGCACCATAGGCTGCTTCCACTGCATAAATCCTTTGCAACAAAGATTTTAAGCTATTTGGAGTCTCTCATTCTTAGTTCCTTTAACGACTACAGAAAGCACGAAAATACATGATGGAGGAGATTAAAAAGCTTTTGTTCAACATCTTTCTACCCACAAATTAGAATTGGTTGGCCTCCTCGAGGTGAGAAAAGTCATGCTGGAGAAAATTAAGAAGGTTTTGATCACCATCGATGTACCTAAAACGTTCAATTGTATGGCTTTATAGTATCAAAGCCTATGGTAGGGCTTAATAAGAACCCTATCCTACATCTAGCTCATTGAGGCCTCCAACCCCAAAGGAATACCCAGGGCCTCACAACATGCCCGAAGTGAGCTTAGAAAACCCTTGGCAAGAAAGAAACTCAATTGTAGGTTGAAAAGTGGTTATAAAGTTTGTCTTGAAGTGATTTATTTTGGAGGAGGAGTTTGGTGGATGAAGGCCCAAGTGCTTGATCTCATGTATTAGAACTTCACAAAGTATTTGAGGCACAAACATGTCCATGTATAGGATCAAGTTTTAAGCTTAATGTGAGGATTTATCTTGATCAAAAGTAAAGGGGATATGTTGAGAGAATATCATGGACAAATTCAAAACCAAATACCATATCTTCATTTGAATACAAAATTCAAATGAATTCCTAAAAGTATTGATGACTTTTAGGTGGAAACAATTAATATTTACGAGCAAAAAGTGTATATTTAGATTGGACATCTTGGTCTGGAGAAAGAAGCTTATTATCAGACTCATTTTGAGTGATTGAAGTCTTTCCTTAAAGCAAAGAAGCCTTCAATGTCTCATTGTATAGAACTACGTTTACACATCATTTTCATAGCTACATTGATCTCTATCTACTGTTAGAGTGCATTGAGTAAAGTTTATAATTTTCTCTATATTCTTTCTCTATGTGCATGTTCTTGTCCCTACACTACAAAGGTCAACTGTGATAAACATTCCTACAAAGTTTCATAGACATTAGAGTTGTTTATCTTGATTTATGAACAAATGAAATGAATGTGTGTGTGTATTTTCATCATCCCAAAAATTTACGATCATCCCCCTGAGTCCTTATGTACGTTTCTCTGTATACTCCTCCCAAACTCATGAAATAAGTTGTTATAGGGCAGGTAACCCTCAATTTGAAAGTTTAAAAAAGCACTTGGGTCAATTCCTACTAGGTTGTGAGCTCTTAATAAAATACCAAGTGATGTGCACAATAAAGTTATGTGTTTTTACATAAGGTTTGAGAATGATGCTCCAAGGTACTATGGTGATCTAAATTCATATATTGAGATATTAGGGAGTCTGTTAAATTTATCTAGAGTCACTTAGGCTATTCTAGAGTATGCTTTTGCCAAGACCCTCTCATGTCTATGCATTGCCATCACTCCTCATAGTAGTATTAGAGTAGAGTCATAGATTGGACATTATGGGTGATAGATCTCCCTCATGAATTGAAAAATAGGATCAAAACAAAAACTCAACATAGTCTCTTAGGATTCTTACTTGCAAGGGAGAAATTTTTATTCATATATCTCACGAGTTGAGCAAGGGAGAAATTTGTATGGATACATCTCAGGGGATGAGCTGATGCCTATAGTAAAAAACAAAGGTCAAACAACACGAGGAGCAAGAATGGTTAAACACATGGTGTGAAAATAATGCTTTGGCAAGGTCATATATTCTAAAATTTATCTCTAATTTCTTGCTTTTCCTCATATTAGAAATTTCAAGACCTCTCAGGAGACATGGAGTTCATTGGAAGAGTTCCCCTCCTCAAGTACCAAAGCTAGGAAGAACCATTTGCGGATGGATTTTGCAAGACTTGAGAAGATGCCTGAGCAAAGTGTGACTGATTTTGCCACCAAGATGAACATTGCATAACAAATTGGGAGAATTGGAGAAATAATTGATGAAGAGGAGATTGTGAGGCAAATCATCAATGGAATCAAGGCTGATGACAAGTGGGAGGATTTCACCAAAGCCATGGATCTATAAAAGGATATGCAAATGCCAAACTTCAACACTCTCATGGGGAAACTCTTCAATGATGAGGCCAAATGTATGAGGAATGGTGAAAACATGAAAGATAACCAATAAAAGCAAAGGTAAATATAACAAAGGAAAATGTAAAAATTTTGATGATGAAGGAAGAAATTTCCAAGCTAACTTTACAGGTAGAGGTAGAAGTTCAAGAGGAAGAGGCCGAGAAGGTAATGAAGTTATGGGGAGATCTAAAACCTCCTCATGCTATCCCGTAGCCTAACAAATCACATCAGAGAGCATTGCTTCAAACACCAAAGTTATCAGAGAGGAAGAGGATACAATAGAGGTGGATACAAGGCTCTTAGAGGCACAATATAACAACTATATAATATAACAACAACATCTACAACAAGAATTATCAAAGAGGATATAAAGGAATGACATACTAAACCAATCACACAAATGATCAAGCTCAAGAGGATTCACTTCTACTTATGAATATGACAATCAATGAAGGAAAATCTAATGAAGTTGTTTCTATATTGATTTTGGATGCTCAACACATGTGGTAGGGAATGTGGCCTTGGTCTCAGAATTGGAAAATACAAAGAATAAGCATGCCGTCTAGATAGGAGATGACACAAGGCACCTTGTGGAGAAGATAAGGAATGTGAAGACTTCCAATGGTAATATGAATCTATTCGAGGAGTTTCTGTATGTGCAAAGTATGACTAAAAACCTAATAAATATGGTTCAAAATGTGGAGAAATGATTGTAGGTTAGGTTCACCAAAAATGGAGCCTATGTAGAATATTTATATCAATGTTTGAAGAGGATATGAAAGGGAGATAAAGCAAATAGATTGTTCACATTTGAACTCCAAGACAAGAAGAACATTGCATTCTTCAATTATGGGAACAGAACCCTATCCAAGGTATTATGCGTCATTCATATATGAGTGTGGCAGACGGAGTATTTTATACTTTATCAAGCAAAAGAATGACACGTTTCCATGTTTTCAGGAGTATTTAGTTCTTGTGAAGAATCAAAGAGATAAAACTTTCCATGTTTTCAGAAGTATTTAGTTCTTGTGAAGAATCAAAGAGATAAAACCATAAAAATACTAAGTTCTAATAGAGGATGAGAGTACTTCTCCCATGAACTTGACTCCTACTTGTAGGATACATGAACCAAGAGAGATATTACTTCCAAGTACACACCTAAATAGAGTGGAGTACTGGAGAGGAGGAATAGGACAATTGTTCAGGCAACAAGGTCCATGTTGAATTAAAAGAAGTTACCATATCATTTATGGATAGAGTTAGTATCCACTTCCATATACTTGATAAACAGATCACCATCAAAATACTTTGTTGGTATCACCCCTTGCAAAGCTTCGAAGGAAGAAGACCAAACTTGGTTTATTGCTAGATATTTGGGTGTATTTCATTTGCAAACATATCATCTCAAATGAGAGGTGAATTAGATCCTAGGGTAGATAATTGCATCTTAATGGGTTATGAGCTTGTTCAAAAAGGTTTTAGAATATATAATCCTGTCAACAAAGGTCTTATAGCAAGTCAAAATGTTGTGTTTAATCAGAAAGAATCATGGTTTGAAGATGATTGTAGGAAGCTCAAGCTACAACACGATCTATACCAAGACTCTCTAACACTCTCAAGCACAAATATGCATACACTTGAATCATCAAGTGACTCTAAACATGATTAGAATACTCCTAGGAAGAAAATAAATTCATGAAAGTGCAAAGGCAATACCAAAATGCTAGCCACTTTAGGTGCAAAGATAATGCTGATAATCACACTCATTTTGAGTGACTCAAGTCTTATCTTGAAGCTAGAGAAGTCCTCCACTCATGCATTGTATCACATGAAAGTCAGTAATAGATTTACAATCCATTTTCATAACTACATTGAACTTTATCTATTGGTAGAGTACATTGAGTATGCTTACAAAGTTTCATACTCATTGGAGTTGAACAACTTTATTTATGAACAAATCAAGGTGAGTATGTGTGAGTATCTTCATCTTCTTGAAAAGTTGAGATCACGCACTAACTTCTTATGGACATTGGTCTTAATAAAGTCATCCTAAATTCATAAAATAACTTTTAACACCTCACTTAAGAATTCATCTAAAATTCTACAAAACATCTCGGGTCAATTCCTAGGATGCTATGAGTTCTGAGTAAAGTATTTAGTGCCTTCTTCCATAAATATAAAATTTTCTTAAGTCATTTATAGACTCAAGTTATCTATCTTGACATAGAAGTTCGAGAATTATACTCCAAGGTAGTATGGTATTAGAAGTGCATGTATAGAGATATTCGGGAGTCTACTAAATTTATCTAGAGCCACTTTGGCTAGTCTAGAGACGATTTTTGCAAGGACCCTCTCTTCTTTGTGCAGTACCATTACTCCTCACACAAAAGGCTGCATATAAAATATCAAGGCATACCCAAAACATGGAGATAAATCTTCATCGTCTTGAATAAATGCATTCATGTGATATAAAAACATTCGAATCATGAATCAGTCTTGTCTTCAAGGGAGCATAAGGCCTCTAGTACTCCCAAACTTAACTTGACTTTCAAGAAGATTGTTAAGGGCAACCACGGCAATAGCAAATAGCAGAGAAGCCAAAGGGCGGCCCTAGTCACTGACCTTTTGAGCTAAATGTAATATCAAGGATTGTGGTTAATATTAATAAACGTCAAGGCATTACCCAAGAGAGAAGAAAACCGTTTCACAAGGAATAAATCCCAAGTTCTTGAGAGATTACAGAATGAAGTCCCACTCAAGGCTATCATAAAGCTTGTCAAAGTGGATCTTGAGAAACACCAAAATTTGGTTAGACTGCTTAGCATACTCAAACATTTAGAGATGCCCATGATTCCATCCAAAATGCACCTTTTTTATCATTCTTAAGCCAGTCATGAAGATGGTTACTACTTCGAGTAGTGAGGACCTTGGAAACGATCTTGCATTTCGTTTGAAGCATAGTTATTGAAATGACCTTTGTCAATATGTAAAGTCAGGAGCCGTTCCTGTGAGATAACATCTTGTCAGGACTATTTTTTTGTCAAGGGCATGTGCACTATGTTCAATGCCATTTTGCAAGTCCTTGTATATATATCTATTCCTTTTGATTAATCGTTGGTGCATTTTCTGTTGTATTTGTGCGTACTTACTTCTCACTCTCTATCTATTCCCTGCGCATCTTCTTTCCATCGCTTTTGTGCTCTAACATATGGCTTTTTATCTTTGTTCTTCTTGGAATGGCCTTCGATTATTTGTGTATATGATGGTCCTCTAGCTTGAGATAACCTCCCTTTCATGGCGCCCTTCGAGGGAGGGAAGGACAATCCCAATATCCTCTTTTGGGCTACACACCCTTTTGGCGTAGGTGTCCAAAATACTCAAATTGATAATAGAGTCTTGACTCTCTAGGTTTTCTTCTTTACTGGTGGAATATTCTTCCCATTAGTTTTTTTTTTCAAAAAGCTCAGTCTCTTCTATCAAAGTGAAAGCTTTTATGAAGTCATACATGTTGATATGTTTCTCAAGAATTGAGGATTCTCCAGTACAAGATTCTCTCTTTTCATCTTCATTAGGCTTCTTTTCTTCCCTTTTTGACTTCGTTGAACTCCTCTACCTTCTATTTTCCTTTTTCTCATGTAGTCTTTTCTATACAACTGGGCTGATTTGATGTATAGGCTTTTGTTATGATTCGAGTTTGGTAAGTTGTATGAGTTCCACATGTGGGATGGGATGCTTCCCTAGTGATTGTCTTGTAGTTGTTTACACCTTTTTAAAGAAGAAATCATTGATTCTATGGCCACGAACCGCATATTGGAACAAGGTATTAGCTAGCTTCTTGTAAATGATTGCTGATTCTAAGACTATTGCGTAACCAATGTCAATATCGATGATGGAAAAAAGATCGGAGTTGAGACCTACTTCCACAGAGACCTGGGGTGCCGACATGCATTGAAAGAGTGAACACTAACCTTGTAGATGTGACTGCCATCAGGAACTTTAGTACCCATTAGCATGCCTAGTGGAGAGAATGTTTTTAACAAATGTTCTATATGAAATGGGAGGTTTTTCAGTTCAACTCAAAGATATAATTTGGATAGCTTTATTTTTTTTTAACGATAAAATCTAGAAACCAATTCAAGAGGCTCAAGCTCCACAAAGACCTATATACTGAACCCATGGCCTCTTGGGACCAACATATGAGACCTCAAATTGCCCACCGAAAACCATGACAAACTCTCACCCACTGCAAAAGCCTCAAACTAATACCTAACAATGCAAAGCAAGCAACATGATCTACAAACCCTAGGCGACTAGCATTAGAGTGACTACCCTAGAAATTTGAGCAAAAAGCCCACCAAAGATAAGATAAAAAAAGCACCACAACCCTAACCACATTGTGAAATCTCCAAAAGCCCAAAAGCCCAAAAGCACTATAACAATTTCCTTAGGAACCCCAATCAGGAGCCCAAATAGGACTTATGGATTCCCCAAACAACACACCCTATGCTAACCAAGCGTTGAAGCAAGACTAGAGTAAAATACAACAACCGAGAAAAGGGTACAGACAACCAAAACAATTGGACTAAGATGCGTGACTCACAAGCGATGGCCCAACCAAAGGGGTTGAGCAATGGGCCCCAACTCTTAATGATGGCCCAACAAAAGGATGGGCTACCTTATCCTCATCTCGATGCAAAGGCATAATACCATGCCCAATAGCCTAAAGGTTTGTCCATAGGGGTGTATCTCAAAACCAAACACCAGGGATCGGTTGTTCTAAGACTTTCAATGACTACTCAAAGCTATTGAACGATGGCCATATGATTGAAAAGCATAGTTTAGACCATACCAAGTCTCAAAATGTGCAAGTGAGGCAATAGAAACAATAATCACCAATCGATCAAGTACTCAGAACTAGACTGAGCCACCCTTAAGGAGACCTAATGAGCACAACTACCAAGAAACCTCCTATGACACAGCTATCCAGCGAGGCAAGGGGAATATGCAAAGTTCCCACCATGACTCAAGCAAATGTAGGGACACCTATACGAGAAAGAAGCCACCCTCACATGAAAAATCGCCACGAGTGCTCTATGAGTCTACCATCTTCCAACCTCCTTTGACACCCTTCTTTCCTTAAAGCTTATCACACATGGAATTTTGGAAAATTTATATTGCTTTTCATAAAACCATAGTCTTGTGATTCCATGGATGTTTATAGTAGATTTATATACAAGAATTCATCGTGTGAAATATAATGTCTTTTTTATAACCAATGTCTAAGATAAATATAGTTCTATATCAAGAACTATTACCTAGCCTTGTTTAGGAAACACATATTTGTAGTAATTTCTCATTATGTGAGGAATGCATTGACGAATTCCTAGCGAATGTGTGGAGTGCATTTTAGGGGATGTTCCATTCCACTACCTAGCCCATTTTCCTCCGCCATGTCAATTGATTCCACACCCTTACCAAGTGCAGGTTCCCAATCAAAGAATCTGATAAGATTAGCAAGTGTCACGGTAACCATTGACATCCCGAATCGTATGCCAAGGCACATGCGCCTTCCCGATCCGCATGGTAAAAGCTCATAATCTTGTCCCTTCATATCCCACGTGCTTGTCTGGAATCGCTCATGACAAAAGTCTTCTGGACCATCCCAAATCTTAGGATCTTGTGCAATCGCCCAAACATTCACAAATGCGATCGTACCCCTTGGTAGCAAGTAACCTTCCAACTTTGGCCCAGAACTAGAGGTTCTGTGAGGGAATCCTCATGACACACCAACATCTTGAATATTAGAGGAATGTAAGAGAACTAAAAATTACGACCACCACAAGCTAGAGAGATGAATCTCCTCGCAACCTTATGCCTGTATATATAGTTGCTGGAATCAACGAGGACCACAAATGTAATTAGAGTCCAGAAGTGCATGTGCAATCTACTCCACTCATTTAGTACCTTCCACTAGAGTCTACTAGTGGTGGTTGTACTCGCCACTCGAGTTAAGTCTCTCAAGACTCAAGTTAATTCATGTTAACTTGAGTTAGAAGGCTCTAGAGCTCCTTTGGTAATACTCTCTCCCCATGCTTCCCATGGGGATTGAACCCAAGACCTCCTCCTTCACAACCATGAGACTTAATCACTAGGCTAAATGGATCACTTGAATATGAGAGCACATGAACTTATGCTTTAGTCTATTCTTGAGATCTTTGGTCCTAGAGACGAGTGACCAAACGGTGTCCGATTTCAGATCTGTCTGAAGTAGTCGGATTCCTAGACCATAGACTTACTTTATTACATTCTTTCTCCCTTGGAAAAGATTTTGGTCCTAAAAAATAAAGCTATATATAATAACCGTAGGCAACCCCCGAGCCTCATATTCTAAAACTAGAAGAACATGGTCATGTTCTAAAATTGGACGAACATGTCTCATCTCTCTGGTGGCATCCTTGCCCTAAATGATTCAAAACACTGTCTCATGTTGCACTTTGATGAACTGGACAACGTACAAACTAGTGAAAAAACGATAAGGGTGGATCTAAAAACATCCCTGGCCAATTCACAGGTTCTCGATGTGTGAGCTAGGCACAAACATGTGAACCGGGTGGATTCAACTGACTAGTCTATTTCTGGGCATGACTGGTGCATGGAATTAGTAATGAAGGTGGGATTCTTATCCCTTGCAAGACTTTGAGAATTCTTGATTCACTTGTATTTATTTTGGAAAACTTGAAGTTTGGTTTTCCAAACATCTAACTTAGATGTGTGTACAATGGTTTACTTTGATCCAACAGTTACTTGATTGGGGACTACTTTGTCCCAATTAGTTAAAAAATCCTATGTAAACTATAGAACAAAGTGTACCATTTTCTTTGAGTCAACCATACTGTAACTTGACCAATTCAAATTCAAATGAAAGTTTTTCAACGTAAGACACTTCTTTCAAAGAATTGATCTAAAAGTTCTTGGGAATTGTCAATAAATTCCTAACTTCTCTATTCTAGAGTATACTGCACTCTACGAAATTAGTTGTGTTATAACTTGAAGCAAACTCAAATAAATAAGTTCACTTAGACTTATTATCTTTTTGAAGATTGAAAAGGTTCTTGTACATAACATCTTTCTAGGATGTCAATCTCTATCTAGCAAGTTGAACATGAATGAGTCTTCTCCATTTTCCCATTATAGAGGCCAGAACAGCCACCACCCACAAGCTACCACCAACCATGCCATGGAGGGAGAGGATGGGACTCTTAATCCTCTCTCTTTCTCTTGATCTCTCTCTCTATATTCTCTCTCTCTCTCTCCAATCGTACACTCAAATATGGATCCTTTGCTTCAAGTTCTATCTAATGGATGTTTGGAAACATCATTTGGTGACTATTCACCAACTATAGAAGATCTTCAACTTGACCATTAGGAATGAAAGGTATGTCCAACCTTCAAGGTATTTTGTTTCTTGCTCATAGAGTCTCATGGAAATACTTGAATTTGATAAGGGATAGTTTCTCTTAAACCTTTTTTCATTTATGTGCATATAGAGAAGGGATAAAGGTTGTTTTTCTCACCATTTATTTTCTTTCTTGAAGAGAAAAGAGAGGGGAGAAAAGGGATTTTATCAATATAATCATTGTTCTTATTCATTGAAATATTACACGTAATACATTGTATAGGTATACACAAAAATCAAATTAGTCATTGAGCACTTCATTTATTTTCTCACGTTCATTATAGAATAACTTAGTTCATGAAATCTGTACTCACCTCATTGAAGGTTATAGATTAAGCAAGGGGGAAAGATCAAAGTTTTCTTCATGATCGGGGGAGCATGTAAGGAGAAGGATATATATTCTTGTAGTTTACTTTATTACTTGAATTAAGGATATATACATTGAGTGCACGGACTTTTTGAATTTAAAGAAATGGACTTGATTAGAGAATGAAGCATTTATTTAGTTAAAGGATGTATTAAAGTAGTAAAGCTACAAATGAACTCATTTTGTTTACATTTATCTCGTGATTAACAAGGTAATTTCAAAGGGATGCGTTAATGATCATCAAATATATATGCTTGATTGCATATTTTAATACAACAGTCACTATTTAAGCCCAAAAACCATTTTTGATACTTTAGAAGAATGATTAAAGTGCACTCAAGCTGTTTTTTATTGGTAAGATGGGACTGTTGCACATTGTATTGCTTAAATGCGTTATTTTCATGAGACTTTTTAGTTTCTAAGATACTAAATTTTTTATTATTTTCACAAAAATTCATGCAATTTGAACTTTTTTCCGTAGTCTAAAACTCTCAACTATGTAGGCCTATTGTAGAAAATTCATCTTCACGAAGGTGTACATGGGCCACTTTGTGGAGCTTCTTCTCATATAAGACTATCCAAATGCTGTGATTTCTATTGGGATAATTAGAATATAATTTTCTCTTTTATTTCTCAAATTTCATAAGATTTAAAATTTTTTTGAACTGAAATTGTAAAATTTCTCTACCATTTGTATAGGGATTTCTCTCCAGCAAGATGTTGCAGGTTTCAGAAACTTCCATGTTTCCCCCATCTGCATGGATCAAATGGGATGAAATTTGGGTGTCCTTGGTTGGAAAATTCTACATGATTTTGAAGATGACTCAAATATTTACTTGCATTCTTCATGAGATCGTCCCAATCTACACGTTGGTGAAGGATATCTGGTAGAAAAACCTTTTGAATGAAATATGGTATGCTTTGATTATTGTTCGATAAGGATCATTCAAGTTAAAAAAAGTAGTAGAGTTTCTACTTATCCTTTATGTTGTAAATAAAATAGCTTTAACGATGTTGTCTCTTTTGATCTCCTTATAACTTAAAAGAGTACATCACAACAAAAATAATTCACACATAGATTTCTGACTTCTTTTATAATAATGGTTTTCATTCTAAACCATCTAGATCTAAGTCCTATTGAAATAGAAACAGTAACACACTATATGAATTGAGCATTCTATTCATTTAAAATCCTTGGTGACTCAACATGATCAAGGTCATTATTCAAATTTTGTATTCTTGCCATGTTTGACTTTGAAATTTGGAAAACAAAAACATTCACATCCTTCAAATCACATCATTGATATCATTCGATGCATATTATTGACATCAATCACAATTTTTCTTCCATGATCACATCATTAAATCCACATAATCACCTCATTCACGTGATTCAATTGAATCAACATCCTTCAATCCACATCATTGACATCATTCAATCCACATAATTTGAATGAATCCACATCTTTCAATCCACATCATTCACATGCATGTCTTTCAAATGAATCAACATCATTCATATATTATATATATATATATATATGCATATTATAAAAAAACTAAATGATTAGATAAGTAGATAGAATGATGGATATGTGGATAGCTATGAGAGAACATGGAGAAGATTGTAGGAGGTAGAAAAGTGAATTTCCAAGTGATGAAGTTTGGTCCAGCCAGCTGGGACAAGACTAGCCCTTTAGCTTTTTGACTGTTAAATAGACCTTATAGGCTTGATATTAGTGCAATAAAATCCACTCTGTACTTTGGAACATCAATGAGAAAGAGTTGATACAAAATAAATAATTTTGCACTTTCACCAACTCAAAGAACTTGCTATCTTTGGCTAAAACACTGAACCTCAAATGCTTAGAGCAGCGAGCATGATTATAATTGGAAAAATTCCTTTTGAAGTAATGTTGTACATAGGGTTGAGTATCTACAATGTACAAGAGTAGAAAAAATAAGCAAGATATGCTTGTGGAATAAAATTAAAAATCAAGAGAGGTGTCCTTGATTTTTCATGTTTCTCGAGACATAGACCCCAAGAACTTGAATTGAAGATTGCTCAAAATGTACAAAAAAAAATCTCTCCAAATTTGTGCACAAAAACTCGATAATAATATCTTTCGAATGAATGCTCAATAATCCCATTAGGTGCTTTGTAGAGAGAGAAGGAAGTTCTTCAAGATAATTGCCATTGAAGATAAAGGTGTAGAGAAATGAAGGAGCAACACAATGATGAAAAAAAATGTACATATATTGCTTCAATGTAATGCACAAGTGATTGGAAGTCTTTACATAAATCTTGAAGTCTTCCACAACTTCCACAAGACATTTTTTAATTCAAATCAAAGTGTGATAGCTTGTTGTAATGAAGAGAATCATGTTGGAGTTAGACATCTGCAGAAGCACGTGAACAACAGAAGGAAGAAGAAGAAGCTTGGAGCACAACACACAATACTGAATGTATTACCACTATAATGTACAAAGATAAGTAGCCCATTAGGGCAATAGGTGTATATACAAGCCACGGGAAAAGAACCTCCTAAAGAGGGAGAAAAGTGCCCCAATGGTCCTAGAGTGTTCACACACATCACTACCTGAATATATCACCAAGTCCCCCCTGGGAGTGATGCGGTGAACAAGGAGCTGGCACTCATGTATAAGGAAGTGCCAAGATATGTGGAATGAATCCACAAAATGTAGTAAGCCCAAAGCTTTGCAGAAAGCTTCAAACTTCTCCCTAGGCAGAGCCTTTGTGAAAGGGTCTCCAATGTTCTCCTACATAGGCACATATGCCATGTTGATCTCTCTAGCAGAGAACCTCTCCTTGACATAATGGTAATGCACCTCAATGTGATTAGTGCGAGCATGGAACACGGGGTTCCTCGGAAGTGCCAAGTGAAGATAGTGATGGAAGAAGATTGATCAATAGCAAAATCAACCATAAGGCATCTGAGCCATACACACTCAATGGTCGCTGTGAAAGCTACCCTATACTCATCCTCACAACTAGAAGTGGCCACAGTAGGCTGCTTCTTGCTCAACCAAGATATACATGAGCTACCAAGCATGAAGCAAAAACCACTAGTGGACACATGAGTGTCATAGCAACCTACCCAATCAGAGTCAAAGAAAGCATGCAAATCTGGCAGTAGAGATCCCCCCTTGGGATAAAACAATCCAAGTAGCCGAGTACCACTCAAGAAGCAAAAGATGTGCTTAACCGCCTGCCAATGATTGACACTTGGGCAATGAATAAACCTGCTCATCTATGAGACATCATGCCGAATATCTGGTCGAGTAATGCATAAGTAAATCAAGCATCCAACAACTTGCTGATAGAGAAGAACATCAAATGCATCTCTAGCATCATGAAGACTCAATCGTAAACCTATCTCCATAGGAGTGGCAATAGGATTACAATCTTCAAGGCCAAAATGCTGCAATAATGTGTCAATATATTTCATTTGACACAAATCCATTCCACCATCAACTTGCATAAATTGAATGCCCAAATAGTGATGCAAATGTCACAAATCAGACATCTCAAATGAGGCATGCAAATCAGCCTTAAAATCAGCAATATGCATATCATGAGGACTAGTGAGCAGCATGTCATCAACATATGCCACAATGATCAGAAGCACATCCTTAGCACGCTTAACATATAAGGTGTTTTTAGTTAGACTGTTCTCAAAACCATGTGCAATGATATAGGCATGTATCTTTTCATACCAAGCACGTGGTGCTTGCTTTAAACCATATAATTTCTTCTTTAACCTGCACACTTGGTTTTCATGCCCTTTTTGCACAAAGCCATGGGGTTGAAAAACATACACTTCTTCATGCAAGACACTATTTAGAAATGCTGTTTTAATGTCCAATTGATGTACATTACAACCATGATGGGATGCAAGCGCATAGATTCTATGAACAGTAGTTTTTCGGCAAGTAGGAGCAAAGGTTTAATCAAAATCAATGCCTCTTTCCTGTGCATAGCCCTTTGCAACAAGCCTAGCATTGTACTTGTCAAATGTTCCATCAAGTTTATGCTTCAGCTTGTATACCCACTTAGTGCCAATGGCCTTCTTGCTAGGAGGCAAGTCACATAAAGACCACGTACCATTATTCATGATAGCATCATATTCAGATTGCATTGCAGCCATTCAATGTTCAGAATTTTGTGCTTCATTAAAAAAAACAAGTGCAGTCTCATCATAGAGACTAGAGGCAGCCATATCATAGGAATCTGATACAAAAGAGGCAATATGAGAGCCTGATCCAGTACAATATGACAGAGATGCATCTAATTTGCTATCATGCAAAGTCTGCACCAGCCATTTTTCCATAGTTTTGGTGTACTCAATATCAACTCTCTCATCTACAAGTGCATCATGTAAGTCTGCATCAAAAATGGATTTGCATCACCAAATGAAACTTGCAAAGGCTAAGAAGTTGCCTCATTAGGACTAGCACTAGACTGTCCACTTCTAAATAGAGGAAGCAAAGTATCATACATGTCTTTGGAGCTAACAGAAGTCTCCTTAGTACATGAAAGTAAGGGCTGAATAGCATCTTCCACAAAAACAACATCACGGCTAACCAAAAAGCATTTAGTCTGTGGATGATACAGATGAAAGCTTATCATCCAATTTTTTGTGATGTTGTTTAGGCACTAATGCATATGCGAAACAACCAAAAACACCCAGATGAGCAAGATGGCTTGCGACCATGCCAAGCCTGATATGGAGTGATAGACTACAGCACTTTAGTGGGACACCTGTTAAGTACATATGTTGCACACATGACAGCCTCAAGCCACAAACTATGTGGTAAAGCCTGACTCTTGACCATGCACCTCGCCATCTCCATGAGTGACCTGTTCTTCTATTCAGCAACTCCAATATCTTGAGGTGTATATGGTACTGTACATAATGTTTTATTCCACATTCAACTAAAAATGCATTAAAGTGAGAAGACATATATTCCCCTCCTCAATCAGAATGGAGGGTATCCATTTTACATGCTCACATGCTCTTAGCCAAAACCACAAAGTGTTTGAAGCACATAAATACTTCGGACTTTGCCTTCAATGGATATACCCATGCATGCCTAGAAAAATCATCGATGAAAGTCATGGAGTACACATAGTTCCCAAAATAAGGTGTCTGCATAGGATCACAGACATCACTATGTACACGCTGCAATTTTTGAGTGGGCCAAACATACCCATCTTTTGGAAAGGAAGAACTTTTTCAACCCCTTGGCTTTGTGTAGAAAGGACATGAAAACTAGTTGTGCAGGTTAAAGAAGGCATTATATGGTTTAAAGCAAGCACCACATGCTCGGGATGAAAAGATACTTGCCTATCTCATTGCACATGGTTTTGAGAATAGTCCAACTGAGATCATCATATATGTTAAGTGTGCTAATGATGTGCTTCTGATCATTGTGGTGTATGTTGATGACATGTTGCTCACTAGTCCTCATGACACGCATATTGCTGATTTTAAGACTAATTTGCATGCCTCATTTGAGATGTCTGATTTGGGCCATTTGCATCACTATTTGGGCAATCAATTTATGCAAGTTGATGGTGGAATGGATTTCTGTCAAATGAAATATATTGACACATTATTGTAGCGTTTTGGCCTTGAAGACTATAATCCTATTGCCACTCCTATGGGGATAGGTTTATGATTGACTCTTCATGATGATGGAGATGCATTTGATGTTGTTCTCTATCATTAGGCTATTGGATGTTTGATTCACTTATGCATTACTTGTCAGGAGAGCACTAGATTGTGCCCTCTGACTATAGTAGAGAAGATTTTGGAAATACACTTCCGATTATAAGAACACCCATGTAGGCAAAACGGTATGAGAATATGTGACTGATACAAGGTGTCTAAAAACTTAGGAGTGATAGGTATGAATAACATGACCAGAGATGATACAAGACATCCCACAACCCGAGACTGATAGGTTGAAGCAAGATCTCTAGGTTATAAGAACTCCCTTGAGGGATATGAACTGGATACAAGAAATAACTTGAAAAGATCTCCTACTACGCGATGTCCCATTAATTACGGTATGGTACAAAATTCATAAGATTAATCAAGTACTAATTGATGGAGGGTCTGGTGTAAATATAGCCACTACAACACTTTGTAAGAAGTTAGGATGGACGGAAATTGAACCTGTTCAGTTTCTTGTTAGAATGGCCGACCAGTCCAGAGTCCACCCAGTAGGACTTGTAAGGAATGTACCGATAACTTTGCAGGGTACAACTTTTAAGATGACTTTCGTAGTTTTAGAACTACCGGAGTCTAGTCTTGATTATAACCTTCTTTTCGGCCGTCCTTGGTTGAAACAAGCTAAAGTCATACAGGATTGGTCTGCGCAAGAACTTACTTTTAAGGACAACAACCGTAAATATGTTGTCAAGTAAGATGCTATTCAGCCTTGTGAGTTACATGCTAGACCTTATGTCGCAAAACCAGTCCACATGTTGGATGGTTTATCCGATGATGAAGAAGAAGAGTTTTTGAAGAGTAACATTGATTTGATTTCCTTAGGCATTGTTGATCTATAATCTGTTGTAGATAACTGGAGTCCGGCATCATGTACGGTGATGCCTATAACTGAAAGGGTAGAAACAGAAGATAATGATGCTCCGGATGCAGCCACTTTGCAACAAATGCTACAGTTTGATGATGGTCCAGTAAAGCCTAGTCAATTTTATGTTCCAGAAGATCAGTTGAAAACCTATAATTTAGGAGATGAAGTAAATCAACGACCTGTCAAGATTAAGGAAGGATTGTCTGACGAGTTTCAAACTGACTTGATCCAGCTTCTTCGTGAGTATTCCGATGTTTTTGCATGGGATTATCGTGATATGAAGGGTTTGGACCCTCGTCTCTATCAACATAGGGTCATGCTGAAACCAGAAGCTAAGCCAATCAAACAACCCAGCTACCCGATGAATCCTAACTATGCAGCACAAGTAAAGGCAGAGCTTGATAGGTGATTAAAAGTTGGATTCATCGTACCAGTAGAACATGCTCAATGGATATCTCCAATTGTTATTTTTCCTAAGAAAAACAAGCAATTACAAATATGTGTGGATTATCGGAAACGCAATGTAGCTACAGTGCCTGATCTGTTTCCTCTACCATTTCTTGACACAATGCTTGACAGAGTAGCAGGACATGAAATGTACTCATTCTTAGATGGATACAGTGGGTATAATCAGGTCAGAATGGCTGAGCAAGATATACCAAAAACTGCTTTTAACACCAATTGGGATGTTTTTGCTTGCAGAGTTATGTGGTTTGGATTAAGAAATGCTCCTAGCACTTTTCAACGATGTATGCATGAAATATTCTCCCCTTATCTTACTTCTTTTATGCAAGTATATCTTGATGATTTCTCTTTATTTGGTAAGATGGTAGCACACCTGTATCATTTACGGTGTTGCTTTGAGAAATGCGGAGAATATTGACTCTGCCTAAACCCCAACAAATCTGTTTTTGCGGTTTCTTGTGGTAAGCTTCTTGGCCATATTATATCTGCACAGGGTATTCAAGTTGATCCAGATAAAGTTGCAGCTGTGTTAGAAGCACATGTACCTACTACGCCAAAGGAAGTAATGCGCTTCATGGGTCAAGTGAGATGGCATGGTCGTCATTTACGATGGCTCGCTCATTTAGCCATTCCACTCAATTGTTTAATCTCGAGTACTCCTAAACAGTTTGATTGGACTCAGGAATGTCAAATTGCTTTTGATCGACTAAAAGGATTATTAACACAGGTCCCAATTTTACAACCTCCTGATTGGGAATGCCCATTTCATGTTTTTGTAGATGTATCAGATATCGCAATTGGAAGTGTCTTAATGCAACAGACTAATAAGTGGTTTAGGCCTATTTACTATGCAAGTAGAAGGCTTGCTCCTACCGAAAAGAATTATTCAGTCATTGAAAGAGAATGTCTTGGTTTGGTATATTCTGTAAAGAAATTTCGGCACTATTTACTGGGCCGTGAATTTATCTTTCATGTAGACCATGCTACGTTAGTGTATCTGGTTCGGCAACAAGACTTAGGGGGTCGTATAGCGCATTGGGTTCTACTTTTACAAGAGTTTGATTACGAAGTAATTCATCGACTCGAAACTGCACATGCATTAGCAGATTTCCTTTCTAGGTTGGATTCAGGTGAAGCTCCGGTCGGTGTTGATGACACCACACCTGCAATTTATGTTGCTGACCCTAGTAATGATGAATCTGCAGAATCCCCTATGACACTTAATTACTATGATCAGCTATTAACTTTTCTTACTGATGGATATCTTCCTGCTCAGACTTCTCTTGCAATGCGTAGGAAAATTGTAGTTTACAGTTGTAGATTCCGGTTAATTGATAGAGAATTGTACTATATGGATCACACTAGAGTTTTACTTCGTTGTATTCCTCCACATGAAGTAAACTCAGTTATAGCTCTGGCACATTCAATACCTTCCGGTGGACATTTTGCAACAGATTTTACGCACTGGAAAATTCTGCAGAGTGGACTTTGGTGGCCTACTATGTACAGGGATGTATCTCAGTTTGTCGAAACCTGTGACAACTGTCAAAGATCTAGTCAGCTGTTACAATGCCACTTCTTCCCTCTACAACATGTCTTACCTTTAGAACCTTTTCGAAAGTGGGGCCTTCACTTTATTGGGCCAATTACACCTCCAGCCATACTCAGTCATAATCGTTATATTCTGACATGTACAGATTATGCTACCAGATGGGCAAAAGCTTGGGCTTTACGGTGTGCTACAGCTATTTCAGTAGCAAATCAATTTGTTCATGATGTTCTCTTTCCACTTACAAGAAGGGCAAAAGAAACAGCACCATTAAAGCTTTCCAACTTAAAACATATAGGATTAGCAAAAACTTTACTTTGACAGTTTGTCCAAGTTAAAACATTGTCACCAAATAATAGTGAGATAGCACTATATTTCATTCAAAAAGTTTATGTATAAGATATTCTTCATTGATGTGGAGATTGGAATATTCACCCAAAGAATTCCACGTATGGGTTTGGGTTGTCCTCTGAATTTTGCAAAATTTCATAATCAAGGACATGAAGACCCTCTTTCTTGAAAGAAGCCATATATTTCGCTTCCTAGATTACAAAGAATAATTGATGATCAACAAAAGAGAAATGGTAATTTAGAAAATCACTCTCGCCACATATGAGAATAGATATGGAAGAATATCAAAGGCATCATCATCTTTTGATTGGTTCACTACCAATGAATTATTCAATGAACAAAACATCGAATAGACAACCCATGTTTTGTAATTTAGGATTGTCTTTATGATAGAAACACTATTTTGAAACTAGATCTAACCAAATTATTCATAATACATCATTCTCTTCATTCTAAATATCATTAGCTACTATAGATAGCATGTCATCAATTTGTTACATGTCTGAACCATCATTGTTATCTACATCTAAATCATGATCACACCTAATCATTTTCCACCATACAGGAGGTGGATGCTTTTGAATCACTTGAATGTGCCATAGACTCCAAAACATTGTTCTCGACTTACATAAGCTACTCTATGATGGAATGCATCTCAAACATCTATGAGTGGAAGTAATAATCAACATTTGGTTTTCAACTTTGCCATTTCTTTGTTTGACATTTGACCAATGAGTTGAAGGTTTGGTTCCAAAAGGAATGTTGTTCCATGTAAATGATTATGCATTTGCATTCATCTTTTCTACTAATGATACAATATGTGTTTCTTCTCATGATGAAAAATGATCAAAGTCTTTTACTTTTTTAATAGCATATGAAATAATCCAGTTAATGTTCCCTGTCAAAAAGGTATTTGTATCAATGTTTCCATTTATGAAGCCTTTGTTCCATAGCTTCTTGGCATTTTGAATGTTCCAAGATTCCACACTCCGGATGCCATGGATTGGAAACCAGATAGAGTCGTTTTTTCTGATACCGGCAGCCCACTTCCAGTCTTCACTAATTCTTGTGTAGCTTTTGACTTTATTCCAACTCTTCCATAGGGAGCACACGAGATTAGAGACTTTCGGGAAGACGGGGATTGGGGAAAACAGCAAGGTCAAGATGTCAAGATTCTTCCAATTTGGGAAACCCATGAGAGCCAACTCGTTCTTGTTTCTGAAGATCAACTTGGCCCACGAGGCCTCCCCATTGCACGAAGCCTTAATCATCCATTTGGCTACTAGTGTGTTAGCCATGCACCCAATGTCTAGGATACCAAGTCCCCCACTATCTCTATGGCTGGTGCAGATGGACCATTTGATTTTAGGCACCCCCCTTCGATTGTGATCGCCCATCCAAAGGAAGTTTCTACAAATACTATCCAGTTTGGACACATCTTGCTCTTTTGGTCTCCTCCAAGAAAGGAAATAAATGGTAGAAGAAAGGAGGAACGTGTTGATAACCATAGCACGACTAGCCAGATTGATTTGCATACCTCTCCAATAGTTAAGCTTGTTTTCAAGTTTGGCCAGCACCCAGCTCCACCGCTGTTCCATAGAGATGCCAAACCCCAAGGGGATCCCAAGAAGCCAAAAAATTTGGCCATGCGGAATGATTTGATAGCCATGATCAATGAGAAGGCCGGGCTGAGACCCCACAATAGCTCTAAAGGCGGTCTTAGAGTGGTTGATTATGGAACCAGAGGCTTCAGAAAAAGTAGCAAGACACCTCCAGAACGTCTCCAAGCTCGTACTATCATTGTGCACAAACGTGTTTATGTCATTGGCAAAAAGTCTCATGGTGATCTGATTGTGGTCGTGAGGCAAACGGGGGCCTTTGATATTACTAGCTTCCACGTGATGCGCCACAAGCCTGCTAAGCCCTTGTGTGGCGATGGCAAAGAGAAGGGGAGCCAATGGGCACCCTTGTCTGATAGATCTTCTAAGTTTGATCACCTTTGAAAGTTTACCGTTAATGTTAATTTGGGTCGATGCGTTTCCAAGAAGGGTCGCGATGATCTTGGTGAATTTCTGACTACATCCAAGATCCTGGAGCTACTACAGAATATAGTCCCATTCTAGCATGTCGTAGGCTTTATCAAAGTCGATCTTCAGGAAGACCACATCTTGTTTAGACTCATTTGCAAATTCAAGAACTTCCCAAATATCTATAATGGTTTCCAAAATCGACCTGCCTTTGATGAAACCTTTTTGGTCCTCGCTTAACCACGCTCTCAAGTGGCAAGAGATTCTCTTGGCAATGGCTTTGGCGATGATCTTGTATCCTATTTGGAGCATCGTAATAGGACACCAATTCTCTATTCTGTCCTTTTCCCCTTTTTTGTGTATTAACTTGATAATACCATTGTTGAGACAAGAAGGAAGTGCACAAAACTTGAGTGCCTCTTGCCAAACCAGACGAAGAGGGGTGGCAACCACCAACTTGAAGGATTTAAAGAACTCATTAGTGAGCCCGTCTGGTCCCGGGCTTTTACCGAGAGGGAGGGCATCAATGACCTCAATGATTTCTGCTTGAGAGATAGGGGCATGTAGCAGGGAGCGAAGGTTGAGTGGTATTCTGCGGGGGGAAACCCTAGATATGGCTGCCATACAGTCCCTTCTATGGTGGGAGAGGGGGTTCGAGGTCCCCAGGAGTCTCGTGAAGTGCCCTTCAATGATCCCAAAATTATCTTCTTCCGTATTGCATACATTGCCATTTAAGTCTAGCAATAAGGGGATCAATTCTCTGTTATGTTTGCTTTTAAGGATATGACACATCTCTTTGGTGGGTTTGTCGACTTTGCCAGCCCACCACTCCTTGAAGAAAATTTGCAAATTTTTCCTTTGAAGAAAACTTGCAAATTTTTCCTTTGTGTGTATGATTCTTGAAAAATGAAGTAGCAAGGTCAAATATATACAATTAATATAAGTTCTAGTACTTACCTTACTGAAATGGTCTTAGATAGTGTAGGTGAGCATTATAGCTTAACGTACACATTGAAAGATTTTTTCTATTCTCTCTCTATCTCTCACTCATCATCTTTTTTAGTCTTAAGGTGTGTATGCTAAGGTTCATCTATTGGAAGATCATGTAAACTTGTGCTTTATTGTTATTGTGACCCAAATCACTCCAACATTTGGTACCAAAGCATAGGTAGAATACACCCTTAACAAAATGAGTGGCTATAAACTTGAGAATGAAGATAAGCTTGAGGGAATGTCTAATTATCCAGGAGTTTTATGATGATGAATATGTTAGTATCAAAGGACTTATGGAATATTTTCAATGGCACTTATCCAAGGCCAAGGCAAGTGAGAGAGGAAGGTACTTCATCTTCTAGAAGACCTCCTTTTTCTATTTCTGTTCAACAGGGAATAAGTGAAGAAGAAGGAACTACTTCATCATCAGGAGTCAGTGGTTCTACTATCAGATTACTTCCTATAGAAGAGCAATCCAAATGGGATTTAAGGGGTGCACTAGCACTTTCATATATTGCTATGGGAGTCAAGGGGTATATTATACCTCAAATCAAGTCTCGCAAACCTCTTGTCAGGCTTGGTTGGAGTTGGAGAATCTCTATTAGAGTAGAAACAATGCTAAGAAAGCTTATCTAAGGAGACAACTATCCAACAGAAAGATGAAAGTTGGTGAATCAGTTCGATCACATATTATGAAGCTCAAAGATTTATGAGATCAGTTACTCAATGTTGGAGTCACCATTTGAGATGAAGAGATGGTAAACACACTTCTAAAATAACTTCCATTTACATATCATGCTTTTGTTACTTCTTTATCTCTCTCTATAACAGATAGAGAACTTTCATTTGAAGAGTTAGAGTTCTTGTTACTTCAAGATGAAGATCAACAAAAGATTATGGAAGAGAATGATGAAACCATGTTATCATCATCAAAGGGAAAGGAATGAAAGTCTACCAGGCTTTCTCCTAATGCTTCCTCTACACCCAAAGAAAAGTCTTTGACTACATTTGATTCAAAGAAAGGAGCATGCCATTATTGTAAGAAACCAGGTCATTACATAGCAAAATGCAAAACAAGGATTTTCAATGAGAAGAAGAAAGTATCAGGTAATAATTTTGAAGATGATCCAAAACCTAGATCTTCAAATGTAGATTCTTATGCATGTGTTATTATGGAAGAGGTGGCTTTTGATCAAGCAACATTAAATGCAATATCAAATAATCCTTGGATTTTTTTATTGTGGAGCTACAAAGCATATGAGAGGTTGCAGAAAGGAATTTTTTTTCCCTTTATAACTCTTTAGGTAGAGGAGTGACCGTTGCAGATGTTAATGATTTGGATGTTTTAGGTGTTGGAGAGGTAAGTCCAGAGTGAGTGGAAATTTCACAATTTCCAATGCTTTTTATGTTTTAGACATGAAGAAGGATTCACTCTCTATCTCTACTGTCTTCTCTCATGGTTATAAAGTTATTTTTAAGAAAGATTCATGTCAGATCCTCTCAGTTGAGGAGGAGCATTTTCTACTTCAAGGTGAACACACAAGTGGCATGTTTGTATTGTCCAAAATAAATCATGTTAATGTTTCTAGGTCTACTACACCTACGGAGAACATGAAGTTATGGCATGCTAGATTTCGTCATATCAGTTACATGTTGGTGTATGAAAGAGCACAAGAACCAAACTCATGTGATATTAGAAAACCTCTATAACCATCATTAGCTCAGCAAGCCTTCAATCTTCAAAATCTTTAACACTTTTCTTAGTAAATCTGAAACTTCATTTTTTGAAACTACACCTTTTCTTCCAGCTTCAATTCTTTTCTGATTTGAGTTGAATCTTAAAGATTCTTGTGCTCGATGCTCAATAGGATTTCTTGAATACAGTGAGCAATACATTCCAAGCAAAAACTTTCAAGTGGCAACTTGTAAACAACTTGGAATGTCTTCAGAGATTACACTATGTCTAAAACTTGAGAATTAGCTTCATCACTTTGACATGCCTTCACTATTAAGCTCATTTATCCGCGCACATATCCCATCTTGCAAAGATTTTGGGTCGATTGTAGTGGAGGATAGTAGCTTCAAAATAAGCTATGACACATAGAAAACATTACATTGTGCTATGAGGTGTGCCTCTTAGAATATCATATTAAAGTGCACTAGAGAAACTTGTAAACTGACCTCTCATCATCATATCTCTTAGAAAAAACTCTGACTCCCTCTATACTCACTTAGGACTTACAAAATCAAGTTCTACTTCTTTCTTTTTTTGTAAATTAACTTATATACATTTGTTCTATATGCTCTTGAACTCAAACATGTAATTATAGAAGTTTTGGACTATTTTTTATATCTAAATCTACCACTATAATACATGTGTGAATTTGTCCATTCACATAGGCATGGTTTTCTGAGTATCTGTCTTCCATAACTCTTTTGTCCTTCTTCTTTCCTCATATGTCTTCATGTCTTCATGCGTAATTAGTGAATGAAGCCCCATAGATCCCCCTCAATCATTAATTAGCATTCTCTGACTTCTTCATACAATCTCTTTCTCTTTTATTCCTTCCATTCCTTGGAATCTACATGTCTTCACTCCATCCAAGCTTTTTGTCATGATATCTGTTATCCAATCTATTGTAGGAGTATACACAACTTCAAGTTCTTTCTCCATTACCTTTTCTCTAAAGAAGTGATATTGAATCTCTATATGTTGTGTTCTTGCATGAAATATTAGATTTGCTACAAGATATAATGAACTCATATTATCTCCATGTATTACAGGTATACCTTGATCAATGCCCAAGCTTTTGAACAAGGTCTGCATCCACTCTACTTCTTTAGCTCTTTCCACAAGCCCTTTGTATTCTACTTCTATTGATGATAATTCCATTGTATGGTGTTTCTTTGAACACCATCTCACAAGCTTATCACCTATATACACCATGTATCCATGTGTTGATCTTCTAATCATCTTAACTTTGTATCCAATCTAAATCACTATATGCTCTCAACTTTATGTTTGAGGTTAAAGGATAATGCAATCCTTCCTTTATAATCCCTTTGATATATCTGAGAACTCTTTGACCCGCAATCCAATGTTGATCCTTTGGACCATGCATGAATTGTGGGAGGACTCCCACTGCATAACTAAGATCAGGTCTTGTTAGTGTAGCATAAATCAAACTTCCCACTAAAGATTGATACTTCCTCATGTCTTTGAATTTTGCACCATTATATTTGCTAAGCTTATGATTAACTTCAAGTAGAGTTGAAGCTTCTCTACAATTCTCCATGTTAAAATTCTTCAATAGATTCATAAGATACCTCTCTTGTAATACATATATACCATGATCTCGATAGGTGATTTCCATTACAAGAAAACATGACAATTTTTCTAGATCACTTATCTTGAATTCCTTCTCAATTAACCTCTTTACTTCTAATTTCCATTCCAAGAAAACATGACAATTTTTCTAGATCACTTATCTTGAATTCCTTCTCAATTAACCTCTTTACTTCCTTGATTCCTTCATTTGTGATACCTATGATTATAATGTCATCTACATAAATGCAAATGTAGATTATACCTTCATCTATTCTTTTGATAAGTAATCTGCATCTGCCCTTGAACTGTGATATCCAAGATCATTGAGATACTTCACAAGCCTATAGTTCCAAGCTCTTGGAGCTTACTTTAACCCATAGAGTGCTGTTCTCAATGTGAAAACATAATTTGGATACCTATAATTTGCAAACCCTTGAGGTTTCTCCATATATACTTCATCATATATATATATATATATATATATATATATATATATATATATATATATATATATATATATATATATATATATATATATATATATATATATATATATATATATATATATATATATATATATATATATATATATATATAAAATTTAAAAATGCATTCTTTATATCCAATTGACTTAGGATCCATCCTTTTGATGTTGCAATAACAATGATTGTCCTTATGGTTGACAGCTTTGCCATAGGATTGAATATCTCATCATAATCTATGCCATGAGTTTGGGCATAACCTCTGACGAGATATCAATAAAGATGTAGTGAAAAGAGTCGACACACATGATTTTCTTAGATTACTTTTGAATAACCTTTGTTATGGTTTGAATACATAAAAACTAATGATTTAAGACCATATTAAAGTGGATTTTTGTCAAGGAGCATGTTTATTAATCAAACATCATTTATTATTATTGAATCGTTCTGTTCATACTATATAATTTGTATTGTAAGTTTAAGTTTTTTTCATGATACATGAGGTGATTATGTGGATTTTAATATGAATTTATTATTATGGATTTTGATATGAATTGAGTATGAAGGATATTTACCTAAAGTGATTATGATGGATGTAAATTAGATGTTTTGATGTGGATTATGTTCATTATCTATATTTTATCTATGTATCTATCAATCATTCAATCTATCTATCTATATAACTTTTCCGATCATCACACATACACTATGCTTGAGATTATTGGATTTGCATAAGAAACATTACTTGGATTGTTTCTCATTATAGAGTTTTTATTTATGCTCATGTTTTTTGAAGTTTATAAGGATCTTTGATTTTCACTTATTTAGGTAAAATCCTAGAGCTTTATTTTTGTAAAAGGAGGAATTAATAGAATCAAATTTCACTAGTTTCAGGTAGTGGAACTTGATGATTCATCAATCAATTAAGACACCTAAATCAAGTCATCAAAATTGATTTTTACTTTTCCTAGATTGTAGCATATTCATCCTCTTCATTCCAACAAATTATCCCGCTTTGATTTGAATACAAAAACCACTTGTAAAATTCGTGGAAGGCTTCAAGAGTCTATGTAAAGTTTTCCAATCACTTGTACATTACATTGAAGCAATATACATACACTTTTGATCATCTTTGTGTTGCTCCATTTCTGTGCACCTTCATCTTCAAGAACACTTATCTTGCAAAAGTTGTTTCTCTCTTAACATAGCATCAAATTGGATTAGTGAGAATTCATTACAAAGATATTACTGTGTAGTTTGTGTAAGAATTTTGATAGAATTTGGTTCAATATATTTTTAGCAATCAACATATGAAGGTCTCAAGGTATATCTCTACACAACCCTAAAAGACCAAGGACACCTCTATTCAGTGTTAAGTTTATTCGATAAGAATATCTTGCTTATTTATTATACACTTGTGCATTTTAGACACAAAACACTATTTATAACATTCCTCTAATCATTTCAAGTTGAGTGTTTCATTCAAAGATAGCAAGTTTTTTAAGCTAAGAAAAATAAAAACTACTCTATTTTGTATCAATTTTCTCTCATTGGTTTTCCAAAGTACAAACTTCATCACTTGGAAACTCAGTTTCCTACCTCCTACAATCTTCCCATTAGTTTTGTTAGTGGTATTAGAGCTACATCAACATGGGTCATGGTTTTCCCTCAATGATTGAGAATCTTGATAGAAAGAACTATGCCACTTGGAAAATTAGAATGGAAGCCTATTTGCAAGGTAGTACTCTTTATGGAATTCTAGCAGGTGATGAAGTATGCCTATTCCAAGATCCAAAGGAGGACCTACATAAGCAGAGATAGATAGACTCACACTTTGGTGTGCAAAGGATGCTCAAGCAAGGTCACACATAACTAATTCCTTATCCATTTTTTATTTCTACATATTAGAGGATGCAAAAAATCTCAATAGACTTTGGATACACATGAGACCTTCTTTTCTGTTATGGAATGAGTTCAACCAAATGAGGAAGTCTCTAAAAAAACTATGACAGAGTTTGTTACCAAGTTCAAAGATGTTGCAGATCAGCTAGCATCCATTGGAGAGCTTATTGAGGAAGAGGCCATCATGAGGAAAATTCTAAATCGAATTAGAAGTGAAAAACAATAGAAATCCTTCACCATAGCTCATGATCTCATCATGGATATACAAACCCCAGATCTCAACATATTCCTTGGAAAAGTCTTCAACGAAGATGCCAACAATAATCTGAAGGAATGTAGCTCTTGTCAAGGTAATACAAAAAGCGCTCTTTATGCATATAAGAAAGACAAGAACCACAAACTGAAGAAGAAGGAAGATGATGAAGAAGATCTCTCCCAAGCTTACTATGCAAGCAAGATCAAGCAGAAAAGGGAAGAACAAAGGAGGAAAGAGTGACAAGTCAAAAGTTCAAAATGTTCAATATTGTTCCATCTATGAGAAGACCAACCATACCGCTAAAAAGCTCACATTCATCGTAGGTATGTAGTTCATATACACAAATGAAGGAATGTATTTGACTGAAAGGAGATATATTTAGGATCCACTCCCAAAGTTCAAGATAGGGAATACTAAATCTATAGGTACACCTTTGGAAATGAATCATAAAATTAGTGTTTATGAAGGAGAAAATATTGAAGACATTAAAGAATGGCAAAGCTTGGTAGCTAGCTTGATCTATGCTACTCATACAAGGACAGATATATCATATAGTGTACTAGTTCTAAGTCAACTCATGCACTCTCCAAGAAGAACACACATGGATCCTCTTAAGAGAGTACTGGAGTACCTCAAAGGCACAATCAATGAAGGTATATTTTATTCTTCCTCTTCATATTTGGATATCAAGATATATTTTTTGGAGTTAGAGGTCTGCGGAAGCAGGTGAACAACACAAGGAAGAAGAATAAGCTTGGGGAAGAACACACAATACTGAATGTATTTTCACTAGAATGTACAGAGCTAAGTAACCCGTTAGGGCTATAGGTGTATATACAAGCTAGGGGGAAAAAACCTCCTAATGAGGGGAAAAAGTGCCCCGAAGATCCTAGTGTGTTCACACACATCATTCCCTAAACATATCAACAAACCCCCCTGGGAGTGATGTGGTGAACAAGGAGCTCGCAGCCATGTATAAGGAAGTGCCCAGCTATGTGGGATCAATCCACAAAACGAAGTAAGCCCAAAGCTTAGCGGAAAACTTCAAACTTCTCCCTAGGCAGAGCCTTTGTGAAAAGGTCTACAAGGTTCTCTTGCATGGGCACATATGCCAAGCTGATATCTCCAGCAAAGAACCTCTCCCTGACATATTATAATGCACCTCAATGTGCTTAGTGTGAGCATGGAACACAGGGTTCCTTGCAACTTGCAATGCGCTCTAACCCTTAGTGAACATGGTGGTGGCAAAGGACTGACCAACACCCAAATCATCCATAAGTCGTCTGAGCCACACACACTCAACAGTTGCTGTAAAACTTGTGCTATACTCAGCCTCACAACTAGAAGTGGCCACAGTAGGGTGCTTCTTGCTTAGCCAAGATATGCATGAGCTACTAAGCATGAAGCAAAAACTAGTGGACACACAAGTGTCATAGCAACCAACCCAATTAGAGTCAAAAAAAGCATGCAAATATGGCCGTAGTGATCCCCCCTTGGGATAAAACAACCCAAATATTCGGGTAGCACTCAAGTAGCAAAAGATGCACTTAACCGCCATCCAATGCTTGACCCCTGGGCAATGCATAAACCTGATCATCTATGAGACAGCAAACTAAATATCTAGCCGAGTAATGCATAAGTAAATCAAGCATCCCAATAGTTTGCTGATAGAGAAGAACATCAAATGCATCTCGAGCATCATGTAGACTCAATTATAAACCTGTCTCCATAGGAGTGGCAATAGGTTTACAATCTTCAAGGCCAAAATGCTACAATAATGTGTCAATATATTTCATTTGACACAAAGCCATTCCACCATCAACTTGCATGAATTGGATGCCCAAATAATGATGCAAATGCCCCAAATCAAACATCTCAAATCAAGCATGTAAATCAGCCTTGAAATCAGCAATATGCTTCTGATGAGGACCAGTGAGCAGCATGTCATCAACATACATGACAATGATCAAAAGCACATAATTAGCACGCTTAACATATAAGGTGCTTTCAGTTGTACGGTTCTCAAAACCATGTGCAAGCACATAGGCATGTATCTTTTCATACCAAACACGTGGTGCTTGCTTTAAACCTTATAATGCCTTCTTTCACTTGCACATCTAGTTTTCATGCCCTTTTTGCACAAAGCCATCGGGCTGAAAAACGTACACTTCTTCATGCAAGTCACCATTCAAGAATGTTGTTTTAATCTCCAACTGATAAACATTCCAACCATGATGTGTAGCAAGTGCACAGACACTATGAACAGTAATCATTCGGCATGTAGGTGCAAAGGTTTCTTTAAAATCAATGCCTGTTTCCTGTGCATAACCCTTTGCAACAAGCTTAGCCTTATACCTGTTAACTTTTCCATCATGTTTATGCTACAGCTTGTATACCCACTTAGTTTCAATGGCCTTCTTGCCAGGCGGAAAGTCACATAAAGATGAGGTACCATTTTTCATGATAGCATCATATTGAGATTGCATTGCAGCCATCCAATGTTCAGAATTTCATGCTTCATCAAACGAAACCGGTTTAGTCTCATCACACAGACTAGATGTAGCCACATCATAGCAATGTGATGCAAAAGAGGTAGTATCAGAGGGTGAACGAGTACGGTATGAGAGAGGTGCATCTAATTTGTTGTCACGCAAAGTCTTTGCAAGCTATTTTGGCATAGCTTTTGCCATCTCAATATCAGCTCTCTTATCAACAACTACATCACGCAAATTTGCATCAAAGATGAAATGATATGCATCATCACATGAAACCTTCAATCACTGAGAAGTTGCCTCATTAGGACGAGCACTAGATTGTCCACCTGTAAAAAGAGGCAGCAAAGTATCATACATGACTTTGGAGCTAGTAGATGTCTCCTTCGTACATGAAAGTAAAGGTTGAATAGCATCTTTCACAAAAACAACATCATGACTAACCAAAATGTGTTTATTCTGTGGATGATACAGATGATAGCCTTTGCTTTCGGAACTATACCCAACAAAAATACATTTTACTACTTTATCATCCAATTTCTTGCAATGTTATTAAGGCACTAATGCATATGTCAGACAACCAAAAACATGCAGATCAGCAATAGATGGCTTGCAACCATGTCAAGCCTTATATGGAGTGATAGACTAGAGTGCTTTAGTGGGACACATGTTAAGTACATGTGATGCACGTATGACAGCCTCAAGCCAGAAACTATCTGGTATAGCCTGACTCTTGACCATACACCTTGCCATTTCCATGAGTGATTTGTTCTTCCGTTCAGCAACTCCACTCTGTTGAGGTGTATATGGCACTGTACATTGATGTTTTATCCCACGTTCAACCAAAAATGAATTAAAGTCAGGAGAAATATATTCCCCCCCTCGATCATAACGGAGGGTGCCCATTCTACATGTTCATAGATTTTTAGCCAATACCAAAAATTGTTTGAAGCACATAAACAGTTGAGATTTTGCTTTTAGTGGATATACCCATGCATGCCAGGAAAAATTATCAATGAAAGTCACAAAGTAAAGATAGTTTTCAAAAGAAGGTGTCTCCATAGGACCATAGACATCAATCACTATGTACAAGCTGCAGTATTTTAGTAGCCCAAAGTGAACCATCTTTTGGAAAGGAGGAACGCTGCATTTTTTCCAAAACAAAAACTTCACAGACATGTTTTCTGGGTGCCTCAAGTTTGGGCAAAGAGGACACCATTTTAGATTTCTATAGGTGTAGCAAATTGGCAGAATTTAGATGACCAAAGCATGCATGTCAAAGCTTTGCATCTCACATAGCTAGAGAATCATGTACTGCATATGTCGAATCATTGACAGACCTTTCATAGTCTATGAGCTTATATAGCCCATGACATAAAATGCCACAAGCAATAATCATGTTGCCATTTGAGAGATCATGAAATGTAGTCATCAACAAATTTCACAACCAAGCCAATCTTGGCTAATGTTGAAACTGATAACACATTTTTCTTGATCCTAATCTAAAAAATATGAGCATCTTCAACACCATTTACATCAGCTTTAATACCTGTATTTGTAGGTTAATAGGACATTTTTCAACACCTACACAATGTTCCTCACTCCTTTTGCAACCAATACATGTCCCATCATATGAGCCCAAAATGGGTAATTGGTACCATCCAACTTATCCTCAATAGCCAACATATTGAATACATCATTGCTTTCAGCCATGGTCACTGACTAAAATACACTGATGTAGAAAAATGGTTGTATCTAAAAAAGTTCAACAAAACTACCTTGAGGAGTTCTGCTAGACTTGAAGCAGACTTCGAGATGCCTATATTGGCAAACTGAAACCTATATATATATATATATATATATATATATATATATATATATATATATATATATATATATATATATATATATATATATATATATATATATATATATATATATATATATATATATATATATATATATATATATATTTGGCACAAAAAGATGAAATGGCTTGCACAAGCACTATGATAGTGCATTCGGAGGCCAAAACGAGTTGAGATCGTGATTTTAGCACCACAAAGTGAAGCAATTTTGATCTCCTAATCACCCTCAATATGATCAGCAAATTTCTTGTGATTCTGAGACTCTGACCAGAGGGGTGTCCATGATGCTCTATACGAAGCGATGACCTGCTCTGATACCAATTGCTGGAGTTAGATATCTATGCAAGCATATGAACAGCACAAGGAAGAAGAAGAAGCTTGGTGCACAACACACAATATTAAATGTAGTACCACTAGAATGTACAAAGATAAGTAACCCATTATGGATAAAGGGGTATATACAAGCTGGGGAAAAACCTCCTAAAGAGGGAAAAAAGTGCCCTACCAGTCGTAGTGTGTTCACACACATCGTTACCGAAAGATATCAACAATATTCAGATGCAAATTGGGCAAGAGATGAGGATGATAGAAGGAGTACCTCTAGTTACATAACATTTGTAGGTTCAAAGCTATTGTCATGGAGTTCTAAGAAGGATCCAACAATTGTTTTATCCTCAACTGAAGAAAAGTATAGAGCTTGGACCATAGCAACTCAAGATGCAATACGGTTAAGAGCATTGTACTCATATTTGGGACTTGTGAGTTCCAAACCTCACATATTTGGAGATAATGTGAGTCTATGCACTAGCAAGAAAACCTATCTTCCATGCAAGAACCAAACACATAGAGGTTCATTGCCACTTCATCAAAGAGAAGTTCATGGCAAAAGAGATTGACATTTCTTTTGTTCAAATTGAAAAGCAAGTAGCAGATATGATGACAAAGGAACTTGATGTGATAAAGCTTTGTAGATCTAAATCAATGGAAGGTATTCAACCTATTAAAAAATGAAGAATCAAGCATACTTTAGCTTGAGGGGGAGTTTTTCGATCATCAAGATTACATTATGCTCGAGTTGATTTGATCTACATGAGAAACATAACATTGATTGTTTCTCATTAAAGAGTTTTTATTTATGTTCATGTTTTTGGATTTTATAAGGATATTTATTTATTGTTTATTTATACAAAAGCCTAGAGCTCTATTTTTGTAAAATGATAAAATAATGGAATCAAATTCCATGAGTTTGAGGTAGTTGAACTTGATGATTCATTAATGAATCAAGACACCTAAATCAAGTCATCAAAATTGACTTTACTTTTCCTAGATTCTAGGAGATTGATTTGTTGATATATTTAGGTAGTGATGTGTGTGAACACTCTAGGACTGCTAGGGCACTTTTTCCCCTCTTTAGGAGGTTTTTTTCGCCGGCTTGTATATACGCCTATTGCCCTAATGGGCTACTTATCTTTGTACATTATAGTGGTAATACATTTAGTATTGTGTGATGTGCTCCAATCTTCTTCTTCTTCTTCCTTGTGCTATTCGCGTGCTTCCACAGATGTCTAACTCCAACAATTGGTATCAAAGTAGGCCGTTGCTTCATCTAGGCATCACTGAAACCTCTCCAATTGTAGTCTCAGAATCGCACGAAATTTGATGAGCATACTCAAGGTGCCTAAATTGCGATCTGAGCACGTTTCCGCCTCCAAACACACTATCATAGCTCTTATGCATGTTGTTTCATCTTTTTGTTCCAAACATATATACTAGTTTGGTTTGCCTATATAAGCGTCTCTAAGTGTGCTATAGGTTTATCACAATTCCTCTAGCAGTTCTATTTAACTTTTTTGAGATACACTCAATTTCTTGCATCAAGGTATTTAAGTCATTGGACATGGCTGAAAGCAGTGATGTATTCCATATGTTGGTTGTTGAGGATAAGTGTGATGGTACCAACTACCCATTATGTGCTTATATGATGTGACATGTATTGGTTGTAAAAGGATTGTGGAAATTTGTGCAGGGTGCTGAAAAACATCCTATCACACCTACAACTATTACAATTACACTAACTGAAGTTGGTGCAGAAGGTGTCGAAGATGGTGATATTTTACACATTCCTATTTGTGTTGTTGTTTCTCTTGCACCTACTATAGAGCAAATTTTTTGGGATAGTAGAGATGGTCAGGCAAAGATGAGAAAAATCAGAAAAGCAAAAATTGTTTTGCAAATACTATAAAGCAAATGATCATGTCATTAAGAGCTCTCCAAAACTGGCTGCTAAAGAGGCAAAGAAGAAAGAGGCATGAATGGTTGTTGCAGAGGCCTCTACACCAAAAACAGAGTCTGCTAATCCTATACAGGAAGAAGAATAGGTGTTTACTACTGTTTGCAATTTTGACCCATCTTCTCATGAGCAGTGCATGTCTATAGTAGACTCGGATGTTTGGTACTTTGGTAGTGGGGCGACCAAACATATTACCTCCCAGCCTAGTTTCTTCTCTTCACTCGAGCCTACCTCTACAAGGAATATTGTTACATGCACCAACAACTCCTCTTATCCTGTTATGGGAGTTGGTAAGATCATTTTGACTACTATTGATGGTAGTTCTTTCACTTTGTCAGATGCTTTGTTTGTGCCAGGGATCAAGAAAAGTGTGTTGTCAATTTCTACATTAGCCAAGATTGGCTAATTTGTTGATGATACATGTATAGTTCATGATCTATCAAATGATGACATCCTTATTGCCTCTAGCATTTTGTATCGTGGGCTGAATAAGCTCATAGAATATGAAAGATCTATAAATGATTCGGCATGTGCAGTACATGATTCTCAGGCTATGTCAGATGCAAAGCTTTGGCATGCATGCTTTGGCCATGTTAATTTTTCTAGTTTCCTATGCTTGCACAAATCTGAAATGGTGTCCTCTTTGCCCAAACTTGAGGCACCCGAAAAACATGTTTGTAAAGGCTATTTTGGGCAAAATGTAGTGTTCTTCCTTTCCAAAAGATGGGTATGTTTGGCCCACTTAAAAATTGTAGCTTGTACATAGTGATGTCTGTGATCCTATGCAGACACCTTCTTTTGGGAACTATGTGTACTCCATGACTTTCATCGATGATTTTTCTAGGCATGCATGGGTATATCCATTGAAGGCAAAGTTCAAAGTGTTTATGTGCTTCAAACACTTTGTGGTTTTGGCTAAAAGCATGTCAGCATGTAAAATGGATACCCTCCATTCTGATTGAGGAGGGGAATATATGTCTTCTCACTTTAATGCATTTTTGGTTGAATGTGGAATAAAACATTAGTGTACAGTACCATATACACCTCAAGATATTGGAGTTGCTGAATAGAAGAACAGGTCACTCATGGAGATGGCGAGGTGCATGTGTGAGGCTGTCATGTGTGCAACATATGTACTTAATAGGTGTCCCACTAAAGTGATGTAGTCTATCACTCCATATGAGGCTTGGCATGGTCGCAAGCCATCTTGCTCATCTGGGTGTTTTTGGTTGTTTTGCATATGCATTAGTGCCTAAACAACATCGCAAAAAATTGGATGATAAGCTATCATCTGTATCATCCATAGACTAAATGCATTATGGTTAGCCGTGATGTTGTTTTTGTGGAAGATGTTATTCAGCCCTTACTTTCATGTACTAAGGAGACTTCTGTTAGCTCCAAAGACATGTATGATACTTTGCTTCCTCTATTTAGAAGTGGACAGTCTAGTGTTGGTCCTAATGAGGCAACTTCTTAGCCTTTGCAAATTTCATATGATGATGCATATCCATTTTTGATGCAGACTTACATGATGCACTTGTTGATGAGAGAGTTCATATTGAGTACACGAAAACTATGGCAAAATGGCTGGTGTAAACTTTGGATGATAGCAAATTAGATGCATCTCTGTCATATTGTACTGGATCAGGCTCTCATATTGTCTCTTTCGTATCAGATTCCTATGATATGGCTGCCTCTAGTCTCTATGATGAGACTGCACTTGTTTTGTTTGATGAAGCACAACATTCTGAACATTGGATGGCTGCAATGCAATCTGAATATAATGCTATCATGAATAATGGTACGTGGTCTTTATGTGACTTGCCTCCTAGCAAGAAGGCCATTGGCACTAAGTGGGTATACAAGCTGAAGCATAAACCTGATGGAACATTTGACAAGTACAATGCTAGGCTTGTTGCAAAGGGCTATGAATAGGAAAGAGGCATTGATTTTGATTAAACCTTTGCTCCTACTTGCCGAATAACTACTGTTCATAGCATCTATGCACTTGCATCCCATCATGGTTGTAATGTACATCAATTGGACATTAAAACAGCATTTCTAAATAGTGTCTTGCATGAAGAAGTGTATGTTTTCCAACCCCATGGCTTTGTGCAAAAAGGGCATGAAAACCAAGTGTGCAGGTTAAAGAAGAAATTATATGGTTTAAAGCAAGCACCACATCTTGGTATGAAAAGATACATGCCTATATCATTGCACATGGTTTTGAGAATAGTCCAACTAAAAACACCTTATATGTTAAGCGTGCTAAGGAAGTGCTTCTGATCATTGTGGTGTATGTTGATGACATGCTGCTCACTACTCCTCATGATACGCATATTGCTAATTTTAAGGCTGATTTGCATGCCTCATTTGAGATGTCTGATTTGCGACATTTGCATCACTATTTGGGCATTCAATTTATGCAAGTTGATGGTGGAATGCATTTGTGTCAAATGAAATATATTGACACATTATTGCAGCATTTTAGCCTTGAAGATTGTAATCCTATTGCCACTCCTATGGAGATAGGTTTACGATTGAGTCTTCATGATGCTAGAGATGCATTTAATGTTCTTCTCTATCAACAAGTTGTTGGATGCTTGATTTACTTATGCATTACTCGGCCAGATATTCGGCATGATGTCTCATAGATGAGTAGGTTTATTCATTGCCCAAGTGTCAATCATTGGTAGGTGGTTAAGCACATCTTTTGCTACTTGAGTGGTACTCGGCTACTTGGATTGTTTTATCCCAAGGGGGGATCTCTACTGCCAGATTTGCATGCTTTCTTTGACTCTGATTGGGTAGGTTGCTATGACACTCATGTGTCCACTAGTGGTTTTTGCTTCATGCTTGGTAGCTCATGCATATCTTGGTTGAGCAAGAAGCAGCCTACTTTGGCCACTTCTAGTTGTGAGGATGAGTATAGGGTAGCTTTCATAGCGACTATTGAGTGTGTATGGCTCAGATGCCTTATGGTTGATTTTGTTATTGATCAATCTTCTTCCATCACTATCTTCACTGACAGTTAGAGCACATTGGTAGTTCTAAGGAACCCCGTGTTCCATGCTCACACTAATCACATTGAGGTGCATTAACATTATGTCAAGGAGAGGTTCTCTGCTAGAGAGATCAACTTGGCATATGTGCCTATGTAGGAGAACATTGGAGACCCTTTCACAAAGGCTCTGCCTAGGGAGAAGTTTGAGGCTTTCCGCAAAGCTTTGGGCTTACTACATTTTGTGGATTGATTCCACATATCTTGGCACTTCCTTATACATGAGTGCCAGCTCCTTGTTCACCGCATCACTCCCACAGGGATTTGGTGATATATTCAGGTAGTGATGTGTGTGAACACTCTAGGACCATTGGGGCACTTTTCTCCCTCTTTAGGAGGTTCTTTTCTCGTGGCTTGTATATACACCTATTGCCCTAATGGGCTACTTATCTTTCTACATTATAGTGGTAATACATTCAGTATCGTGTGTTGTGCTCCAAGCTTCTTCTTCTTCCTTGTGTTGTTCACGTGCTTCTGCAGATGTCTAACTCCAACATGATTCTCTTCATTACAACAAGCTATCACACTTTGATTTGAATTAAAAAATGTCTCGTGGAAGTTGTGGAAGACTTCAAGATTTATGTAAAGACTTCCAATCACTTGTGCATTACATTGAAGCAATATACGTACATTTTTTTTCATCATTGTGTTGCTCCTTCATTTCTCTACACCTTTATCTTCAATGGCAATTATCTTGAAGAACTTCCTTTTGTCTCTACAAAGAACCTAATGGGATTATTGAGCATTCATTCGAAAGATATTATTATCGAGTTTATGTGCACAAATTTGGAGAGATTTTTTTTTGTACATTTTGAGCAATCTGCAATTCAAGTTCTTGGGGTCTATGTCTGGAGAAACATGAAAAATCAAGGACACCTCTCTTGATTTTTAGTTTTATTCCACAAGCATATCTTGCTTATTTTTTCTACTCTTGTACATTGTAGATACTCAACCCTATGTACAACATTACTTGAAAAGGAATTTTTCCAATTATAATCATGCTGGCTTCTCTAAGCATTTGAGGTTAAGTGTTTTAGCCAAAGATAGCAAGTTCTTTGAGTTGGTGGAAGTGCAAACTTATTTGTTTTGTATCAACTATTTGTCATTGATGTTCCAAAGTATAGAGTGGATTTTATTGCACTAATATCAAAAAGCTAAAGGGCTAGTCTTGTCCCAGCTGGCTGGACCAAACTTCATCACTTGGAAATTCACTTTTCTACCTCCTACAATCTTCTCCATGTTCTCTCATAGCTATCCACATATCCATCATTCTATCTACTTATCTAATCATTTAGTTTTTATATAATATGCATATATATATATATATATATATATATATATATATATATATATATATATATATATATATATATATATATATATATATATATATATATATATATATATATATATATATATATGTATAATATGAATGATGTTGATTCATTTGAAAGACATGCATGTGAATGATGTCAATGATGTGTATTGAGTGATGTCAATGATGTTGATTCAATTAATTTAAGTGGATGAAATGATGTTAATGATGTGGATTGAATGATATGGATTCATTCAAATTATGTGGATTGAATGATGTCAATGATGTGGATTGAAGGATGTTGATTCAATTGAATCACCTGAATGAGGTGATTATGTGGATTTAATGATGTGATCATGGAAGAAAAATTGTGATTGATGTCAATAATATGCATCGAATGATATCAATGATGTGAATTGAAAGATGTGAATGTTTTTGTTTTCCAAATTTCAAAGTTAAACATGGCAAGAATACAAAATTTGAATAATGACCTTGATCATGTTGAATCACAAAGGTTTTTAAATGAATAGAATGCTCAATTCATATAGTGGGTTACTGTTTCTATTTCAATAGGACTTAGATCTAGATGGTTTAGAATGAAAACCATTATTATAAAAGAAGTCAGAAATCTATGTGTGAATTATTTTTGTTGTGATGTACTCTTTTAAGTTATAAGGAGATCAAAAGAGACAACATTGTTAAAGCTATTTTATTTACAACATAAAGGATAAGTAGAAACTCTACTACTTTGTTTAACATGAATGATCCTTACCGAACAATAATCAGAGCATAGTATATTTCATTCAAAAGGTTTTTCTACCAGATATCCTTCACCAACGTGTAGATTGGGACGATCTCATGAAGAATGCAAGTAAATGTTTGAGTCATCTTCAAAATCATGTAGAATTTTCCAACTAAGGACACAAAGGAGCTCTTCTTAAGAAGTGTCCATATATTCTACTACCCAAAGAACATAACGTTATTCATGACTTATTGTCACCGGAATAATATTTACACCATGAAGGATTAACAAATCCACATTTACATAGAAAAATTAATGATCAACAAACGAGAATTGATGATTTAAAAAATGAAAATGAAACCTTTACTTATATCTCTAGATTAATATGATAAAGTATATGCAAGACTATCAAAAGAATCATCATCTTTTGATCACTTTACTACTTATGAGTTATTACATCAACGAAATATTGAATAGACAAGCCCCTTTTTGTAATATTTAGAATCATCTTATACAATGAAGGTATATTTTTTTTGCAATTGAATATAATCAAACTTTTTAGAATACATTATTTTCGTCATTTTGAATATGATCATCTATTATAGGACCATGTTACCGATTTCTTGCGTGTATGAATAATCATTCTGGTCTACATCTATTTTATGATCACTCTATGGATCATTTGCTACACATTCATGAGTTTTAAATTGTCCAAAAGTTTGTTGTGCTATCATAAAAGCTATCTTGGTTGGATAATGTAAGAAATGCACATTGAAAAAAACTTATACCAAATCATTGGCACATGATACACTTAAGAAATTTCTTCATTTTTTCTGAAGAAATCATATGCACTCGAGTTATGTTCACAACTACCACTTGAAGCTCTTAATGAAATCAATCCAATAGTTATATGTTGCAACTCCATTGTTTTAGGTATGTACTATTTCCACCATATATGAGGCCATTGCTTCTAGATCACTTCAATTTGACATCGATCTTCAAAATTTTGTTCTCAATTTAGATAAGATACCCTCTACTAGAATGTATTTTAACCATTTATCTCTTAATAATAATTGACACGTGGTTTTCAAATTTTTCCATGACTTCTTTGTTTGAAACTTGACCATTGAGTTGAAATGTTGGATCCATGGCAAATGTTGTTACATGTAAATGAGTATGCCTTTGCATCCATCTTTGCTTTGGTAATGATACAATCTTTGTTTTCTCTCGTTATGAGAAATGATTAAACTCTTTCACTTTTAGAATAGTGTTTGACATGATCTAATAAACTTTTCCTCTTAGAAACTTATCAATATCAACAATCCATAAAAGCTCCACAAAAATTTAGTGATACTAGAAAATTTTTCACAATTACACTAAAACATTTGTAACTATGTTAGAGAGATACACTTCAAAACTACAACTCAATAAGAAGGATACTTCTGTACCCATGCCTCCTATCTTGGATCTGCAATCATTTCTATAAGTGTTGGTTTTACTTCCAATAATCCATTGACATGATATAAATTGTTACAAATCATGTAGCATAAAAGATATAAAGTGCTTTGTTGGGATATTTTGAACGAAAGAACAATATCAAAATTGATGCTCTTTGATAAATGTGACCACATTATCCACATCTAATAAACTCTGTTTGATGAAAGATAATCTACCTATGCCATTCAAAATTAGATTTAGTGTGTGAGCCACACATCGAACCTAAGGCTTTCATGCATGGTTTGAATCACAATTTCAGGACTCCAAAACCTAGAAGCATTATCCATCACTATTGTAGTGAAATACTTCATAGCACCCACATGAGATATAGCATGTTGACATATCTTTCCAAGGAAAGTTGAACTTTTCTCCTTAAGAGAAGTATCGATTGCCTCCAAAAACATGATTCTCTTTGGACATATCACCATGAAATTAATCAATGGCTTCCTTAGATAACTTTTCCATCCATTTAGTGCTATTGTCAGTCCATACATGCGTATACTTAGGTCCATCTAGACTCTTGGTTAACTTATCTGCTACATGTTCTTTTGTTGGAGTGTACATGACTTCAATCTCCTTATCAGGTAACTTTTCTCTAAGAGAATGATATTGAATCTCAGTGTGTTTAGCCTTGCCATGAGAAAAAGGGTTAGTTGCCAAATAGAGTGAACTCATGTTATCGCCATGTATAGTTGGAACACCCTACTCAATTCCAAGACTCTTCATTAAAGTCTTGTTGAATAACTTTAAGTGCAAAAAATATTTCTTCATGAATAATCTTTGTGGTGCCTCTTGTTGATGAAGGTAGTTTTGCCAAAATGTTAGGGGTGCACTAGATTATGCCCTAGGACTAGAGTAGACAGGATTTTGGAATTATATATTTGATTACAAGATCACCCACATAGGGAAATATGTATATAGTTGATAGACGGAGTCCCACAACCTAGGACTGACAGGTATACATAACTCGATTAGAGATGATACAAAAGATCCCACAGCTCAGGACCATAGGTATGAAGCAAGATATCTGGATTACAAAAATTAGCTTCAAGGACATGAACTAGATACAAGAATTAACTCGATAAGATCTCGTACTAGGATATTACAATAAAATGTAATAGGATGTCCAAGATACTAGACTAGACAAGACTAGAACAAGGCACAAGACTAGAACTCGAAGAGGAAATTCAAAAGTACTTACTTGGAGATCATGACTCCTTGAGTTCCAAAGACTGGCATCCACAAGACTTAGTATGTATGCGGCCAACCCCTCCTTATATAGGTTTTAAAGGGTGGTTCATGAATGGCAGTTATGAATTGATGATGTCATCAATTCAAAACAAGACCTCCATGTGTCAACATTAGGAAAATAGAGAGTCAATCTTAGGGTTCTAGCACATTTCAAACACAATGGAATCATTAGTTTCTCTAAAATTTGAGCCGATCATGAGATAGAAAAAGTGACATAGAATCTAAGTTTTAGGATGGTTTCCTTTGTATCCATGACATAAACAATGTATACAAGCTTATACATTTGTGAAATCATACTAAATGATTCTATACAAATGCTTCCATAAACAGTGTATACAAGCTTATACTAGGCGATAATGGCCATAAACAACATATACAAGCTTATAAATTTGTGAAATCATACTAAATGATTCTATAAAAATAATAAGCCTAATAGATGCTAAATCCATGTACAGTAAATCTAGAAATCAACAAGTAAAAGCCTTTCATATCTCCTAAGCAATTCTTATGTCATAAATTATAATACCTGAAAAATGACCAAAGAATTAGATCTACCTAGAAGATTACAAAAATCATAATTTCTAGTTTCAAAAAGGCTATGAAAATTAGCTTCAACCTCAAAGTAGAATCAAAACATTTGGAGTTATGCCCATGAACGCATGGCCCAAATTCTAAAATTCTACCTGTATTTGTAGGGGGTCCTGTAAGAGACACATGCCTACCAAGAACACATCTATAGGCCTATCGAATCAGCTCTAAAACCAATGCACTTTGGCTCATATGAAATCTATATTTGCAACTAAAATTTTTCCAAGGTGCACCACGTTTTTGTAATCTGTATGAGAGAAATTTGAAATAGTAACTACAAGAGTTGCAAACATTTGACAACTCAAAGATTGGACTAGAGAACAAAATTCATCATTAGACTTATTAAGTAATGTCCAATTCATCTCATATTTTGTGAAAACCAAGCTTGCATAGCCCACATTCATGTTCAAAAACGTTCATGCTTCTGAGACAATATCTCAAAGAGAAATGGCATAATTGTGAGACCTCTTTCGACTTTTCTAGTGAGTAATTCTTGCTAGAGGGACCAAACCGCTAATAAAGACCTTATAGCCTCCAAATCTTATGAAATTCATACATGAGTATGGAGACATTGTCACACATAAGAGCCAAATTTCATCCCATTTGATCCATGCAGTTGGGGGAGACATGGAAGTTTCTGAAACCTGCAACATCTTGCTGGAGAGAAATCCCTATACAAGTGGTAGAGAAATTTTACAATTTCAGTTCAAAAAAATTTCAAATCTTATGAAATTTGAGAAATAAAAGATAAAATTATATTCTAATTATCCCAATAGAAATCACAGCATTTGGATAGTCTTATATGAGAAGAAGCTCCGCAAAGTGGCCCATGTACACCTTCGTGAGGATGAATTTTCTACAATAGGCCTACATAGTTGAGAGTTTTAGACTACGGAAAAAAGTTCAAATTGCATGAATTTTTGTGAAAATAATAAAAAATTTAGTATCTTACAAACTAAAAAGTTTCATGAAAATAACGCATTTAAGCAATACAATGTGCAACAGTCCCATCTTACCAATAGAAAACAACTTGATTGCACTTTAATCATTCTTCTAAAGTATCAAAACTGATTTTGGGCTTAAACAGTGACTGTTGTATTAAAATATGCGATCAAGCATATATATTTGATGATCATTAATGCATCCCTTTGATTACCTTGTTAATCACGAGATAAATTTAAACAAAATGAGTTCATTTGTAGCTTTACTAGTTTAATACATCCTTTAACTAAATAAATGCTTTCTTCTCTAATCAAATCCATTCTTTTATTTCAAAGAGTCCATGCACTCAATGTATATATCCTTAATTCAAGTAATAAAGTAAACTACAAGAATATATATCCTTCTCCTTACATGCTCCCCCGATCATGAAGAAAACTTTGATCTTTCCCCCTTGCTTAATCTATAACCTTCATTGAGGTGAGTATAGATTTCATGAACTAAGTTATTCTATAATGAACGTGAGAAAATAAATGAAGTGCTCAATGACTAATTTGATTTTTGTGTATACCTATACAATGTATTACGTGTAATCTTTCAATGAATAAGAACAATGATTATATTGATAAAATCCCTTTTCTCCCCTCTCTTTTCTCTTAAAGAAAGAAAATAAATGGTGATGAAAACAACCTTTATCCCTTCTCTATATGCACATAAATGAAAAAAGGTTTAAGAGAAACTATCCCTCAGCAAATTCAAGTATTTCCATGAGACTCTATGAGCAAGAAACAAAATACCTTGAAGGTTGGACATACCTTTCATTCCTAATGGTCAAGTTGAAGATCTTCTATAGTTGGTGAATAGTCACTAAATGATCTTTCCAAACATCCATTAGATAGAGCTTGAAGCAAAGGATCCATATTTGAGTGTACGATTGGAGAGAGAGAGAGAGAGAATATAGAGAGAGATCAAGAGAAGGAGAGAGGATTAAGAGTCCCATCCTCTCCCTCCATGGCATGGTTGGTGGTAGCCTGTGGGTGGTGGCTGTTCTGGCCTCTGTAATGGGAAAATAGAGAAGACTCATTCATGTTCAACTTGCTAGATAGAGATTGACATCCTAGAAAGATGTTATGTACAAGAACCTTTTCAATCTTCAAAAAGATAATAAGTCTAAGTGAACTTATTTATTTGAGTTTGCTTCAAGTTATAGCACAACTAATTTCATAGAGTGCAGTATACTCTAGAATAGAGAAGTTAGGAATTTATTGACAATTCCCAAGAACTTTTAGATCAATTCTTTGAGAGAAGTGTCTTAAGTTGAAAAATTTTCATTTGAATTTGAATTGGTCAAGTTATAGTATGGTTGACTCAAGGAAAATGGTACACTTTCTTCTATAGTTTACATAGGATTTTTTAACTAATTGGGACAAAGTAGTCCCCAATCAAGTAACTGTTGGATCAAAGTAAACCATTGTACACATATCTAAGTTAGATGTTTGGACAACCAAACTTCAAGTTTTCCAAAATAAATACAAGTGAACCAAGAATTCTCAAAGTCTTGCAAGGGATAAGAATCCCACCTTCATTACTAATTCCATGCACCAGTCATACCCAGAAATAGACTAGTCAATTGAATCCACCCAGTTCACATGTTTGTGCCTAGCTCGCACATCGAGAACCTGTGAATTGGCCAGGGATGTTTTTAGATCCACCCTTTTTTTTTTCCACTAGTTTGTACTTTGTCCAGTTCATGAAAGTGCAACATGAGACAGTGTTTTGAATCATTTAGGGCAAGGATGCCACTAGAGAGATGAGACATGTTTGTCGAGTTTTAGAACATGACCATGTTCTTCCAATTTTAGAATATGAGGCTCGGGGGTTGCCTACGGTTATTATATATAGCTTTATTTTTTAGGACGAAAGTCTTTTCCAAGGGAGAAAGAATGTAATAAAGTAAGTCTATGGTCTAGGAATCCGACTACTTCAGACAGATCTGAAATCGGACACCGTTTGGTCACTCGTCTCTAGGACCAAAGATCTCAAGAATAGACTCAAGCATAAGTTCATGTGCTCTCATATTCAAGTGATCCATTTAGCCTAGTGATTAAGTCTCATGGTTGTGAAGGAGGAGATCTTGGGTTCAATCCCCATGGGAAGCATGGGAAGAGAGTATTACCTAAGGAGCTCTAGAGCCTTCTAACTCAAGTTAACATGAATTAACTTGAGTTGAGAGACTTAACTCGAGTGGCGAGTACAACCACCACTAGTAGACTCTAGTGGAAGGTACTAAATGAGTGGAGTAGATTGCACATGCACTTCTGGACTCTAGTTACATTTGTGGTCCTCGTTGATTCAAGCAACTATATATACAGGCATAAGGTTGGGAGGAGATTCATCTCTCTAGCTTGTGGTGGTCGTAATTTTTAGTTCTCTTACATTCCTCTAATATTCAAGATGTTGGTGTGTCGTGAGGATGCCCTCACAGAACCTCTAGTTCTGGGCCAAAGTTGGAAATATGATCACATTGTATACTTGCTATTGAGGAAGTGATGTTTGCAGGTTTGGGTCAATAAGCAATGTATTATGATAGAATTTGAAGGACATGAACCTTTTTATCCCAATGTTGTACAATGTTGTGAAAGAGGTTTTGCGACTCCATCCTGTTGTTCCTCTTCTTGTACCTCGAATTTCTAGCACAGAGACTATGGTTGAAGGTTACTTGCTACCAAGGGGTACCATCGCATTTGTGAATGTTTGGGCGATTGCACGAGATCCTAAGATTTGGGATCATCCAGAAGACTTTTGTCATGAGCGATTCGAGACAAGCACATGGGATATGAAGGGACAAGATTATGTGCTTTTACCATGCGGATCGGGAAGGCGCATGTGCCTTGGCATATGATTGGGGTTGTCAATGGTTATCGTGACACTTGCTAATCTTATCAGATTATTTGATTGGGAACCTGCACTTGGTAAACGTGTTGAATCAATTGACATGGAGAGGAAAATGGGCTAGGCAGTGGAATGGAAGATCCCCTGAAATGCACTCCACACATTCGCAAGGAATTCGTCAATGCATTCCTCAGATAATGAGAAATTAGTACCAATATGTATTTCCTAGACAAGGCTAGGTAATAGTTCTTGATATAGAACTCTATTTGTCTTAGATGTGTGTTATAAAAAAGACATTATATTTCACACGATGAATTCTTGTATATAAATCTACTGTAATCATCCATGGAATGACAATACTTTGGTTTTACTAAAAGCAGTAAAAGTTATCCGAAATTCCATGTGTGATAAGCTTATTCGGAAAGGAGGGTGTCAAAGGAGGTTGGAAGATGGTAGACTCATAGAGCAGGTCTACTTAAGGGTTGGCTCAATCTAGCTCTAACTACTTGATCGGTTGGTGATTATTGCTTCTATTGCCTCATTTGCACAACTTGAGACTTGGTATGACCTAAACTATGCTCTTCACTCTTAGGGCCATCGTTCAATGGCTTTGAGTAGTCATTGAACACTCCTATGCACAAGCCTTTAGGTTTCGGTCTACACTCCTATGCACAAGCTTTTAGGCTATCGAGCTTGGTAGTTTGCCTTTGCATCAAGATGAGGGCTGGGTGGCCCATCCTTTTGTTGGGCCATCATTCAAGAGTTGGGGCCCATCGCTCAAATGTTTCGGTTGGGCCATCACTTTTGAGTCATGCATCTTAGTCCAATTGTTTTGATTGGTATAAATAGCTACACCATGTTTTTTGGGATCATCAAGTGGCGTATAATATAGTACCAAATGCTACCCCTTTCATATGGTATGTAGATAGAATGCAGTGCTACTATTTATTTTTTTGATACCCACCTTTAAATACCTCAAGCTTCCCACTTGGAAGGTCATAAGTTATTATGAAGGACTTTGGATCTAGAATGCTTAGGAGAGATAAGGTTACGAGTAATAAAAGGAAACTACACAACAAAATTGAGAAAAACCAAGCCTAGTTTGAGACACATATCAAAGAAAAGGGCTTAAAAGTTGGTGATTTTTCCTTGATATACACATTAAAAGAACATCCTCATAAATTGGAAAAGCATGGTACAAACCTATGATTAATAGTAGAATCTCCTCAAGTGTTGCACCACAGTTAGACACCCTATAGGTCAAAGTAATGTTAAACTATGCGAGTGGATGCACAATGAAACCCTATCAAGAAACCCTCACGAATGTGCCAAACCTAATACTGCATGTTATCACATATAAATGTCCCAAACACGTACACACATCGATCGTAGCATTCTTGATAGAAGAACTTTCATCTTACTTGAGCACTAGTATAGGGCACAAAAATCAAGATGATCAGAGCCTTGATTAATAAGAGCTTCCACAAGTACCATTAGACACTCTTGTTTTCTAGACATCGGCTTACAAGCGAAACAAGTAAAGGCATATCCCATGGGATGAAAGGTTGTAGAGACTTCATGTTTGGGAGAGGATTAAGTGATTGTTCTCTTACATGATGTTCCTCTAATATTCAAAATGTTGGTGTGTCATGAGGATGCCCTCACAGAACCTCTAGTATACTTGAAGTTGAGGAACTGATGTTTGCAGGTTTGGGTCAATAAGCAATGTATTATGATAGAATTCGAAGGACATGAACCTTTTTATTCCAATGTTGTACAATGCTGTGAAAGAGGTGTTGCGACTCCATCCTGTTGTTCCTCTTCCTGTACCTCGAATTTCTCGTAGAGAGATTACGGTGGAAGGTTACTTGCTACCAAGGGGTACGATCGCATTTGTGAATGTTTGGGCGATTGCACGAGATCCTAAGATTTGGGATGGTCGAGAAGACTTTTGTCATGAGCGATTCGAGACAAGCACACGGGATACGAAGGGACAAGATTATGAGCTTTTACCATGCGGATCGGGAAGGCGCATGTGCCTTGGCATACGGTTGGGGATGTCAATGGTTACCGTGACACTTGCTAATCTTATCAGATTCTTTGATTGGGAACCTGCACTTGGTAAGGGTGTGGAATCAATTGACATGGCGGAGGAAAATGGGCTAGGCAGTGGAATGGAACATCCCCTAAAATGCACTCCACACATTCGCAAGGAATTCGTCAATGCATTCCTCACATAATGAGAAATTACTACCAATATGTGTTTCCTAAACAAGGCTAGGTAATAGTTCTTGATATAGAACTATATTTATCTTAGACATTGGTTATAAAAAAGACATTATATTTCACACGATGAATTCTTGTATATAAATCTACTATATGGGCTACCTTTGCATCGAGATGAGGATAAGGTAGCCCATCCTTTTGTTGGGCCATCATTAAGAGTTGGGGCCCATTGCTCAACCCCTTTGGTTGGGCCATCGCTTGTGAGTCACGCATCTTAGTCCAATTGGTTTGGTTGTCTGTACCCTTTTCTCGGTTGTTGTGTTTTACTCTAGTCTTGCTTCAACGCTTGGTTAGCATAGGGTGTGTTGTTTGGGGAATCCATGAGTCCTATTTGGGCTCTTGATTGGGGTTCCTAAGGAAATTGTTATAGTGCTTTTGGGCGTTTGGGCTTTTGGAGATTTCACAATGTGGTTAGGGCTGTGGTGCTTCTTTGATCTTATCTTTGGTGGGCTTTTTGCTCAGATTTCTAGAGTAGTCACTCTAATGCTAGTCGCCTAGGGTTTGTAGATCATGTTGCTTGCTTTGCATTGTTAGGTATTAGTTTGAGGCTTTTGCAGTGGGTGAGAGTTTGTCATGGTTTTCGGTGGGCAATTTGAGGTCTCATATGTTGGTCCCAAGAGGCTATGGGTTCAGTATATAGGTCTTTGTGGAGCTTGAGCATTTAGTGTTTGGGCCTACGGATAGAGCTTTCTAATTGGCTTTCGCCACAACTACTTTGAACTATAGTTTTTGCTTCTTCGTCTGGGAGTATCATTCTTGTTCCTTCGGGGTGGTGGAGTTAGGGCAATGGATGGGGCACCTTGAGAGTTTTATGCTTCAGCTTGGCATGTTTTTGGTGGAGTCTTTTAGAGTCTAGGACAATTTTTTGGTTTAGGGATTTCTAGGAGTTTCCCATGCTTTGGTCTCTTTTCTCTCTCTTTCTTCTCTCTCTATTTTCTCTCTCTTTCTATCTATCTATCTGTCTATATATCTATCTATCTATCTATCTATCTATTTCTTTCTCTCTCTATGCTTCTCAATCTCTCCTATGCTCTCTCTATCACTCTCTCTCTCTCATGGCAACTACCACACTCCGTGTGAGCAATGTGACTTTGGGGGTTCTTGTAGTGGCTTTGGGGTCCCTTCCCTTTTTTAGTTTCAAGTCCCCTTTGGTGCTTCTCATAAAAAACCAAGGTCTAAAAGATTCAAGTGGATCTTAAGAAAACCTATTTTGATAGCTCAGTTATTTGGCGCTCATTCCCTAGTCAAAAATCTCAGAGGATGGCTGCTAGAAGAGTGTCCCTAGAGGGGTAATTGTGATCAAATCCTATTTCCATTTGGGGAACCACATTTTTTTAGTCTTTGAAATAAAAAAACAGACATTGCAGTTGCTTAGTTTAGGTACCTATAAAATCCAACAAACCACAACATGCCTCTTGAATTGGTTTCTAGATTTTATCGTTAAAAAAAAATAAAGCTATCCAAATTATATCTTTGAGTTGAACTGAAAAACCTCCCATTTCATATAGAACATTTGTTAAAAACATTCTCTCCACTAGGCATGCTAATGGGTACTAAAGTTCATGATGGCAGTCACATCTACAAGGTTAGTGTTCACTCTTTCAATGCATGTTAGTCTCTGTGGAAGTAGGTCTCAACTCCGATCTTTTTTCCATCATCGATATTGACATTGGTTACGCAATAGTCTTAGAATCAGCAATCATTTACAAGAAGCTCGCTAATACCTTGTTCCAATATGCGGTTCGTGGCCATAGAATCAATGATTTCTTCTTTAAAAAGGTGTAAACAACTACAAGACAATCACTAGGGAAGCATCCCATCCCACATGTGCAACTCATACAACTTACCAAACTCGAATCATAACAAAAGCCTATACATCAAATCAGCCTAGTTGTATAGAAAAGACTACATGAGAAAAAGGAAAATAGAAGGTAGAGGAGTTCAACGCAGTCAAAAAGGGAAGAAAAGAAGCCTAATGAAGATGAAAAGAGAGAATCTTGTACTGGAGAATCCTCAATTCTTGAGAAACATATCAACATGTATGACTTCATAAAAGCTTTCACTTTGATAGAAAAGACTGAGCTTTTTGAAAAAAAAAAGTAATGGGAAGAATATTCCACCAGTAAAGAAGAAAACCTAGAGAGTTAAGACTCTATTATCAATTTGAGTATTTTGGACACCTACGCCAAAAGGGTGTGTAGCCCAAAAGAGGATATTAGGATTGTCCTTCCCTCCCCTCGAAGGGCGCCATGAAAGGGAGGTTATCTCAAGCTAGAGGACCATCATATACACAAATAATCGAAGGCCATTCCAAGAAGAACAAAGATAAAAAGCCATATGTTAGAGCACAAAAGCGATGGAAAGAAGATGCGCAGGGAATTGATAGAGAGTGAGAAGTAAGTACGCACAAATACAACAGAAAATGCACCAACGATTAATCAAAAGGAATAGATATATATACAAGGACTTGCAAAATGGCATTGAACATAGTGCACATGCCCTTGACAAAAAAACAGGCCTGACAAGATGTTATCTCACAGGAACGGCTCTTGACTTTACATAGTGACAAAGGTCATTTCAATAACTATGCTTCAAACGAAATACAAGATCGTTTCCAAGGTCCTCACTACTCGAAGTAGTAACCATCTTCATGACTCGCTTAAGAATGATAAAAAAGGTGCATTTTGGATGGAATCATGGGCATCTCTAAATGTTTGAGTATGCTAAGAAGTCTAACCAAATTTTGGTGTTTCTCAAGATCCATGGTGTTTCTCAAGATCCACTTTGACAAGCTTTATGATAGCCTTGAGTGGGACTTCATTCTGTAATCTCTCAAGAACTTGGGATTTATTCCTTGTGAGACGGTTTTCTTCTCTCTTGGGTAATGCCTTGACGTTTATTAATATTAACCACAATCCTTGATATTACATTTAGCTCAAAAGGTCAGTGACTAGGGCCGCCCTTTGGCTTCTCTGCTATTTGCTATTGCCGTGGTTGCCCTTAACAATCTTCTTGAAAGTCAAGGTAAGTTTGGGAGTACTAGAGGCCTTATGCTCCCTTGAACACAAGACTGATTCATGATTCGAATGTTTTTATATCACATGAATGCATTTATTCAAAACGATGAAGATTTATCTCCATGTTTTGGTTATGCCTTGATATTTTATATGCAGCCTTTTGTGTGAGGAGTAATGGTACTGCACAAAGATGAGAGGGTCCTTGCAAAAATCGTCTCTAGACTAGCCAAAGTGGCTCTAGATAAATTTAGTAGACTCCCGAATATCTCTATACATGCACTTCTAATACCATACTACCTTGGAGTATAATTCTCGAACTTCTATGTCAAGATAGATAACTTGAGTCTATAAATGACTTAAGAAAATTTTATATTTATGGAAGAAGGCACTAAATACTTTACTCAGAACTCATAGCATGCTAGGAATTGACCCGAGATGTTTTGTAGAATTTTAGATGAATTCTTAAGTGAGGTGTTAAAAGTTATTTTATGAATTGAGGATTTTAGATGAATTCTTAAGTGAGGTGTTAAAAGTTATTTTATGAATTTAGGATGACTTTATTAAGACCAATGTCCATAAGAAGTTAGTGCGTGATCCCAACTTTTCAAGAAGATGAAGATACTCACACATACTCACCTTGATTTGTTCATAAATAAAGTTGTTCAACTCCAATCAGTATGAAACTTTGTACGCATACTCAATGTACTCTACCAATAGATAAAGTTCAATGTAGTTATGAAAATGGATTGTAAATCTATTACTGACTTTCATGTGATACAATGCATGAGTGGAGGAGTTCTCTAGCTTCAAGATAAGACTTGAATCACTCAAAATGAGTGTGATTATCAGCATTATCTTTGCACCTAAAGTGACTAGCATTTTGGTATTGCCTTTGCACTTTCATGAATTCATTTTCTTCCTAGGAGTATTCTAATCATGTTTAGAGTCACTTGATGATTCAAGTGTATGCATATTCGTGCTTGAGAGTGTTAGAGAGTCTTGGTATAGATCATGTTGTAGCTTGAGCTTTCTACAATCATCTTCAAACCATGATTCTTTCTTATTAAACACAACATTTTGACTTACTATAAGACCTTTGTTGATAGGATTATATATTCTAAAACCTTTTTGAACAAGCTCATAACCCATAAAGATGCAATTATCTACCTTAGGATCTAATTCACTTCTTATTTGAGATGATATGTTTGCAAATGAAATGCACCCAAATATCTGGCAATAAACCAAGTTTGTTCTTCTTCCTTCAAAGCTTTGCAAGGGGTGATACCAGCAAAGTATTTTGATGGTGATCTGTTTATCAAGTATATGGAAGTGGATACTACCTCTATCCATAAATGATATGGTAACTTCTTTTAATTCAACATGGACCTTGTTGCCTCAACAATTGTCCTATTCATCGTCTCTAGTACTCCACTCTATTTAGGTGTGTACTTGGAAGTAATATCTCTCTTGGTTCATGTATCGTGCAAGTAGGAGTCAAGTTCATGGGAGAAGTAATCTCATCCTCTATCAGAACTTTGTATTTTTATGGTTTTATCTCTTTGATTCTTCCCAAGAACTAAATACTTCTGAAAACATGGAAAGTTTTATCTCTTTGATTCTTCACAAGAACTAAATACTCCTGAAAACATGGAAACGTGTCATTCTTATGCTTGATAAACTATAAAATACTCCATCTGCCAAACTCATCTGCCAAACTATATATATGGATCTTTGCTTGGCCCCAAATATTTGTGTGGACAAGCTCTAGAAGGTCTCCATGTATATATACATTCTTAAAGAATGGTTGCCTATAAGATTTGTTAAATTGACATGCACTACACTTGTATACCATGTGTTGTTTTGAGATATTGGGTAGTGCAAGTACACTTTGGTATCTACTGGTTTGTTTGAGGGAACTTTCTCTAATGTAATCCAACATCGTATGCCACACCTTTAGCCCGGATAGGGTTCTGTTCCCATAATTGAAGAATGCAATGTTCTTCTTTTCTTGGAGTTCAAATGTGAACAATCTATTTGCTTTATCTCCATTTCATATCCTCTTCAAACATTGATATAGATATTCTACATAGGCTCCATTTTTGGTGAACCTCACCTACAATCATTTCTCCACATTTTGAACCATATTTATTAGGTTTTTAGTCATACTTTGCACATACAGAAACTCGTCGAATAGATTCGTATTATCATTGGAAGTCTTCACATTCCTTATCTTCTCCACAAGGTGCCTTGTGTCATCTCCTATCTAGACGGCATGCTTATTCTTTGTATTTTCCAATTCTGAGACCAACGCCACATTCCTTACCACATGTGTTGAGCATCCAAAATCAATGTAGAAACAACTTCATTAGATTTTCCTTCATTGATTGTCGTATTCATAAGTATAAGTGAATCCACTTGAGCTTGATCATTTGTGTGATTGGTTTAGTATGTCATTCCTTTATATCCTCTTTGATAATTCTTGTTGTAGATGTTGTTGTTATATTATATAGTTGTTGTATCGTGCCTCTAAGAGCCTCGTATCCACCTCTATTGTATCCTCTTCCTCTCTGATAACTTTGGTCTTTGAAGCAATGCTCTCTGATGTGATTTGTTAGGCTACGGGATAGCATGAGGAGGTTTTAGATCTCCCCATAACTTCATTACCTTCTCGGCCTCTTCCTCTTGAACTTCTACCTCTACCTGTAAAGTTAGCTTGGAAAGTTCTTCCTTCATCATCAAAATTTTTACATTTTCCTTTGTTATATTTACCTTTGCTTTTATTGGTTATCTTTCATGTTTTCACCATTCCTCATACATTTGGCCTCATGATTGAAGAGTTTCCCCATGAGACTGTTGAAGTTTGGCACTTGCATATCCTTTTATAGATCCATGGCTTTGGTGAAATCCTCCCACTTGTCATCAGCCTTGATTCCATTGATGATTTTCCTCACAATCTCCTCTTCATCAATTATCTCTCCAATTCTCCCAATTTGTTATGCAATGTTCATCTTGGTGACAAAATCAGTCACACTTTGCTCGGGCATCTTCTCAAGTCTTGCAAAATCCATCCGCAAATGGTTCTTCCTAGCTTTGGTACTTGAGGAGAGGAACTCTTCCAATGAACTCCATGTCTCTTGAGAGGTCTTGAAATTTCTAATATGAGGAAAAGTAAGAAATTAGAGATAAATTTTAGAATATATGACCTTGCCAAAGCATTATTTGCACACCATGTGTTTAACCATTCTTGCTCCTCTTGTGTTGTTTGACCTTTGTTTTCTACTATAGGCATCAGCTCATCCCCTGAGATGTATCCATGCAAATTTCTCCCTTGCTCAACTCGTGAGATATATGCATAAAAATTTCTCCCTTGCAAGTAAGACTCCATCCTAAGAGACTATGTTGAGTTTTTGTTTTGATCCTATTTTTCAATTCATGAGGGAGATCTATCACCCATAATGTCCAATCTATGACTCTACTCTGATACTACTATGAGGAGTGATGGCAATGCATAGACATGAGAGGGTCTTGGCAAAAGCATACTCTAGAATAGCCTAAGTGACTCTAGATAAATTTAATAGACTCCCTAATATTTCAATATATGAATTTAGATCACCATAGTACCTTGGAGCATCATTCTCAAACCTTATGTCAAAACGCATAACTTTATTGTGCAAATCACTTGGTATTTTATTTAGAGATCACAACCTAGTAGGAATTGACCCAAGTGCTTTTTTAAACTTTCAAATTGAGTGTTACCTGCGCTATAACAACTTATTTCATGAGTTTGGGAGGAGTATACAGAGAAACGTACATAAGGAGTCACGGGGATGATGGTAAATTTTTGGGATGATAAAAATACACACACACACATTCATTTCATTTGTTCATAAATCAAGATAAACAACTCTAATGTCTATGAAAATTTGTAGGAATGTTTATCACAGTTGACCTTTGTAGTGTAGGGACAAGAACATGCACATAGATAAAGAATATAGAGAAAATTATAAACTTTACTCAATGCACTCTAACAATAGACAGAGATCAATGTAGCTATGAAAATGATGTGTAAAAGTAGTTCTATACAATGAGATATTGAAGGCTTCTTTGCTTTAAGGAAAGACTTCAATCACTCAAAATGAGTCTGATAATAAGCTTCTTTCTCCAGACCAAGATGTCCAATCTAAATATACACTTTTTGCTCGTAAATATTAATTGTTTCCACCTAAAAGTCATCAATACTTTTAGGAATTCAATTGAATTTTGTATTCAAATGAAGATATGGTATTTGGTTTTGAATTTGTCCATGATATTCTCTCCACATATCGCCTTTACTTTTGATCAAGATAAATTCTCACATTAAGCTTAAAACTTGATCCTATACATGGACATGTTTGTGCCTCAAATACTATGTGAAGTTCTAATACATGAGATCAAGCACTTGGGCCTTCATCCACCAAACTCCTCCTCCAAAATAAATCACTTCAAGACAAACTTTATAACCACTTTTCAACCTACAATTGAGTTTCTTTCTTGCCAAGGGTTTTCTAAGCTCACTTCGGGCATGTTGTGAGGCCCTGGGTATTCCTTTGGGGTTGGAGGTCTCAATGAGCTAGATGTAGGATAGGGTTCTTATTAAGCCCTACCATAGGCTTTGATACTATAAAGCCATGCAATTGAATGTTTTAGGTACATCGATGGTGATCAAAACCTTCTTAATTTTCTCCAGCATGACTTTTCTCACCTCGAGGAGGCCAACCAATTCTAATTTGTGGGTAGAAAGATGTTGAACAAAAGCTTTTTAATCTCCTCCATCATGTATTTTCGTGCTTTCTGTAGTCGTTAAAGGAACTAAGAATGAGAGACTCCAAATAGCTTAAAATCTTTGTTGCAAAGGATTTATGCAGTGGAAGCAGCCTATGGTGCAAATTGCGAAGAAATTGGATAAGATTTGAGGACATTGATTAGAGTTGTAGAGTTGACTATGAGGATTGGTGCCTCTTAAGACAAATGATGAATGTTTGGCGAGATTCAAAGAGTCACCTCCTTATTGTTTGGAAGTTCCGAACCCAAAATGTTTCAAATGAAAAAAAAAATAATTATAGGATTGAGGATGAGCAACTGCTACAACCTTTTAAGATTTGCATAGGAGGTGGCGCTTGAATTGTTCTTGCATACGATGGGATCTCAAGTTCAATGATCTTTTATGCCCTCTACTTGAACATAAGAAAGTGACCTTCTTGTCACAAATCCTTCACAAGTGAATCTCGACCAACATGGAAGTTGCTAAGATTTGTGGAGCTATACCGTGGTGTAAAAAGGTGTCATTGTTGGAATGAAGACCTTGAACACATATTATTTTGTGCTTGAGAGATGCCTAAAACATTTGTCTATAGTTGAACCCACTGTTACCCTTTTAAAGTAAAGATTTAAAAAAAAAAATTATTCCCATCACGGACAAGTTGCAAAAAAAAAAAAAAAATAAAATCCCATCATGGACAAGTTGCAAAAATCAAACGCAAACATTAAGTTTGAAAATCCATTGAGAATCATGAAGAAACTGGTTGCATATAAATATATATATATATATATATATAGAGAGAGAGAGAGAGAGAGAAAGGCGCTGTTCAAATGGATATGAGTTATTATGCTCTATAGCAAATATGTGTGCAACAATAATGAAGAGTGGAAGTGGGCTGCCATTACGATTGGATCTGGTTACGAATCAATGGAATAAACAAGTCAATACAACGATTCTCCAGTGAGCAAAGAAATAATGGAATAGAGGCTTCCATATGTGGGAGCACCTCTAGAATCATGACAAAAAATAATGGATTAGATTCGAGGACATTAATTGAGCCTGGAGAGTGGACTATGAAGAGTGGTCCCTACTAAGAGATAGAATCAATGCTTGAGAAGACTTGAAGTATCCCCTTCTCCTCGATCAAGATCCCCCTTGCATAGAAGGTATAACTTCGCACAATGAAAACAACTTGGAAAAAATTACTTTGTTTCAAGAAGGATCGAAGCTTGATATCTTGCTTAAGAGGAAGTGTTTTGTGAACTTTCGACTATCCGCTGAAATTTTAAGTCATGGCCCTATGGCATCCACTCAGAATAAAAAATGGTTATGATGTGGAAAATTCTCCACAAGGGAATGTAGACTAACATTAAATATAAAAAACGTTATGGAGCCTCTTCATGGTGAAACTCATGCCTCAATGGTAGAGAAGACTTGGGCCACCTCTTCTTCTTGTTCCCGAGAAGTTTACTAGTTTTGCATGCCATGGGAAGGCTTTTGGATTTACAAAATCAAATAGACTAAAAAGAAGCTTAAATTGGAGAAGTGATCTGTTGCTTTGCTGCTTTGTGGAATGTGATTAAAAGGTAAGCTCTCTAGAAGATTTGGAAAGAAAGATGTGTGCCCAACTTTGATAACTCTCTCAAGGATTGGTCTATTGAAAAATCCCTTAGCATGTTAGGCCAAAGAATTTGTAATTGTAAGAGGTACCCTCCCTCAAACACCATAGAGTGCTTGCTTTTGAGAATAACAAGATCCAAAGCAAATGTGCCCACCATGAGGCATTTGAAATGGTTCTTAACCTTCTCTATAACACTTTCTAATAATTTTGTAATTATTAGTATTGGCTATCTTAGAAGATCTTAAGCCTAGATATTATATTTCCTTTCAATCTTCAACATTGTATGGCTTTCGGGACGTCCAACCCATCATTTGTGGGATGAGGGGTGTCCCATGGGCACTAGGCCCCTTCAACTGTACACTTGATTATTTTTTTATTAATTCGTGCAATGGACTCTAGGCTTGTTCAAACTGCCTCTTGAAGAAGAAATGTATGCAACATATGCATATCATTTCGTAAAACTTCAATTAAAGCAATACTTGATGAATTACAATTAATGAGGCTATTGAGAATCAGGTAATTCCATACAAATATTAAAATATTTTTCACTAAATGGTCAGATTAATGGAAAGAATTTGTCAATTCAAATGAATTACAACACTTGAAATTGTCAAATCTCCTTGATTTCAAAGATAAAATTAACAATATATTCATTTATTTCTTGTTCATGGTAGGTTGATCTTCTTCTATATATACACAAGCTGCATGCGGCGGTACCATTTCTCTATCTTGATTTTGTAGAGAGAAAACAGACATATTTCTACCTTAATCATGCAATGCCAACAAATAGAGCCCATTTTTTACTGAATTTTCCTTTCTCTTAGCCTTTTGGTATGCATTCTTTGATATATTAAAGCCGCATAATTTATTCATTCCCCTTATTGTACTGGTAACAGCGTAGCATAGCTCTCCCATGATACAAAGTCTAATTTAATTAACAAGCAAAAACTCTCTAAGAACTATCGAACTTGAAGAACTCTCGCTATACTATGGCCTTTTGAGATAGTTAAATGGTGACTCATTCCTATGAGCCAAATTCTTTCTCCATAACAGCTTCAGATGCTTTTCCAAAAAATCCCTTCTACAACTTGAGAGTTGAAACACTTGTTCAATAAGTTCCTCTATAATATAATAGGATCCAAACAGATGATTACCTGCTAAGTATACCTATTGCACAATACTTGCCACCGCGCCTAATTAGGCAAAGTTCTTTCATGGAAAGTTTGAAAAAATCCACAATTGTGAATTCTTCAAGCATGACTGATTCTCCAGTGAATGTAAACACAATCATACTAGAAATCATGATAATTTTATAATCTGATATAGTATTACTCTCTTTCATTGATTCAATTTCCTCATCCTCCTGTTCCATCTTTTCTATAGTTTCTTGGAGTGGCTATGATGTGCGAAATCTCATTGATCTTCGACGCAACGACATGTGTTCTCTTTGATTCATTATCTTGACTCAAGGACTAAGTTCTAAAGAAGTAATTGTTTGTGGCTTACTTAGAGAATTATTCAGAGAAAATAGTCAAAATATGCTAGAACATTGAAAAGCAAATGAAAGTTCTAATGAATTTGGTGTCCAATTTGTGTAATCTTCATTTCTGAGACGAAACATTGGTGATAGGACATTTTGCTCACAAAATCCACCAAAATATACAAATCCTAAAAGAACTACTGAAACAATATTGCATCCACTCTGATTGTCATATTTTCAAGACCATAATACCGAGGTATGGTATATTTCCAATCATACCAACAAACGCATTCTTATTATTATTACCGTATTCAACATGCTTCGTTCTTCTTCGATAATTGAGTTGCTTCGTGTGAGCTCACCTTGTTGATTAAATGCTGAAACAATTATTCGTAGGTTTTGTTGTGATAAGATAAGATGATCATTATTTGGTACTTCGTGTTTCTTCTCAATTGTAGCTTTAACCTGACTAGATTGTACTATAATTAAATTAGTTTATAATATTGAAAATTTTGAAGTCTGGAGATAATACTCGTTTAAATGTTGCAGGAAAATTGTCCCATATTGATTTTGTAACAAATATGTGGCCGTTCCCTATTTCGTTCTAATATGAGATGGTCCTATATATCTTGAGTTCTGTTTATTGCCTTGTTGCCCAGTTTACTATTATAAAGTAACACCCAATCTCTTGATTGAAAAATTATGTTTAATATTTCTAGCCACCCAAGCTTGCCACCTCCTTGGTATGTTTGTTTTGTGTAAGAAGCATGTAGCTGCTTCTCTTGGAGTGTTGCCAAAGTTGTGAGTGCATCGTTCTTGCCCAATCTTCAAAAGGATCTCTCCCCTGATCGCATTCCACAACGACATAGAGCAACCGATAGCGTCACCAATGAGGGCTTGCTTCCAATTGATTTGTTCTTGGAGTCCTAGACACCGACCAAGGACCCTCCATAACCAAAGGGATTTAGGGAAAGCAAAGAACATGTGACCAATATCCACTTTGCTACAGCAACATCGCTTGCACTAGGGCGGAACACCACAGATCTTGTTAGCTTTTGCATTGGTCCATATTCCATGGTGTAAAATTTGTCATAGTAGGACCGACTTTTTGTTTTCAATGAGAGGGTGCCACGTAGACATAAATTTCATATCCCATCGAAGTGGTATCCAGTTGAGACACCATTTCCTATTGAGACTGATGTGAATGTCATTGCGAGCTTCGACATCAGGAAGCTTGGAGAGGCGATTACCATTGAACCATTTAAGGACCATTAGGTCCGGAGGATCATGTCCCATCAATATTCGGAATTCAGAGCGGTCCCAAGCACGCGTCCGCTCAATAAAACATTCCATTCCTCGTACGTGGCTGCAGCACTAGGGTCAAGGTCCTCAAAGTCCACCCATTTGTTCATGACCTGTTTCTAGAGGTGCTTTCATTGTTTAAATCCCTTATTCCAGAGTCTCTTGGCACTTAAGACATTCCAAGGCTCCATGTTTCTCATGCCTTGGATTGGGAACCAAATAGAGTCATTTTGTCTTTTACCTGCAGCCCACTTCCAATCTTCACTGATTCTGATGTGAGGTTTGAATCTGTTCCAGCTCAACCACAAGGATCTTACCAAGATCTATTCTTTGGGTGGTACAAGAATTGGGGAGAATAAGAGGGTGATGATGTCGAGGTTTTTCCATCCAGGGTATCCCACCAAAGTAATCGCATTCATGTTTATCAAAATGAATGTGGCCCAAGCGGAATCTCTATTGCACCAGGCCTTAATCATCCATTTTGCCACAAGTTTATTGGCGATGATGCCAATGTCCATAATACCCATGCCTCCACTCTCCTTTTGGCTAGTGCATATGGACCATTTGATTTTAGGCACTCCCCTCTTGTTATGGTCACTAGTCCAAAGAAAGTTCTTATAAGTAATTTCCAATTTGGCTAATTCTTGATCCTTCGATCTCCAACAAGAAAGAAAATATATGATTAAGGATATGAGGAATGTATTGATCACCATGGCCTGGCCCGCAAGATTAATTTGCAAAACCCTCCAATAGTTAAGTTTATTATTAAGTTTGGCGAGGACCCAATCCCACCTTTGTTCCAGAGTAACACCGAATCCCATGGGGATACAAAGAATGTGAGCAACCTCACCCGATTGAATGCTTTGGCATCCCTGCACAGTGAGGAGATTGGGTTGAGTCCCTTTGATAGGCTTGAACGCCATCTTGGAGTGGTTAATTCTGGACCCAGAGGCCACACAAAAAGTGTCAAGGCACCACCAAAAGGTTTCCAGGTTGGTATCATCATTGTAAACAAAGGCATTTGTGTCGTCCGCAAAAAGCCTCATGGTCATTTTCCAAGAGTCTTGTGGAAATGTGATGCCTCTTATGAGACCAAGCTCCATCTATTGCTCCACAAGCTGGCTAAGTCCTTCCGTAGCGATGGCGAAGAGCAGGGGGGCCAACGACCAACCTTGCATGATGGATCGTTTCAGTTTGATTGCCTTAGAAAGTTGCCCATTGACATTGACTTTGGTTGAAGCATTACCAAGGAGAGTGGAGATCATCCTGAGGAATCTTTGACTACACCCGAGGTCTTTCAGCAATTCTAAAATATAGTCCCATTCCAGTTTGTTGTAGGCTTTGTTAAAGTCAATCTTGAGGAAGACAATGTCTTGATTAGATTCTTCAGCATAGTCTAGACTTTGCTAGATATCAATGATGGCTTCCAATATTGACCTTCCCTTAAAGAAGCCTTTTGGGTCTTTGCTAAGCCACAAGTCTAAATGGAAAGATATCCTGTTGGCAATGGATTTAGCAAGAATCTTATATCCGGTTTGAAGCATTGTGATAGGTCTCAAGTTCTCAATTCTGTTCATCTCCCCTTTTTTATGAATAAGTTTGATGATGTCGCTACTTTTTGTGTAGAAAAAATTACTGGTTAATAAAATTAACTCCTTGATTTGATCAAAGTTCCATAGGACAACCAAATTCATCATAATAATTTTAATGAGAAATCAAACCTCACTATAAGCCTTATTGTCCTTCATAGATTTCACTTGTACCATTTTCTATAGTAATCTATAGTATCTAAGATTTTTGATTGCTTGATGGTTTAACTCGTGGATTTTCTAGACACATGAAATCCAATCCACATTTATTAAGTGCATGTGATTGTAAGATTGGTTGCGATGAGATCTTGATTTTATCCAAGGGTTTGCCATCCCTTTGGCATTTATCAAAACATTTGAAAAAAGCGAAGGAATCATTGAGTGCTATAGGACACACATTCCTACTTATAGTATGGGGCATTGAATTCTCCTAAAAAAATATTCCCCTTACCTCACCAACGTGTGCATCCCATACAATCATTCATTGTTCATAATCAAGAACACATCTTGATAAAACCTTATTGATAATTATCTATTACAAAACACCGGCTATCATTATTGAAAGATCCCAATTATCTACCCACCACTCCCCTCCCAACCAAAATATCTATTGCCCTTGTGCACATCTAGATTCTTCTCTAAGGTCCAAACACACCTCATATGGCCACTCTAAGGAGTTTGAAGACTCGTGCTAGAGGGTTGGCTTTCGTGGGCCCTCTTCCTTGACCCATCTAGGATCCTCAACCAAATGTAAGTAGACCAATGGTAGACCATGGTGGTCTGAATAGATCTAACACTCTCTCTTCATTCTATAGAACATTATCCTCAATTAAAAGGAAGGAAAGGGTTTGTCAATTAGAGCTTTTGGTTCCCAAGTAGCATGTGTGAGTAGAGAGCTTGTTCATGCTACTAAGTATTCTAGTATGGAACGATTTCGCAAGTGCTGCTCCCTCTTATAGAGAACTCTAAAGGGAACATCCTCCTTAGATGTCCTACTTGCCAAAGCAATAATACCACTCACACAATTCTCATATCAATACATTTATGGTCTCAACTTGCTAACATGAAAAATTAGATGAACTTTACAATAATCAAGCTTGTATCTTATATTAAAAATCAATAATCTTCTTGATTATTGTCTAAGGTCCACAAAATCTAGGGCATAACTTGGGTTTTCGATGCACTTTGAGTGAGGAATGAAGTGGAATATGTAGAAAAATAGGATTTCCTTTTGGAACATTCCTTGTGTGTGATGTTTGGATACAAAATATTTCATCCTCTCAGCAACTTATTGAAGATTGGATTGAGTTATCTTTAAGTTAACTTGCATATCTATAAGAACTTGTGAACCACTAGGAGACATCTTAGGTAACCCTATGATAGCTAAACACTATGAAATATAGCCATAAATCACCTGATATGGTGCTAGTTCAGTACTCTTATGATTCCAACTATTACTAGGAAACTTAGCTAAGGGAAGAAAACTACCCCAATCCATTTGGGTTTCTCAAACATACTCTCACAACATATCTTCTTGTATTTGATTAACTCTTCTAGTCTCATTGTTTGTGTATGGATGCTCTTAACTAATCATCTTGATCTCAACTTAAAGTTTTGTAGACACGTGTTTATGAAAAATTTCTCTAAACTTGGGATCACTTTATGAAACTATGAACTTTGGTAAACCATGTAGTTTGAAAATGTTCTAAATGAGTAATTTTGCAACTTGTGAAGCTTCCACTTATTTCTTAGTAGGAATGACGTGTGTCATTTTACTTAGAGGATCAGCCACCACAAGAATAGCATTCCTCCATCATGGTGTCTTAGGTAAACCAATTATGAAGTCCATGGAAAATCAATCCCAATAGTAGTTTAGTATTTCCAAATGTTGTGGCAAACCTCGAGCACTTATCCTCTCTAGTTTATTCTTTTTACATTCAAAACATTAACTTGCATAACTCTTTACATATATGACCATCTTTGGCAACCAAAAGCTGTGTCTAGTCAAGTGTAATTTTTTCTTAATATAAAGGATGTCCCATGCAAGGTACATCATAGTTTGCATAAAGAATAAGATAACGAATAATTCTCATTATTATGTGAAACATTGCTCATGTTGGATTGATAGTAGTTGTCATAGATAAAGGAAACCATCCAAAACTTTAGATTCCATGTGAATCCTATATCTCATGATTGGTTCAGAATTAGGAAAACCAATGCTTCCAATGCATTCGAAAAATGCCAAAACCCTAAGATCTATTGTCTATTTGCTAGATTGTGACATTTTGAGGTCCTATTCAATTTGATGACATCATTGATGATATCATCAACTTGCAACCACCCTTGAAAACCTATATAAGGAGGGGTTGGCCACCTTCATAATCAGTCTTGCCAAAATGTCAAGGGAGCACTAGATTGTGCTCTCTGACTTCACTAGATAAGATTTCGGAAATACACTTATGATTACAAGAACAACCACATAGGGAAAATAATACAAGAAGATGGATCTGATACAAGATGTCCCACAACCTGGGACCAATAGGTATGGAAAACTTGACTAGAGATGATACAGGAGATCCCACAACTCGGGATCGTAAGTATGAGACATGATGTCTGGATTACAAGAACTCCCTTCTGGGAGATGTACTGAATACAAGAAAGAACTTGACAGGATCTCGTACTACGAGATTACAAGAGGAAAAGATAGGATGTCCAAGAACTAAACTAGACAAGACTAGAACAAGGAACAAGACAAGAACTAGAACTGGAACTTGGAGAGTACTTACTTCATGGACAAAGGAAACCATCCAAAACCTTAGATTCCATGTGAATCCTATATCTCATGATTGGTTCAGAATTAGGAGAAACCAATACTTCCATTGCGTCTGAAACATGCCAAAACCCTACGATCGATTGTCTATTTGCTAAATTGTGACATTCTCAAGTCCTGATCGAGTTGATAACATCATTGATGACATCATCAACTTGGAACCACCTTTGAAAACCTATATAAAGAGGGGTTGGCCAAATTCATAATCAGTCTTGCCAATACCAGTTTTGGGAGCTCAAGGAGTGGTGATCACCAAGTAAGTACTCTCCAAGTTCCAGTTCCAGTTCTTGTCTTGTTCCTTGTTCTAGTCTTATCTAGTTTAGTTCTTGGACATCCTATCTTGTCCTCTTGTAATCTCGTAGTAGTAGATCTTGTCAAGTTCTTTCTTGTATTCAGCTCATCTCCCAGATAAGAGTTCTTCTAATCTAGACATCTTGTCTCATACTTACGATCCCAGGTTGTGGGATCTCTTGTATCATCTCTAGTCCAGTTTTCTGTACCTCTTGGTCTCGGGTTGTGGGATGTCTTGTATTATTTTCCCTACATGGGTGTTCTTGTAATCATAAGTGTATTTCTGAAATCTTGTCTAGTGAAGTTAGAGAGCACAATCTAGTGCTCCCCTGACAGTATTCATCATCATGAATCCTTAATCTCCTAATTTAAATCACTCTAGAATTGTAAAGGTAACATGGTGCAAAATAAGAGATAATGCATTTGCAACTGTTTTTCTCTTACCTCTTCTGTACAAAATTTCCATATGAACTTCGTGCATCAATCCAACCCATCTACCCTATCCCCCGTATAAATAGAGTCTCGAAATTTTCAAACAATATATTGTTGCATATATATCTTGAAGTTTCTAAGAGAATGAGAAATTTTCTTACTTCAATTGAGATGCCACTAGCATCAATATATATCTAAAAAAGTTTGCACATATCTACTACTAACAAAACTAGGGCACTTGCATCAAAAGATTTTTTGTGCATTGCCCCATAAATCTTTCAATGGCATAGCTTGGAATGAATTTCGAATAAAAGCTAGATACTCCTAAAAATGATCACAATTGGTGCTCCTTTTGAGGAATCATCCACCTAAAGATCACAAAAATGTTGTGGATATCCATTATAATTCCATCTATAGAAATTGTGTCCTTAGTATAGACATTGTCCTAAGTACTCAACCTTAGACATAGTTGTGTCTTCTCTAGGATGATGTACAAAGTATTATCATTCAACATCATAAGAACTTTATGTAAATGATATTCATGTTCTTTCAAACTTTTACTATAAGCCAAGAGATCGTCCACAAAATCTACTACAAAAAATTCTATCTTATTATTAGCAATCGCACCTCACATCTAAGAAACCGTTTCTTATGTGAAAGATCCTCCACTAAGGAATTCGGACCAATGTAAAATCTAATAAAATTTATGGAGCCCCTCCATGGTGTAAACAATGCCTTCATGGCAATGAGAACTCAGAAAACACTACAACATATCGAGGGTATACCGAGGCAGTTACCAAGGAAAATGAACAGGCACAATTTCTCCGCGACGTCGGTGTCGTAGTCGGTATGCATGTTGGAAACAAAACGCCGATATAGTCATCGGTATAGGCATCGGTATGGGTCTCGGTATGGGTGTCGGTCTAAGTGTCGATATTACCGACGCTTATACTGACGCCCATACCGACAACTCTGCTGGTTCTACCAACGCTTATGCCGACGACCATATCTACAAAAAAAACATTTTGGGTAGAGTGTGTTGTCTTTTGCTACAGCATGATGTTGTTTAGCAAAAGACAATACACTCTGCCCAACTCTAAACCGAGTACATGTGATGTGTACTCTAATGGTATCCAAAACATGATTTTATATGAGCAAAAATGAACCATGAATCATGTACAAAAAGTTGTATATTCCATAAATGAAGGATGTACAAGAGTGTGGAAAAGCACTTCCATATAGGAACCGAATATAAAATGTGACAAAGCACTTCCATATAGGAATTGAATACAAAATTATGGTACATCATTGCCACATAGGAGTATAATAAAAAATTGTGGCAATGTGACAATGCACTTGACAAATTGACATGACATATATAAATAACAACTAGAAATACAAAATCAAGATATAAGTTTACTGAACCATAGATTCTCCCATGAAATGATTGCACCGCGTGCCTCTAAGTGCTGCAAAAGTGCAGCCAATCCATGACTATATCCATAAGCTTCTTCGGTTCGCATCGGAGGACGACCCAGTGCCAACTCCTCTAATTAACATGCAAAATTTTAGATGAACATACAACACAAACAAATTCAATAATTAAAATGATACTTACAAATTGGTAGTGCATACTATCGTATTTGCCACTACCTAAATGCGAAGTTCCAACCGTATCTAAACGTGTGGCAATTGCATCTCTTTATTGATGATATCGATCAGGATTACGTTGCTCCTCATCCTGAATCGATTCCCACTCTTCAACATCTAACCGTACAGGCTTCGGTAAGCCTGCTCTAAAAGCATCGCGCGCTTCGGACCGCCAAAGAGGCATCACCTTTCATATGCATGTGTGTATGCATACGCATGTGTGTGCATATGCATGTGTGTATGCATATGCATGTGTGTATGCATATGCATGTGTGTATGCATATGCATGTGTGTATGCATATGCATGTGTGTATGCAAATGCATGTGTGTATACATATGCATGTGTATGCATACACACATGCATATGCATGTGTGTATGCATATGCATGTGTGTATGCATATGCATGTATGTGTGTATGCATATGCATGTATGTGTGTATGCATATGCATGTATGTGTGTATGCATATGCATGTATGTGTGTATGCATATGCATGTGTATATGCATACACATGCATATGCATGTGTGTATGCATATGCATGTGTGTATGCATTTGCATGTGTATGCATATGCATGTGTATGTATATGCATGTGTATGCATATGCATGTGTATGCATATGCATGTGTGTATGCATATGCATGTGTGTATGCATATGCATGTGTGTATGCATATGCATGTGTGTATGCATATGCATGTGTATGCATAGCATGTGTATGCCTATGCATGTGTGTATGCATATGCATGTGTATGCATATGCATGTGCATGCATATGCATGTGGATGCATATGCATGTGCATGCATATGCATGTGCATGCATATGCATACGTGTATGCATACACGCATGCATATGCATGTGTGTATGCATATGCATGTGTGTGTATGCATATGCATGTGTATGCATATGCATGTGCATGCATATGCATGTGTGTGTGCACACATGCATGATATGCATCTGTTTATGCATATGCATGTGTGTGTGTGTATGCATATGCATGTGTGTGTGTATGCATATGCATGTGTGTATGCATATGCATGTGTGTACGCATATGCATGTGTGTATGCATATGCATGTGTGTATGCATATATGTGTTTATTCATGTATATGTGTATGCATATGCATGTGTATGCATATGGATGTGTATGCAAATGCATGTCTATGCATATGCATGTGTATGCATATGCATGTGTATGCATATGCATGTGTATGCATATGCATGTGTGTGTATGCATATGCATGTGTGTATGCATATGCATGTGTGTATGCATGTATGTGTGTATGCATATGCATGTGTATGCACATGCATGTGTGTATGCATATGCATGTGTATGCATATTCATGTGTATGCATATGCATGTGTACGCATATGCATGTGTACGCATATGCATGTGTACGCATATGCATGTGTACGCATATGCATGTGTACGCATATGCATGTCTATATGCATATGCATGTCTATATGCATATGCATGTCTATATGCATATGCATGTCTATATGCATATGCATGTATGTGTGTATGTTTATGCATGACATGTATGCATATGCATGTGTATGCATATGCATGTATGTGTGTATGCATATGCATGTGTATGCATATGCATGTGTCTGCATATGCATGTGTATGCATATGCATGTGTATGCATATGCATGTGTATGCATATGCATGTGTATGCATATGCATGTGTATGCATATGCATGTGTATGCATATGCATGTGTATGCATATGCATGTGTATGCATATGCATGTGTATGCATATGCATGTGTATGCATATGCGTGTGTATGCATATGCATGTATGTGTGTATGCATATACATGTGTGTTTGTGTGTATGCATATGCATTTGTGGTTGTGTGTATGCATATGCATGTGTGTGCATATGCATGTGTCTATCCATATGCATGTCTGTATGCATACGGATGTGTGTATGCATATGCATGTGTGTATGCATATGCATGTGTGTATGCATATGCATGTGTGTATGCATATGCATGTGTGTATGCATATATGTGTGTATGCATATATGTGTGTATGCATGTATGTGTGTATGCAAATGTGTGTGTATGCAAATGCATGTGTATGCATATGCAGGTGTATGCATATGCATGTGTATGCAAATGCATGTCTATGCACATGCATGTGTAAGAATATGCATGTGTATGAATATGCATGTGTATGCATATGCATGTGTGTATGCATGTGTGTATGCATGTATGTGTGTATGCATGTATGTGTGTATGCATGTGCATGTGTGTATGCATATGCATGTGTGTATGCATATGCATGTGTATGCGTATGCATGTGTTTGCATATGCATGTGTATGCATATGCATGTGTATGCATATGCATGTGTATGCATATGCATGTGTATGCATATGCAAGTGTATGCATATGAAAGTCTATGTATATGCATGTGTATGCATATGCATGTGTATATGCATATGCATGTATGTGTGTATGCATATACATGTGTATGCATATACATGTGTATGCATATGCATCTGTGTGTGTTTGCATATGCATGCATGTGTATGCATATGCACATGTATGCATATGCACGTGTATGCATATGCACGTGTATGCATATGCACGTGTATGCATATGCACGTGTATGCATATGCATGTGTATGCATATGCATGTGTATATGCATATGCATATATGTGTGTATGCATATCCATGTGTGTGCATATGCATGTGTGTATGCATATGCATGTGTGTATCTATATGCATGTGTGTATGCATATGGATGTGTGTATGCATATGCATGTGTGTGCATATGCATGTGTGTATGCATATGCATGTGTGTATGCATATGCATGTGTGTATGCATATGCATGTGTGTATGCATATGCATGTGTGTATGCATATGCATGTGTATGCATATGCATGTGTGTATGCATATACATGTGTGTATGCATACACACATGAATATGCATGTTTGTATGCATATGCATGTGTATGCATATGCATGTGTATGCATATGCATGTGTATGCATATGCATGTGTATGCATATGCATGTGTATGCATATGCATTTTTATGCATATGCATGTGTGTATGCATATGCATGTGTGTATGCATATGCATGAGTGTATGCATATGCAATGTGTATGCATATGCATGTGTGTATGCATATGCATGCATATGTGTATGCATATGCATGCATATGTGTATGCATATGTGTATGCATTCGCATGCATATGTGTATGCATATGCATGTGTATGCATATGCATGTGTGTATACATACACACATGCATATGCATGTGTGTATGCATATGCATGTATAATGCATATGCATGTGTGTATGCATATGCATGTATAATGCATATGCATGTGTGTATGCATATGCATGTATAATGCATATGCATGTGTGTATGCATATGCATGTATAATGTATATGCATGTGTGTATGCATATGCATATGTGTATGGATATGCATGTGTGTATGCATATGTATGTGTGTATGCATATGCATGTGTATGCATATGCATGTGTGTATGCAGATGCATGTGTATGCATATGCGTGTGTATGCATATGCGTGTGTATGCATATGCGTGTGTATGCATATGCGTGTGTATGCATATGCATGTGTATGCATATGCGTGTGTATGCATATGCGTGTGTATGCATATGCTTGTGTATGCATATGCATGTGTATGCATATGCATGTGCATGCATATGCATGTGTATGCATATGCATCTCTGTATGCATACACACATACATATTTATGTGTGTTTGCATATGCATGTGTTTGCAGATGCATGTGTGTATGCATATGCATGCATACGTGTATGCATATGCATGTGTGTATACATACACACATGCATATGCATGTGTGTATGCATATGCATGTGTAATGCATATGCATGTGTAATGCATATGCATGTGTAATGCATATGCATGTGTAATGCATATGCATGTGTAATGCATATGCATGTGTAATACATATCCATGTGTAATGCATATGCATGTGTAATGCATATGCATTTGTAATGCATATGCATGTGTTATGCATATGCATGTGTAATGCATATGCATGTGTATGTGTGTATTTTTTTATGCATATGCATACACACATACATGCATACACATACATACATATGCATACATATGTATGCATGTATGTGTGTATGCATATGCATTTGTGTATGCATATGCATTTATGTATGCATGCATGTGTGTATGCATATGCATGGTTGTATGCATATGCATGTGTGTATGCATATGATTTTGTGTATGTGTGTATGCATATGTATTTATGTATGTATATTCATTTGTGTATGCATATGCATGGTGTATGTGTGTATGCATATGAATGTGTATGTATATGCATATGCATGTGTGTATGTGTATACATTTGTGTATGTGTATGTGTGTATTTCTGTATGCATATGCATGTGTGTATGCATATGCATGTGTGTATGCATATGCATGTGTGTATGCATATGCATTTGTGTATGCATGTGTGTATTTGTGTATGCATGTGTGTATTTTTGTATGCATGTGTGTATTTGTGTATGCATATGCATGTGTGTATACATATGCATTTGTGCATGCATGTATGTGTGTATGCATATGGATGTGTGTATGCATATGCATGTGTGTATGCAAATGCATGTGTGTGTATACACATGTGAGTGTGTATGTATATGTATATGTCTCTCTCTCTTCTGAATGGTCTTCCTAACTCATATCAAAGTTTTTCTTCTACTCTTCATTTGATGATGAAAGGCAATCCAAATGCCTTGTCATTTGAGGAGTGAGTCTCTATTTTGTTGCAGGAAGACCAGTCTAGGTAACAAGTCTATTATGCATGTTGCAGATCAAGCTCTCCTAGCTAGTCAGAAGGGCAAAAGTAAATGGAGCTCTTCTACTAATAAGAAAAAATCTCCAAATGGTGCACATTCAAAGAAGACAAAGATGAGGAGAAATCACAAAAGCAGAAACTGTTTTGCAAATATTGTAAAGCAAATGATCATGTTATCAAGAGCTATCCAAAACTAGCTGCTGAAGAGGCAAAGAAGAAAGAGGCAGGAATGGTTGTTGCAGAGGCCTCTACACCAAAAACAGAGTCTGCTAATCCTGTGCAGGAAGAAGAATGGGCATTTACTACTGTTTGCAATTTTGACCCATCTTCTCATGAGCGGTGCATGTCTATAGTAGACTGAGATTTTAGTACTTTGATAGTCGGGCGACCAAACATATTACCTCGTAGTGTAGTTTCTTCTCTTCACTCAAGGCTACCCCTAAAGGGAATACTCTTATATGTGCCAACAACTCCTCCTATCCTATTATGGGAATTGGTAAGATCATTTTGACTACTCGTGATGATTGTTTCTTTCACTTTGTCAGATGCTTTGTTTGTGCCACGAATCAAGAAAAATTTGTTATTAGTTTTTGCATTAGCCAAGATTGGCTTGGTTGTGAAATTTATTGATGAGAGATGTACAATTCATGATCTATCAAATGGCAATGTCCTTATTGCTTCAAGCATTTTATATTATGGGCTATATAAGTTCATAGACTATGAAAGATCTGTAAATGTTTTGGCATGTGCAGTACAGGATTCTCAGGCTATGTTAGATGAAAGCTTTGGCATGCACCCTTTAGCCATCTAATTTTGCTAGTTTACTACACCTGCAGAAATCTCAAATGGTATCCTCTTGCCCAGACTTGAGGCACCTGGTAAAATTGTATGTGAAGGTTGTATTTTAGGCAAAATATAGCATTCTTCCTTTCCAAAAGATGGTTCAGTTCGGGCTACTCAGAAATTGCTGCTTGTACATAGGGATGTCTATGGTCCTATGCACACACCTTCTTTTGGGAATTGTCTTTACTTCATGACTTTCATCAATGATTTTTCCAAGCATGCATGGGTATATCCATTGAAGACAAAGTGCAAAGTGTTTATGTGCTTCAAACAGTTTTTGGTTTTGGCTGAAAATCTATCAGCATGTAAAATGGGCAGCCTCCATTCTGATCGAGGGGGGGAATACATGTCTTCTGACTTTAATGCATTTCTGGCTGAACATGGGATAAAACATCAATGTACAGTGCCGTATACACCTCAACAAAATGGAGTTGCACATTGGAAGAAAACATTGGCATTATAGAAGCACATTTCATGAGTCTCTTGGGTAGTACTTGTCCCCTCTCCCCCCATAGGCGGGACTCCATGGCCACCATCTCTTGGACTTCGCTACATAGAATCCCATGCAATTTGAGCGCTCTCCTTGACACCTCCATTTCCGAACAAGAGATCCTGGAAGTTATCGATTCGCTTCCGAACGGCAAGAGCCCGGGGCCTGATGGGCTCACTAGTGAGTTCTTTAAATCATTCAAATATGTGTTGGCCACCCCCTTGCACCTTGTTTGGCTTGAGGCTCTCGAGTTTGGCGCCCTTCCCACTTGTCTCAACAATGGCATCATCAAACTTATACATAAAAAAGGGGAAAGGAACAAAATCGAGAATTGGAGACCTATCACAATGCTTCAAACCGGATATAAGATTCTTGCTAAAGTCATTGCCAATAGGATATCTGGTCATTTAGACCAGTGGCTTAGCAAAGACCAACAAGTCTTCATTAAGGGAAGGTCAATATGGAAGCCATCATTGATATCTGGGAAGGTTTGGACTACGCTGAAGAAACTAATCAGGACATTTTCTTTCTCAAGATCGACTTTGACAAAGCCTATGACAGATTGGAATGGGACTATATTTTATAATTGCTAAAAGACCTCGAGTGTAGTCGCAGATTCCTCAGGATGATCTCCACTCTCCTAGGTAATGCTTCGACCAAAGTCAATGTCAATGGACAACTTTCAAAGGCAATCAAACTGAAACAATCCATCAGGCAAGGTTGCCCGTTGGCCCCGCTACTCTTTGCCATCGGCACTGAAGGACTAAGGGGACTTGTGGAACAACAGATGGAGCATGGTCACATAAGAGGCATCACTTTGCCACATAACTCTAGGCAAATGACCATGAGGCTTTTTGCGGATGACACAAATGCCTTTCTTCATAATGATGATACCAGCTTGGAAACCTTTTGGTTGTGCCTCGACACGTTTTGTGAAGCCTCTCGATCGAAAATTAACCATACCAAGACTGCATTCAGGGCTATCAAAGGGAATCAACCCAATCTCCTCATTGTGCAAGGATGCCAAAGCATTCAATCAGGTCAGGTCATTTGTATTCTTGGTATCCCCTTGGGATTCGGTGTTACTCTAGAACAAAGGTGGGCTTGGGTCCTCAGTAGACTTAATAATAAACTTAACTAGTGGAGGGGTTTGCAAATCAATCCTGCTGGTCGGGCCATGGTGATCAACACATTCCTCATATCCTCAAACATATATTTTCTCTCTTGTTGGAGACCGAAGAATCAATATTTAGGCAAATTAGAAAGTACTTGTAGGAACTTTCTTTGGACCGGGGACCATAACAAGAGTGGAGTGCCTAAGACCAAATGGTCCATATGCACTAACCGAAAGGAGAATGGAAGTCTGGGCATTATGGACATTGGTAACATGGCCAATAAACTCGTGGCTAAATTGATGATTAAGGCGTGGTGCAATAGAGATTCCTCTTGGGCCACATTAATTTTCAGAAACACAAATGCAATTACTTTGGTAGGCTACCTTGGATGGAAAAACCTTGACATCCTCACCCTCCTATTCTCTCTGATTCCGGTCTCACCCAAAGGATCGATCCTGGTTCGATCCTTGTGGTTGAGTTGGAACACATTCAACCCGCACATCATAATCAATGAAGATTGGAAGTGGGCTACAGATATAAGACAAAACGACTCTATTTGGTTCCCGATCCAAGCACTACAAGAAAAAGGGGGGCATAGGGACGCCCCCGAATTAGAAAAAAAACAGGATTCATCGCTTATGTGACAAAGTCGACGCATAAGCGACGATAGAAATTATGATTTTTCTTTTTTCCCGACTCCTGTCGCATAAGCGATGCTAGCGTCGCTTATGCGACGCTAATAAAATAGCATCGCTAATCCCGTCTCTACATAGCGACGCATGTAGCAACGTTGGAAAACTGTAGAGCGTCGCATATGCGGCGCTCTGGAATGTAAAAAAGAAATTTGATTTCTCCCGGCACATTTGTGCCGGGACTTGAACGCGAGCAAGAAGAGACAGAGAGAGAGAGAGAGAGAGAGAGAGAGAGAGAGAGAGAGAGAGAGAGAGAGAGAGAGAGAGAGAGAGAGAGAGAGAGAGAGAGAGAGCGAGAGGGAGAGGGCCACACAAATGAACAACAAGCAGGTATGCACACACACACACACATACATATGTACACACACACATAGACACACACACACATACACACAAATACACACACATATACACACATACACAAATAAGGTTGCATACACACATGCACACATAATGCATACACATGCACACACATATACACATACATATACACACACATACAAAGACACACACACACACACATACACACACACATACACACACACATACACACACACATACACATATACACACACATATATGCATACACACACACATAGAGAGACATGCACACACATACACATACATGCAACCATAATGCATATGCATATGCGTACATCCATGCATACATAATGCATATGCATATGGGTACATACATACATATTTACATGCATACACACACATATGCATGCATAATTCACATGCATACATACACATACATAATGCATATGCATACATAATGCACATGCATACATACATATACATAATGCATACACACACATATGCATACATAATGCATACACACACATACACACACTGATATGCATATACACACTTATATGCATACATACATACTTATATGCATACATACATACTTATATGCATACATACATACTTATATGCATACATAATGCAAGCAACTAATGTTTTTTATTTGTTTCATTGCAGCGGAAAGATTATGGCCGATATCCTACTAAACAGGAGATCAAGTATGCTACACATTTTGGATATCGACATTTGGGCGAGTATATGCAAGGTCATCCTTATGCCTTCGTGAGTATTTTTACATTTTATATAATTATTTTGTTTTTATGAATGCTTTAATTATTTTGTTTATTTATGTTTGTTATATGTAATACAGGAGTATTATGGAGAGACAAATATGCATGAGGTGGAGACACAGACATAGGAGGGACGATCTCGATCGTCATAGGGTGATCATGACGATGAGGATGAGGAAGATCAGAATGATCATGATATTGCTGATGATGATCATCATGATGATGATGATTAGGATTTTAGTTGATTATGACATTGGATTATATGTATTTACATTGATATATATATATATATATATATATATATATATATATATATATATATATATATATATATATATATATATATATATATATATATATATATATATATATATATATATATATATATATATATATATATATATATATATATTATTTCAGTTATGTTTTATTGATTGTTTTGTTCTATTGATTGTTATTATTGTTTATATTAGGCATGTGTTTTAATACTTTAAATATGTATGTGTGTGTATATGTATGTATGTGCATGTGTATGTGTGTGTATATGTATGTATGTGCATGTGCATGTATAAGTGTATATGTGTGTATGAGTATGTGCATATGCATGTGTACGTACGTATGTATATATGTATATGCATGTATATGTATAACTCTATGTGTATATGTGTGTATGTGCATGTATATGTATATATGTAGGTATGTGCATGTGTGTGCATGTGTATATGTGTTTTAATACTTTAATTATATACTTCATTCATATGTGTGTACCTAAGTGTATATCTATGTGTGTGTGTATATGTATGTATGTGCATGTGTATGTGTGTGTATATGTATGTATGTGCATGTGCATGTAGAAGTGTATATGTGTGTATGAGTATGTGCATGTGCATGTGTATGTGTCTGTATATGTATATGCATGTATATGTATAACTCTATGTGTATGTGTGTGTGTCTGTGTGTGTATGTGCATGTATATGTGTATATGTAGGTATGTGCATGTGTGTGCATGTGTATATGTGTTTTAACACTTCAATTATATAATTCATTCATATGTGTGTACCTAAGTCTATATGTATGTGTGTGTATATGTATGTATGTGCATGTCTATGTGTGTGTATATGTATGTATGTGCATGTGCATGTATAAGTGTACATGTTTGTATCAATATGTGCATGTTCTTGTGTATGTGTGTGTATATGTTTATGCATGTATATGTATAACTCTATGTGTATGTGTGTGTATGTGCATGTATATGTGTATATGTAGGTATATGCATGTGTGTGTGCATGTGTATATGTGTTTTAATACTTTAATTATATAATTCATTCATATGTGTGTACCTAAGAGTATATGTATGTGTGTGTATATGTATGTATGTGCATGTGTATGTGTGTGTATATGTATGTATGTGCATGTGTATGTATAAGTGTATATGTGTGTATGAGTATGTGCATGTTCTTGTGTATGTGTGTATATGTATATGCAGGTATATGTATGTGTGTGTATGTATATGCATGTATTTCTAAGTGTATGTGCACATGTATCTATGTGTATATATGTGTGTATATGTGCATGTGTATATATGTATATGTGTGAAAGTGCATCTTCATCATGTATAAGTGTATGAGTGCATATCAATAAGTGTGAATATGCTATGTAATGAAAATAACACAATTCAAATGATCTACAAAGAATAGAAATTGTACTTACAATTCTTAGCCATATTGTTGCTTGGTCAGCTTCTTGAATAACCTGCAATAAAGAGAGAAAGAAAAGAGAGAGAGAGAGATCTCGAGAGAGAGAGAGAAAGAGAGAGAGAGAATTCAAAGAGAGAAAGATGTAGAAAGAGAGAAACAAAGACAGAGGGAGACAATAAGAGAGAGCTTAGGCAAAACAACAATTCTGCATATACTTGCTTCAACTTGTAAGCATAGCGCAATTGCGAACGTTGGAGAGCTCTTCAATCGGATGCGTTAAAATGCCAATCGAAAAGCCTCCAATGTTTTAATTTTTGTTCGTCAACAGATCGTCATGTAAGCGATGCTATTCGTCGTCGGATAAGCCACATCCTTTAGCGTCACTTATGCAACAGTTTTTAACGTTGCCTATGCGACGCAAAAGAGCATTGCTTATGCGATGTTTATAAATGGCGTCATTTTAGCGACATTGTAAGGGAGTGTCGCAATCCCGTCGCTACACGAGTCGCAAATACTATCGTGTTTTGCATCGTTTAATCGATGATTGGTGTGCGATGCTAATTACGATGCAAGTTGCAATTTTATAACGATGAAATTCTGTCGCCTTAACCGTCGCTATACGCCCGTATTCCTTGTAGTGAAGGCATGAGAAATGTGGAGCATTGGAATGTCTTGAGTGCCAAGAGACTCTGGAATAAGGGATTCAAATAATGGAAGCACCTCTAGAAACAGGACTGAAATAGATGGGTGGACTTTGAGGACCTTGAACCTACTACTATGGTCACATACGAGGAATGGAATGTCTTACTGAGCAGATGCCATGCTTGGGACCGATCTAAAATCCGACTACTTATTGGACAGGACTCTCCGAACCCAATGGGCCTTAAATGGTATAACGGTAATCGCCTCTCCAAGCTTCCATATGTCTAAGCTAGCAATGACATTCACATTAGTCTCAACAAGAAATGGGGTCTCAATTGGACGCGAATTCGATGGGACATGAAATTTATGTCTATCTCGCATCCCCTCATTGAGAACAAAAGTCGGTTCTCCTATGGCAAATCCTACACCGTGGAATATGGACCAATGCAAAAGCTAAGAAGATCTGTGGGGTTCCGCCCTGGTGCAAGAGATGTTGCCGTAGCAAAGAGGATATTGGTCACCTGTTCTTTGCTTGCCCTAAATCCCTTCGGTTATGGAGGGTCCTTGGTGATTCTTTGGGACTCCAAGAACAAATCAACTGGAAGCAAGCCCTCATTGGTGAAGCGATCGGTTGTTCTGCGTCATTGTGGAATGCGATTAGGGGAGAGATCCTTTGGAAGATTTGGTGAGAAAGATGTGCTCAAAACTTTGGCAATACCCCCAAGGAGTGGTCGATCGAGAAGTCCCTTTTCCTTCTCGGCAAAAGAATTGCTAATTGTAAGAAAACTCCCCTCTTCAGACATCACAAAGAACTACAGTATGTCAACAATAAGCTTAAAACCAAGTGGGCACCACACGATGGGGATGCGAGGTTTATCAACCTCCTCTATAACTCCATGTAAGCCTTGCAAGGCCTAACCCAAAGGCTATGGCAAATCATCGAAATGAAAACTAGTCATGAGGAATATATTAGTTGAAAGCCAGCTCTACTCGGAGAAGTGAGCGGTCCTGCTCAGACTCTCCAGAATGCTCAAAACTCTAGTCGTTTGAGTATTCAATGTTCCTTCATGGCAAAAGGATCACTACTTGTAAGAAACCCCCCTTTTTCTTTTTAGGAGTCATCAAGTTTTTTGTTTGATCAAGAACACACTTCACCCATGTGGGCCCTGCATGGGGGTGATGAGTGGGCGATTAACCCTTTTCTTGTAAAGCCACCTACACTCTGTAAAAGCTTCCCCCGCTCTGTGGGATTTGGGGGATCCCGTGGGCACTAGTCCCCTTCTTTTGTATTTTTCCTTTATTTAATTCAAGTCCGGGAGAGTAGGCTAAGGCCGAACTTGCTTTATTTAAAAAAAAAATGGAGTTGCTGAACAAAAGAATAGGTCACTCATGGAGATGGCAAGATGTATGGTAAAGACTTAGGATTTACCACATAGTTTCTGGTTGGAGGCTATTACGTATGTAGCATATGTACTGAACAGGTGTCCCACTAAGGCAATGCAATCTATCACTCCATATGAGGCTTGGCATGGCTGCAAGCCATTTGTTGCTCATCTGCATGTTTTTGGTTGTCTGGCATATGCATTAGTGCTTGAACAACATCGCAGAAAATAGGATGATAGAGCAAAAAAATGTATTCTTGTTGGGTACAATTCTGAAAGTAAAGGCTATCGTTTGTACCATCCGTAGACTTAATGCATTCTGGTTAACCACGATGTTGTTTTTGTGGAAGATTCTATTCAGGCATTGTTTCCATGTACTAAGGAGAGATTTGTTAGCTCCAAAGACATGTATAATACTTTGCTGCCTCTTTTACAAGTGGAGAGTGTAGTGTTGGTCCTAATGAGGCAACTTCTCACCCTTTGCAAGTTTCATGTGATGATGCAAATCATTCCATTTTTGATGCAGATTTACATGATGCACTTATTGATGAGACAATTGACATTGAGCAAGCAAAAACTATGCCCAAAAGGCTATTGCAGACCTTGCTTGATAGCAAATTAGATGCAGCCATGTCATATCGTACTGGATCAGGCTTTCATAGTGCCTCTTTTGCATCAAATTGCTATGCTATGGCTCCCTCTAGTCTCTATGATGAGAGGGAACCTATTTTGTTTGATGAAGCACAAAATTTTTAACATTGGATGGCTGCAATGCAATCTGAATATGATTTTATCATGAAAAATGATACCTGGTCTTTATGTGACTTGCCTCCTGGAAAGAAGGCCATTGGCACTAAGTGGATATACAAGCTGAAGTGTAAACCTGATGGAATAGTTGATAGATATAAAGCTAGGCTTGTTGCAAAGGTAATGCATAGGAAAGAGGCATTAATTTTGATGAAACCTTTGCTCTTACTTGCCGAATGACTATTGTTTGTAGCATATGTGCACTTGTAGCTCATCATGGTTTGAATGTACATCAGTTGAACATTAGAACAGCATTTCTAAATGGTGACTTGCATGAAGAAGTGTATGTTTTTCAACCCCTTGGCTTTGTGTAGAAAGGACATGAAAACTAGTTGTGCAGGTTAAAGAAGGCATTATATGGTTTAAAGCAAGCACCACATGCTTGGGATGAGAAGATACTTGCCTATCTCATTGCACATGGTTTTGAGAATAGTCCAACTGAAATCATCATATATGTTAAGTTTGCTAATGATGTGCTTCTAATCATTGTGGTGTATGTTGATGACATGTTGCTCACTAGTCCTCATGACACGCATATTGCTGATTTTAAGACTAATTTGCATGCCTCATTTGAGATGTCTGATTTGGGCCATTTGCATCAGTATTTGGGCAATCAATTTATGCAAGTTGATGGTGGAATGGATTTCTGTCAAATGAAATATATTGACACATTATTGTAGCGTTTTGGCCTTGAAGACTATAATCCTATTGCCACTCCTATGGGGATAGGTTTATGATTGACTCTTCATGATGATGGAGATGGATTTGATGTTGTTCTCTATCAGTAGGCTATTGGATGTTTGATTCACTTATGCATTACTTGTCAGGAGAGCACTAGATTGTGCCCTCTGACTATAGTAGAGAAGATTTTGGAAATACACTTTGGATTATAAGAACACCCATGTAGGCATAACGGTATGAGAATATGTGACTGATACAAGGTGTCTAAAAACTTAGGACTGATAGGTATGAATAACATGACCATAGATGATACAAGACATCCCACAACTCGGGACTGATAGGTTGAAGCAAGATCTCTAGGTTATAAGAACTCCCTTGAGGGATATGAATTGGATACAAGAAATAACTTGAAAAGATCTCGTACTACGCGATTACAACAGGACAAGAAAGGATGTCCATGATACAAGACTAGACAAGACGAGAGCAAGAGAGAAGACTAGAACTTGAACTAGAACGTGAAAGTACTTAGTTGGTGAACACGACCCCTTGAGCTCCCAAGATTGGCATTAACAAGAGTGATTATGAATGTGGCCAACCCCTCCTTATATAGGTTTTCAAGGGTGGTTCCCAAGGGTGGTTGCAGTTGATGATGTCATCAATGATGTCATTGAATAGAAACAAGACCTCTCGGTGTCAGAATTCAATAGATAGACAGTCAATCTTGGGGTTTTGGCATGTTCGAGATGCAATGGAAGCATTGGTTTCCACAAAATCTGATCCAATCATGAGATATAGAAAGTGACATGAACTATGAGGTTCAGGATGGTTTTCTTTGTGTCCATGACATCACCTCCCCCTCAAGCGACGAGTTCCAGGAGTAGCGATTATGTGACTGTGAGATCTTCTAGAACTTGATATGTGGTGCTGGAACATGATGATGATGGATATCCATGATGAAACCTGGAAAGGGTTTGTAGTATATCTAGAACTTGATATATCTTGGTCTTTGTAGAGTTCTTGATATGTGGTACTGGAACATGATGATGATGGATATCCATGATGAAACTGGAAAGGGTTTGTAGTATATATAGGTGCAAAATCAAGTCCATGATTCTCATGATGGGTAGTACTTCTCTTTTGATTCTGATGATGATCCTTCTAATATGGGATGGTGATTCTAGAAGTCCTAATTCCAACTTGCTACCTCTTCTTAGGACATTTGAATACCATATGATCATGATCTCCACAATAAAAGCATAATCCATTGTCTTTTCGATGTTTTCTTTCCTTTTGTGTAAGTCGTCTCATCCTAAGGTTATCCAACTGCATGGGTTCTGATTAAGATTCTTCCAACATATGTTGTTGAGGAACTGAAGTAAGCTTGTATTCTTGATCGTGAATAGAAATCTTCTTCTCTTGCTTTCTCTCAAGCAACCTATTGTCACACTCAATTGCTTGATTCATGAATTCATTCAAAGTATTTACCTTGGGCATGGTTAACATGAGGTCCTTGACATCGTCACGTAAACCCCATCGAAATCGGTCGATAAAATAATCCTCGTGCCATGTGAGATCACAAATGATTTGTCTAAATTTTGATGCATAGGAAGACGTAGGCTTATTTCCTTGATGTAGCTTCCTTAGCTTTGTCTCGCCAATACGTAAACAATTGGTATCTCCAATGAAGATGTGAACTCTCGACTAAAGCCCTTGAAATCATGCAAAATATCCATATCCTTCTCAAGGATAGGTGCAAACCATGAAAGAGCAAGACCACATAATAGAGTTCCTATGAGTTCTACTTGAGAAGCATCATCTAGGTATCTCTCTGGTTGCATCCTTATGAACAGCTTCACTTGTTGCACAAATCCTCAAAATTTTGATCTTGTCCCATCAAATTCCTCAGGCATGCTCACTTTTGGAATTTTCTTCATGTTAGTCGTCATGGGGGTACTTGAAGAAGATTGACTTACAATTATCTACATCTCTTGGATTTGCCTATGAAGTTATGTGACTACATCTTGAATATTCTATTGTTGAATCCTTTGTTGGTTTTCTCATATCTCCTGGACTTGTTGTTGAATGACTTTGAGTGCAGAAAAAAATTCTTCTCGAATAATCTCCATAGTTCCTAGTCTTGATGAAGGTAGTCTTGCCAAATGTCAGGGGAGCACTAGATTATGCCCTCTAACTACAGTAGACAAGATTTTGGAACTACACTTCTGACTACATGAACACCCACGTAGGGAAAATGGTATGAGAATATGTGACTGATACAAGGTGTCCAACAACTCAGGACTCATAGGTATGAATAAGAGGACCAGAGATGATACAAGACGTCCCACAACCCGTGACTGATAGGTTGAAGAAAGATCCCTAGGTTACAAGAAATCCCTTGAGGGATATGAACTGGATACAAGAAATAACTTGAAAATATCTGGTACTACAAGATTACAATAGGACAAGAAAGGATGTGGACGTTACAAGACTAGACAAGACTAGAGCAAGAGACAAGACTAGAACTTGAACTGGAACTTGAAAGTACTTACTTGGTGAACACGACCCCTTGAGCTCCCAAGACTGGCATTAACAAGAGTGATTATTAATGTGGCCAACCCCTCCTTATATAGGTTTTCAAGGGTAGTTCCCAAGGGTAGTTGTAGTTGCTAATGTCATCGATGATATCATCAAATAAAAACAAGACCTTCGGGTGTCAGAATTCAGCAGATTGATAGTTGATCTTGGGGTTTTGGCACATTCTAGACACAATGGAAGCATTGCTCTCCCCAAAATCTGATCCAATCATGAGATATAGAAAGTGAAATGAAATTTGAGGTTTAGCATGGTTTTCTTTGTGTTCATGACATTACTCGACCAAATTTTTAGTTTGCTGTCTCACAGATGAGCAGGTTTATGCATTACCCAAGTGTCAAGCATTGGCCGGCAGTTAAGCACATCTTTCGCTACTTGAGTGGTACCCAGCTACTTGGATTGTTTTATCCGAAGGGGGGATCACTATTTCCAGATTTGCATGCTTTCTTTGATAGTGATTGGGCAGGTTGCTATGACACTCTTGTGTCAACTAGTGGCTTTTGCTTCATGCTTGGTAGCTCATGTATATCTTGGTTGAGCAAGAATGAGCCTCTTGTGGCCTCTTCTAGTTATGAGGCTGAGTATAGGGCAGCTTTTAGAGCTACTATTGAGTGTGTGAGGCTTAGACGCCTTATGGCTGATTTGGGTGTTGGTGAGTCTTCTGCCACCACCATCTTCGCTGACAGTCAGAGCGCATTGGTAGTTGCGAGGAACCCTGTGTTCCATGCTCGCACTAAGCACATTGAGGTGCATTATCATTATGTCAGGGACAGGTTCTGTACTGCAGATATCAACTTGGCATGTGTACCCACACAGCTCCTTGTTCAGACCTTGTTACATGTCTGAACCATCATTGTTATCTACATGTCTGAACCATCATTGTTATCTACATCTAAATCATGATCACACCTAATCATTTTCCACCATACAAGAGGTGGATGCTTTTGAATCACTTGAATGTGCCATAGACTCCAAAACATTGTTCTCGACTTACATAAGCTACTCTATGATGGAATGCATCTCGAACATCTATGAGTGGAAGTAATAATCAACATTTGTTTTTCAACTTTGCCATTTCTTTGTTTGACATTTGACCAATGAGTTGAAGGTTTGGTTCCAAGAGGAATGTTGTTCCATGTAAATGATTATGCATTTGCATTCATCTTTTCTCTACTAATGATACAATATGTGTTTCTTCTCATGATGAACAATGATCAAAGTCTTTTTACTTTTTTAATAGCATATGAAATAATCCAGTTAATGTTCCTTGTCAAAAAGTTATTTGTATTAATGATTCATAAAAGTTCCACAAGGTACAATGATACGAAAACGTTCTTCATGATTATGCCAAAAATGTTATGACCATTAGAGACATAGACTTCAAAGTTGAAACTCAATAAGAAGGATACTTCTCTAGCCGTTGCTCCCATCATAGATCTGCAATCATTTCTACAATTTTTGGCGTGATTTCCAATAATCCAATGAGTAGAATATAAGTTGTTACAAATTGTGTAGCACAGAAGTATGAAGTGCTTCATTGGGAGATTTTGAATGAGAGGGAGAATATGAAAATTGATGCTCTTAGATAAATTTGGCCACATGATTTGCATCTAATAAGATTTTGTTAATGAAAGATAAACTACCTATATCTTTGAATAATAGATTTATTGTATGATTTGTGCATGGAACCCAATTAATGCCTTCATACTTGTTTGGTATTGCAATTCTTGCACGTCAAAAATTAGAAGCATTATCAATCACTATCGCAATGACATTCTTTGGGCTACTCGTGGGAGATATTGCATGTTCATATATCTTTACACATTAGAAGTATCAAATCCTTTCAAAAACATGTTTACCTTTGGACATGTAACCATGATATAAATCAATGGAGCCTTTTGACACCTTGTCCATCCATCTAGTGCTATTGTGCTTCCATACATGGGTACATAATTGAGCACTGCTTGTTTTAAAGAAAGATTCAATATTGTTCTTCGCTTTATCTACATACTCTACTTGCATTTTATTCTAATCTAGCATGGTGAATCCTTTTTGTGTAGTTGACATCAAAGCATCTGTGGAAATGGGATTATGAATAACATTGAAAGGAATGCCACATGCTAAAAATTTTTGTGTCCATTCAAGATGAAGCTCAAGAAAATCTTGCTTTTCAAAAGCTACAAGTATCGTGTTCTATAAATTAGTATGAACAAACACATTATTAGACCCATCATCTCTACTAGATTCACCTGGTCCACTCTTTCTTGACGTATCTAGAGATAATAGGGTAGATATATCTTTATTATTCTCAAAAATAGTCTATGATACTTGGGTACAAATCATCTATTGTCATGGGTACTTGTACTCCTTTTTGGGAGAGAGAGAGAGAGAGATAGAGATAGGCAGAGAGAGAGTAAGAGAGACAAAGAGAGAGAGAGAGAGAAAAAGAGATGCATGGGTTAGAGATGTATGAGGTATGAAGGGAGCAGAGGGCATATGAATTTGCAAGAAGGGGAGAGAGAGAGAGAGAGAGAGAGTGTTAGTCGGCCGCCGGATTCGCAATTGTAAAGTCTACCCTTTTTTCATATTCCGCATGAACCGAAAGTTCATTGCGTAAACGATGTAACCTTTTATATAAATCAATGAAAAAGACACTTTTGGTGACGATCAGTTGGATCACCAGACTATCTGTCTGGGTGATTGATCTGTAACGTTACTGTGGTGTGAGTTTGAGTAATTCTGAGTATTATGATCCCGTTCTTGTCTTGTTGTTTATTAGTACTAATTCGGTAAAGATTATGTTGTGATAATATTCAGAGTAAGTTAAGTGTTGAATTACTGTTTCGCTGAGTGTATTACTGTGAGTCTGTGTACGGTAATGTTTACCGTATGAATCGATTACTGAAGATTCTTAATCTATGTATGAGTCGGTACGCTGTGAGTGAATTGTCATGTGAGTAAGTCTGGCAAGGAAGAACTAGAGTTTTCCATTAGTAAGTTGTATTAGCAGAATCGTTTGGACGAACTGTCTTGTGAGTGAGTTGAGTTGATTTGGGAAAATCAAGTATAGGGCCTCTGTTTAACAGACCCCTTCCACTCCCAAGAATCCGAATAGATGTTTAAACGCGTCTCTGATGCCTAGTACATGTTTAACATTGGCGCCATCTGTGGGAAAGTGGGAGCAGATTGTTGCAACTTAACTATCCGAAAGTAGTAACAGAGTGTTGCAGAGTGATTGAGGAAAGAAAGATTGTGAAGCGATAGTAAGAAAGAGTAGTACGCAAAGTATTGCAAACGTGATATATGCCGATTACTCGTTCCGGTGAGCACCCGAAGTATAGAAGAAACCAACAGTCTTGGGCGATACCTAATTTGCTACGGACGCCTCGAGGCAGTAGAAGCGCAGATAAGTTTAACCCAGTTGTCAAGGAAGTGAAGAACGTTAGTAATGATTCCGGTAGCATTCCGCTAGAACGAACTGCAATTTCGGCAGATTCCGGTGTAATTTTGGTACAGTCTGTCGAAGATATAGTAACTCCAGAGTCTAACAGGATGCAGTATGCAATTAACTTAACACCATCTGGTCAAGATTCGAATTTTTCTGCGGATAGAAGCGAGTTGGCCAAAGAATTCAGTGAAGGTGAAAAAGTACCTTGTTTTGGTGAAAATACGACAAATTTCGGTGATATTTTGGTCCGAGTTACAAACAGTTCACAGTTTTCCGGTGACAGTTTACCATTTCCTGGTGAATCTTCATTCCGATCACCATCATTCAGAGTAAGCTTCCCTACATTTGATATTAAGGAGGAAGGTACCTTATTCAAAGCTGAAATCCGAAAGAGATTGAACGATATTATCAAGCCGGAAAGTGCACAGGCTGACGATACAGATTTCGATGGACAAGAAATTCAACCTCAGAACTCAGGAGATAGTAACAACACAACAGTCAGCACCATGAGTGGGCAACAACAACAACAACAACAGCAGAAGCAGCAGCAACAGCAGCAGCAGCAACAATAACATCCATTTCCACCCCGACCGGTGCCAACATGAGTAACTTACACTAAATTCGGTGGATTTCCAGGTGACCATCTAGATGCTCACGTATGTACCTTTGAGATAAGTTACGCAGTGCTCAATCATCCACCTGATCCAACATATAAAGCTATTGTATTCCAATCCACATTAGTTAATGAAGCAGCCAAATGGCTCACATAATATGACTTTAATCATTTTGTGACTTATGAAGCAGTAAGGGATGCATTTTTACAGAGATTCTGGTTAAAGAAGAACCCGGCCAAAATTTTTGATTACCTGCAGAACAACAAATAGAAGATGCACCAAACTGTGCAGGAATATGCTACGCTGTTTCGCACTCATTTGAGGCAATTACCGCCAGCACATGCCAACCTGCCAGATGATGTTATTACTCAATGGTTTATTAATGGGTTAACTCCGCAGCTCAGACAGATTATGATCATACGCTGTGTGGGAGCTATGACCCTACATGCGGTTACTACAATGGCTTTATAGCTCGAAAATAAGGTTGGAGGTTTTACCGAAGATCTGGAATGGTTGAAGGCCAACAAGAATGTTGTAGAAGATCTAGCTAGGCAGATGTACTGCACCACGTGCAAGAATTCAGGGCATGCCAGTGCCACTTGTGCCCTCAACCAGTTGTTTTGCGCTATCTACAATACGACCGGACATTCCACCGAAAACTGTGCATACAACGCCAAAGTGCAGGGAACAGCAACAGTAAATGCTATTATACAGGAACCGGGACAGCCTGCCACTAACTATGTACCTCCTCAGATGAGAAACAATCAGCCGCAAGGGTACAAAAATTATCGAGGCCAGAGGAATACAAACTTCAATGCAAATCGCTGGCAGGTACGACCATCACAGGAAGCAGCTAATTTGCCATCACCTCGCTGCCATTTTTGCGGTGAGTTTAGTCATATCAGAAGATTCTGTAAAGATGCAGCTGAATATGATCAGAGGAAGAAAGAACATCAAAACCCGATGAAAAATATGGTTCATATCACACCAATCGAAACACAAGCTGTAGTAGTTCAAACTAGATCCAGTAAGTCACTGCAACTAGTAGCTGAAATATTTGAACCAAGCATCCGAGAACAGCAAAGAATGTATGATAAAGCTAGTTAGTGGACCACCACAGAACCTAGAGTGTTCCTAGATCCTATTCCGGTGACACAATTTCTGATGTCAAAGGAAACTGCACAAGAGCAAGAGTCAATCCCAGTAACCGATACATCGTCTTCAAAATCCGTGAAAAGTCCAAATCAAGCAGATCAAGCATGGGAAATTTTAGCTAAAGCATCCATTACTCTCGCTCTTGGCCAGTTACTTGCATTAGTACCAGGAGTTCGGCAACAGTTTCAGCAACAGTTCAGTCGTGAGTCTGCCTGCATTCTAGCAACAGCAACGGTACATACCGGAAACTGACTCTACGGTGGATCATTTGGTCCCATTAATTACGGTATGGTACAAAATTCATAAGATTAATCAAGTACTAATTGATCGAGCTTCTGGTGTAAATCTAGCCACTGCAGCACTTTGTAAAAAGTTAGGATGGACGAAAGTTGAACCTGTTTAGTTTTTTGTTAGAATGGCCGACCACTCCAGAGTCCACCCCGTAGGACTTGTAAGGAATGTACGGATAACTTTGCAGGGTACAACTTTTAAGATGACTTTCGTAGTTTTAGAACTACCAGAGTCTAGTCTTGATTATAACCTTCTTTTCGGCCGTCCTTGGTTGAAACAAGCTAAAGTCATACAGGATTGGTCTACGCAAGAACTTACTTTTAAGGACAACAACCGTAAATATGTTGTCAAGTTAGATGCTATTCAGCCTTGTGAGTTACATGCTAGACCTTATGTCGCAGAACCATTCCACATGTTGGATGGTTTATCCGATGATGAAGAAGAAGAATTTTTGAAGAGTAACATTGATTTGATTTCCTTAGGCACTGTTGATCTACAATCTGTTGTAGATAACTGGAGTCTAGTAGCATGTACGGTGATGCCTATAACTGAAAGGGTAGAAACAGAAGATAATGATGCTCCGGATGCAGCCACTTTGCAAGAAATGCTACAGCCTGATGATGGTCCAGTAAAGCCTAGTCAATTTTATGTTCCAGAAGATCAGTTGAAAACCTATAATTTAGGAGATGAAGTAAATCAACGACCTGTCAAGATTAAGGAAGGACTGTCTGACGAGTTTCAAATAGACTTGATCCAGCTTCTTCGTGAGTATTCAGATGTTTTTGCATGGGATTACCGTGATATGAAGGGTTTGGATCCTCGTCTCTATCAACATAGGGTCATGCTGAAACCAGAAGCTAAGCCAATCAAACAACCCATCTACCGAATGAATCCTAACTATGCAGCACAGGTAAAGGTAGAGCTTGATAGGTTATTAAAAGTTGGATTCATCGTACCAGTAGAACATGCCGAATTGATATCTCCAATTGTTATTGTTCCTAAGAAAAACAAGCAATTACGAATATGTGTGGATTATCGGAAACTCAACGCAGCTACAGTGCCTGATCCGTTTCCTCTACCATTTCTTGACACAATGCTTGACAGAGTAGCAGGACATGAAATGTACTCATTCTTAGATGGATACAGTGGGTATAATCAGGTCAGAATGGTTGAGCAAGATATACCGAAAACCGCTTTTATCACCAATTGGGATGTTTTTGCTTGCACAATTATGTGGTTTGGATTAAGAAATGCTCCTAGCACTTTTCAACGATGTATGCAGGAAATATTCTCCCCTTATCTTACTTCTTTTATGCAAGTATATCTTGATTATTTCTCTTTATTTGGTAAGATGGTAGCACACCTATATCATTTACGGTGTTGCTTTGAGAAATGCGGAGAATATCGACTCTGCCTAAACCCCAACAAATCTGTTTTTACGGTTTCTTGTGGTAAGCTCCTTGGCCATATTGTATCTGCATAGGGGATTCAAGTTGATCCAGATAAAGTTGCAGCTGTGTTAGAAGCACATGTACCTACTACGCCAAAGGAAGTAATGCACTTCATGGGTCAAGTGAGATGGCATGGTCGTCATTTACGATGGCTCGCTCATTTAGCCATTCCACTCAATCGTTTAATCTCAAGTACTCCTAAACAGTTTGATTGGACTCAGGAATGTCAAATTACTTTTGATCGACTAAAAGGATTATTAACACAGGTCCCAATTTTACAACCTCCTGATTGAAAACGCCCATTTCATGTTTTTGTAGATGCATCAGATATCGCAATTGGAAGTGTCATAATGCAACAAACTGATAAGTGGTTTCGGCCTATTTACTATGCAAGTAGAAGGCTTGCTCCTGCCGAAAAGAATTATTCAGTCACTGAAAGAGAATGTCTTGGTTTGGTAGATTCTGTAAAGAAATTTCGGCACTATTTACTAGGCCGTAAATTTATCTTTCATGTAGACCATGCTGCGTTAGTGTATCTGGTTCGGCAGCAACACTTAGGGGGTCGTATAGCGCGTTGGGTTCTACTTTTACAAGAGTTTGATTAGGAAGTAATTCATGGACCCAGAACTGCACATGCATTAGCAAATTTCCTTTCTAGGTTGGATTTCGATGAAGCTCCGATCGGTGTTGATGACACCACACCTACAATTTATATTGCTAACCCTACTAATGATGAATCTGCAGAATCCTCTGTGACACTTAATTACTATAATCAGCTATTAACTTTTCTTACTGATGGATATCTTCCTGCTCAGACTTCTCTTGCAATGCGTAGGAAAATTACAGTTTACATTCGCAGATTCTAGTTAATTGCTAGAGAATTGTACTATATGGATCACACTGGAGTTTTACTTCGTTGTATTCCTCCACATGAAGTAAACTCAGTTATAGCTCTGGCACATTCAATACCTTCCGGTGGACATTTTGCAGCAGATTTAACGCACCGGAAAATTCTATAGAGTGGACTTTGGTGGCCTACTTTGTACAGGGATGTATCTCAGTTTATCAAAACCTGTGACAATTGTCAGAGATCTGGTCAGCCGTTACAACACCACTTCTTCCCTCTTAACATGTCTTACCTTTAGAACCTTTCCAAAAGTGGGGCCTTGACTTTATTGGGCCAATTACACCTCCAACCATACTCGGTCATAATCGTTATATTCTGACATGTACAGATTATGCTACCAGATGGGCAAAAGCTTGGGCTTTACAGTCTGCTACAGCTATTTCGGTGGCAAAGTGCCTAATGAAAGATGTATTTCCAAGATTTGGATTACCTTTGGAACTTGTGACAGATCAAGGCACGCATTTTGTTAACAATTTAATGAAAGTACTCACACACTCTTTTCAAATTATGCATAAGTTAAGTTCACCGTATTATCCTCGTGCAAATGGCTTAGCTGAATTTGTTAAATATGCTTCGTAAACTAATTCTGGAATCACCGAAAAGATAGGATCAACTGTTACTTGCAGTATTATGGGCATACCGGACTACATACAAGGTAGCAACAGGACTAACCCCTTTCAAACTAGCTTACCACTACAAGGAATACGGGCATATAGCGACGGTTAAGGCGACAGAATTTCGTCGCTATAAAATTGCAACCTGCGTCGGAATTAGCGTCCGGCACGGACCGTCGATTAGACGATGCAAAAAATGACGGTATTTGCAACTTGGATTGCGACGCTCCCGTACAACGTCGCTTAAATGACGCTTGTTAAAGGCGTCGCTTAAGCGACGCTTTTTTGCGTCGCATAAGCGACGCTAAAGAAATGTCGCTTATACGACGACGAATAGCATCGCTTATGTGACGATCTATTGACGGACAAAAATTAAAACATTGGAGGCTCTGCAATCGGCATTTTCACGCATCCGATCGAAGAGCTCTCCAATGTTCGCAATTGCGCTGCGCTTATGAGCTGGAGCATGTATATGCAGAATTGTTGTTTTGCTTAAGCTCTCTGTTATTGTCTCCCTCTGTCTTTGTTTATCTCTTTCTACATCTTTCTCTCTTTGAATTCTCTCTCTCTCTAGATCTCTCTCTTTCTCTCTAGATCTCTCTCTCTCTAGATCTCTCTCCCTCTCTCTAGATCTCTCTCTCTAGATCTCTCTCTCTCTAGATCTCTCTCTCTCTAGATCTCTCTCTCTCTCTCTCTCTCTCTCTCTCTCTCTCTCTCTCTCTCTCTCTCTCTCTCTCTCTCTCTCTCTCTCTCTCTCTCTCTCTCTTTTCTCTCTTTATTGCAGGTAATTCAAGAAGCTAACCACGCAAAAACTATGGCTAACAATTGTAAGTACAATTTCTATTATTTGTAGATAATTTCAATTGTGTTATTTTCATTACATACCATACTCACACTTATTGATATGCACTCATACACTTATACATGATGAAGATGCACACACACATGCATATACCTACATATACACATATACATGCACATTCACACACATACACATAGAGTTATACATATACACACACATACACAAGAACATGCACATATTGATACATACATATACACTTATACATGCACATGCATATACATACATATACGCACACATACACATGCACATACATACATATACACACACATACATATACACTTAGGTACCCACAGATGAATGAATTATATAATTAAAGTATTAAAACACATATACACATGCACACACACATGCACATACCTACATATACACATATACATGCACATACACACACATACACATAGATTTATACATATACATTTATATAAATATACACACACATACACATGCACATGCACATACTCATACACACATATACACTTATACATGCACATGCACATACATACATATACACACACATACACATGCACATACATATATATACACACACATACATATACACTTAGGTACACACATATGAATGAATTATATAATTAAAGTATTAAAACACATATACACATGCACACACACATGCACATACCTACATATACACATATACATGCACATACACACACATACACATAGAGTTATACATATACATGCATATACATATACACACACATACACATGCACATGCACATACTCATACACACATATACACTTATACATGCACATGCACATACATACATATACACACACATACACATGCACATACATATATATACACACACATACATATACACTTAGCTACACACATATGAATGAATTATATAATTAAAGTATTAAAACACACATACACATGCACACACACATGCACATACCCACATATACAGATATACATGCACATACACACACATACACATAGAGTTATACATATACATGCATATACATATACACACACATACACATGCACATGCACATACTCATACACACATATACACTTATACATGCACATGCACATACATACATATACACACACATACACATGCACATACATATATATACACACACATACATATACACTTAGGTACACACATATGAATGAATTATATAATTAAAGTATTAAAACACATATACACATGCACACACACATGCACATACCTACATATACACATACACATAGAGTTATACATATACATGCATATACATATACACACACATACACATGCACATGCACATACTCATACACACATATACACTTATACATGCACATGCACATACATACATATACACACACATACACATGCACATACATATATATACACACACATACATATACACTTAGGTGCACACATATGAATGAATTATATAATTAAAGTATTAAAACACATATACACATGCACACACACATGCACATACCTACATATACACATATACATGCACATACACACACATACACATAGAGTTATACATATACATGCATATACATATACACACATATACACATGCACATGCACATACTCATACACACATATACACTTATACATGCACATGCACATACATACATATACACACACATACACATGCACATACATACATATACACACACATACATATACACTTAGTTACACACATATGAATGAATTATATAATTAAAGTATTAAAACACATATACACATGCACACACACATGCACATACCTACATATACACATATACATGCACATACACACACATACACATAGAGTTATACATATACATGCATATACATATACACACATATACACATGCACATGCACATACTCATACACACATATACACTTATACATGCACATGCACATACATACATATACACACACATACACATGCACATACATACATATACACACACATACATATACACTTAGGTACACACATATGAATGAATTATATAATTAAAGTATTAAAACACATGCTTAATATAAACAATAATAGCAATCAATAGAACAAAACTCTTCATTACTTAATACCATACACGCAATTCAAAACATAACTGAAATGAGAAATATATAGATAAAAAATATATATATATATATCAATGTAAATACATATAATCCAATGTCATAATCAACTAAAATCCTAATCATCATCATCATGATCATCATCATCATCAGCAATATCATGATCATCCTGATCTTCCTCATCCTCATCGTCATGATCACCCTGTGACGATCGAGATCGTCCCTCCTGTGTTTGTCTCTCCACCTCATCCATATTTGTCTCCCCATAATACTCCTATATTACATATAACAAACATAAATCAATAAAATAATTAAAACATTCATAACAACAAAATAATTATATAAAATTTAAAAATACTCACAAAGGCATCAGGATGATCTTGTATATACTTGCCCAAACGCCGATATCCAAAATGTGTAGCATACTCGATCTCGTGTTTCGTAGGATATCGGCCATAATCCTTTCGCTGCAATGAAACAAATAAAAAACATTAGTTGCTTGCATTTTAACTAAAATAAAAAATATACTCACAATAACACATATACTTACAAACGTAGCTACAAAACCATTATGGCCCATTTGGCCTAAGTGCGATGTGTGGCCCGACTCCACTCTCTTCTTTGCAGCAGCCTGTTTATTCAAGAAAAAAAATACATAAATTAAATGTAAAAAATTACTAAAATATCTAAAAATTATAAATATAAACTATTAATTTGTGTACCTTCTCCTGAGGAAACGACTCCTGAAGACGTAGCTGTCTACGAAAAATCTACCATGACTCAGGTGGTATGTTAGCTCGCCTCTTATTTTTTTCGACCAATCAATATCTCCTGTTAATTTAATCTCAAACAGAAAAAAAAGTCAGAATACATACACATATATACACACACATACACATACACATACACATACCCACATACACATATACATGCAAACATATACGCATGCATATATGTATATATATACACATATACATACATATAACATAAACACACATATACATATCCACATATATACGTACACACACATGCATGCATATACACTCATTCATACAAAATACATGCATTTATCCCACAATAATATGTAGTTGTGTATATGTGAATATGTGTGTATGTATAAATGTGTATATGTGAATATGTGTGTATGTGTAAATATGTATATGTGAATTTTTTATTTATGTAGATAATCAAATTATTAATATCAAATGCCATTATTTGTAGATTCTGATCAATCAGATGGAACTCCACCACCGTCTCCTCATCGTGCAACGACTTTATACTGTAAGTATACGAAATATTTAATTTTAACTATATTTGATGGATACATAACTTATATTTTTTTTTATGTTTCTTATGATGTGCAGATTCTGATCAATTAGAGGGTACTCCACCACCTCCTACCCATGCAACGACTTCACATGTGTCCTCCGATAGGAATTATGATGAATTTTTACTATCAAGAGCATATTATATGTTGGTGTAACTCTTGTTATGGCACGTATTGAAGACCACGATTGGAATGTATTCAACATGAGGCAGAGTATGGTACTTTTGAGCATGCACCATCACCTAGTCAACGTGATAATGCTTGGGTATGTATTTTCTATATATATTAATGTCATTATTTTATTTAAAAACCATGTATAGAATCAAATTATTATTGATACACAGGAATACTTGCTCGATGATGATGATGATGATGATTTTTCTCATACTGTTAATATACCTCGTACACGTCATGGACTTGCTGTTCATCAATTACAAGCAGAGGTTTCTAGAAATCCTCTACCTCCTGGTTTAGAGAATGAAGCGGCAGGAGATTATCCATTGCCAGCTCGTGATCGCTCTTTAGTACAAACATATGATAGAAGAAGATATGGAGGATGGAATAGAGGACCACTTCCTTTAGATGGAGAGGTTTTCAACTTTTGGGGTAATCGCTATATGATTGCTCCATCCACTATTACTAATGTTGGTCGTGGTCTCTTTATTGTAGAGGATTTGTAGGTGCCTCCGAATTCTGAATTCACTCTTATGTCATTTTGTGGTCCTATATATGGATGGGGAGATTGGCATCGACTTTCACGTTATGTTCAAAGCATGAGTACTTATGGAATATGCTTGAACGCAGCATCCCTTACTAGTAGAAGGATTTTACATGCAGAAAATGAAAGATTATATATTGATGGAAGACCTTACACACATGGAAATATAGCAGGTTTAATAAATAGTAGTCGAGGGTTACATAATAGTTCAAGGACTAATTGCACATTTGAGGAGCGTGAAAATAGTCATGAATCACCATACATGAGTAGAGATGTATCAAGATACATAGTTGTCAATGATATTACTACATTACATGCTGGTGATGAACTATTAGTGAATTATGGATGGCGTAGACCTCCAAGAGCACCTTTTAGCTAGAGAGAATAAAAATTTTCTATCCATATTTAATAAGTTATATACTTAATTTTATATTTGAAGTTTAATTTTTATTCATTTATGGAATACTAATGAATTTTATTCATATGTGTAGATTCCAATGTATGATGTTGATGATATTCGTCCACAGCATTCACAATTACCAGTAAGACCTCATTTATCAGAAGCTTCCATGAGGAGGCTACACAAAACTAAGCCTGTGCAATATGCAAAGTTGAAAGATCTATATTCAAAAGATGATAAAGTACAAGATTTGTGTGACAATGATGAAGATGATGGCATGGCAGATTTTATTGAGGATTGGTATCAAAATGACAGTGAGAGCATGGATATTTCTAAAAATCAGAAATATCTTCAAGAGGAATGTCTAAAGCATGTATATGAAGGAAGTCGTTTGACACGACTAAATGCGAGCTTACTTATTCTCAACCTTCAAAATCGTTTTGGATGGATTAATGTATCTGTTTCGACACTATTAAGGTATAAATTTCAATTTTCTATCTATTTATATATATATATATATATATATATATATATATATATATATATATATATATATATATATATATATATATATATATATATATATGCAGGTTTTTATTGTTACTTTAGATAAGGTAAGAACAAGAACTTGAATTGAATGGAAACTTTTTGTCCACGCATCTTTTAAAACTATTAATGCATCTTTCCAAAGATTCGCAATGGTGACCTGGATGAGTCGCATGCACAGAGGTTACTCAAGAGACAGCAATCTGATTATAATGGAGTAGTCCACTTTGTATCCTAAAGTTCAGATGCTCATCATTGACATGCAAGAGGTTTACTGCATACCCGAGAAATCCTGCTCTATCTTGAGTAAGCTCTGTGCATGCGATTCATCCAGGTCACCATTATATGAACATATGTGTGAATTGACACGATACGATTGTTTTGCGTAAATATTTTGAAAGATGCATTAATAGTTTTAAAAGATGCGCGGACAAAAAGTATCTATTCAATTCAAGTTCTTGTTCTTACCTTATCTAAAGTAAGAATAAAAACCTGCATGTATATATGTTTATATATTTATTTACCTTTTTTAATATATCTTTTTTTGATAAACTTACAGGTTATTATCTGTAGAAGTTTTTACCAAGTCAGAATATTCTTCCTACCTCACATGATGAAATGAAGAAGATAATCAACAATCTTGGTATAGATTATCAATGTATACATGCATGTTCTAACGATTGTATTTTATATAGAGGTGAATATGCAGACTCTTTGACATGTCCCAAATGTCAATCTCCTCGATATAAGAGTGAAGAAGGTAAAATCCCGAAAAAGGTATTGAGACATTTTCCATTGGCTCCACGGATTAGACATATGTTTCAAAGCCCCGAATTATCAAAGCTTTTGACTTGGGGACATGATCACAAAAGTACTGATGGAATAATCAGAATTCCTCATGATAGTGTTGCTTTTCAGCATATTGATTCTACATGGCCTGAATTTGCACAAAATCCACAGAATCTAAAGTTAGGAGTTGCATTAGATGGGGTTAATCCATTCTCCATGAAATCCAGTAAATGGTCAACATGGCCAGTGGTAGTCATAAACTACAATCTTGCGCCATATCTTAGCATTAGAAAGGAACATTTAATGCTTTCACTTTTAATCCCAGGCAAAAGACAAGTTAAACATATGAATGTATATCTTGCTCCTCTCATTGACGATCTTCAAGAGTTATGGAGAGGTTTTAATGTCATTGATGTATCGAAAAGCATCAATGAAAGACATATTACGATTTGTGGTATTGTGGCTTGGACTATTCACGATTTTCCTGGATATGGCGTTTGTTCAGGTATTGATGTAATTTTTTTATTCAATATGCATGTAAATAAATATGATTTAATCTAATTATATTTTTATCATTTTCCATGATGCAGGAATATCTACTAAGGGTTATAAAGCTTGTCCATATTGTGGTGATTGGTTGAGATCAATCTATAGTAAGAATCTCAACAAAAATATTTATCTTTGACATCGATGATTCTTGCCTGATGATCATCCATTAAGATCTAAAAGAGAAGCGATACATTTTAATGGAAAGCTTGAAACAGGCCAGTATCCAAAACCTATGACGCCTATGGATTGGTATAAAAAATGGAAAGATGGACCTCTGATAGATCCAGAAGCAGAAATCTTCAGTGATGATTCAAATAATGAGTATGTGAACAGAGGTAAAGGGAAATTGGCACTCGCAAAGAACATATCAATATGGTATTCTTTGGAGTATTGGAAAGAGTTAAAAGTATGTCATCTTCTTGATCCTATTCATATATTCAAAAATATTGGTTATTCACTATGGCAGCATCTTCTTGGACTAAAAGATACCACATCATCAAGGAATGATTTGAAAGATCAAAAATCCAAACCAAAGTTATGGGCATTTTTTGATAGACATCGACAAGAAACGACTTATGCATCTGCTCCTTGGGTACTTAAAACAAAAGAGATACAGACTATCAACAATAGAATTCAATTGATCAAGACTCCTACAGGATATGGAGCATCGTTTCAAAACATGTTTACTATGGATGATAAGAGCTTATCTGGGTTAAAGACCCATGACTCGCATAACTTTTTGAAACATATTTTACCTTTGGTTATCGATGGATGTACAACGAAAGGAGTACGAAATGTCATCTATCGTCTTGGATCACTTATAAGGTAATTATGATACTTTTATATTTAATATGTATGAATATTGGATATCTTTTATTTTTTAATTTACAATGTTTTTATGATTTGTATAGGTGGATTACATCCAAAGAGATCGATAAAAATTCGATCCCACAAAAAAAACGTGAATGCAAAGAGCTACTATGTTTGATGGAAAAAGAACTTCCTACTTCATTTTTTGATATTCAAGTTCATTTACTAGTCCATCTTGTAGATGAGATAGAGATTGCTGGTGTTGTCAACACTCGATGGATGTTTTGGGTCGAGTGATTTATGGGAATACTAAAAGGTTACGTGCGACAAAGAGCAAAACCAGAAGGATCCATGGCAAAGGGTTGGATGCTTGAAGAGTGCATGTATTACGTTAGTGAGTACCTTGAAAGGGTTCATGAAGAAGCTCCACGTGCATGGACCAACGAGTCTTCTTCAAAAATAACAGATGAGGTATTATCAGGTAAGGGGGTTCCATTCTTATTTACATTTCAAGAAAAAAATGATGTTTCTACTTTTGTAGCATATAATAGCAAATGCATGCAAGCATTTCTTAGCGAGTACGAGGAACTTCAAAGTCTTCAAAGTAAAAGGCGAAAAAACAAAAGATCTAGACGTAATCTCGATAATAATGAGATTACAGATATCCCTTCTTTCACGGATTGGCTATATAGTCGTTTGCAACGCGCCAACGCAAATAATGAAGAAATCTCAGATGAGCAAAGAGAGTTAATGATAGGTTGTGAACAAAAGATAATTTTATTAAAATATATATTTTATTTTTTTCATATATGTATGTTAGTTTCTATTTACTAATTGAATTTATTTTGCAGGCTCGAATGTTCACTAATATGTGGGCTTTTGGACAGCATATTAGAATCAAAGCCATTGATTCTTTCCGTAAAACAGAGGATTCTAGTATTGTTGCTTGTTTCAAGCAACTATCACGTGCTAGCTCAAAAGACACGAACCTCATAGATAGCAAACTTGGTTACGTAGGAACTATTGTTGGTATCTACGAAATTTCATTTCGTACATTCAAACAGGTAGAAAAAAGTTTATATATATTTTTTTAGAGTTAGTTATTTTTTTAAGCACCTAATAATGGGACGTTTTTGTTGTTATATATTTTGATAGGTCATTTTGAAGGTTGACTGGTAGAGTGGAGTATAAAGGTAGTAGTTCTACAATAAGAAAGGAATTATCTGGGTTTTGGGCAATTGATTCTTCCAAGGTAATGCGATCTACTAAAGAACCATATATTCTTCCTAGGCATATTGAACAAGCATTTCTTTATAAAAACCCAGATGCTCATCCTTGGTGGCAAGTCATTCATGTGCAACCTAGAGGTAGGTCATTGTTTGAACAGTTTATTGTTAGAGAGATTGAAGAAAGTCCTCTTGATGATTCAACATCAGATACTGATACATCAACATCTGGAATAGAAATTAGACTCATTATACGTGATAATGATACTAAACTTTTTGATGAAGAGGATAATTCTCTACATGCTGATTCTACTGATGAGGAAGAGCAATTACCAGAAATAGATATTAATCCACCAATAGATGATGTGATTCATGAGAACATAGATTTAACAATAGAAGAAATAAATGAAATCAATAAGGATAATGAAGATGAGACTATATTTATGTCTTACCAAAATGATGGCAATAATGAAAACATATGAGCAGATTAGATAGTAACTTGAAGCTTCTGAATGGATATCAGATAATAGGTTTTTTTTATTAACTTGAATAACGATGAATCCTACTAGAGAGATGAAATCATGTTCTTCTAAGTTAGAACATGAAGCTCGGGGGTATGCCTAATTATTTTATATATAGCTTTATCTTCGAGGAGTAAATTTTTATCATGTATGTATGCATATGTGTGTGTATTCATGTGCATTATATGTATACATATATTAGTATGCATATATATGTATTTCATGTATATGTATGTGTTTGCATGTGTGTGATATATGTATACATGTGTTAAATATGCATATGTGTATATATGCATATGCATTTATGTAAAATATTCATGTATTCATGTACGTAATATATGCAAGTGTTTATAATTGTGTACATGTATATATGTATATGTGTCTATGTGTAAATATGTACATGTAAATATGTACATGTAAATATGTATGCATGTATATATATGTTTATGTGTGCATGTAGGCATGTACATGTATGTGTAAATATGTACATGTAAATATGTTAGTATGTATGTATATATTTATGTGTGCATTTAGGCATGTATGTGTGATGCATAATATATCTACTCCATTTTATATTTATGTATCCTATCTACATGATGTGTATATATCTTTACATATATTATGATCTTCGTTGATTCGAGTAGCTATATATAGAGGCATAAGGTTGGGAGGAGAGACATCTCTCTAGTAGGACGTCGGAGGTGTACATATACTTCAAACATATGGCTAAAAGGTTGAATTAGAGTTTTTAAATTAGGGATTTCAAAACCCTAATATCGAGATTAGTGTTCTCTTTCTCTCTCTCTCTCTCTCTCTCTCTCTCTCTCTCTCTCTCTCATATACATACATACCGTGCATTGTCAGGACGATGCGCCATAAGTGTTCGCATCTCTTTTAAACACCATTTAAGAGACCACCCTGTCCCAAACTCCGTCTCAAGTGAACTGAGCACGTACTTTTTATCCCTCTCATCATGCTCACTACAAAAATAAAAAACATAATATAAATAAAACATAAGATATATATTTCAATTTATATGTAAAACTTTTACTTACTTCCACGGTAAGTGGATAAAGCGCAGGTAAGAGTCGCATAGTGCGCGCATTCTCCTCTTGAACTCCAATCCATTTCCTATGTATACAATATTCCCCTCTAGCTCTATGTCGCACTCTAGTCAACATGCCTATGCATGTCCTCATAGGCAACGTCTCTGCTCTGCTATCACGTGTTGGAGGTGGTATAGGTGTCCTGAAAATAGATAGATAGAAATAAATAAAAATATGTGCTATAATATCATTAAAAAAGTTTATGAAAAAAAACATACCTATGAGCAGATAGCTCTGCTCCTGCGTGTGGAGCCGCAGAAGAGCCCTCGTCTGATCGCGTAAGCATCTGGATCATATAATCCAGCTCCTCATCAGACATCTCTGCGTAGTCTCGCATTATGGCCCCTAGAGTATCTCACGGAACTCTTGCTCTCATAAGACTTTTATGAGAGTGAGTTTCGCCTTTCTCTCTCTACTGTGATCCATAATACCTAACATATAAAACAAAATGGTTAGAAATCAATATATATATACGTGTATGTGTGTGTATGCATGTGTATGTGTGTGTATGCATGTGTATGTGTGTAAGTGTCTATGTGTGTTTGTGTGTGTGTATATGTGTGTGGGTATATGTGTATGTGTGTGTCTATGTGTATGTGTGTGTGTCTATGAGTGTGCATGTGTTTATGTGTATGTATGTATCTATGTGTGTGTATGTGTCTATGTGTGTATGTGTATGCATGTATGTATGCATATATGTGTGTATGCATGTGTATGTGTGTGTATGCATCATTATGTGTGTATGTGTCTATGTGTGTATGTGTGTATGTATATGTGTGTGTTGTCTATGTGTATGTGTGTGTGTCTATGAGTGTGTATGTGTTAATGCATATGTACATATCTATGTGTGTGTATGTGTATGTGTATGCATGTATGTATGCATATGTGTGTGTATGCATATGTATGTGTGTGTATGCATCATTATGTGTGTCTATGTATGCATGTGTATGTATGTATGCATCATTACGTTGTCGGGATGAAATCCCGCAGGGAGTGTGCATTGTTTTTTTTCAAAGTTCATAGATTTTATGAGATTTGTGTGATGTTTTGATCTAAAGAGGATACATTTCATGCATGATTTGACTGATTTGATTGCCTGTGTGATAACAAACCATGTTAGAGATGTGCGTTAGACCTGTGTGTAAACGAAACTGACATTAGATCCATGAAAACCTTATGTTTGACCCTTGAAACTGACTGAAAATGAGGGTTTATCCCATGAAAAATGAACTCAAACCCTTGGAGTTTAGGCGAAATTGCAAATAAACCATTAAATTGGCGAGCTTGAGATAATTGTGACCAAATCCTGATTTTTCTGACCAAAAATCCTAGGTCGGACCCTTGGAATTGGCGTTTATCCTAGCCCAAACCCTTAGACTAATTAACCCTGTATATAGTGTGAAACCAAAACATTAATTTAGGAAAAATAAAAAGGATAATAATCAAAAATATAATCAAGAGATGGGATTTTCCAAGAATAGTAAGTGAACATGCATGGTCGTCTGAAATTGGAAAGTTGAGTAAGGAGGTTAGAAGATTCTAGAGAAGTCATAGACAGGGGGAAACCTATAAATAGGTCTTTACACATCATTTATTTCTCCCCGTTGAACTTCTTGGCAGTGTGGAGGTGATCGCAATCCGGGTGGATCGGGTCCGGTCGTGGCACACACAGGGTGTATGAAGCTAATGAATGTTGGAAGGTTTAAGGACATGAAAGTGAAATTAATGTTGAGTATGGAGAAGAGAGAGATGTTGAAATGATTATGGGAATAGGAATGTAGGAGTGCAAGTTAGATTTATGAACATGAATGATAAGAATGAAAGAGAACCATACATACGAATGAAATTTGGAAGGAAGAATGGTCCATTGAAGGAGCTTCTTAAACACTTCCTAATTCCAATCCATATGCATAGTCTTCTTTGGATGATATGTATGCATGACGAGAATAGATGGAACCCTTACACATAAACCAGTTTCGAAAGGAAGAATGGTCCAATATTGAAGCTTCTTATACACTTTCAGAAACTAATCAATATGTATGGGTATGTATGGATTATATGCATGCAAGTGAATTATGATGATAGAGTTTACTCACTAGCTCAAAGAAACATCCTCACTGGTTCAACGCAATACTGCGGAGCCTTCTCACACATAGAAGAAATAGAAGACATGTAAAAATACTTAAGAGACTGAGAGAGGAGACAAGAGACAAGTGACAAGTGACATGAATTAAAAGAATTTGAATTAAGTTACATGTAAAATATCGTCGTGGTACGTCATGCTAAGCAGTCTACTGATCAAAGGTGGTTCCGACCCTCAAACCATGACAGTTCAACCGAATGTCACACGTAAGAAGGTGAGTTCCACTCCAGTGACCCTATGTCTGTCTAGGCTCGTAACGTCTAACTAAAGAAGTCTAAGACTCATTAAAATCAGCTCTAACTCACTCACACGCTCCACCGAGGGTGAGTCAAGATAGAGATGCTGGTTTCAAGAGCCTATCCTAAATAGGAGTTCTAACTTAAATTTGAAACTAGGTTCTATACTCATACTAGCTCACCTTGGATCCTCACTCGCTCAACCGAGGGTGATCGTCTCAAGGAAACCGTAAGCTAGCATGAGCCCTATGGATGCCTAACAATGATGCTCTAGGAGTTTGGAGGGGGGTTTATATAGTTTTTTGAATGAATTTGGGTCCTTGGATCTAGAGAAATCAACTCTCAACTCTAGGATCACTACTTTTGATTACAACCATTTGATTAATCAAATCAATGGCTTGGAATTGTTCTTTCTATCAAATCTAGTGTAAAGGAGTGAAATTTAGGCGCCCTCATTCTCCACCATTGGATCTGGGGATGATCTGGACCGTCGGATCAGTGCTGACATCAATTCGGATAAGATAAGCCACTATTTTTGGAGAAATGCTGCATTATTGATCTTTGATTGTAAAAAAGGTCTTCTTTTATGGAAAAAATTCGTGGATCCTCCTTCCTTTATGCTTTAGTGCATCTCCACCCTTGAATATGAGCTCATCTTGACCGTACAACATGGTTCAATCATATTTTGACATGTGGCAGACATTCAAGCCTTCAATTTTCTTAAACTAGAAAACTGCGGTGATCCTGAAAACTGGACTTTGTACTCTTTGACCCTCCAAATAGGCTTTGATGAAGATGAAACATTGTAGGACTATGTTTCCAAAGATCTCCTTTAGGAATATGCAGAAAAAACTCCCATCTGAATCTAACTTGTACAAGTTTGACTACATTTGGAAGCTTGCAAGGTGGCATTAAGGTGTCTAGGAAGCTCGGATAGCCTTGAAACTTTATACAAATATGTAGCCACATATGGTCTTTATACATGCCAAACCATATGGCTAACATAATTTTCTATACAAGAATTTGTAGGGTCAAACTAGAAAAATTACATTTTTACAAAATGAACATAGCATATCAATGTGCTACAAAATCCATTTTCTGCTGAAATTTGGGCTATAGACTGCCTTTGACAATCTTTACAAGTATATGGATTTTCATCTAATTTGGTGACAATGAAATTTTTGCCCTAATTTCCCAACTTTGACCAGCTTTGACCAGCTTTGACCGCTACCATGGACTTTCTTGATTTCTTTGAAACTTTGTATGTGACCTTCCTTTGACATCCTTGATGCATCCTCGACTTCTCGGGGAATTCTGGCTACCTTCACCAAATATGTTTTTTGTAGGCCTTCACAAGTGAGAGAGGAGAGAAAATCTCGACGACATTCGCCCCCACTAAACCTGCGATTCCTCCGGAAGCGCCACTCTAGCATCTCTGAAAAACAAAATGTTCCAGGCATCAAATTCTTTTATAGGCAACATAAGAAACATGGAAGGAAAATTGATTATATGCATGAATAAGTAGGTAACGCGACATGAAGAAAAATTTGCATGAAAGAAAGAATTGAAACAGGCAGCATGAATATGCATGAACAAATAGGCAACATATATGCAAATGAACAAGCAACATTGGCAACAAGAAAGAAAGAAAAAAAAAAAAAAAACAAGCATCAATATGAAGTGGAATGGATGTATTGAGTCGTTTTAAGCATCAGTTCCTCTCATCTTGAAGAAAATTTTGTACCTTTTTCATAAAGCAATCTACCTTAAATATGATTATAAACAAAGATTTAGGATTTTCAAGAGACATCTTTCATCTTTAGCTTATTTTAGATCAACTCCTTTCCTACATAAATATGAATATTATGCTCTTTCTCTAATAACATGCAAGGAAATCTAACTAAACTCCACTAATGCATAAATCTGCCTATATAGCCCGTGATTTATTCTACTATGCCTCTTTATCCTCCTTTGGCTTGCTTCCCTTTTTTTTTTTTTTGATGATGATGATGATGATTCGGCAACTTTATGGTTACGATCACTTTTTTGGGGTGGAAGAAAGTGTAAACTTCTTGGTAACATGTAGCTTTTTTTTTTTTTTTTTTGGACGAGGAAAAATTAAACCCCGATACAAGGTACAACCATTTTTGATGACGGAGAACAGTCGTTTAAACTCCGATACAAGTGCTGTGAGATGGACTAAGGATGTAGAAACATGCAATAGCAAGAGCTAGGATTTCAACAATTATGCTTTCGATACTGGATACATATGCATGTTTATATATGAAAGTCATGTCACCAAAATAAACCTCCAAATCTACATGCCCTATCTTTCCACAATCCTAGATTATAATCAATTTCTTAGTAGATAAGTTACTACTTAAGATACAATTTTACACAAGTAGAGAAATCATCATTTGCCCTTTTGTGACTCAAGTGATGTGGATATGCAATGTGATGCAAAGACTGAAAAAAAACATGCATGAAACAAGCATGGAAAAAAAATAGAATGAACTTGAAAAAAACAAAGCAACATGAACTTGAAAAATTAATGATGTTTTTCATTTTTATTTTTTTTATTTATTTATTTTTTTTATAACATGGATACTCCTGTTTATGAATCGGCCTCATTGTTGTCATCTTCTTCAATGTCCTCATCCAAAATGTACTCGTCATTATCACGCTTCTTGAATAACTTTATCCTTTTACCTGCAATCAAAGTTTTTAGTGCAACACCATTTAATTCACAAAGAGCATACGTACCATTGTTGTTGACTTTTGATACAATGTATGGCCCAAACCACCGTTGAGTGAGCTTTTTGCGTGCATCATATTGAGAGTCAAATGTACTATCATAAATGAGCACCCAATCTCCTACTTCAATTGGATTAGGACGCAGTCGATGAGTTTTATCAAAATAATGCTTATTCTTCATTCTAGATTCTCTTAATTTTTCAACAGCATCATCAAGTCTTAATTTACCTTGTTCTAACTGTTTAATACGCAAACTCAAAAAATCATCAGTAGACATGTTTTCAGACCAAGGCAAATTTGACCATGCAGAAATATGAGACTGAATTGGAGACAATGGTTTTTGACAGTACATGAGTTCAGCAGGCATATATCCAGTAGTACGTGTGCATGTCATTCTATCTGCCCAAAGTGCAAAAGGTAAGAATTTAGGCCATTGTTTGATGTCACCATTACATGCTTTAGATATGGCTTTCACAATAGGTGGATGCCCTCTCTCTATTTTACCATTGGCCTCTGGGTTATATGCAGTAGTGAGAGACAAACGAATACCGTGACGCTCAAAGAACTCTTTAGCTTCTCTCGCATTTAACTCTCCACGATCGGCAACTACTTTCTCTATGTACCCAAAGCGACTTATGACATCTTCAAGCAAGAATTTGCAAACATTGTAAGTGGTCTTAGATCGTAATGCACGTCCCTCTACATGATTAGTTAAATCTTCTCTTGCAAGTACAATGTAACGCATTTTGTCAATACCTTTAGGCATAGTTACAAGATCTACTACCCACTTGTAGTGAATACAAGGTGGATAAGTAGGATGCAACGGATCTCTATGTTTGACTGATGAATGAAGTTGACAAGTAGAACATGTAGAAACATAGCTACTAATGTCAACATACATCCTAGGCCAACAATAGGTACTTTTAATTTTTTCATATGTTCCAAAAAATCCTTTATGACCGGCCCATAATGTCTCATGCATTTCCTTCATTACTTGCAATTGAAGACCTCTTTTTCCTAGGACTCGTTGTGGATTCTTAACCTTACCCTTAGCATGTCTCCAAAGATAACCATTACATAGGAAAAAGTTATAAGCTCGTTTCCTAATGTTACGGAATCTATTCGTAGTCCAGCTGGGTAATGGTTGTAGTGTACTGAGATACTTTCCTATGTCTCTCCATTCATCTTCGTACTCAGACTCATGAAATTTCTCATACTCATATATATGTGGAACATAGTCAACTAAATTCACATTCTTTATTAGATCACTTTCAAGATCGTCATCAAATCTAGCTCTCGATAGCATATCAGCAATTGAGTTTGACTTACCTGAAATATGAACTAACTCAGGATTTATGAACTTAATATATGAGATCCATCTAAGCATGGCTATATCAGGAGATGAACAATTGGCTATCATTCCAATGAGAGGCAAACAATCAGTCTCAACTTTGACATTTGCACCAATGAAATATTCTTTGTCTATTTTCAAAGCTGTTACCATACCCCATAGTTCTCGTTTGATCTGTGGATATTTTCGTTGTGTTTCATGTAGAATTTTGGCACCAAACCTAATTGCATATCTATTCCCTTCACTATCGTCTTGACTTATGACCCAACCTATACCAATAGGACTAGTATCAACAGTCAATATAATAGGTTTGTTAGCATAATAGTCTACACGCTTAAGGATGGGAGCTTCAAGCAATAATTTCTTCAATTTACGCATAGCTTGAGTGTGTTTGTCAGTCCAAATAAATTTTCGTTTCTTCCTCAACAAGTCATAAAGACAATCAGCAACATGAGCAAAGTGAGGGATCCAAATAACATAAAAGATGCAAGCACCAAGAAATCTACGTACCTCACTCATGTTGTTACATGTTTCAGAAATCTTGCTAATGGCATCAACTTTTTGTGGGTATGGCTTTCGACCATAATGGCCACATAAATGTCCAACAATAAGTACCTCGTTGACACCAAAAACAGATTTCTCTATGGAAAATGTGAGACCTACCTCTTCAAATCGTTGAAATATTCTTTCACAATCAGAGATATGGTCAAGAACAAATTTACGACATCCCGATGAATCTAAAGTAATGTCCTTTACACGTTCTTCACTCCCTTTAATTGGAATATCATCAATGAAAGGCATAGTTATATGAGGGATAAAGTCATGTAAGACCATATTCATAGCACTCATTATATGAGCCACAGAATTAGTCGCTCCTTGAGGTAAAGTACACATTCGCACTAAGCCTAAAGGAGTTTTCATTGTGGTTATGTCACGACTGTCAATTGCTAACTGGAATTGGTCATATCCAGAATATAAATCACCCATTGAATAGATAGAATGTCCTGAAAATGATTCAGCAAACTCATCCACAATGGGTCCTGTTCCTACATTCCTTATGGTGACTTTATTGACGGGTTGGAGATCTTGAATAAAACGTAGTTTCCCATTCTTTTTAGGCACAGTGAACCATCTGTTTGAGTAAGGTGCAAAAGATGGCTCTAAAATTCTCATGTTTATCTTCTCCTTAAGTAGTTTCATTAGCTCAGGTAAGTGAGCCTTTGGAACAGGTATAGGACGCAGATTCCATGGAATATGTGGAATAGTAAAGATTATCATGGGTGCAACTAGCTTAGGATCTACACAACCAATCTCATCAGGATACATAGTAAAGGCTTTTCCATGGCTACGTATGACTCTCTCAAATTTATCTCTCTCTGTTGGCAAAAGAAAGTCATCATCTCTACCAATTTTCACTTGTTTGATTGTCTCATCCGTGAATGTATGTCCTATGTTTTTCTTATCCCGAAGAATTGGATCATTTTTCACATCAATAATTTTTTCATTACTTCCTTGAGGTAACGGTTGAGCTATGGGTTTGATTTTTTTGTCTACAGTTTTGTACTTTGTTTCAACTAAGGCATCATGTGTTTGGTTAAATTTTGAGCACTTGTCAACATTGAGAGCATACTCTTGGATTAGAGCATACTCATCAAGGGAAGAAAGAAGAATAATATGGGAATTAGAATTTTGTTGAAGACATAACTCTAACTCCTCAAGAGTAGAGAAACAATGAGATGTCTCAATCACATGCTCAATGTTCTCATCATGTTCCATGATTTTGTTGTTTTTATAATTTTTTTGGGTTTTTTGGATAAAAGACTTGGACAATTGACTCTTATGAAGAAAATCTAATCTAGAATGTGGAAAACAAAGTGACAAACTATTGTACATGTTGGTTGGATGCGAGATGTCAAACCAATATCCACTGTTGTCCCGCTCAACAATGGATTCTATATGAAATTTTGATCATATGTAGCTCCAAACATGAATCGAGGTGCACAATCACTACAAGCATGCTCGTGACCCTGAGTAACAATAGGTTTCTTTCTAATTGACAATCGATTCCTAGGATGATTCACTCCTACTGTCATGACTTGAAGTGATTGCATTCCATCCTTAGACTTAAATCTAACATAGGTAGACCCATCATCCATGGCTTTAGTTTCCATACGACTCTCACAAATAAAGGGTTGACCTAAGAGAACTTCATAGGAGCAATTATCTTGAATAAAAAAGTGAAACTCTTCTGTGATTCCTCCTATGGATATGGGCACACTAGCACAAGCTCCATACAGGGTACCTACACCATTGTCTGCAGTTCTCATACGCCATCCACAATCTTTATCTATGGGCCATCGAAACTTATCATAAACTTCTCTTGAAATCACATTGATTTCAGAGCCGGAATCTACTAATGCATTTACAGTGATAGTGTTCTTATCATTTCCTATTTTAACATGCATCTCTGATGTACCTCTAGACCAAAATGTTCTTTTAAAGTGACTTTCAGGATTGTTTTCATGATTTTCATGGTCAGGTTGAATAGGTCCTAAGAAATTTTTATTAACATTTACTTCATCATCATCAAAGTTCTCTTCATCAGATTCATCAAAGTTTAAGGCTTCATTCATAGCTTGATCTTGATCTAGAGAATCTTGCATCTCAGTATCTAGATTAAGCGGAAACCTCTTCCTTTTAATTAGGCCGATAAAGTTATCTTTAAAAACAGGCTTTGCAATAGAGAAAACTTGTTCTAAAGACATAGTCACTTGACTCTTAAGCAAAATGTCATCTAAAATTTCCATAGGATCTATTTTTCTCTCAATTTCTGAAATCAAGATGGCTTAAGGTTTTCTCTTTGGTTTCTTTTGTTTTTGCTCAGGGTCTTGTTTTTGTTCATGTTCTCGTGTTTGGTCTTCAGTTTGTTTTGATTGTTCTTGTTTATCTAAAGGCTTTGGTTCTATTTTTCTTTGCTTTGTCTTCTTCCCTTTTTGTTTCTCCTCTTGTTTTTGTTCATTGGATTCTGATTCTTGTTTTTTATCTTTAGATTCTGATGTTTCTCCTTGCTCTATGATTGTTTCTATTCCCTCTGAGGTTTGTTTTCGAGTCACTCTTCTTTCACTAGGCTCAGCTTCATCTCTTTTTCGTTTTTCTTCTACATTGGATATGTGAGAAATAAGAGATTGATCTTCTATCGGTGACTCCCAAGCCGTTATTCTCCTAATCTCATCCCGTGCTCTTACTAAAGCCTCTATGGAAAAATCACCTTCGTTTGTGGGTTTACTTGATTCTACTTGTTGTTCATCAAGAGCTTCTAGTTTCACTCCTCTAGTTCCTACGTCCATTACGGTTATATTTTCATAATGTTTTTTCATTCCTCCCTTACCATAATTTCCTTGCAAAGGTAGCCTAGATCGATAGTCACAGATTTTCTTGTCTATATCTATTACTAGTCGTTGCTCCTTAGCAGCCTTCAATAATTCACAATCTCTCAAAAAGTGCTCTAACGAATCACACCAAGGACACCTACGAGGGCCACGCACAAAACCATTTTGATTTTGAGGATTTTGATTAACTTGTGGTGGGAAATTTTGAAATTGAGGATTTTGTTGATAAGGTATTGCTTGAAGAGGATAATTAGGATTTTGAAAATGCAATTGATGTATTTGAGGAGCTTGGGGAGCAACATGTGGTACTTGAGGTGCAAGAGGAGCTTCCATATTATACGGTTGATGATTTTGAAAATTTTGATTTTGAGGATTTTGAAAAGCTATTTGAGAAGCTTGAGGATACAGGTTTTGATACATTTGAGGATTTTGCACATGAGGATGAGGATTTTGCATTGAAGGATTATGCATTGGAGGATTATGCATTGGAGGAACTTGATATGCTTGAGTAGGAGCTACTTGTGGATTTTGATTGGTAGCTATAACATGTTGATTAGGCTCTTGAAAAGTCATTGGGTTCATTTGATTTTGGAAAGTTTTGGTGTAATTAGATTGTAAAGCATCTATAGTCTTGGCCAAATTGGATTGTGTAGCAATAAGACTTTCCATTTGCTTAGTGAGAATATCCACTTGAGATTGTTCAACTACACTTTTATTTGGCTCTACTTTAAAACCTTGATTAGGCTCCATCATTTGAGGAATAGGAGTAGAGTCAAAAAGCATAGCATGGGATTGTTCTCTAACTTGCTCCTTAGTTTGTGGAAGGCTAGCTTGAGGAAGACTAGTTTGCTCATAAAGCATGGATTGTCTTTGATGTCTATGGGCTACAGCCTCTACTACTTTACGCACTTTTTGCCAATTGTCAGTAAGACCATAGCGCTTATCTGGTTCTTCTAATCGCCGTTCAACTTCCCTACGAGTTTCAGGATGAAGAAGCTTAAGAAAATTGATCACAAGATCAGGTTCCAAAGTTATCTTATCCTCATCAGGAAGTTGTTCATAGCGTCTAATATACTCATTCTGTAAGTGAGTAATAGAGCTACTAGGCTTTGGGGAATTGACCCGTCGTAAGAATCCATCCCGATTATGTTGGCTATAATCTTCAAGATAGAATTCTTTGAGCATCTCCTTTCTAAAATCACTCCAAGGAAGACTATCATATTGAGTGACACGATTTATGATAGAGCTATCAACAATTCGTTCAAAGAATGATATCAAAAGATCTTCGGGAAGACCAAAAATCATAGCTTGCTCTTCAAACAAATCTAAGTAGCTTGTTATGTTGATGCCATTGAATTTTCCCTTCTCTCTCAACATAGAAGAGACTATTCTTTGGCCTTGTTTCTCAACAATAAGGGATTTGAATCCTTCCTCCATCTTATGTGAATAAGCAAGTGATGCACGATGCTCTAGATCTCTCACAAATGCGTTTACTTCACGACGAAGATGTGCCCGATATTGTGAGAAATCCAGTGTAACACTCAAGAATGGTGATAATGATATGATGAGGATGAAAAATATGAAACAAAGGATATGGATCACAACCTCCCAACAAGATCAGAAGCAAATGCCACGAAGCGTTTCACGTCGGGTTCAAATGTGGAGGTGATCGCAATCCGGGTGGATCGGGTCCGATCGTGGCACACACAGGGTGTATGAAGCTAATGAATGTTGGAAGGTTTAAAGATGTGAAGGTGAAATTAATGTTGAGTATGGAGAAGAGAGAGATGTTGAAATAATTATGGGAATGGGAATGTAGGAGTGCAAGTTAGATTTATGAACATGAATGATAAGAATGAAAGAGAACCATACACACGAATGAAATTTGGAAGGAAGAATGGTCCATTGAAGGAGCTTCTTAAACACTTCCTAATTCCAATCCATATGCATAGTCTTCTTTGGATGATATGTATGCATGACGAGAATAGATGGAATCCTTTCACATAAATCAGTTTCGAAAGGAAGAATGGTCCAATATTGGAGCTTCTTATACACTTTCAGAAACTAATAAATATGTATGGATTTGTATGGATTATATGCATGCAAGTGAATTATGATGATGGATTTTACTCACAAGCTCAAAGAAACATCCTCACTGGTTCAACGCAATACTGCGGAGCCTTCTCACACATAGAAGAAATAGAAGACATGTAAAAATACTTAAGAGACTGAGAGAGGTGACAAGAGACAAGTGACAAGTGACATGAATTAAAAGAATTTGAGTTAAGTTACTTGTAAAAGATCGTCGTGGTACGTCATGCTAAGCAGTCTACTGATCAAAGGTGGTTCCGACCCTCAAACCATGACAGTTCAACCAAATGTCACACGTAAGAAGGTGAGTTCCACTCCAGTGACCCTATGTCTGTCTAGGCTCGTAACGTCTAACTAAAGAAGTCTAAGACTCATTAAAATCAGCTCTAACTCACTCACACGCTCCACCGAGGGTGAGTCAAGATAGAGATGCTGGTTTCAAGAGCCTATCCTAGATTGGAGTTCTAACTTAAATTTGAAACTAGGTTCTATACTCATACTAGCTCACCTTGGATCCTCACTCGCTCAACCGAGGGTGATCGTCTCAAGGAAACCGTAAGCTAGCATGAGCCCTATGGATGCCTAACAATGATGCTCTAGGAGTTTGGAGGGGGGTTTATATAGTTTTTTGAATGAATTTGGGCCCTTGGATCTAGAGAAATCAACTCTCAACTCTAGGATCACTACTTTCGATTACAACCATTTGATTAATCAAATCAATGGCTTGGAATTGTTCTTTCTATCAAATCAAGAGTAAAGGAGTGAAATTTAGGCGCCCTCATTCTCCACCATTGGATCTGGGGATGATCTGGACCGTCGGATCAGTGCTGACATCAATTCGGATAAGATAAGCCACTATTTTTGTAGAAACTTTGCATTATTGATCTTTAACTGTCAACAAAGTCTTCTTTTATGAAAAAAATTCGTGGATCCTCCTTCCTTTATGCTTTAGTGCATCTCCACCCTTGAATAGGAGCTCATCTTGACCGTACACCATGGTTCAATCATATTTTGACATGTGGCAGCCCTTCAAGCCTTCAATTTTCTTATTCTAGAAAACTACGGTGACCTTGAAAACTGGACTTTGTGCTCTTTGACCCTCCAAAAAGACTTTGATGAAGATGAAACTTTGTAGGACTATGTTTCCAAAGATCTCCTTCAGGAATATGCAGGAAGAACTCCCATCTGAATCTCCCTTGTACAAGTTTGACTACATTTGGAAGCTTGCAAGGTGGCATTAAGGTGTCTAGGAAGCTCTGATAGCCTTGAAAATTTGTACAAATATGTAGCCACATATGATCTTTATACATGCCAAACCATATGGCTAACATAATTTTCTATACAAGAATTTGTAGGGTCAAACTAGAAAAATTACATTTTTACAAAATGAACATAGCATATCAATGTGCTACAAAATCCATTTTCTGCTGAAATTTGGGCTATAGACTGCCTTTGACAATCTTTACAAGTATATGGATTTTCATCTAATTTGGTGACAATGAAATTTTTGCCCTAATTTCCCAACTTTGACCAGCTTTGACCGCTACCATGGACTTTCTTGATTTCTTTGAAACTTTGTATGTGACCTTCCTTTGACATCCTTGATGCATCCTGGACTTCTCGGGGAATTCTGGCTACCTTCGCCAAATATGTTTTTTGTAGGCCTTCACAAGTGAGAGAGGAGAGCAAATCTCGACGACAGCGGATCTTCCCTCCAAGTATGCTCTTGTCCATTTCTATTCATGAATGAATTATCTTTTGTTCATACTTTATGATGGTGCACTAAGAGAGAGATTTATGATGTTAGAAAGGTTATGGAAGCCATTCGAATATACATCTGTGTGTGTACGGTAATTGGGGAGCAAGGTGGAGATTTCTGATGCATGCTCAATTGGGCATGCATACAACTGCACGATCAGTTCCATATAGCCATGGCTCTTACTATTTTCAATAATTTGGTTCTGTATTTCCAATGGTTGAATTGTTGTTGAAGAGTTAGAATTAAAATCGATGGTGTAGATGATAAAACAATGATCATACTCGATGGAGACTGGCGTAGATAGAAGTACAACTATGTGCGCATGTGTCTTAGAGAGAGGTATTGCGGCTCTGCTGATGCGTCAAATAGACAGACCTTGACGGAGAGATTCTTAGAAAGGAGGCTGTCGGACGAATCTAACCAAGCGGGAGAGAGAGTGCGACTGCGCGCGATGGTTTAGTCAGAGAGAGGGTCTTTGCCGGCGGCTGCCGATGCGTGAATAGGGAGAAGGCAGAGAAGGTAGGCGGGCATCTCGTGAGACCTCCCAGGTACTATGGCGGTGGAGGGAGATATAGTTGATCCTTGGCACTGCGCGAAGTAATCTCGAAGAGACACTGAGGGACAGGGAAGAGACCAGATCAGAGCGCACATATTTCAAGGCGCATCTTCGCTGCAGTGCTGCTGAAATCTCAGAGAGAGATGGGTTGCTGAACTTGTTGGCAGAACGTCAGCACAGAGGGCCCAGGGCTCTGACGGTCGGTGCGGTAGTTTTTCCGCAGTTTGATTGAGAGAAAGTCAGTCTGTCCCACAAACTCGGACAGACGCTGGAGATTGTGTGGCAGATAGTCGTTGGAGCAGAACTGCGGAGATAGATTCGCGGACCTAAGAGAGATTGGCCACGTAGAGAGAGTTCTAGAGATGAGTGCCCTGTTGTATGTCTCAGATGATAGCAAGGAGATAGAGAGAATCTACTGGCAGGTCGCGTGGAGTCGTGGACATGGCCAAAGATATGGGGAGACGGCATGACATATTCAACGCGGAGGAGAGAGAGAGAAGAGAGAGGTGCGCGACGGAGAGAATTCAAGAGATAGACAGAGAATCGATTATTATGTCGGCGGCAACAGAGCTTGTAGGCGGAATCAGAAGAGAGATATGGAGGAGAGATACAATCTTGGGTAGAGAGAGGTGGCAGAGCACATGAGGCACGAAGAGAGAGTGGATGGTGGACACGTATAGGAGAGAGATAGAGAGCTGCGCTGTTGACAGTGAATCTTCGAGAGGGACACGGAGAGGATGGCTATTACTCGATGACTTAGAGAGATAGATGAGTACACTGCCGACATAGAGATCGGGATATTAGAGAGATGTGAGAGATCCGAGGCACACTACAAGCACGGAAGAGAGAAAATAAAGTAGATATGAGAGAGAGATCTAAGCTCCTGCGCGATGTGGATAGAGAGAGAGACATAATCGATTCATTTGAATCTGATTAATTTACATATTTGTATAGCTGAATTGCCATGGTAGGATCCATCACACAAGGGGCAGATATTATGTACGATGAAAAATGTAAGAGGCTGTTGTCATGTGAGGATTTGTTATGACTAAGCAAATGGCCCCTCACTTCTTGAAATGTGAAAGTACTGACTAAGGAATATCAAGATTCTCAAGTGTAGATTAAAGTGGGGTTACTACAAGAGGGCATTGGTTGTTATGATGTGAGGATTTGTTATGACTAAGCAAATGGCCCCTCACTTCTTGATATGTGAAAGTACTGACTAAGGAATATCAAGATTCTCAAGTGTAGATTAAAGTGGGGTTACTACAAGAGGGCATTGGTTGACCAAGAAGACGTTTTTGAAGTGCCATACAAGGCGTGATCATGCTCTGAAAACGTAGTTCAAGAGGTTCTAGGTAAACACACACTTGTTAAAGAGGAAGAATAAATTTGATGAACTAATAAACATTTTCAATAAGTTTATTGGCTACTTATAGCCTGTTGTATATGATCTAGCCATTGATGCATTTTCTAATTGAAATCCGGTGATATTGCATATTTTGTTTACATGTTTTCCATTACTAACGCCCCGTTGAACTTCTTGGTGGATCTTCCCTCCAGTTTTTAATTATCTGAAGTAAAGAGAAGGAAGGCCATTGTGGAGGATACCTGAAGTAAAGAGCGGACCGAAGTGAAGACATGGAAGAAAAGCTTGGACTGCGAAGACCGAAGCGGAATCCCGTGGGCGATTTCTCGCACTGTAGCGAGGGATCTAGAATATACTAGCTGGCCCGCACTGTAGCGGCGGCGTTTATATTGTATCATCGCACCGCACTGTAGCGGTTTTATTGTACCGTCGGCCCGCACTGTAGCGGCCTAGTTTTGTATCATTCATTTTATTGGAGGTTTCAGTTTCATTTCCGTTGTATCGTTGGGCTTCATCTGCATTCCGTGTACCACTGCAGTATCCGATCGTCTCTTTTCAACGCCCACGGTCCCACGTCTCGACACTTCCGAGGGGCAAGGGACCCTACGAGGATCACGCACGCTCCGGAGAGCACAGGCGAGGCGCCCAGCGCGCAAACGCCGCTCGCAGGACAGCGGGAACGGCGCACCAGAGCGGGGCCTGATCCAACCCCATGCGCCGGCTTCCTGCCACGACCTCCTTCTTCCCGACACCTGAACCCGACGTGAAGCGAGGCGGTTGCCCGGTGATCTTCGACGCATCACCCACTCCTTGAGAAGAAAGACGAGAACCTCAGCATCGAACAGAGACTCCAGGTACTAGCATTTCAAGTTCTGTGAAATTTTGCATTGCTTCACATACATTACTGAAACAGAAAGATTGTCTTGCTACTTGAGTTTGAGCATCCACACTTTGCATTAGTTTAGTCCATACGTGTGAGCACTTTTTTCGCGCTTAGACTAGGGATTTGCTGATTTTCTAGCTTAGACAAAACGTTAGAAAACATTAGAAAATTATCATTGAAAGAGGGGAAAATACATTGAAATCTTGGGAATCGAAGAGAGGACAGTTCTACTAGACTTTGGCATAGAAGAGAGTGATTAGACTGACCTTTACCTCCTAGCTCGCGACTCATTGAGCTTCTCTAATCTTTGCTCTGAGCTTAGAGAGATATTTGAACCACTTACACTGGACCTTGTGCTACATTCTAGGACAGAGCAGAGAAGAGAGATGGAGGATATATTCAAGGAATTGGTAATAGAGAAACAAGGGGCACGCGTAGTCCAAGCAGTATTGAGAGAAAAAGGAAAGTTTACAGGCTTGAATGTGACCGAATATTTGGATGTTTTTGAGGAACAGGCACGGATTTATGGTCTACCCGAGGATGTGTTTACACATTACTTCACACGGGTAGTATCAGGACCCATTTTAGCCCCTATTACAGCACATATAGCAAAGCCTTGGGCCGAATTCAGAAAAGAATTGCATAAGTTGTTTTATTTGGAAGATTTTTCCCAACACAGTAGAGAAGGGTTCTTGCGGTGGATAAGCTTTCCGAAGCCCACTACATCCCTCACTCAACTTTTGAATGAGTTCTTGAGAAGATATGAACAACTTCCACAGGCCGGTTTAGATGCTTTGAAACCTGACCTAGTTATATCTTTCCTTAGGATCTTAAGTCTTGAAGACAGGACTGAGGTCGAAAGGAGGATTGAAGAGCCTGGGAAGAGATTTGGATTGACAGAAGATTGGGGTGTAGTGAGGAGAGAGGTAGAAGCGGTTGCCCAAATGAGGCAACGCCAGGCGGTGTTATACGATAGACCTGCAGTGGTAACACCACAACTGCCTAGGGAAGCTCCACTTCCGGCAATTCCGAATGTGCCTGCAACGTCAGCTTTTGCTAATGTTGCATCCACTTCGCGATCGCCAATGGAGCTACAGGTTGAGATTCTCAGTCGACAGATAGAGAATCTTATTACGATGCAAGCGTCTATGTCAAAAGAAATGGGGAGTATTCACAATAAAGTTAATTCTATGGGATATCAGGACCCCACTCCTCCTCAGGCGAGTACGAGTTATGTAGATACATTACAGAGAGGTACTATGCCCATTCCAAATATGCAAGGCTATGTGATGCCACAGCCTGCACCTCCAGTGCAGCCTGTTGCCCAACAGATACCTACACCACCAGTGCAAACCACATTTCAAAGAAACACTGGACCTTTTGAGAGACGAGCGACTGGTGGGTTTGGAGGGGCTAAGAGATGCGTACGGTGTGATGCACAAGAGCATTTTTCATATGCTTGTGAAGAGCTTAAGCTAGCAAAAGAGCATCAACTAGTGATAGATATCGATAAGAAGTTATGTGACTTCAGGACCCGCCTTCCTCTACCTGTGAATTGGGGAAAGGGGGGGATGAAGAAGTTTTATGAAGATTTATCTGGCAATAATGCAAGTACATTAGCTGCACGATTAGAACCTGTAGAGGAGGAAAATGAAAAAGTGCCTAGACCTCGACCCCAAAGAAATTATTCCATAGAGGCTTTAGTGAGGGCTAGGGATGCCATTATGCAGAGGACTGCCTGGAAGTCTCCTGTTGATGAATCCTCGGTCTATTCGCACATAGCAAATGTAGAAGAAAAGAGGAAGAGAGATGAGAGTCAGGAAGAGACTGAGCCAGAAAGAAGAGTGACCAGCCAAGAGGCCGAAGAAAAGGCTAAAGAGCCAGAAAAGAAAGTACAATTCAAAGAGCCTGTTGTTTCAAATTAAGAGGCAAAGAAGAAAGAGATAAGAGAGGGAAAGAGGCTGGCTGGGCCAACTAAGATTCAAGAACTGACTAAAGAGAAAGAGAAAGAACTAGAACCTGTTCAAAAGAAAGATGAAATTCAAGAAAGTATTCAAGAAGCTGACAAAGAAAAGAAGAAGAAAAAGAAGAGAACTCCAAAGGCTGTATTAATTTCTGAGTTGGAAAGGAAAAATGATGCAAGAGAGATATTAAATGATATTTTACTGAAGAGCCAAGTGACCATGTCCTTGGAGCAGGTCTTCTCCATAGCGAAGCCTAAGTTCAAGGACAGTTTTATAAAGCTGGTTAAGAGAAAGAGGTTTCCACTACCTGAAGATGTAGAGATGGAAGAAGCACCTGAAGATATTCAAGTGAGAAATGAAGCAGTTACATTGAGTGATACATCTGATGATGATGATGGTAAGGTTGCCAGGTGTCATAAAAATTCTCTAGGTCCTATCATACCTGATGATGAAATGAGGAAGACAGAAAGTGAGTTTAGCAGGACCTTTTGGGCGAGAGGAACACCTGAGATGAAAGTGAAGCTAGGGAGCAATGAGGAGTCGTGTTTTGCTCTGGCCTTGATTGACCTAGGGTTAGAAATAAATGTGATTTCTAAGAGGCTTTATGATAAGTTTAGATGGCCGATAGATAAAGATCATGGATGGAGGATGAGGACAGCGGATAATGGTTCAGGAGCACTGCTTGGGGCATGTGCCTTTGTGCCTGTGACCATAGGAGGGATTTCTGAGGAATTCCACTTCTTTGTCCAGGACCAATGTTCATATGAGGCTATCCTTGGGCAGCCCTTTATATCTGAAGTGCGGATGGAGACCAAGGCTATGGATGATGGATCTGCTTATGCCAGAATTCAATCTAGCTCTGGCCTTCATTCTTTACAAGTGATGACTGTATGTCCGAATCACTCTAGAAATAGAAAGAATATAAAAAAGAAACCTATTAATTCATATGACCATGATGAGTGTATGCCTGTTGAAGAGTATGGAGCTTCTGCTGATCAAAATTTCTGTTAGGATCCACTGTTGAGCGAGACAACAGTGGGAGTTGGTTTGATGTCTCGCATGACTTTGTATATAGTTTTGAAAGTTTTTCTATTTATTCATCTACATTCAAGTTGCTATGCTTACAGAAAGAAAATGTTTCAAATAAATTCAGAAAAGTTCATGAGAGACACTATAAGCATTTAGGAATGATGTTACCTGATGAGAAGATTGAAGATGTGATCCAGTTGGAGAGAAGTTTGACTACTCTGGAAGAGCTTGAGAAGGCATTTGAGAGAAATGAGAAATCAGAAATCATTATGCTCAGCTCTATCCAAGAGTATGAGATGATTAAGGAGTTTATGAGAGAGCATGAAGTAAATGTAAATACGAAGTATAAGACTGTGCATAAGAAAGTGAAGCCTATAGCTCAGCCATTGCCAGAAGATAGTCATGAAAAGTATCTACGAGTGTCAGATGACCCTATGCTGAGATGACGAGAGCTCATAGGGCATCATTTCACTGATGAGACTATTAAAGAGATCAAGTTTGGAGAAAAACCATTCCTAAGAGAAGAAGAGAAAAAGAAATTTATTGAAGCCATCAAGAAACACGAAAAAGCATTGGCAGTTTTCCCACATGAGATAGGTTATGCAGACCCCAAACACGTACCTCCCATGATTATCTTTACACTGCCACATATACCATGGAATATCCGGCCTATACCAGTCCCAAAGGCTCACTTACCTGAGCTGATGAGGTTGCTAAAGGAAAAGATTTCCATGCGGATATTGGAACCCTCCTCGGCTCCATATTCAAATAGGTAGTTTACTGTGCCGAAGAAAAATGGGAAGCTTCGTTTCATTCAGGATCTGCAGCCTGTGAATAAAGTCAGAATTAGAAATGTAGGGACAGGACCCATAGTGGATGAGTTTGCTGAGGCGTTTGCTGGGCATTCCATCTACTCTATGGGGGACTTATATTCAGGTTATGACCAGTTTCAGTTGGCTATGGAGAGTAGAGACATTACGACCATGAGGACTCCACTAGGCCTTGTACGCATGTGTACTTTGCCGTAGGGAGCGACGAATTCTGTGGCTCACATGATGAATGCTATGAATCTGGTTTTACGAGACTTTATACCATCTGTGACTATGCCATTCATTGATGATGTTCCGATTAAGGGATGTGAGGAAAGAGTGAAAGATGTGAGTTTAGATGCTTCAGGATGTAGAAAGTTTGTGAGAGATCATATTGCTGATTGTGAGAAGATCTTTGAGAGATTTGAAGATGTGGGGCTAACACTTTCTTTAGAGAAATCGGTTTTTGGTGTTGATGAGGTCCTCATTGTAGGACATCTGTGTGGACATTATGGCCGGAAGCCATACCCATAGAAAGTTGAGGCCATTAGCAGGATCTCTGAGGTATGTCGTAATGTCAGTGAAGTGAGAAGGTTTCTAGGAGCCTGTGTATTCTATGTGATATGGATTCCTCACTTTGCTCATGTTGCGAACCCCTTATATGACCTTTTGAGAAAGAGAAAGAAGTTTGTATGGATAGAGAAACAGTTGAGAGCTATGCGTAGACTGAAGCAGCTGCTAATTGAAGCTCCGATTCTGAAGCGTGCTGACTATTCAGGTCAGAGACCTATCATTTTGACCGTTGATACCAGTCCTATTGGTATAGGCTGGGTCATAGGGCAAGATGATGATGAGGGGCAGAGATATGCAGTGCGCTTTGGTGCTAAGATTCTACATGATACTCAGAGAAAATATCCATAGATAAAGAGAGAATTATGGGGATTGGTGACTGCTTTAAAGAGCGATAAAGAGTATTTCATTGGGGCAAATGTGATAGTTGAGACCGACTGTCTTCCACTGATTGGCATGATTGCAAATTGTTCATCTCCGGATATTGCTATGCTTAGATGGATCTCTTATGTGAAGTTTATAAATCCTGCATTTGTACACATAGCTGGGAAGTTGAATACAGTTGCTGATATGCTTTCAAGGGCGAAATTTGATGATGAGTGATGATTATGATGAGGTAGAGAGAGATACACATATGATGAGATATGATCCATTGGTGTATGTTTATGAGCAGTTCCGAGAGAGTGAGTATGATGGTGAGTGGAGAGATATAGGAAGATATCTGAGTACTCTGAACCTTCCCCAGGTTGGTCCACAAATAAGTATAGATCCATCAGGAAGAAGTCTTACAACTTTTTCTTGAAGGATGGTCTTATTTGGCGACACGCTAAGGGCAAGGTAGAGAGTCCACAAAGAGTATTGAGTTCGAGGAGGCTTCAGAGAAAAGTTATGAGAGAGATGCATGAGACCTTATGGGCAGGTCACAAAGGATTTTATGCTACATATGAGAAGATTAGGGAAGCTTACTGGTGGCCAGGGATTTATGTAAGTGTGAGAGGTTTTGTAGACACTTGTGCTACATGCCAGGTGCATTCATCAGTTAGGCACAGAGACCCATTACATCCGACTTACCCTCCTTGTATCCATTACAAGTGGGTAGTCGACCTTGTAACCATGCCCAAAGGGATAGATAAGATGAGATACATTGTACTTGCCAGAGAGGACTTGACCAACCATGTGGAAGGTCGAGCTCTTCGTACGAAGACTACTTATAATGTATGCAAATTCCTTTTAGAAGAAGTGATCTCAAGATTCAGATATGTTGAGAAAGTGGTTGCGGACAGGGGAGAGTTGGATGCGAGAGAGGCAAAAGAGTTCTTTGATCGTCATGGAATTCGATTGTCTCTCACCACTGCCTATAATCCAGAGGCAAATGGGAAAGTCGAGAGAGGTCACCCTTCCATCGTGAAGGCGATCTCTAACGCTTGCAGCGATGACATCAAGCAATGGCCTAGGTTTCTTCCATTCGCGTTATGGGCTGATAGGATGACTTACACTCGATCCACAGGTTTCATGCCTGCTGAGTTGATGTATTGTCAGAAGCCAGTCTTCCCCATCCAGACTCAGATAGTGACATGGTTGACGCTCCCATGGAATGATGGTATGACGAGAGAAGAGTTATTATCATTGAGAATAAATCAGTTAGAACAAGGAAATGAAAAGTTGAAAGAAGCAGTCCAAAAGTTAAAGGAGTCAAGGTTAAAGAACAAGATCTATTTTGACAAAACCCATCGACTGAGACCACGTAGGATTGAGATAGATGATTGGGTGTTGGTGTACGACAGTACATTCGATACTCAATACGATGCTAGGAAGAAATTGACCAAACGATGGTTTGGGCCGTATGTGGTTACGTCTGTGTTTGAAAATGGTACATATGCACTTCGTGAGTTAGACAATACTCCTTTGAGATCTTTGATTGCAGGAAAGAGGATAAAATTATTCAAGAAAAGAAATGAAGCAGATTATGAGATTGAGCAAGAACTTCTGGAGGGAACTGATAACACTGAAGCTGATGTTGATGAAGAATGATAGACCATGGAATTAAAGAAAAGCTGGATCAAAATGAAGAATGACCAGGTGAAACGTTTCTGATTTGCGATGTGTTTTCTTTCTGATAGAGCATATGCATTGCATTGATGTGTGTGATAAAGATATGTATGAGTTTATGAAAATCATGTAGAATGAAGATAACAAAGATCTATTATGGGTTTGCATGAAGCATGAATGACTAGGAAATTATATCAGTGAGATCAGTTAGCAGACTAGAGACTTTTGGGAGTGAAAGCTTGGGAATGTGATGGCATGCTTAGACCGAGTGCATGTATATGCTGATTGATTTGAACACTTAGTGAGTGGGAAACTTTGGATCCTAGTATTTATTTCTTGCGAGAGCTTACCTCCATATGTATCATGATTTAAGAAAAACCTTCATACTCAAGCCAGCTTATATGTGTGTGCATGTTGTTAGTGCGCTGCGATGGGCTAGTAGACGGGTGGAACCACCTTGGTTGGGTGATCAAGGCCACGAGTCGTAGCTAGTTCCGTCGTAGGCCTGACCTATCTGTTGTCATGCGCCTGTATGGGTCGGTAGGTAGGTGGAGTCACTCTGGCCGGGTGGTCAGAGCCACAAGCTCACATCGATTTCATGCAGGGCTGACGTTGTGTATGTCGTGCGCTATGTCGGGTTGGCAGACAGGTGGAAGGAACTTGACCGGGCGAACAAGTCCATGAGTCGCACCCGATTTTGACATAGGCCGATTTGTGAAAAATAAAAGATAAAAAGAAATGTTGAGCTGAGATGAAGAGGAAAAGAAAAAGAAAATGAAAATGAAAAAGAAAAATAAAGAGAAAGAGATCTAATGGAGAGTTAGATAAGTAAGAGATAAATGGTTGGAATCGAGGTATATTCTACAAACTGAGTTAGTAAGAACATATGTATATGCTAGTACTTAAAATGAGCAGTTGGATCTGAACGAGTTGAACGAACAAAAGATCTAGAAAGCCGAAGATTTATTCATGTGATTACTTATCAGATTGCAGACGTAGAAACATAATATGATGTTTGTGAAGCTTGAATCTACGTAATTTTCTAAAATGCATACTGATCTTTATAAAAATTGCATGACTCCATGAGATCATGATTTGAGTTTTGAAAAGAAAAAGATAAAAAGTGTAAAGAGATTTTAAAAGAACCCTGATACTCTTCTGTCGGATCTTGCAGGTTGGCCCATCGGGACGATGTGCAGGTTTAGCGGGGGCGAATGTCGGGATGAAATCCCGCAGGGAGTGTGCATTGTTTTTTTTCAAAGTTCATAGATTTTATGAGATTTGTGTGATGTTTTGATCTAAAGAGGATACATTTCATGCATGATTTAACTGATTTGATTGCCTGTGTGATAAGAAACCATATTAGAGATGTGCGTTAGACCTGTGTGTAAACGAAACTGACATTAGACCCATGAAAACCTTATGTTTCACCCTTGAAACTGACTAAAAATGAGGGTTTATCCCATGAAAAATGAACTCGAACCCTTGGAAACCCTTGGAGTTTAGGCCGAAATTGCAAATAAACCATTAAATTGGTGAGCTTGAGATAATTGTGACCAAATCCTGATTTTTCCGACCAAAAATCCTAGGTCGGACCCTTGGAATTGACGTTTATCCTAGCCCAAACCCTTAGACTAATTAACCCTGTATACAGTGTGAAACCAAAACATTAATTTAGGAAAAATAAAAAGCATAAGAATCAAAAATAGAATCAAGAGATGGGATTTTCCAAGAATAGTAAGTGAACATGCATGGTCGTCTGAAATTGGAAAGTTGAGTAAGGAGGTTAGAAGATTCTAGAGAAGTCATAGACAGGGGGAAACCTATAAATAGGTCTTTACACATCATTTATTTCTCCCCGTTGAACTTCTTGGCGGATCTTCCCTCTAGGTATGCTCTTGTCCATTTCTATTCATGAATGAATTATCTTTTGTTCATACTTTATGATGGTGCACTGAGAGAGAGATTTATGATGTTAGAAAGGTTATGGAAGCCATTCGAATATACATCTGTGTGTGTACGGTAATTGGGGAGCAAGGTGGAGATTTCTGATGCATGCTCAATTGGGCATGCATACAACTGCACGATCAGTTCCATATAGCCATGGCTCTTACTATTTTCAATAATTTGGTTCTGTATTTCCAATGGTTGAATTGCTGTTGAAGAGTTAGAATTAAAATCGATGGTGTAGATGATAAAACATTGATCATACTCGATGGAGACTGGCGTAGATAGAAGTACAACTGTGTGCGCATGTGTCTTAGAGAGAGGTACTGCGGCTCTGCTGATGCGTCAAATAGACAGACCTTGACGGAGAGATTCTTAGAAAGGAGGCTGTCGGACGAATCTAACCAAGCGGGAGAGAGAGTGCGACTGCGCGCGATGGCTTAGTCAGAGAGAGGGTCTTTGCCGGCGGCTGCCGACGCGTGAATAGGGAGAAGGCAGAGAAGGTAGGCGGGCATCTCGTGAGACCTCCGAGGTACTATGGCGGTGGAGGGAGATATAGTTGATCATTGGCACTGCACGAAGTAATCTCTGAGAGACTGAGGGACAAGGAAGAGGCGAGATCAGAGTGCACATATTTCAAGGCGCATCTTCGCTGCAGTGCTGCTGAAATCTCGGAGAGAGATGGGTTGCTGAACTTGTTGGCAGAACGTCAGCACAGAGGGCCCAGGGCTCTAACGATCGGTGTAGTAGTTTTGTCGCAGTTTGATTGAGAGAAAGTCAGTCTATCCCACAAACTCGGATAGAAGCTGGAGATTGCATGGCAGATAGTCACTGGAGCAGAAGTGCGGAGATAGATTCGCGGACCTAAGAGAGATTGGCCACATAAAGAGAGTTCTAGAGATGAGTGCCCCGCTGTATGTCTCAGATGATAGCAAGGAGATAGAGAGAATCTGCTGGCAGGTCGCGCGTGGAGTCGTGGACATGGCCAGAGATATGGGAAGACTCACATATTCAACACAGAGGAGAGAGAGAAGAGAGAGGTGCGCGACAGAGAGAATTCAAGAGATAGACAGAGAATCGATTATGTCGGCGGCAACAGAGCTTGTAGGCGGAATCAGAAGAGAGATATGGAGGAGAGATACAATCATGGGTAGAGTGAGGCGGCAGAGCACATGAGGCACGAAGAGAGAATGGATGGCGGTGTGGAGGTGATCGCAATCCAGGTGGATCGGGTCCGGTCGTGGCACACACAGGGTGTATGAAGCTAATGAATGTTGGAAGGTTTAAGGACATGAAAGTGAAATTAATTTTGAGTATGGAGAAGAGAGAGATGTTGAAATGTTTATGGGAATGGGAATGTAGGAGTGCAAGTTAGATTTATGAACATGAATGATAAGAATGAAAGAGAACCATACACACGAATCAAATTTGGAAGGAAGAATGGTCCATTAAAGGAGCTTCTTAAACACTTCCTAATTCTAATCCATATGCATAGTCTTCTTTGGATGATATGTATGCATGACGTGAATAGATGGAATCCTTACACATAAACCAGTTTCGAAAGGAAGAATGGTCCAATATTGGAGCTTCTTATACACTTTCAGAAACTAATCAATATGTATGGGTATGTATGGATTATATGCATGCAAGTGAATTATGATTATAGAGTTTACTCACAAGCTCAAAGAAACATCCTCACTGGTTCAACGCAATACTGCGGAGCCTTCTCACACATAGAAGAAATAGAAGACATGTAAAAATACTTAAGAGACTGAGAGAGGAGACAAGAGACAAGTGACAAGTGACATGAATTAAAAGGATTTGAATTAAGATTCATGTATAAGATCGTCGTGGTACGTCAAGCTAGGCAGTCTATTGATCAAAGGTGGTTCCGACCCTCAAACCATGACAGTTCAACCGAATGTCACACATAAGAAGGTGAGTTCCACTCCAGTGACCCTATGTCTGTCTAGGCTCGTAACGTCTAACTAAAGAAGTCTAAGACTCATTAAAATCAGCTCTAACTCACTCACACGCTCCACCGAGGGTGAGTCAAGATAGAGATGCTGGTTTCAAGAGCCTATCCTAGATTGGAATTCTAACTTAAATTTGAAACTAGGTTCTATACTCATACTAGCTCACCTTGGATCCTCACTCGCTCAACCGAGGGTGATCGTCTCAAGGAAACCGTAAGCTAGCATGAGCCCTATGGATGCCTAACAATGATGCTCTAGGAGTTTGGAGGGGGGTTTATATAGTTTTTTGAATGAATTTGGGCCCTTGGATCTAGAGAAATCAACTCTCAACTCTAGGATCACTACTTTTGATTACAACCATTTGATTAATCAAATCAATGGCTTGGAATTGTTCTTTCTATCAAATCTAGTGTAAAGGAGTGAAATTTAGGCGCCCTCATTCTCCACCATTGGATGTGGGGATGATCTGGACCGTCGGATCAGTGCTGACATCAATTCGGATAAGATAAGCCACTATTTTTGGAGAAATGCTGCATTATTGATCTTTGATTGAAAAAAAGGTCTTCTTTTATGGAAAAAATTCATGGATCCTCCTTCCTTTATGCTTTAGTGCATCTCTACCCTTGAATATGAGCTCATCTTGACCGTACAACATGGTTCAATCATATTTTGACATGTGGCAGACATTCAAGCCTTCAATTTTCTTATTCTAGAAAACTACAGTGACCTTGAAAACTGGACTTTGTGCTCTTTGACCCTCCAAAAAGTCTTTGATGAAGATGAAACATTGTAGGAATATGTTTCCAAAGATCTCCTTCAGGAATATGCAGAAAAAACTCCCATCTGAATCTAACTTGTACAAGTTTGACTACATTTGGAAGCTTGCAAGGTGGCATTAAGGTGTCTAGGAAGCTCGGATAGCCTTGAAACTTTATACAAATATGTAGCCACATATGTTCTTTATACATGCCAAACCATATGGCTAACATAAATTTCTATACAAGAATTTGTAGGGTCAAACTAGAAAAATTACATTTTTACAAAATGAACATAGCATATCAATGTGCTACCAAATCCATTTTCTGCTGAAATTTGGGCTATAGACTGCCTTTGACAATCTTTACAAGTATATGGATTTTCATCTAATTTGGTGACAATGAAATTTTTGCCCTAATTTCCCAACTTTGACCAGCTTTGACCAACTTTGACCGCTACCATGGACTTTCTTGATTTCTTTGAAACTTTGTATGTGACCTTCCTTTGACATCCTTGATGCATCCTGGACTTCTCGGGGAATTCTGGCTACCTTCACCAAATATGTTTTTTGTAGGCCTTCACAAGTGAGAGAGGAGAGAAAATCTCGACGACGTTCGCCCCCAATAAACCTGCGATTCTTCCAGAAGCGCCACTCTAGCATCTGTGAAAAACAAAATGTTCCAGGCATCAAATTCTTTTATAGGCAACATAAGAAACATGGAAGGAAAATTGATTATATGCATGAATTAGTAGGTAACGTGACATGAAGCAAAATTTGCATGAAAGAAAGAATTGAAACAGGCAACATGAATATGCATGAACAAATAGGCAACATATATGCAAACGAACAAGAATCATTGGCAACAAGAAAGAAAAAAAAAAAAAAAAAAAAACAAGCATCAATATGAAGTGGAAGTGGATGTATTGAGTCGTTTTAAGCATCAGTTCCTCTCATCTTGAAGAAAATTTTGTACCTTTTTCATAAAGCAATCTACCTTAAATATGATTATAAACAAAGATTTAGGATTTTCAAGAGACATCTTTCATCTTTAGCTTATTTTAGATCAACTCCTTTCCTACATAAATATGAATATGCTCTTTCTCTAATAACATGCAAGGAAATCTAACTAAACTCCACTAATGCATAAATCTGCCTATATAGCCTGTGATTTATTCTACTATGCTTCTTTATCCTCCTTTGGCTTGCTCTTTTTTTTTTTTTTTTGATGATGATGATTCGGAAACTTTATGGTTACGATCACTTTTTTGGGGTGGAAGAAAGTGTAAACTTCTTTGTAACATGTAGCAACTTTTTTTTTTGATAACGGGGAAAAATTAAACCCCGATACAAGGTACAACCATTTTTGATGACGGAGAACAGTCGTTTAAACTCCGATACAAGTGCTGTGAGATGGACTAAGGATGTAGAAACATGCAATAGCAGGAGCTAGGATTTCAACAATTATGCTTTCAATACTGGATACATATGCATGTTTATATATGAAAGTCATGTCACCAAAATAAACCTCCAAATCTACATGCCCTATCTTTCCACAATCCTAGATTATAATCATTAGGGGAAAAAATGAACCCTGCATGGGCCTTGTAAGGATCCCTAATTTTCAGGGATTAAAATTAAGAAAAAGTGGATTAAGGCTAGAAAAAAAACCACTAGTGGTTTTTGCAATAAAATATTTGCTGAAAAACTTGTGCTCAGTCTAAATAAATTCGAGATCATTCGTGCCCCTTGGATAAGATCTTACGGACGGCTAGGATTGAGCTTGCTATGACTGTCACAAGAAGACAAAAGTTCCTCCAAAATATGCACAGTCGTGGGCATTCTTGGCCTTTAGATGAAATCAACGCGAGCGGTCAAGATTGAAGAGGGAGTGTCTGTCATAAAATGCCAAAATAGGGAGCATTCAATGAGGTGAGAGAGTGTGTGGACTGTCACAAAAAGACAAAATCTGTGGCGCAGTTCCGTGGCGGGATCAATTTTGCACCGTCGGATGGGTTGTTGATCGAATGGCCTCAAAATTTAAGGGCTTCACAACCACTAGATCAAAAGAGGATCCAATGGTTGCAATTCAAACTGACCCAAAAGTCAAAAGAAAAGATCCCGACCACTCCTTTTTTGTTCCATCCAACGGACAACGCTTGAAGGCGCATTTTTTATTAACTTTCAAGACACACCCTTTGATCTTTGCCACATCCAACGGATGAAATTCTATGCCGACTTCGTTTTTGGAATTCAAAATGATCCCTTGGATCTTTGAGCTAATCCAATGGCTCTGGTTGAAACTCTAGGCCTACCAAACCACTTTTGTAGAGGAACTCGTGGTTTTTAGCCATTCATACCACTTTTGACCACAAAGAAACAAGGGAAGCCTATGCCTAGTCTAGGTGTAGACTGTGGCCACCACCCTCTTCCCATTGGTCCATCACTAATCACCTCTTAATCTAAAAGGCCCATTCAGGGTTCATTTTTTCCCCTAATGTCAATTTCTTAGTAGATAGGTTACTACTTAAGATACAATTTTACATAAGTAGAGAAATCATCATTTGCCCTTTTTTTACTCAAGTGATGTGGATATGCAATGTGATGCAAAGACTGAAAAAAACATGCATGAAACAAGCATGGAAAAAAAATAGAATGAACTTGAAAAAAAACAAAGCAACATGAACTTGAAAAATTAATGATATTTTTATACTTTTTTTTTTAATTCCTTTTTTTATTTTTTATTTTTTATTTTTTTATTTTTAACATGGATACTCCTGTTTATGAATCGGCCTCATTGTTTTCATCTTCTTCAATGTCCTCATCCAAAATGTACTCGTCATTATCACGTTTCTTGAATAGCTTTATCCTTTTACTTGCAATCAAAGTTTTTAGTGCAACACCATTTAATTCACAAAGAGCATACGTACCATTGTTGTTGACTTTTGATACTATGTATGGCCCAAACCACCGTTGAGTGAGCTTTTTGCGTGCATCATATTGAGAGTCAAATGTACTATCATAAATGAGCACCCAATCTCCTACTTCAATTGGATTAGGACGCAGTCGATGAGTTTTATCAAAATAATGCTTATTCTTCATTCTAGATTCTCTTAATTTTTCAACAGCATCATCAAGTCTTACTTTACCTTGTTCTACCTGTTTAATGCGCAAACTCAAAAAGTCATCAGTAGACATGTTTTCAGACCAAGGCAAATTTGACCATGCAAAAATATGAGATTGAATTGGAAACAATGGTTTTTGACAGTACATAAGTTCAGCAGGCATATACCCAGTAGTACGTGTGCATGTCATTCTATCTGCCCAAAGTGCAAAAGGTAAGAATCTAGGCCATTGTTTGATGTCACCGTTACATGCTTTAGATATGGCTTTCACAATAGGTGGATGCCCCCTCTCTATTTTACCATTGGCCTCTGGATTATATGCAGTAGTGAGAGACAAACGAATACCGTGACTCTCAAAGAACTCTTTAGCTTCTCTCGCATTTAACTCTCCACGATCGGCAACTACTTTCTCTATGTAGCCAAAGCGACTTATGACATCTTCAAGGAAGAATTTGCAAACATTGTAAGTGGTCTTAGATCGTAGTGCACATCCCTCTACATGATTAGTTAAGTCTTCTCTTGCAAGTACAATGTAACGCATTTTGTCGATACCTTTAGGCATAGTTACAAGATCTACTACCCACTTGTAGTGAATACAAGGTGGATAAGTAGGATGCAACAGATCTCTATGTTTGATTGATGAATGAAGTTGACAAGTAGAACATGTAGAACATGTAGAAACATAGCTACTAATGTCAACATACATCCTAGGCCAATAATAGGTACTTCTAATTTTTTCATATGTTCCAAAAAATCCTTTATGACCGGCCCATAATGTCTCATGCATTTCCTTCATTACTTGCAATTGAAGACCTCGTTTTCCTAGGACTCATTGTGGATTCTTAACCTTACCCTTAGCATGTCTCCAAAGATAACCATTACATAGGAAAAAGTTATAAGCTCGTTTCCTAATGTTACGGAATCTATTCGTAGTCTAGCTAGGTAATGGTTGTAGTGTACTGAGATACTTTCCTATGTCTCTCCATTCATCTTCGTACTCAGACTCATGAAATTTCTCATACTCATATATATGTGGAACATAGTCAACTCAATTCACATTCTTTATTAGATCACTTTCAAGATCATCATCAAATCTAGCTCTCGATAACATATCAGCAACTGAGTTTGACTTACCTGAAATATGAACTAACTCAGGATTTATGAACTTAATATATGAGATCCATCTAAGCATGGCTATATCAGGAGATGAACAATTGGCTATCATTCCAATGAGAGGCAAACAATCAGTCTCAACTCTGACATTTGCACCAATGAAATATTCTTTGTCTATTTTCAAAGCTGTTACCATACCCCATAGTTCTCGTTTGATCTGTGGATATTTTCGTTGTGTTTCATGTAGAATTTTGGCACCAAACCTAATTGCATATCTATTCCCTTCACTATCGTCTTGACTTATGACCCAACCTATACCAATAGGACTAGTATCAACAGTCAATATAATAGGTTTGTTAGCAGAATAGTCTACACGCTTAAGGATGGGAGCTTCAAGCAATAATTTCTTCAATTTATGCATAGCTTGAGTGTGTTTGTCAGTCCAAATAAATTTTCGTTTCTTCCTCAACAAGTCATAAAGACAATCAGCAACATGAGCAAAGTGTGGGATCCAAATAACATAAAAGATACAAGAACCAAGAAATCTACGTACCTCACTCACGTTGTTACATGTTTCAGAAATCTTGCTAATGGCATCAACTTTTTGTGGGTATGGCTTTCGACCATAATGGCCACATAAATGTCCAACAATAAGCACCTCGTTGACACCAAAAACAGATTTCTCTATGGAAAATGTGAGACCTACCTCTTCAAATCGTTGAAATATTCTTTCACAATCAGAGATATGGTCAAGAACAAATTTACGACATCCAGATGAATCTAAAGTAATGTCCTTTACACGTTCCTCACTCCCTTTAATTGGAATATCATCAATGAATGGCATAGTTATATGAGGGATAAAATCATGTAAGACCATATTCATAGCACTCATCATATGAGCCACAGAATTAGTCGCTCCTTGAGGTAAAGTACACATTCGCACTAAGCCTAAAGGAGTTTTCATTGTGGTTATGTCACGACTGTCAATTGCTAACTGGAATTGGTCATATCCAGAATATAAATCACCCATTGAATAGATAGAATGTCCTGAAAATGATTCAGCAAACTCATCTACAATGGGTCCTGTTCCTACATTCCTTATGGTGACTTTATTGATGGGTTGGAGATCTTGAATAAAACGTAGTTTCCCATTCTTTTTAGGCACAGTGAACCATCTGTTTGAGTAAGGTGCAAAAGATGGCTCTAAAATTCTCATGTTTATCTTCTCCTTAAGTAGTTTCATTAGCTCAGTTAAGTGAGCCTTTGGAACAGGTATAGGACGAAGATTCCATGGAATATGTGGAATAGTAAAGATTATCATGGGTGCAACTAGCTTAGGATCTACACAACCAATCTCATGAGGATACATAGTAAAGGCTTTTCCATGGCTACATATGACTCTCTCAAATTTATCTCTCTCTGTTGGCAAAAGAAAGTCATTATCTCTACCAATTTTCACCTGTTTGATTGTCTCATCCGTGAATGTATGTCCTATGTTTTTCTTATCCCGAAGAATTGGATCATTTTTCACATCAATAGTTTTTTCATTACTTCCTTGAGGTAATGGTTGAGCTATGGGTTTGATTTTTTTGTCTGCAGTTTTGTACTTTGTTTCAACTAAGGCATCATGTGTTTGGTTAAATTTCGAGCACTTGTCAACATTGAGAGCATACTCTTGGATTAGAGCATACTCATCAAGGGAAGAAAGAAGAATAATATGGGAATTAGAATTTTGTTGAAGACATAACTCTAACTCCTCAAGAGTAGAGAAACAATGAGATGTTTCAATCACATGCTCAATGTTCTCATCATGTTCCATGATTTTGTTGTTTTTATAATTTTTTTGGGTTTTTTGGATAAAAAACTTGGACAATTGACTCTTATGAAGAAAATCTAATCTAGAATGTGGAAAACAAAGTGACAAACTATTGTACATGTTGGTTGGATGCAAGATGTCAAACCAAAATCCACTGTTGTCCCGCTCAACAATGGACTCTATCCGAAATTTTGATCATATGTAGCTCCAAACATGAATCGAGGTGCACAATCACTACAAGCATGCTCATGACCCAGAGTAACAATAGCTTTCTTTCTAATTGACAATCGATTCCTAGGATGGTTCACTCCTACTGTCATGACTTGAAGTGATTGCATTCCATCCTTAGACTTAAATCTAGCATAGGTAGACCCATCATCCATGGCTTTAGTTTCCATACGACTCTCACAAATAAAGGGTTGACCTAAGAGAACTTCATAGGAGCAATTATCTTGAATAAAAAAGTGAAAATCTTCTATGATTCCTCCTATGGATATGGGCACACTAGCACAAGCTCCATACAGGGTACCTACACCATTATCTGCAGTTCTCATATGCCATCCACAATCTTTATCTATGGGCCATCGAAACTTATCATAGACTTCTCTTGAAATCACATTGATTTCAGAGCCAGAATCTACTAATGCATTTACAGTGATAGTGTTCTTATCATTTCCTATTTTAACATGCATCTTTGATGTACCTCTAGACCAAAATGTTCTTTTAAAGTGGCTTTCAAGATTGTTTTCATGATTTTCATGGTCAGGTTGAATAGGTCCTAAAAATTTTTTATTAACATTTACTTCATCATCATCAAACTCATCTTCATCAGATTCATCAAAGTTTAAGGCTTCATTCATAGCTTGATCTTGATCTAGAGAATCTTGCATCTCAGTATCTAGATTAAGCGGAAATCTCTTCCTTTTAATTAGGCCGATAAAGTTATCTTTAAAAACAGGCTTTGCAATAGAGAAAACTTGTTCTAAAGACATAGTCACTTGACTCTTAAGTAAAATGTCATCTAAAATCTCCATAGGATCTATTTTTCTCTCAATTTCTGAAATCAAGATGGCTTTAGGTTTTCTCTTTGGTTTCTTTTGTTTTTGCTCAGGGTCTTGTTTTTGTTCATGTTCTCGTGTTTGGTCTTCAGTTTGTTTTGATTGTTCTTGTTTATCTAAAGGCTTTGGTTTTGTTTTTCTTTGCTTTGTCTTCTTCCCTTTTTGTTTCTCCTCTTGTTTTTGTTCATTGGGTTCTGATTCTTGTTTTTTATCTTTGGATTGTGATGTTTCTCCTTGCTCTATGATTGTTTCTATTCCCTCTGAGGTTTGTTTTTGAGTCACTCTTCTTTCACTAGGCTCAGCTTCATCTCTTTTTCGTTTTTCTTGTACATTGGATATGTGAGAAATAAGAGATTGATCTTCTATCGGTGACTCCCAAGCCGTTATTCTCCTAATCTCATCCCGTGCTCTTACTAAAGCCTCTATGGAAAAATCACCTTCCTTTGTGGGTTTACTTGATTCTACTTGTTGTTCATCAAGAGCTTCTAGTTTCACTCCTCTAGTTCCTACGTCCATTATCGTTATATTTTCATAATGGCTTTTCATTCCTCCCTTACCATAATTTCCTTGCAAAGGTAGCCTAGATCGATAGTCACAGATTTTCTTGTCTATGTCTATTACTAGTCGTTGCTCCTTAGCAGCCTTCAATAATTCACAATCTCTCAAAAAGTGCTCTAACGAATCACACCAAGGACACCTACGAGGGCCACGCACAAAACCATTTTGATTTTGAGGATTTTGATTAACTTGTGGTGGGAAATTTTGAAATTGAGGATTTTGTTGATAAGGTATTGCTTGAACAGGATAATTAGGATTTTGAAAATGCAATTGATGTATTTGAGGAGCTTGGGAAGCAACATGTGGTACTTGAGGTGCAAGAGGAGCTTCCATATTATACGATTGATGATTTTGAAAATTTTGATTTTGAGGATTTTGAAAAGCTATTTGAGAAGCTTGAGGATACATGTTTTGATACATTTGAGGATTTTGCACATGAGGATGAGGATTTTGCATTGAAGGATTATGCATTGGAGGAACTTGATATGCTTGAGTAGGAGCTACTTGTGGATTTTGATTGGTAGCTATAACATGTTGATTAGGCTCTTGAAAAGTCATTGGGTTCATTTGATTTTGGAAAGTTTTGGTTTAACTACATTGTAAAGCATCTATAGTCTTGGCCAAATTGGATTGTGTAGCAATAAGACTTTCCATTTGCTTAGTGAGAATATCCACTTGAGATTGTTCAACTACACTTTTATTTGGCTCTACTTTAAAACCTTGAGTAGGCTCCATCATTTGAGGAATAGGAGTAGAGTCAAAAAGCATAGCATAGGATTGTTCTCTAACTTGCTCCTTAGTTTGTGGAAGGCTAGCTTGAGGAAGACTAGTTTGCTCATAAAGCATGGATTGTCTTTGATGTCTATGGGCTACAGCCTCTACTACTTTACGCACTTTTTGCCAATTGTCAGTAAGACCATAGCGCTTATCTGGTTCTTCTAATCGCCATTCAACTTCCCTACGAGTTTCAGGATGAAGAAGCTTAAGAAAATTGATCACAAGATCAAGTTCCAAAGTTATCTTATCCTCATTAGGAAGTTGTTCATAGCGTCTAATATACTCATTTTGTAAGTGAGTAATAGAGCTACTAGGCTTTGGAGAATTGACCCATCGTAAGAATCCATCTCGATTATGTTGGCTATAATCTTCAAGATCGAATTCTTTGAGCATATCCTTTCTAAAATCACTCCAAGGAAGACTATCATATTGAGTGACACGGTTTATGATAGAGCTATCAACAATTCGTTCAAAGAATGATATCAAAAGATCTTCGGGAAGACCAAAAATCATACATTGCTCTTCAAACAAATCTAAGTAGCTTGTGATGTTGATGCCATTGAATTTTCCCTTCTCTCTCAACATAGAAGAGACTATTCTTTGGCCTTGTTTCTCAACAATAAGGGATTTGAATCCTTCCTCCATCTTATGTGAATAAGCAAGTGATGCACGATGCTCTAGATCTCTCACAAATGCGTTTACTTCACGACGAAGATGTGCACGATACTGTGAGAAATCCAGTGCAACACTCAAGACTGATGATGATGATATGATGAGGATGAAAAATATGAAACAAAGGATATGGATCACAACCTCCCAACAAGATCAGAAGCAAATGCCACGAAGCGTTTCACGTCGGGTTCAAATGTGGAGGTGATCGCAATCCGGGTGGATCGGGTCCGGTCGTGGCACACACAGGATGTATGAAGCTAATGAATGTTGGAAGGTTTAAGGACATGAAAGTGAAATTAATTTTGAGTATGGAGAAGAGAGAGATGTTGAAATGTTTATGGGAATAGGAATGTAGGAGTGCAAGTTAGATTTATGAACATGAATGATAAGAATGAAAGAGAACCATACACACGAATCAAATTTGGAAGGAAGAATGATCCATTGAAGGAGCTTCTTAAACACTTCCTAATTCTAATCCATATGCATAGTCTTCTTTGGATGATATGTATGCATGACGTGAATAGATGGAATCCTTACACATAAACCAGTTTCGAAAGGAAGAATGGTCCAATATTGGAGCTTCTTATACACTTTCAGAAACTAATCAATATGTATGGGTATGTATGGATTATATGCATGCAAGTGAATTATGATTATAGAGTTTACTCACAAGCTCAAAGAAACATCCTCACTGGTTCAACGCAATACTGCGGAGCCTTCTCACACATAGAAGAAATAGAAGACATGTAAAAATACTTAAGAGACTGAGAGAGGAGACAAGAGATAAGTGACAAGTGACATGAATTAAAAGGATTTGAATTAAGATTCATGTATAAGATCGTCGTGGTACGTCAAGCTAGGCAGTCTATTGATCAAAGGTGGTTCCGACCCTCAAACCATGACAGTTCAACCGAATGTCACACATAAGAAGGTGAGTTCCACTCCAGTGACCCTATGTCTGTCTAGGCTCGTAACGTCTAACTAAAGAAGTCTAAGACTCATTAAAATCAGCTCTAACTCACTCACACGCTCCACCGAGGGTGAGTCAAGATAGAGATGCTGGTTTCAAGAGCCTATCCTAGATTGGAATTCTAACTTAAATTTGAAACTAGGTTCTATACTCATACTAGCTCACCTTGGATCCTCACTTGCTCAACCGAGGGTGATCGTCTCAAGGAAACTGTAAGCTAGCATGAGCCCTATGGATGCCTAACAATGATGCTCTAGGAGTTTGGAGGGGGGTTTATATAGTTTTTTGAATGAATTTGGGCCCTTGGATCTAGAGAAATCAACTCTCAACTCTAGGATCACTACTTTTGATTACACCCATTTGATTAATCAAATTAATGGCTTGGAATTGTTCTTTCTATCAAATCTAGTGTAAAGGAGTGAAATTTAGGTGCCCTCGTTCTCCACCATTGGATCTGGGGATGATCTGGACCGTCGGATCAGTGCTGACATCAATTCGGATAAGATAAGCCACTATTTTTGGAGAAATGCTGCATTATTGATCTTTGATTGTAAAAAAGGTCTTCTTTTATGGAAAAAATTCGTGGATCCTCCTTCCTTTATGCTTTAGTGCATCTCTCCCCTTGAATATGAGCTCATCTTGATCATACAACATGGTTCAATCATATTTTGACATGTGGCAGACATTCAAGCCTTCAATTTTCTTATTCTAAAAAACTGTGGTGACCTTGAAAACTGGACTTTGTGCTCTTTGACCCTCCAAAAAGTCTTTGGTGAAGATGAAACATTGTAGGACTATGTTTCCAAAGATTTCCTTCAGGAATATGTAGAAAAAACTCCCATCTGAATCTAACTTGTACAAGTTTGACTACATTTGGAAGCTTGCAAGGTGGCATTAAGGTGTCTAGGAAGCTCGGATAGCCTTGAAACTTTATACAAATATGTAGCCACATATGGTCTTTATACATGCCAAACCATATGGCTAACATAAATTTCTATTCAAGAATTTGTAGGGTCAAACTAGAAAAATTACATTTTTACAAAATGAACATAGCATATCAATGTGCTACCAAATCCATTTTCTGCTGAAATTTGGGCTATAGACTGCCTTTGACAATCTTTACAAGTATATGGATTTTTCATCTAATTTGGTGACAATGAAATTTTTGCCCTAATTTCCCAACTTTGACCAGCTTTGACCAACTTTGACCGCTACCATGGACTTTCTTGATTTCTTTGAAACTTTGTATGTGACCTTCCTTTGACATCCTTGATGCATCCTGGACTTCTCGGGGAATTCTGGCTACCTTCACCAAATATGTTTTTTGTAGGCCTTCACAAGTGAGAGAGGAGAGAAAATCTCGACGATAGCGGACACGTATAGGAGAGAGATAGAGACCTTCGCTGTTGATGGTGAATCCTGGAGAGGGACACGGAGAGGATGGCTATTACTCGATGACTTAGAGAGATAGATGAGTACACTGCCGACATAGAGATCGGGATATTAGAGAGATGTGAGAGATCCGAGGCACATTACAAGCACGGAAGAGAGAAAATAAAGTAGATATGAGAGAGAGATCTAAGCTCTTGCGCGATGTGGATAGAGAGAGAGACATAATCGATTCATTTGAATCTGATTAATTTACATATTTGTATAGCTGAATTGCCATGGTAGGATCCATCACACAAGGGGCAGATATTATGTACGATGAAAAATGTAAGAGGCTGTTGTGATGTGAGGATTTGTTATGACTAAGCAAATGGCCCCTCACTTCTTGAAATGTGAAAGTACTAACTAAGGAATATCAAGATTCTCAAGTGTAGATTAAAGTGGGGTTACTACAAGAGGGCATTGGTTGACCAAGAAGACGTTTTTGAAGTGCCATACAAGGCGTGATCATGCTTTGAAAACGTAGTTCAAGAGGTTCTAGGTAAACACACACTTGTTAAAGAGGAAGAATAAATTTGATGAACTAATAAACATTATCAATAAGTTTATTGGCTACTTATAGCCTGTTGTATATGATCTAGCCATTGATGCATTTTCTAAAACACTGAGTCATAACAAACGAGAACAAAGACATGTTCTCCTTTAGAAATTACAAAAGTATGCTAAAAACAAGGAAAAATTAGCTTATTTTCAATTGTTCCATAGAAATGATAAGGCCCATTTTAATTAGGGCATGAAAACCATATGCTTTTATTTCATGATACTTTTTTTCAATCTTTATTTCAATTTTTGTTTATAAAAACATGCTATATTCAACATTACAAATTCCAATTAGAACTTTAACGAATCTTACATGATTAAAACTACATGATTTCATGAAAATGGAAATTGAAAAGTAATTCATTTTATTTCAAGCCCACATAAAGCATAACTCTATGCCATTTTAAAAAGGGATTAGAATACACTTTTGAGAATACAAAGCATAATCATACAACAACCAGGTGGCCATATATGTGTACTAGTACTAATAGCCAATTATGCCAAAAAAAACACCATGAGATCAAAATGAAATAGATGAGATTAAATTGACTATACATATTGAGAGAAAACACCATGCATATCATCATACATGATTCTTTGATGTCTAATAATCCAAATGAAAGAGACTTTATTGTTCATCGTTGCACATTCTATGAAATAAATCTATTAGGTTTTACATGCTAAGAGACTTCAATAAAACTTTGTTCAAGTTACGTTAATCAAATACTCTAAGACATTGCTTTTTTCCTTTCCCCGAGTCTTTATCCTTTGAAAAATCACATTTCTCTCCCTCTCTCCCCTTTCTCTCTCTCTGAGCATTATCATGGTCAAAGTTAAAAAGCAAGACAATATATCACGTTTGGTATTACTTTGTGAGAACATATTACATGCGTTGAAAGCGAAACATGTAGTCTTTTTTACTTTGTTAAAGTGAAAACTATACTTTTCAGCAAGAAGTCGATGCCAGGCATCGATTTCTCGCTGAAAACTATACTTTTCAGCAAGAAGTCGATGCCTGGCATCGACTTCTCGCTGAAGTCGATGCCAGGCATCGACTTCTTGCTGAAAAGTATAGTTTTCAGCGAGAAGTCGATGCCTGGCATCGAATTCTCGCTGAAGTCGATGCATGGCATTGACTTCTCGCTGAAGTCGATGCCAGGCATCGAGTTCTTGCTGAAAAGTGTAGTTTTCAGTGAGAAATCGATGCTAGGCTGCAAAAAAATATAAAATTCACTTTTTTCTCGCTGAGAACTCTGTGCCAAGGTGTTGATGATCATCTACACTCTCTCTCTCTCTCCCTGTCTTATGGAGTCAATAAGCATTTTTGAATTGCGTATGACCCACTCAGAACATAGGTACTGGACATAGTATGGAATATATATTTCCATTAAATAAATCTAGAAGGAAGAGTATGACGTAAGTGTTGATGTGTGAAACATCACAAAAAATGAATTAATGTGACACTAGATAACCTCTATGGTCACCGTTAACTCATTGTCACTCAAAACTTTGAGAAACGATAGCCAAAACCAAGAACTTTACTTCTTCAGATTTTTCTAGTCACTGAAATGACATACATTTAGTATTTTGCTAATTTCTCTTTGCTCAAATATCATTTCTCCAAGATCGTTTGGTAGTTGAAACTAGAAGAGTAGAGCTTTCTAACAAGCTATCATATGCAAGAAACGGATCTCTAGAACTCAAGATATAGCCTTCACAAGATGACCCTATATGACTTCTAAAAGTGAAATTTTTGCCTGTTTTAGTAAGTCTGACTGTCCAAAAATGAAAATTCGATGCCTAGCATCGACTTGCAACCAAAAGTCGATGCCAGGCATCGACTTTGAGATTTTTTAGCCACTTTTTTGTTCCTGAAATACGCACATTTAACACACATATTGTTGGAGAAACAATCACTAATTGGACATATATTTGAAGGTCAAATCTTAGGAAGAAAACCCCATGCCTATGTGAAGGGACAAATTCACAAATGTATCATATTTGTAAAGTTAGTTCACTTTAGTTCTAGAAGTTTTTTAAAATCACGAGAATACGAAAATCTATATAAGTTAGTTTGTATCAACTGACGCGGAGAGAGAGAGAGAGAGAGTGTGAGAGAAGGAAGAGAAAAGGAGTTCATTTTATACGACTGAGGATAGTTGGGCTTCTCTGAGTAAGAAAGCATCTGTAAAACTTCTGAGTTTTCATAGCTATGAGAAAGAACTGAGTAAAGTTCTGTGTATGAGTCCCTCTCTATCATCTCCATGCTTGCCTACTGTGTGATGAATTCAAAAGTTCAAGTTTTCTGAACAATTCGATGCCTGGCATCGAATCTTGGCTGAAAAGTCATTTTTTCATTCTCTGTGTGTTAACTGTTGTTGAATCTTCTAAAAATATGAAGTTTGTGGAGCAACTTGATGCCTGGCATCGAGTTCCAACATAAAATGGATGCCCGGCATCGACTTCTAGCATATAAGTCATCTTCTTCATGTGTGTGTAAAATAGAGTGTTTCTCGTGCAGAAAAATAGCCAAAAAAAGCCCAAAGTCGATGCCCGGCATCGACTTGGACTGAAATTCGATGCCTGGCATCGAATTTTTTATTTTTGGACACCAGGAATACTAAAACAGGCAAAGTTTCCAGTTTTGGAAGCTCATACAGGGTCATCTTGTGAGAGCCATAACTTGAGTTCTAGAGATCTGTTTGATGCATATGATAGCTTGTTGGAAAGCTCTACTCTTCTAGTTTTAGCGTATAAAGTTTCATGGAGAAATAATACTTGAGCTAGGAGAAATTAGCAAAATACTGAAGGTATGTCATTTCGGTGACTAGGAATTTCTGTAGAAGCAAAGTTCTCACTTTAGGCTATCATTTCTCAAAGTTTGGAGTGGCAATGAGTTAATGGTGACCATAGAGGTGTTCTAGTGTCACATTAATTCATTTCTTGTGGTGTTTCATACATCAACACATATGATGAAAACCACTTTTATGTGGGAAGTCGATGCCAGGCATCGACTTTATGCTGAAACTCGATGCGAGGCATCGAATTGCTCCACAAACCTCATGTTTTTAAGAATTTCTAGCAGTACATAACACTCAGAGAATAAAACACGGACTTATCAACACAAACTCGATGCCAGGCATCGAGTTGCTTGGAAAACTTGAACTTTTGAACTCATCACACAGTAGACAAACATGGAGATGATGGAGAGAGTGTCATACACAAAACATTGCTTCTCATAGATATGAAAAACTCAGAAACTTTACAGATGCTTTCTCACTCAGAGAAGCCCAACTATACTCTGTTATATAAAATGAACTCCTTCTCACATTCTGTCACTCTCTTCCACTTCTTCTTACTCTTGCGCCACTTGATACAAACTAAGTTATATAGATTGTCTCATTCTGACTCGTGATTTTTAAAAAACGTTTAGAACTAAAGTGAACTAACTTTACAAATATAATACACTTGTGAATTTGTCCCTTCACATAGGCATGTGGTTTTCTTCTAAAGCTTTGACCTTCAAATTATGTCCAGTTTGTGAGTGTTTCTCCAATAGTAAGATCAAACTTCCTCTCACAAAGTATATATCTTTTTGCTTATACAAATTTTCTAAAGACCAAAGACTGGGGCCAAGGAAAAACGCAATGTTTTAGAATATTTGATTAAGTATGTTGGAGCGATGCAAAAAAGACCCAAAATTTACAACCTCAACCAATTCATTTCACACCAAACAAAATCAATTTCAATCTACTAGCTAGATAGGAAAGGATATAGAGAAACAAATAACTTTTATTCATTGAATCACTTGCACATGGACACAATTCATTGTTTTTCCTAAAATTATCTAATGTTATCAAATTAGTAGCATCAATCTTTAGTCTTTTCTAGCTCATTTCCTTTTTATTTGATCCAAGATAAATGAGTATTCTCATAAAATAAGGCTTTTTTTATCCATTTCATAATTCTCTCTTAAAAGTGTTAGATAAGGTACTCTAAAATTAGCAAAATTTTGCTACCCTAAAGTAGTCAAAATTTTAAAAATATGTTCAAAATTTGCATATTTTTGGGGGGTTTTAGAAAACCTTGTATACTAGTATAAAGATTTTTTTAACATCATGCAAAAAAAGGCTATTTTAGTGCGTACAGTTTCTCTTTTTATGACATAGTTCTCGTTTGTTATGACTCAGTGTTCTAATTGAAATCCGGTGATATTGCATATTTTGTTTACATGTTTTCCATTACTAACGCCCCGTTGAACTTCTTGGCGGATCTTCCCTCCACTTTTTTATTATCTAAAGTAAAGAGAAGGAAGGCCATTGTGGAGGATACCTGACAGCGGAACGAAGTGAAGACCTGGAAGAAAAGCTTGGACCGCGAAGACCGAAGCAGAATCCCGTGGGCGATTTCTCACACTGTAGCGAGGGATCTAGAATATACTAGCCGGCCCGCACTGTAGCGGCGGTGTTTATATTGTATCATCACACCGCACTGTAGCGGTTTTATTGTACCGTCGGCCCGCACTGTAGCGGCCTATTTTTGTATCATTCATTTTATTGGAGGCTTCAGTTTCATTTCCGTTGTATCGTTGGGCTTCATTTGCATTCCGTGTATCACTACGGTATCCGATCGTCTCTTTTCGACGCCCACTGTCCCACGTCTCGACACTTCCGAGGGGCAAGGGACCCTACGAGGATCGCGCATGCTCCGGAGAGCACAGGCGAGGCGCCTAGCGCGCAGACACCGCTCGCAGAACAGCGGGAACGGCGCACCAGAGTGGGGCCTGATCCAACCCCACGCGCCGGCTTCTTGCCACGACCTCCTTCTTCCCGACAACGTGCGTATGTGTCTATGTGTGTATGTGTGTGTGTATATGTGTTTGTATGTGTGTATGCATGTGTATGTGTGTGTATGTATCTATGTGTGTGTATGTGTCTATGTGTATATGTGTATGCATGTATGCATGCATATGTGTGTGTATGCATGTGTATGTGTGTGTATGCATCATTACGTGTGTATGTGTCTATGTGTGTGTGTGTATGTGTGTGTGTGTCTATGTGTATGTGTGTGTGTTTATGAGTGTGTATGTGTTTATGTATGTATGTATCTATGTGTGTGTATGTGTCTATGTGTGTATGTGTATGCATGTATGTATGCATATGTATGTGTGTGTATGCATCATTATGTGTGTCTATGTATGCATGTGTATGTGTGTATGCATCATTACGTGTGTATGTGTGTATGCGTGTATGTGTGTGTGTATATGTGTTTGTATGTGTGTATGCATGTGTATGTGTGTGTATGTATCTATATGTGTGTATGTGTCTAAGTGTGTATGTGTATGCATGTATGTATGCATATGTGTGTGTATGCATGTGTATGTGTGTGTATGCATCATTATGTGTGTATGTGTCTATGTGTGTATGTGTCTATGTGTGTATGTGTGTATGTATATGTGTGTGTTGTCTATGTGTATGTGTGTGTGTCTATGAGTGTGTTGTGTTTATGTATATGTATGTATCTATGTGTGTGTATGTGTCTATGTGTGTATGTGTATGCATGTATGTATGCATATGTGTGTATGCATATGTATGTGTGTGTATGCATCATTATGTGTGTCTATGTATGCATGTGTATGTGTGTATGCATCATTACGTGTGTATGTGTCTATGTGTGTATGTGTGTGTGTATATGTGGTTGTATGTGTGTATGTGTATGTGTGTGTATGTATCTATGTGTGTGTATGTGTGTATGTGTATGCATGTATGTATGCATATGTGTGTGTATGCATGTGTATGTGTGTGTATGCATCATTATGTGTGTATGTGTGTAGGTATATGTGTGTGTTGTCTATGTGTATGTGTGTGTGTCTATGAGTGTGTATGTGTTTATGTATATGTATGTATCTGTGTGTGTGTATGTATCTATGTGTGTATGTGTATGCATGTATGTATGCATATATGTGTGTATGCATATGTATGTGTGTGTATGCATCATTATGTGTGTCTATGTATGCATGTGTATGTGTGTATGCATCATTACGTGTATGTGTCTATGTGTGTATGTGTGTGTGTATGTGTGTGTGTCTATGTGTATGTGTGTGTGTCTATGAGTGTGTATGTATTTATGTGTATGTATGTATCTATGTGTGTGTATGTGTATGCATGTATGTATGCATATGTGTGTGTATGCATATGTATGTGTGCGTATGCATAATTATGTGTGTATGTGTCTATGTGTGTATGTGTGTGTGTATACATTATGACAGTGTATGTAAGCTTGTGCATTATGTATGCATATAAGTATGTATGTATGCATATGCATATGCATTATGTATGCATATGCATATGCATTATGTATGCATATGCATATGCAGTATGTATGCATATGCATATGCATGTGTATGCATATGCATGTAAATATGTATGTATGCATATGTGTGTGTGTATGCATATGCATGTAAGTATCTATGTATGCATATGCATATGCAATATGTATGCATGTATGTGTATGTGTGTGAATGTGTGTGAATGTGTGTGTGAATGTGTGTGTACATGTGTCTGTATGTGTGTATGCATGTGTATGTGTGTGTATGCATCATTATGTGTGTATGTGTGTGTATGTGTGTGTATGTGTGTGTGTCTATGTGTATGTGTGTGTATCTATGAGTATGTATGTGTTCATGTGTGTGTATGTGTCTATGTGTGTATGTATCTGTGTGTGTGTATGTATCTATGCATGTGCATTTGCATGTAAGTATGTATGTAGATTATATGCATATGCATATGCATTATGTATGCAAATGTATGCATGTATGTGTTTATGTGTGTATGTCTCTCTATGTGTGTATATGTATATATGTGTGTGTATGTGTGTATGTGTGTATGTGTGTGTATATGTGTCTATATGTGTGTATGCATGTGTATGTGTGTGTATGCATGTGTATGTGTGTATGTGTCTATGTGTGCATGTGTGTGTATATACTATATGTGTGTGTGTCTATGTGTATGTGTGTGTACCTATGAGTGTGTATGTGTTTATGTGTGTATGTGTCTATGTGTGTGTATGTGTTTATGTGTGTATGTGTATGCATGTATGTGTATGTGTGTGTATGTCTCTCTATGTGTGTGTGTATGCATATATGTGTGTGTGTATATCTGTGTCTATGTGTGTATGCATGTGTATGTGTGTGGATGCATCATTATGTGTGTATGTGTCTGTGTGTGTATATGTGTGTGTATGTGTGTGTATGTGTGTGTGCGTCTATGTGTGTGTATGTGTGTGCACGTCTATGTGTATGTGTGTGTGTCTACGAGTGTGTATGTTTGGATGTGTGTGTGTATGAATGTGTGTCTATGAGTGTGTATGTTTGGATGTGTAAGTGTATATGTGTGTCTATGTGTGTATGCATGTGTATGTGTGTGAATGCATCATTATGTGTGTGCATGTGTATGCATTATGTGTGCATATGTGTATGTGTATGCATTATGCATTGTGTATGTGTGTCTATGTGTGTGTACATATATATGTGTGTGTAAGTGTGTGTGTGTGCGCATACCTGTCAATGGTCTCACTTCTCTCTCTCCCTTTCCCACGCGCTCTTTCTCTCTCTCTCTCTCTATCTCTCTCTCTCTCTCTGTCTCTCTCTCTCGGTCTCTCTGTTCTTCCTCGCATCCAAGTCCCGGCACAAATGTGCCGGGATAATTGAATTTTTTTTTTTTTTACATTCCAGAGCGTCACATATGCGACGCTCTGCAGTTTGCCAATGTCGTTAAATGCGTCGCTAACCAACGACGGTAATAGTGACGCTTTTTAAGTAGCGTCGCTTATGCAACGCTATCGTCGCTTATGCGACGAGGGTCGGGCAAAAAAAAAATCTGAAATTCCTACCGTCGCTTATGCGACGACTTCGTCGCATAAGCAACGGTTCTCGTTTTTTTCCCGATTCAGGGGCGTCGCTACGCCCCCCTTTTTCTTGTAGTGTACGGACTGGAAGCCATAGCTCCAATGGAAGTTGTTATTCCTAGTTCACGTGTGGCCATCACTCAGAAGTTGTTACCGGAAGAGTCCTTGCCATTTCGGTTGGACACACTCAGAGAACTAGATGAGCATCGCTGGGAAAGTTTTCTAACTATTCAAGAAGTGCAGTTAAGACAAGCTCGTACTCATGACCGGTATCTTAAAACTCTAGTTTTTACAGTAGGACAGCTTGTGTTATTTTATAATGCAAAATCAAATCGCGCGGTTGGAAAATTCAAGTGACGATGGTTTGGTCCTTACCCGATTACTGAACAAGTAGGTCCAGCTACTTTTTGGTTGACTACTTTGACCAGAATTCCTCTTCGGAAAGCAATAAATGGTTCAAAGTTACGGCCGTATCATCGAGCATCTGACTCTCGCTGACGCGTTCATTTTTTTCGCGTGTTATTTATTTTGTTTTTGCATGATTAATAAAATAAGTATATAAATATCCTCGTTTTGCTACCTAATTATGTTCAACAGCCGCCTTGAATTATAGTTCTGCTCATGCATGCACACCAAAGTTATGAAGGTTATCATCTCAATATCGCGCGATGATTAACGAATTCAATTGCTTCTCGCTGTCGACTATCTACTTAATCTTCTTTTTTCCACTGTTAACCGCTATTGTGTCTGTGTGATTTATGTGTTTGTGCTCTCTGTAAACCCTGCGCAATTGTGTTCTCGTGCTTGCTATTGTCTGTGTATCATGGAAGCTCTGGCAAACTTCGCCGCCTTCCGTGAAGGACTCCCTACTGATGTAGGTGAGTTCCTACGCGTACGTGGGTTGGTAAATTTCGTTGAATTGCCTTGGCATTCAATGGATTGTCACCCTTTCTACGCACAAATCATCACCGCCATGCTGCCACACCTGCTACGGAGCAGAATTGGCCTATCACTTCCCTGGCCTCTCGTACCGTAGTTACCCTCCAAACCTTTGCTAATGCATTTCGGCTCTCTCTGCAAGGACGGGAGAATGGCCCTAATCTGCCGATAGCCACAATGAACCAATTATTCCCTAGGTACTCTTCTAACGAATACGTTGTCCTTTATTGCCCCGAGCCTAAACGATCAGCATTACAATTTTTAGTTGCCATCTTGAACCTGCAAAAGCGCACATATGGAATATCTCGACCCTTTTACTCTGCCATAGATCTAGCTGCTCGAGAGCCTGTAAACTTTGCTTCATATTATTTCCGTCGCATTCATAGAGAATGCGTTGCGATTATTAAACAAGTAAACAAGGGTGATATGTCACGTTTCCGTCTCCCCCACATCTTAAGTTTCCTGTTTCCGGCAATACAAGCAGCCCAACCACCACCCCGAGGACCCGTTCTCCACCATGAAGAGTCTGCACAGATATTGGAAGATGATGAAGAGGATGACGAAGATATTTTCCACCTCCTCCGCCGGAAAAGAATCAAAATTAGTTCATCGGATAGTTAGGTACAAGGGTCTGTCGCAGGAAATAAAGCAGATGACAAAGAAGAAGAAGGACAGGAAGAAGAAAATTTCCACGATACACCAACATCCATGCATCCTGATTCATCAGCACAGTCCTCTTCGGAGCAGCAACAAGAACGTGATGATACCGCGAGCTCCGGAGATAGTTCTACTAATGAGGAATCTCAACAGCAATCTGAACTAGAAAAGCAAGAAGACGATCAACACATTGTTAAAGATATTTTTGATGAAATGATTAAGACAGTAGAATTTGCAGTCGCCAACGCTGATGCTCCGCAATAACTCACTGAAAAGGTACTCGACACTACCACTCTGCAACCCCTTCCTCCACCTGAACCTCCACTCAAACCTCTTATTCCCATTCCACCCATTGTACCTGACGCACCCGACCCATCTTCCTCTTCACCGAATTACTCTCCCCCCTCTTCACACCAACTTCTCACAGCTTCTTCATCTCAATCACGTCCTCATCTTCTGATTCCTTCACTTCCCATGATTTTTGAGCTAGCATCCATGGGACAAATGCTGATCCAACTATCACACCAACTACCACTACAAATGAAGGAAGTGATTGATAACATCCGAGATGAATTCCAACATAAGGTGGATACTCTAGAAGCAGACATCACTCTTCTACAGGAAGACATCGATGCGGTCAAAGCAGAGAATCAAGCCTTACATGAACAAATTAAGGAATTACAGGCCAGACTTGCAGCACAGGACACTATAATCAATCAACGAGATGTTGCACTAGCTGAATTTAAAGAAAAAGATGACTTGTTAAGTATTGCAGATGCCGAAATCACACAGCTAAAACAATTAGCCCAAGATAACGAAGATGCACGAATAGCTCTAGGCAATCTATTAGAAGAAACCAGACAATAGCTCGATGAAGTGGTATAACACGGACAGGAGATGGCGGACCTGGCAAAGCGCACTTCTGAAGAACTCCAGAGAAGCAAGTTTGATTTATCTGAAGTCAACAATATTCTTAAACGCAAATTGACCATGGAAGCGCAATTATAGAAAGAGATCGCAAGTACCCGCCAAGAGCGCAACGCCTATTACAAGGCAATCCAATTTCAAAATCACGAGATAGAAAGAAGAGAGTATCAACTAGATACATAGAAAGAACGACTCTCCAGAATTGATAAACACATAGCAGATATGAAGGTCAACAGGGATGCGGCTCTATCTAATGAGTTTTATTTACAGGAAGCTTTTCTGCAGACACAAGCAGATGTTTTGATGTCCCAAGTTATTTCTTTCAGTTCAGTACGCACAGATTCTCAGCTCGTCGAACTAGACATTTTGAAGCAGATGATAGAATCATTAAAGAAGAAAATTGCTTAGACTTTTAGATTAGCTAGATCTATGTACCTAGAAGGAATAGTTGATGAACCATAGGATTTTTTGTATACCTGCGGGTTCGAGTCCACCGTGCGTGCAGTGTTAGCCGGCCGCCGGATTGGTAATTGTAAAGTCTGCCCTTTTTTCATATTCCGCATGAACCAAAAGGTCATTGTGTAAACGATGTAACCTTTTATATAAATCAATGAAAAAGACACTTTCGGTGACGATCAGTTGGATCACCAGACTGTCTGTCTGGGTGATTGATTTGTAACATTACTGTGGTGTGCATTTGAGTAATTCTGAGTATTCTGATCCCGTTCTTGGCTTGTTGTTTATTAGTACTTGTTTGATAAAGATTATGTTGTGATAATATTCATAGTAACTTAAGTGTTGAATTACTGTTTTGCTGAGTGTATTACTATGAGTCTGTGTACGGTAATGTTTACCGTATGAATCGATTACTGAAGAGTCTTTTCTATGTATGAGTCGGTACGCTGTGAGTGAATTTTCATGTGAGTAAGTCTGGCAAGGAAGAGCCAGAGTTTTCTGTTAGTAAGTTGTATTAGCAGAATCGTTTGGACGAACTGTCTTGTGAGTGAGTTGAGTTGATTTGGGAAAATCAAGTATAGGGCCTCTGTTTAACAGACCCCTTCCACTCCCAAGAACTCGAATAGATGTTTAAACGCGTCTTTGACGGCTAGTACACGTTTAACAGAGAGAGAGAGAGAGAGAGAGAGAGAGAGAGAGAGAGAGAGAGAGAGAGAGAGAGAGAGAGAGAAGTTGATCATAGTCCATAATTTGACACATGATAGTTGCTACAAATAGAGAACAAGAGGGAGGGAGAGAGAGAGAGAGAGAGTTCAATCTCTTTTGTTTTTTTTGTTGTTTATTTCTATAAAATGTATTTTGATTATTTATTGTTAATTAATCACTTAGTAAATAAAAGGACCAAGAATGTAGCTACAAATATACTTATTTTATATTATGCATTGACTTATTAGAAAATAATATAAATTAAACTAGCCTTTGAAAATAAAAGTATAACAATGAATTAACAAAGAGGAGATAATAAACAAAAGAATATAAATTAAAAGAAAAAAACTATAACTAGTTAAATAAAAAGAAATTATTTCAATCTCAAACAAAAAATAAGGATAAGAATACAAAAAAAAGAAGATAAACTACAAGACTTTTGTGATGATGATGATGATGCTGGCATGGTAGATTTTATTGAGGATTGCTACTAAAATGATAGTGAAAGCATTAATATTTCGTAAAATGAGAAATGCCTTTGAGAAGAATGTCTAAGGCATATATATGAAGGAAGTCACTTGACATGACTAAGTGCAAGCTTACTTATTCTCAATCTTTAAAATCATTGTGGATGGAGTAATGTGTATGTTTCAACAATATTAAGGTATAGTTTTCAATTGTCTATCTATTTATATGTATACACACATACATATACACATATAAATATATACATACACACATATGCATACATGCATACACATACACATATACATTGTATATACACATACACATACACACATAGAACAATAAACCTGATGTCTTCCTATATCTATGAGGACCCAAGAGTTAAAATAAAGGTCCTCCAAATTTGATTAGAATTTTCTCTTTAGGCATTGATTCTCGATGAAAGAAGTCCATAGTGACAAAATAGCTTTACCAGAAGTTCTAGTAATGTAGTATCTATTGTGTATTTGTGAAGTAAAGATATGAAGCCTTTCAGGTTTGGAGTCACATTTCACATGTCTTGCATGAAGACATGAAACATTTTTCTATGTTACAAGAAAATTAAGGCCAAAGTGATAAAAGCTAAGGTGATAACAAGAACCTACATCGAATGAACACTCTCTTTCTACCCATTTTGTAGATGAAATTATAGGGAAAATCTACACATGTTTACATTGTCAAAAATAAAAAACATCAATCAATTTCACAACTTATTCATTTGGACCTTCAATATGTATATAACACTTGAACTACAAAAGACAGGAGTCAATAATCATACAAGCATATCATTATTAATCATTGAGGAACCAAAGAGGCAAGAGAAGTACCAACATAATAGAAGTAAAAAAAAAATGAAAGGCATCTATAAGAATAGAATCCCCTTGGACTCTTTTATATCGAATATTTTTCCATCTTTGACTTGGAAATATTTAAAATATTCCAGGTAAATTTGATTTGAGGATTTTATAGATGACCTAATACCTTCCTTCCTAACTATGTTGTAAGATTTGTAGATAAATGTGTAAGTCTTAGTGGATGTGGTTTATGCGAGGACATGAAGTGTTGATTCCATAGATGAAGTGGTGCTGCAAGAAACCTACTCTACACCTACCAATCTAGCTTCAAATATGCTTAGTATGCTTCCTTTGCTTCATAATGGTGCTCATAGAACCACCAATTCATTTGGAGCGTCACTTTGAATTGTTTTCATAAGAAAAGATAACTTCTATATGCAAGAAATATGAAGAACTTTCTATTTTGGGAAGAGAACATCTCAATATTATGCTTAGAGCTCAAAACCTGGTATGAATTGACTAGAGAGCATTTGCACACATCTAATTGAAGTGTAAATCTAACTAAAGCAAGTTATTGCATGGATTTAGCTGCACCATACAAAAAGGAGAAATGAATTTAGCAAGTCAGAGGGATCATTACAACTTTCTCAGGATCCAGAAGATTTGCACACATAGTCACCTTCCTTTCTTAATATCTTGAGATCTACTAAATCAAACTTAATAAAACTTGATATGTATACTAGAAATTTTACTATACATAACCCAAGTTAAAGTGTAGAAAAATAGTGAGTACATGAAGAGAAATTGATTCCACAAGCTCACTGTAATGATGAAGATGTTGGAGCAGATAGTAGAAAGATATTTGCTCAAGGAAACGTATGAAAGTATGAATGTTGTATTACACATATGATATAGATGGAGTGTAGTGAGCTACACATGGAAGAAGTGATCTCAATGTAGGCTCATTGAAGTAGCTCAAATCCTCGCAGAAGTGCTCTCATATCCCACAACTAAAATCATGTGTCTCTATACACATTGCTTGAATTTGAATTTTGAATATTCTCACCTAAAAGTGTGTTGATGTATTTAGGTATTGATGTGTGTGAACACACTAGAACTACGGGGCACTTTTTTCCCTCCTTAGGAGGTTTTTTCCCTCGGCTTGTATATATGCCTATTACCCTAATGGGCTACTTATCTTTGTACGATCTCTTCGTAATAAATTTAATAGTGTGTGTTGTGCTCCAAGCTTCTTCTTCTTCCTTTTGTTGTTCATGTGCTTCGATAGACCTCAAACTCCAACAATTGGTATCAGAGTAGTTCATCATTTCATCTAGGGTGTCATCGATACCCCTCCAATCAGAGTCTTAGAATCGAACAAAACTTTTTGAGCATACTAAGGGCGATTACGAGTTCAAAACATCTTTGCTCTATGGTGTCAAAATCATGATCACAGCTCATTTTGGCCTCCAAATGCACTAATGGAGTGCTTTTGTAGGAAATTTTTTATTTTTGTCCGAAAGATCAGAGAATGGTTGACTACCTAATCAAGTGTGGATATGTTGCAATCGATTCAGATCCTTCACTCTACATCAAAAGTGTATGTTTGCAGTAGACTTAGCTGTTTGGTACTTTGATAGTGGGACAGCCAAACATATTACCATGTAGTGCACTTTCACAACAATAGATCGATCATATACCGAGGTTTTTACTGAGGGAAATGAACACGCACATTCTTGCCCCGACGTCTATGTAGGTGTCGGTATGCGCATCAAAATTAAAGCACCGATATAGGTGTCGCTATAATCATCGGTATGAGTGTCGGTATAACCATCGGTGATGGTTATACCGATGCCTCTGTTGGATGTATCGTCACGTATACCGATGCCCATTGGATGTACCAATGCTTATTCCGATGGCATTACTGGGAGTACCACTGCTTATACCGACAACCATATCTGCAAAAAAAAAAATTCGGCACAGTGTTTTGTCTTTTGCTACAGCAACGTTACCATGATGTTGCTTAGCAAAAGACAATACACGTTGCCCAAAAAAACCGAGTACATGTGATGTGTACTCTAATGTCAACCAAAATATGATTTCATAAAACAGTATATTATTGGACACAAAAGAGATAATCAGAATGAACCATGAACCATGAACCATGTACAAAAAGAGTTATATATTTCATAAATGAAGCATGTACAAGAGTGTGGCAAACCATTGTCATATATGACACTTTTACAAAATGTCGAAAAGCATTGCATTGCCATATAAAAATCAAATACAAAATTTTGGTGTGCCACTACCGTACACATGCAAAGAATGTTCCATATCAATAATTGTGCAACAAACAACATTCATGAAATGAGATAAATTCACATGATATTTACAAACAACAAGTAGAAACCAAGTTTATAAATTCATCACCTCATCGCAAACGCTCGCATGAAACGACCGCACCGCATCCCTCCAAGTCCTCCAATAGTGCAGTCAATCCATGATGATATCCATAAGCCTCCTCCGTTCGTGTTGGAGGATGACCCATTGCCAGCTCCTACAAAAAATATACAAAACATTAGAGAAACATAAATAAGAAGCTTTACACAAACAAATTCAATAAACCAAATGGTACTTACAAACTCTTGATGCATCGTGTCATATTTGCTACTCCCCAAATGTGATGGTCCAATCGTATCTAAACGTGTGACTATGGCATCTTGCTACCAGCGATATCGGTCAGTAGTCTACTGCTGCTCATCGCGAATCATATCCCACTCCTCAGTATCTAACTATATAGGCTTTGGTAAGCCTCCTCTCAAAGCATCACAAGCCTCGGATCGCCGATGGGACATAACTTCACGTGCCGTGTGAAGAACCCACTCTGAACTGACAAGAGGCTACCCATCGGTTGGTCGGAACTCCTAGTAAATTGTTTTTGTGATATAATTCTTCCGATATTTATGTTGTTCACTCCATTTCAACATCATAGAGTGTCCAAACTATATGGAGCAAAGTTATCATATGTGTGCACACATTGTTTTTTCGGCCGCATCCATCACCAGAGCTCCATCTTAGATACTATACACCTTGGATTCATCATGGTCATGAGCACCCCAAGGTGTACGTGGTGTTCCATGTGGCATACCTATATCTGGGGTACTCGTCCTAGGAGTAGAATTGGGCGACACAACGTCCGTTGCACTACCTCCACAACAGCCATCTCCTTTAGACCTACCTGTAGATCCACTCCTAGAACTCCTACTCCACAGCGTGATCTCGATCTACGAGACCGGCCAGAACCTATATCGCACTAAGGTGTCGAACACACATGTCTACTACTAGCATGAGTAGGGGATGGCTAAAAAGATGGTCGTGGTGGATTCATAAAGCTAGGAGACATACCCCCGACAAGAGTAGGACCACCCGTAGGAGTGACCTCGGTAGGAGTGACCTTAGTAGGAGTGACCTCGGTAGGAGTGACCTCGGCAGGAGTGACACTGAGATGAGTGACATCGGCGGGAGCGAGGCCGGCAAGAGTGAGGCTACTAGGATGAGGCCGAGGGGTGTGCTACAACGATCCATCCAATACTGTGACAGAGCGGCCATATATGTGGGAGGTACCTAAAAGATGAACTCTAAGAACTGCTCCTCTATCATGGAATGTGGAGTGACTAGAGGATTGTCTCCCATCGTGCTCTGTAACAAAAGAACTCAAATAATTAGCATATGATAATAAAGGTAATGTAGAGAAATGGTAGTGTACAAAAGAACCTAGCAAAAAAAATAAACAAAAACTCTACGTACAAGTGTTTGATTCAAACCTCCTCTATTCTAACATCCTCTTGGAGATCGGATGCACCAAGAATATCTATCTCTATATTGACGACTTCTAAATCACTTGGTATGTTTTTTTCTTCTTTATCATCATCTATTGCTTCATCCTGTATTTTGTCTTCTTCAATGACCTCTTCTTCTCGAACAATGATCTCTTGCTCCTCGACTATCGAATGAATCTCTGAGTCCATTACAGATGGACTTTCTTCTACATCTATGTTCTCACAAATTTTTCTACTACGTGGGGCGACTTGTAAAACAAATAGCCACTCTGGTTCTTCTAGATCTGGTATAAAACAACTTGCTCAGAGTGTTTGGGAAGTACAAATATATCTCTTTCATCTGTCCATAATTTTGTGGAATCGACTTGAAGCAAACCGCTTTTATCCCGCCTCATTGTTGCATTTCTTCCAAAGGTGACTACTTTGAACAATTTCACATCAAAAACAAAGTAATCAAACTTCCTAAAAGATAGTTTCAAGATATTCTGAATCACTCCATAATAATGTAGCTGGCCTTCTTGAGCATTATCATCTCTTGCACTCACTCTACTCTTTTGCAAAAAGTTCACCATCACCCCACTATCAAAAGTAGACCTATTTTTATCGATTCGTGCGATCCAAAAGTGTCGTCCATGAGACCATAGTGACCGTATTTAGTATACTCCCAATCACATCCCTTTGTGAATTCTTCTTCTTCTTAAGAGATATCTTCACCCTCTGCATTTTCTTGTGAAACCACTCTATCTAGCCATCTTCTCGTTGGAAAAGGTGGAAGAGGTCTAAGACTTTCTGGAAGAGGCAAAAATCGAGTGGAAGGATTCCTTCAAAACTGAACTCTTTCCTTTGTGTTGCTCTCCTTGGAAAGCTCATGCTTTTCTAACCACTTCTGCATAGACTCGGAGTTAACT
>CM035430.1:83692048-83739548 GCA_020310875.1 Ceratopteris richardii | reverse complement strand
TCCTTAACCAGACTGCCTCACAAGAAGCAAAACAAGCTGCTTTGTACTCTGCTTCAGTGGAGGAGAGTGCGAGAGTTGGTTGCTTCCTACTTACCCAAGAAAATATTCCTGAACCAAGTGAGAAACAATATCCAGAAACTGATTTTCTAGAATCACAATCTCCAGCCCAATCTGAATCACAATATCCTTGGAGTGTATCACCTGTGGTATACAAAATACCAAAATCCAAGGTTCCTGCAATGTACCTTAGAATTCGCATTCCAGCATTCCAGTGACTCTCCTTAGGTTTGTTGGAAAACCTGCTTAACACTCCAACAGCATAGCAAATGTCTGGTCTAGTGTTGCACAGAAAAATAAGACTTCCAACGAGCTTCCTATACTTCTTAGCATCTACATCAGGCATGTTATCATCCATAGATAGCTTATGATTTACCTCCATAGGTGTGCTAGTTGGTTTGCAGTCCATCATTCCAAATGCCTTGAGAATTTCTTTGGAATATTTTTGTTGTGAGATGAAAATGCCATCCTTCCTTTGCCATACTTCAATTCCCAGACAAAAATGGAGTAGACCTAAGTCTGTCATTTCAAACTCAGTGCCCAAGCTGATCCGAGTTTGATTGATGAGTTCCTGATGATCTCCTGTAATGATCAAATCATCTACATATACAATGACAACAACTAGCTTGCTATCCCTTTTCGTTACATACAAGTTAGCATCAGAAGTACTTCTTTCAAAACCCATATTTTTGAAAAAATGATCAATTCGTTGGTACCAAGCCCGTGGAGCTTGCTTAAGTCCATACAAAGCTTTCTTCAACCTGCAAACTTTATTTTCTGAATTGGGCACCTCAAAACCTGGTGGTTGAGATACATATACCTCCTCCTTGAGGTGACCATTCAAAAATGCAGATTTGACATCCATCTGGAAAATAGGCCAAGACTTTTGTGCAGCTACTGCAAGTACCGTCCGAATAGTTGTCATGCGTGCTGTTGGTGCAAAAGTTTCTTGAACATCAAATCCTTCAATCTGTGAAAAACCCTGTGCAACTAATCGTGCCTTATACTTTTCTAATGTTCCATCAGCTTTATACTTAGCTTTCCAAATCCATTTAGTACCTATTACCTTCTTCTTTGGCGGCAAGTCGACTAGATCCCATGTATCATTTTTGAGTATACTATCATACTCAGACTGCATTGCCGCTCTCCAATCTGGATCATCAATGGCTTCTTCAATGGTGGTAGGTTCCTTTATCGAACCCATGATATCTGCCATTAGAGCCATGTTAACAATGTGTTCTGAGGCTCTTCTTTGCTCCTCTATTCTCTTTGATCTTCGTAATCCATCCGATGATGATTCTGGTGCATCTACATGTGGATTGTGATCATCAAAGAGCTGTTGTGCCCACTTCGGTAGTGGCTTACGCTGTGCAGCTACAATTGGTTGGCTTTTTATTGAGGAAATTTCTCCATCAGATGTTTCCTCCTCCTCAACTTTAACCTGTCTTTTGATAGGCACAAGGTGAGATATTTCTCCGTTTGATGAGATAGTAGATTTACCTTTATCTTCTACTAAGTGTGGTCGTTCATCAAACACCACATCTCGGCTGACAAAAATCTTCCTTGCCTCAGGATCCCATAACCTGTATGCTTTAGACTCTTCACTATATCCTAGGAAGACACACTTTTTGCTTTTTGAATCCAACTTTGATCTTGTTGAATCAGGAATATGTGCATAACAGAAACAACCAAAAATTCTGAAATGCAAAACTGAAGGCTTTTTACCAAAATATGCTTCTTGAGGAGTCATCCCCTTCAGAGCTTTTGTGTAGCTTCGATTGAGGATGTAGACTGCTGTATTGACTGCTTCTGCCCAGAATGAATCAGGCATGTCTTGAGCCTTTAACATACAACGAGCCATTTCAACTACTGTCCTGTTCCTGCGCTCAACAACGCCATTTTGTTGAGGTGTATGAGCTGTGGTAAGTTGCCTTTTCACACCATGCTCCTTACAGTAATTGTTGAATTCTGTTGACAAGAATTCACCTCCTCTATCTGTTCTAAATTTCTTCAGTTTCCTTCCTGATTCACTTTCTACATACTTATGCCACGCTTTAAATTTTTCAAAAGCATCAGCCTTCTCTCGAATGAAATAAACCCACATCTTTCTACTATAATCGTCGACTAACAGCAAGAAGTAGAAAGATCCTCCTAAAGCAGGTGTAGACATTTTACCGCAGAGATCAGCATGTACCAACTCTAGAGGAGCTTGAGATCGATTGCTGGTCTCTCTTGGAAATGCCTTTCGTTGTTGCTTGCCCATCATACAAGCTTCACAAGGTTCCTGCAACACTGAAAATGCAGGCAAATGAGCAACCATCCCTGTTCGTTGCATCTCCTTCAAAACTGCAAATCCGAGATGCCCAAATCGTTGGTGCCATAACCTGCTTACATCTTTATCTTCTGTAGCAGTTAAAGCACTTAACTCATACAAGTTATCCCGTCGTGTGCCTTTACCTACAACATTACCTGATGAATCCATGATTTCCGCACCACTCTTATTGAAGTGAACTTCGAGTCCACGATCTGTTATTGCAGAAACTGACAACAAATTTCTTTTGAGTGTAGGTACATAGAGAACATCGGATAACTTTTTCTCAACACCTGGAGAAGTGATAAAAGAGATGGTTCCAGTTCCTTCAGCTGGACACTTGGAGTCGTTTCCCACCACTACATTGATGGATTCCCGTAGAGGCACTAGGGAACTATACCAATCCTTTTTACTAGTCATATGGCGAGAAGCTCCACTATCTAAAATCCATGGCTCATCAACACGAGCTTGAGCAGATGAACATACCTCTTCAATAGCTACCCAAAGTTCCAGCTCTGTGTTGTTTGCAGACTCTTTGTTCTTCCATGATGATTTTACAGTCCCATTCCGTTCATCAGCTTGCTTCTTTCTGCAATCCTTGATGGCATGGCCTTTCTTTTCACAATAGAAGCAACTTCCTGTGAACTTTTTCTTCTTTGGCTTCTTCTTTGATCCCTCTGAAGAGCCTTTACCTTTTGCATTTGCTGAGAATGCAGCATCAGTTGTACTTTGCCGATTCTTCAGCCGCATCTCTTCTTCTAAAAGCATGGCACAAAACTCTTCAAATGTAAGAGGAGTTGGCCTTACCTGAGTGTTAAGGGCTGTTACTAATCCATCATACTTTGCTGGAAGAACACGTACAGATCTTCGAGCTAGCTCTTCTGGTGTTATAACAACACCAACTGCAGCCAATTGATCTTGAAGATGCTTTATCCGTTTGATAAAATCTTCAGCCTTTTCAGAATCGGAATGCTTTTCATTTGCCAACTGATTTTCTAAATTCTGTATCCTAGTGTGGTTCTTGGTCTCATATTGTCGAGCCAATATGCCCCAAGCCTCATGTGCTTTAGTAGTATGTTGAACTAAAGTAAGCACAGAATCACTTACACTAGTGACAATCGCACATAATGCATCAGCATTCCGCCTCTTCCAAGCTCGTAGAAGATCTGGATCTGGCTGAATCATCAATCTTGAATTTGCTGGATCTTCAACTGGTATAGGCTCTGGATCCAATCCCATCGGTCCCATGACAGTGTCAAGTAATTCATAGGAGTCCAAAATTGCAGAAATTTTGAACTTCCAGAGTGTATAGTTGGTTCCATCCAGCTTCCCTTCAGTGAATGCAGGTGGACGAATTCGAATAGGTGCAGCATTAACATTAGGTGAAGCACCAAGACTAGTGTTCGACGATGAAGCCATCATGTAATCACTCGAATAATCTACTGATATTCTAGTCTGCTAGTAGGCTAAAATAATGATACTTCTCAAGCTATTCGAACCTTACAGCTCTGATACCATGTAAGACAATAGTTACGCAATATAACACAGGAGCAATAGCAGAGAAGATAACAGATATAGGAGAATCTCAACAATTTTCTACTAGCAGCAAGTACAAAGATGATGGCGTTGTCCACCCGTGCGCTCTCAAGGTAGAGCTTAAATGGTGATCTAGACAACTCTAGATAGGGAGATACAAGGTAGAGGTATGCTGGCTCAACTCAATGTCTTAGGTAGTGCAGAAGTCATGTATATATAGGATCATGGGTGGCCTGCCATGGACGGCTATACATGGGCGGTAGAGCGTGGGCAGCCACCGCCCGCGTAATTGCCATACACGGCTTAGACTGGTTGAACCGACCTAACAAATATAAATGATTTCTGACTCCGATAGGGAATATTCCATGGAATATTCCCTTTACCGTCGCGCCGGGGGCGCTGCCCCCGGACCCCCACCAGGGGGCCCGCTGGCCCCCTGGGACCCCCCAGCCAGGGGGCCCGCTGGCCCCCTTGGACCCCCCAGCCGGGGCTGCTCACCGCTGCCCCGGACCCCACAATTGGGGACCCTGGTAACTCCCTTTCCTTATAATATCTTACATGGTCCAATATGACCTTCATCCAACATTCAAGTTGGGATTCCCATCAATTGGGTAATGCACACTTGGCTTCTCCTCATAAAGGGGGCCTTACAAAATGTGCATACAATCATGAGGGGTAGACATTGATCATACTCTAACATGTGTGTGCATGCATGTGTGTATGTATGTGTGTGTGCACGTGTGTGTATGCATGCATGTGTGTATATGGGTGTGTATGTATGAATGCATGTGTGTATATGTGTGTATGTATGCATGAGTGTACATATGTGTGTGTATGTATGCATGTGTGTGTATGTATGCATGTGTCTATATGTGTATGTGTGTGTATGCATGTGTATATGTGTGTGTGTATGTATGCATGTGTGTACATGTGTGTATGTATGTGTGTATGCATGTGTGTATATGTGTGTGTATGTATGCATGCATGTGTGTGTATGTATGTGTGTGTATGCATGTGTGTATATATGTGTGTGTATGAATATGTGTATGTCTCTCTCTATGTGTGTGTGTATGTGTGTGTATGCATATGTGTATATGTGTGTGTGTGTGTATTTATGTGTGTATGCATATGTGTGTGTGTATGTATGCATGTGTGTATATGTGTGTATGCATGCATGTGTGTATATGTGTGTGTATATATGCATGAATGTGTGTATATGTGTGTATATATCTGTGTGTGTATGTATGTGCGTATATGTGTGTGTGTATGTATGTGTATATGCATGTGTGTGTATGTGTGTGTATGCATATGTGTATATATGTGTGTGTATGTATGTGTGTATACATGTGTGTGTATGTGTGCATGTTTTTATACGTGTATGTGTATGTATGCATGCATGTGTGTATATGTGTGTGTATGTATGCATGCATGTGTGTATATGTGTGTATGTATGCATGTGTGTACATGTGTGTGTATGTATGCATGTGTAGATGTGTAGATGTGTGTTTGTATGTATGTGTGTGTATGTATGCTCTATCTTCCTATCTCTATCTTCCTCTCTTTCGTCTCTCTTTATCTCTCTCTCTCTCTTTCTCTCTCTCTTTGTATCTCTCTATATCTCTATCTCTCTTTCTCTCTCTCTCTCTCTCTCTCTCTCTCTCCCCTCTCTCTCTCTGTCTCTCTCTCCCCCCCTCTCAATAGAGAATAAAACAATCACTTACAGGTATGTCCTTCTTTTGGGTCCTTATCGTCAAAGCATAATTTATGTCGTCTATCGTCGAATTCCAAAGAATCGATGCCAAAAAACTTTTGCAAAATCAAAGAGGAGAAATTATAAGACCTAAAGCATAGAGAAAGAGAAAGGCTAAGAGTACGCACACCACTTACCAAGATGTGAGGGCTAAACAGAGAGAGAGAAAGAGTGTGTGTGTATAGAGAGAGAGATCTATGTGTGTGTGCACAAGACAATGTAGGTCACAATTTAGTTCGTGCACGTAAGTTCGACAGAAGACAACCAATACTCAGTGTAAAACAAGCGCAAAATGTTGAGTTTTGCTCTCGGGTTCCCGATATGTTTAAAACACGGCCTCGGTATATGCGTCGATATAAGCGTCAGTATGAGTGTCAATAATTTCCAGTAAAGTGCCAACACTTATACTGATGCTTATACCGATGCATATACCGATGCATATACCGATGCTTATACCGATGCCCATACCAACGATCACAAGACATCCCGAGGATCTGTTTTAAATGGTCATACCGACGGTCACTTGACCGTGGGTATCTTTAAGTGGACTTTTTCAATGTTTATCCAACGTCGGGAGTGACCATCGGTATAGGCAGTGTCGGTATGCCCCTGCTATGTTGTGGTGTTTCTTCACTTCACTTGAGTCTGCCCCGATAGGGAATATTTTCACATGCCCTAACAACTCCTCTTATTATGTTATGGGAGTCGGTAAGGTCAATCTGACTACTGTCGATGGTAGTTTTTTTACATTGTCAGATGCTTTATTTGTGCCAAGATGAAGGAAAATCGGTTATCAGGTTCGTCATTAGCCAAGACTCGCTTGGTCGTGAAACTTGTTAATGACAGATGTGCATTTTCTCATCTGTCAAATGGCGATATCATTATTACTTCTTGCATTTTATGGTGTGGGTTGTATAATCTCATAGATTATGCAAAATCTATGAATGATTCAGCATGTGAAGTTCAAAATTCTCAGGCTATGTCAGATGCAAAGATTTGGCATGCACGTTTTTGGTCATCTAAATTTTGCTAGTTTGCTAAGCTTGCAAAAATCTGAAATGGTGTCCTCTTTGCCCAAACATGAGGCACCTAGAAACATGTATGTGAAGGCTATATTTTGGGCCAAATGCAGCATTTGTCATTCCCAATAGATGGTTCAGTTCAAGCTACATAAAAATTGTAGTTTGTTCATAGTGATGTGTGTTGTCCTATGCAGACAACTTCTTTTGGGAACTATCATTTCTTTGTGACTTTCATTAGTGATTTTTCCAAACATACATGGGTATATCCATTGAAATCAAAGTCCTAAGTGTTTATGTGCATCAAACAGTTTCTACTTTAGCTTTTTGACTGTTAAATAGACCTTATAGGCTTGATATTAGTGCAATAAAATCCACTCTGTACTTTGGAACATCAATGAGAAAGAGTTGATACAAAACAAATAAGTTTGCACTTTGACCAACTCAAAGAACTTGCTATCTTTGGCTAAAACACTGAACCTCAAATGCTTAGAGTAGCCAACATAACCTTATTCATGGTTTATCATCATATGGAGGAGATTTATGAAATAAAGGATTCATGACTCCTAGATTACAGATCAACAAAAGAGAAATGGTAATTTAGAAAATCACTCTCGCCACATATAAGAATAGATATGGAAGAATATCAAAGGCATCATCATCTTTTGATTGGTTCACTACCAATGAATTATTCAATGAACAAAACGTCGAATAGACAACCTATGTTTTGTAATTTAGGATTGTCTTTATGATAGAAACACTATTTTGAAACTAGATCTAACCAAATTATTCATAGTACACATTCTCTTCATTCTAAATATCATTAGCTCCTATAGATAGCATGTCATCAATTTGTTACATGTCTGAACCATCATTGTTATCTACATCTAAATCATGATCACACCTAATCATTTTCCACCATACAGGAGGTGGATGCTTTTGAATCACTTGAATGTGCCATAGACTCCAAAACATTGTTCTCGACTTACATAAGCTACTCTATGATGGAATGCATCTCGAACATCTATGAGTGGAAGTAATAATCAACATTTGTTTTTCAACTTTGCCATTTCTTTGTTTGACATTTGACCAATGAGTTGAAGGTTTGGTTCCAAGAGGAATGTTGTTCCATGTAAATGATTATGCATTTGCATTCATCTTTTCTCTACTAATGATATAATATGTGTTTCTTCTCATGATGAACAATGATCAAAGTCTTTTACTTTTTTAATAGCATATGAAATAATCCAGTTAATGTTCCCTGTCAAAAAGTTATTTGTATCAATGATTCATAAAAGTTCCACAAGGTACAATGATACGAAAACGTTCTCCATGATTATGCCAAAAATGTTATGACCATTAGAGACATAGACTTCAAAGTTGAAACTCAATAAGAAGGATACTTCTCTAGCCGTTGCTCCCATCATAGATCTGCAATCATTTCTACAATTTTTGGTGTGATTTCCAATAATCCAATGAGTAGAATATAAGTTGTTACAAATTGTGTAGCACAAAAGTATGAAGTGCTTCATTGGGAGATTTTGAATGAGAGGGAGAATATGAAAATTGATGCTCTTAGATAAATTTGGCCACATGATTTGCATCTAATAAGATTTTGTTAATGAAAGATAAACTACCTATATCTTTGAATAATAGATTTAGTGTATGATTTGTGCATGGAACCCAATTAATGCCTTCATACTTGTTTGGTATTGCAATTCTTGCACGTCAAAAATTAGAAGCATTATCAATCACTATCGCAATGACATTCTTTGGGCTACTCGTGGGAGATATTGCATGTTCATATATCTTTACACATTAGAAGTATCAAATCCTTTCAAAAACATGTTTACCTTTGGACATGTAACCATGATATAAATCAATGGAGCCTTTTGACACCTTGTCCATCCATCTAGTGCTATTGTGCTTCCATACATGGGTACATAATTGAGCACTGCTTGTTTTAAAGAAAGATTCAATATTGTTCTTCGCTTTATCTACATACTCTACTTGCATTTTATTCTAATCTAGCATGGTGAATCCTTTTTGTGTAGTTGACATCAAAGCATCTGTGAAAATGGGATTATGAATAACATTGAAAGGAATGCCACATGCTAAAAATTTTTGTGTCCATTCAAGATGAAGCTCAAGAAAATCTTGCTTTTCAAAAGCTACAAGTATCGTGTTCTATAAATTAGTATGAACAAACACATTATTAGACCCATCATCTCTACTAGATTCACTTGGTCCACTCTTTCTTGACGTATCTAGAGACAATAGGGTAGATATATCTTTATTATTCTCAACAATAGTCTATGATACTTGGGTACAAATCATCTATTGTCATGGGTACTTGTACTCCTTTTTGGGAGAGAGAGAGAGAGAGAGAGAGAGAGAGAGAGAGAGAGATATAGAGATAGGCAGAGAGAGAGTAAGAGAGACAAAGAGAGAGAGAGAGAGAGAGAAAAAGAGATGCATGGGTTAGAGATGTATGAGGTATGAAGGGAGTAGAGGGCATATGAATTTGCAAGAAGGGGAGAGAGAGAGAGAGAGAGAGAGAGTGTTAGTCGGCCGCCGGATTGGCAATTGTAAAGTCTACCCTTTTTTCATATTCCCCATGAACCGAAAGTTCATTGCATAAACGATGTAACCTTTTATATAAATCAATGAAAAAGACACTTTTGGTGATGATCAGTTGGATCACCAGACTATCTGTCTGGGTGATTGATCTGTAACGTTACTGTGGTGTGAGTTTGAGTAATTCTGAGTATTCTGATCCCGTTCTTGTCTTGTTGTTTATTAGTACTTGTTCGATAAAGATTGTGTTGTGATAATATTCAGAGTAAGTTAAGTGTTGAATTACTGTTTCGCTGAGTGTATTACTGTGAGTCTGTGTACGGTAATGTTTACCGTATGAATCGATTACTGAAGAGTCTTAATCTATGTATGAGTCGGTACGGTGTGAGTGAATTGTCATGTGAGTAAGTCTGGCAAGGAAGAACCAGAGTTTTCCATTAGTAAGTTGTATTAGCAGAATCGTTTGGATGAACTGTCTTGTGAGTGGGTTGAGTTGATTTGGGAAAATGAAGTATAGGGCCTCTGTTTAACAGACCCCTTCCACTCCCAAGAACCCGAATAGATGGTTAAACGCGTCTCTGATGCCTAGTACATGTTTAACACTGGTGCCATCTGTGGGAAAGTGGGAGCAGATTGTTGCAACTTAACTATCCGAAAGTAGTAACAGAGTGTTGTAGAGTGATTGTGGAAAGAAAGATTGTGAAGCGACAGTAAGAAAGAGTAGTACGCAAAGTATTGCAAACGTGATATATGCCGGTTACTCGTTCCGGTGATTCATACCCGAAGTATAGAAGAAACCAACAGTCTTGGGCGATACCTAATTTGCTACGGACGCCTCGAGGCAGTAGAGGCGCAGATAAGTTTAACCCAGTTGTCAAGGAAGTGAAGAACATTAGTAATGATTCCGGTAGCATTCCGCTAGAACGAACTGCAATTTGGACAGATTCCGGTGTGATTTTGGTACAGTCTGTCGAAGATATAGTAACTCCAGAGTCTACCAGGATGCAGTATGCAATTAACTTAACACCATCTGGTCAAGATTCGAATTTTTCTGCGGATAGAAGCGAGTTGGCCAAAGAATTCAGTGAAGGTGAAAAAGTACCTTGTTTTGGTGAAAATACAACAAATTTCGGTGATATTTCGGTCCCAGTTACAAACAGTTCACAGTTTTCCGGTGACAGTTTACCATTTCCTGGTGAATCTTCATTCCGATCACCATCATTCAGAGTAAGCTTCCCTACATTTGATATTAAGGAGGAAGGTAGCTTATTCAAAGTTGAAATCCGAAAGAGATTGAACGATATTATCAAGCCGGAAAGTGCACAAGCTGACGATACAGATTTCGACGGACAAGAAATTCAACCTCAGAACTCAGGAGATAGTAACAACACAACAATCAACACCATGAGTGGGCAAAAACAACAACAACAACAGCAGAAGCAGCAGCAACAGTAGCAGCAGCAACAACAACATCCATTTCCACCCCGACCGGTGCCAACATGAGTAACTTACACTAAATTTGGTGGATTTCCAGGTGACGATCTAGATGCTCACGTATGTACCTTTGAGATAAGTTACGCAGTGCTCAATCATCCACCTGATCCAGCATATAAAGCTATTGTATTCCAATCCACATTAGTTAATGAAGCAGCCAAATGGCTCACATAATATGACTTTAACCATTTTGTGACTTATGAAGCAGTAAGGGATGCATTTTTACAGAGATTCTGGTTAAAGAAGAACCCGGCCAAAATTTTTGATTACCTGCAGAACAACAAATAGAAGATGCACCAAACTGTGCAGGAATATGCTACGCTGTTTCGCACTCATTTGAGGCAATTACCGCCAGCACATGCCAACCTGCCAGATGACGTTATTACTCAATGGTTTATTAATGGGTTAACTCCGCAGCTCAGACAGATTATGATCATACGCTGTGTGGGAGCTATGACCCTACATGCGGTTATTACAATGGCTTTACAGCTCGAAAATTAGGTTGGAGGTTTTACCGAAGATCTGGAATGGTTGAAGGCCAACAAAAATGTTGTAGAAGATGCAGCTAAGCAGATGTACTGCACCACGTGCAAGAATTCAGGGCATGCCAGTGCCACTTGTGCCCTCAACCAGTTGTTTTGCGCTATCTACAATACGACCGGACATTCCACCCAAAACTGTGCATACAACGCCAAAGTGCAGGGAACAGCAACAATAAATGCTATTATACAGGAACCGGGTCAGCCTGCCACTAACTATGTACCTCCTCAGATGAGAAACAATCAGCCGCAAGGGTACAAAAATTATCGAGGCCAGAGGAATACAAACTTCAATGCAAATCGCTGGCAGGTACAACCATCACAGGAAGCAACTAATTTGCCACCACCTCGCTGCCATTTTTGCGGTGAGTTTAGTCATATCAGAAGATTCTGTAAAGATGCAGCTGAATATGATCAGAGGAAGAAAGAACATCAAAACCCGATGACAAATATGGTTCATATCACACCAATCGAAACACAAGCTGTAGTAGTTCAAATACTACACATATATACACACACATACACATACACATACCCACATACACGTATACATGCAAACATATACGCATGCATATATGTATATATATACACATATACATACATATAACATAAACACACATATACATATCCACATATATACGTACACACACATGCATGCATATACACTCATTCATACAAAATACATGCATTTATCCCACAATAATATGTAGTTGTGTATATGTGAATATGTGTGTATGTATAAATGTGTATATGTGAATATGTGTGTATGTGTAAATATGTATATGTGAATTTTTCATCAATTACAAGCAGAGGTTTCTAGAAATCCTCTACCTCCTGGTTTAGAGAATGAAATGGCTGGAGATTATCCATTGCCAACTCGTGATCGCTCTTTAGTACAAACATATGATAGAAGAAGATATGGAGGATGGAATAGAGGACCACTTCCTTTAGATGGAGAGGTTTTCAACTTTTGGGGTAATCGCTATATGATTGCTCCATCCACTATTACTAATGTTGGTCGTGGTCTCTTTATTGTAGAGGATTTGTATGTGCCTCCGAACTCTGAATTCACTCTTATGTCATTTTGTGGTCCTATATATGGATGGGGAGATTGGCATCGACTTTCACTTTATGTTCAAAGCATGAGTACTTATGGAATATGCTTGAACGCAACATCCCTTACTAGTAGAAGGATTTTACATGCCGAAAATGAAAGATTATATATTGATGGAAGATCTTACACACACGCAGGTTTAATAAATAGTAGTCGAGGGTTACATAATAGTTCAAGGACTAATTGCACATTTGAGGAGCGTGAAAATAGTCATGAATCACCATACATGAGTAGAGATGTATCAAGATACATAGTTGTCAATGATATTACTACATTACATGCTGGTGATGAACTATTAGTGAATTATGGATGGCGTAGACCTCCAAGAGCACCTTTTAGCTAGAGAGAATAAAAATTTTATATCCATATTTAATAAGTTATATACTTAATTTTATATTTGAAGTTTAATTTTTATTCATTTATGGAATACTAATGAGTTTTATTTATATGTGTAGATTCCAATGTATGATGTTGATGATATTCGTCCACAGCATTCACAATTACCAGTAAGACCTCATTTATCAGAAGCTTCCATGAGGAGGCTACACAAAACTAAGCCTGTACAATATGCAAAGTTGAAAGATATATATTCGAAAGATGATAAAGTACAAGATTTGTGTGACAATGATGAAGATGATGGCATGGCAGATTTTATTGAGGATTGGTATCAAAATGACAGTGAGAGCATGGATATTTCTAAAAATGAGAAATATCTTCAAGAGGAATGTCTAAAGCATGTATATGAAGGAAGTCGTTTGACACGACTAAATGCGAGCTTACTTATTCTCAACCTTCAAAATCGTTTTGGATGGATTAATGTATCTGTTTCGACACTATTAAGGTAAAAATTTCAATTTTCTATATATATATATATATATATATATATATATATATATATATATATATATATATATATATATATATATATATATATATATATATATATATATATATATATGCATAAATATATATATATATATATATATATATATATATATATATATATATATATATATATATATATATATATATATATATATATATATATATATATATATATATATATATATATATATATATATATATATATATATATATATATATATATATATATATATATATATATATATGCATAAATAAATATATATATATATATATATATATATATATATATATATATATATATATATATATATATATATATATATATGCAGGTTTTTATTCTTACTTTAGATAAGGTAAGAACAAGAACTTGAATTGAATGGAAACTTTTTGTCCGCGCATCTTTTAAAACTATTAATGCATCTTTCCAAAGATTCGCAATGGTGACCTGGATGAGTCGCATGCACAGAGGTTACTCAAGAGAGAGCAATCTGATTATAATGGAGTAGTCCACTTTGTATCCTAAAGTTCAGATGCTCATCATTGACATGCAAGAGGTTTACTGCATACCCGAGAAATCCTGCTCTATCTTGAGTAAGCTCTGTGCATGCGATTCATCCAGGTCACCATTATATGAACATATGTGTGAATTGACAGGATACGATTGTTTTGCGTAAATATTTTGAAAGATGCATTAATAGTTTTAAAAGATGCGCGGACAAAAAGTATCTATTCAATTCAAGTTCTTGTTCTTACCTTATCTAAAGTAAGAATAAAAACCTGCATGTATATATGTTTATATATTTATTTACCTTTTTTAATATATCTTTTTTTGATAAACTTACTGGTTATTATCTGTAGAAGTTTTTACCAAGTCAGAATATTCTTCCTACCTCACATGATGAAATGAAGAAGATAATCAACAATCTTGGTATAGATTATCAATGTATACATGCATGTTCTAACGATTGTATTTTATATAGAGGTGAATATGCACTCTTTGACATGTCCCAAATGTCAATCTCCTCGATATAAGAGTGAAGAAGGTAAAATCCCGAAAAAGGTATTGAGACATTTTCTATTGGCTCCACGGATTAGACATATGTTTCAAAGCCCGGAATTATCAAAGCTTTTGACTTGGGGACATGATCACAAAAGTACTGATGGAATAATCAGAATTCCTCATGATAGTGTTGCTTTTCAGCATATTGATTCTACATGGCCTGAATTTGCACAAAATCCACAGAATCTAAAGTTAGGAGTTGCATTAGATGGGGTTAATCCATTCTCCATGAAATCCAGTAAATGGTCAACATGGCCAGTGGTAGTCATAAACTACAATCTTGCGCCATATCTTAGCATTAAAAAGGAACATTTAATGCTTTCACTTTTAATCCCAGGCAAAAGACAAGTTAAACATATGAATGTATATCTTGCTCCTCTCATTGACGATCTTCAAGAGTTATGGAGAGGTTTTAATGTCATTGATGTATCAAAAAGCATCAATGAAAGACATATTACGATTTGTGGTATTGTGGCTTGGACTATTCACGATTTTCCTGGATATGGCATTTGTTCAGGTATTGATGTAATTTTTTTATTCAATATGCATGTAAATAAATATGATTTAATCTAATTATATTTTTATCATTTTCCATGATGCAGGAATATCTACTAAGGGTTATAAAGCTTGTCCATATTGTGGTGATTGGTTGAGATCAATCTATAGTAAGAATCTCAACAAAAATATTTATCTTCGACATCGATGATTCTTGCCTGATGATCATCCATTAAGATCTAAAAGAGAAGCGATACATTTTAATGGAAAGCTTGAAACAGGCCAGTATCCAAAACCTATGATGCCTATGGATTGGTATAAAAAATGGACAGATGGACCTCTGATAGATCCAGAAGCAGAAATCTTCAGTGATGATTCAGATAATGAGTATGTGAACAGAGGTAAAGGGAAATTGGCACTCGCAAAGAACATATCAATATGGTATTCTTTGGAGTATTGGAAAGAGTTAAAAGTATGTCATCTTCTTGATCCTATGCATATATTCAAAAATATTGGTTATTCACTAATTGATCAAGACTCCTACAGGATATGGAGCATCGTTTCAAAACATGTTTACTATGGATGATAAGAGCTTATCTGGGTTAAAGACCCATGATTGGCATAACTTTTTGAAACATATTTTACCTTTGGTTATCGATGGATGTACAACGAAAGGAGTACGAAATGTCATCTATCGTCTTGGATCACTTATAAGGTAATTATGATACTTTTATATTTAATATGTATGAATATTGGATATCTTTTTTTTTTAATTAACTTCTTTACAATTGTTTTTATGATTTGTATAGGTGGATTACATCCAAAGACATCGATAAAAATTCGATCCCACAAAAAAAACGTGAATGCAAAGAGCTACTTTGTTTGATGGAACAAGAACTTCCTACTTCTTTTTTTGATATTCAAGTTCATTTACTAGTCCATCTTGTAGATGAGATAGAGATTGCTGGTGTTGTCAACACTCGATGGATGTTTTGGGTCGAGCGATTTATGGGAATACTAAAAGGTTACGTGCGACAAAGAGCAAAACCAGAAGGATCCATGGCAAAGGGTTGGATGCTTGAAGAGTGCATGTATTACGTTAGTGAGTACCTTGAAAGGGTTCATGAAGAAGCTCCACGTGCATGGACCAACGAGTCTTCTTCAAAAATAACAGATGAGGTATTATCAGGTAAGGGGGTTCCATTCTTATTTACATTTCAAGAAAAAAATGATGTTTCTACTTTTGTAGCATATAATAGCAAATGCATGCAAGCATTTCTTAGCGAGTACGAGGAACTTCAAAGTCTCCAAAGTAAAAGGAAAAAAAACAAAAGATCTAGACGTAATCTCGATAATAATGAGATTACAGATATCCCTTCTTTCACGGATTCGCTATATAGTCGTTTGCAACGTGCCAACGCAAATAATGAAGAAATCTCAGATGAGCAAAGAGAGTTAATGATAGGTTGTGAACAAAAGGTAATTTTATTAAAATATATATTTTATTTTTTTCATATATGTATGTTAGTTTCTATTTACTAATTGAATTTATTTTGCAGGCTCGAATGTTCACTAATATGTGGGCTTTTGGACATCATATTAGAATCAAAGCCATTGATTTTTTCCATAAAACAGAGGATTCTAGTATTGTTGCTTGTTTCAAGCAACTATCACGTGCTAGCTCAAAAGACACGAACCTCATAGATAGCAAACTTGGTTACGTAGGAACTATTGTTGGTATCTATGAAATTTCATTTCGTACATTCAAACAGGTAGAAAAAAGTTTATATATTTTTTTTAGAGTTAGTTATTTTTTTAAGCACCTAATAATGGGACGTTTTTGTTGTTATATATTTTGATAGGTCATTTTGAAGGTTGACTGGTATCGAGCGGAGTATAAAGGTAGTAGTTCTACAATAAGAGGAATTATCTGGGTTTTGGGCAATTGATTCTTCCAAGGTAATGCGATCTACTAAAGAACCATATATTCTTCGTAGGCATATTGAACAAGCATTTTTTTATAAAAACCCAGATGCTCATCCTTGGTGGCAAGTCATTCATGTGCAACCTAGAGGTAGGTCATTGTTTGAACAGTTTATTGTTAGAGAGATTGAAGAAAGTCCTCTTGATGATTCAACATCAGATACTGATACATCAACATCTGGAATAGAAATTAGACTCATTATACGTGATAATGATACTAAACTTTTTGATGAAGAGGATAATTCTCTACATGCTGATTCTACTGATGAGGAAGAGGAATTACCAGAAATAGATATTAATCCACCAATAGATGATGTGATTCATGAGAACATAGATTTAACAATAGAAGAAATAAATGAAATCAATAAGGATAATGAAGATGAGACTATATTTATGTCTTACCAAAATGATGGCAATAATGAAAACATATGAGCAGATTAGATAGTAACTTGAAGCTTCTGAATGGATATCAGAGAATAGGTTTTTTTTTATTAACTTGAATAACGATGAATCCTACAAGAGAGATGAAATCATGTTCTTCTAAGTTAGAACATGAAGCTCGGGGGTATGCCTAATTATTTTATATATAGCTTTATCTTCAAGGAGTAAATTTTTATCATGTATGTATGCATATGTGTGTGTATTCATGTGTATTATATGTATACATATATTAGTATGCATATATATGTATTTCATGTATATGTATGTGTTTGCATGTGTGTGATATATGTATACATGTGTTAAATATGCACATGTGTATATATGCATATGCATTTATGTAAAATATTCATGTATTCATGTACGTAATATATGCAAGTGTTTATAATTGTGTACATGTATATATGTATATGTGTCTATGTGTAAATATGTACATGTAAATATGTATGCATGTATATATATGTTTATGTGTGCATGTAGGCATGTACATGTATGTGTAAATATGTACATGTAAATATGTTAGTATGTATATATATATTTATGTGTGCATTTAGGCATGTATGTGTGATGCATAATATATCTACTCCATTTTATATTTATGTATCCTATCTACATGATGTGTATATATCTTTACATATATTATGATCCTCGTTGATTTGACTAGCTATATATAGAGGCATAAGGTTGGGAGGAGAGACATCTCTCTAGTAGGACGTCGGAGGTGTACATATACTTCAAACATATGGCTAAAAGGTTGAATTAGAGTTTTTAAATTAGGGATTTCAAAACCCTAATATCGAGATTAGTGTTCTCTCTCTCTCTCTCATATACATACATACCGTGCATTGTCAGGACGATGCGCCATAAGTGTCCGCATCTCTTTTAAACACCATTTAATAGACCACCTTGTCCCAAACTCCGTCTCAAGTGAACTGAGCACGTACTTTTTATCCCTCTCATCATGCTCACTACAAAAATAAAAAACATAATATAAATAAAACATAAGATATATATTTCAATTTATATGTAAAACTTTCACTTACTTCCACGGTAAGTGGATAAAGCGCAGGTAAGAGTCGCATAGTGCGCGCATTCTCCTCTTGAACTCCAATCCATTTCCTATGTATACAATATTCCCCTCTCGCTCTATGTCGCACTCTAGTCAACATGCCTATGCATGTCCTCATAGGCAACGTCTCTGCTCTGCTATCACGTGTTGGAGGTGGTATAGGTGTCCTGAAAATAGATAGATAGAAATAAATAAAAATATGTGCTATAATATCATTAAAAAAGTTTATGAAAAAAAACATACCTATGAGCAGATAGCTCTGCTCCTGCGTGTGGAGCCGCAGAAGAGCCCTCGTCTGATCGCGTAAGCATCTGGATCGTATAATCCAGCTCCTCATCAGACATTTCTGCGTAGTCTCGCATTATGGCCCCTAGAGTATCTGACGGAACTCTTGCTCTCATAAGACTTTTATGAGAGTGAGTTTCGCCTTTCTCTCTCTACTGTGATCCATAATACCTAACATATAAAACAAAACGGTTAGAAATCAATATATATATACGTGTATGTGTGTGTATGCATGTATATGTGTGTGTATGCATCATTATGTGTGTAAGTGTCTATGTGTGTTTGTGTGTGTGTATATGTGTGTGGGTATATGTGTGTGTCTGTGTCTATGTGTATGTGTGTGTGTCTATGAGTGTGTATGTGTTTATGTGTATGTATGTATCTATGTGTGTATATGTGTCTATGTGTGTATGTGTATGCATGTATGTATGCATATATGTGTGTATGCATGTGTATGTATGTGTATGCATCATTATGTGTGTATGTGTCTATGTGTGTATGTGTGTATGTATATGTGTGTGTTGTCTATGTGTATGTGTGTGTGTCTATGAGTTTGTATGTGTTAATGTATATGTATGTATCTATGTGTGTGTATGTTTCTATGTGTGCATGTGTATGCATGTATGTATGCATATGTGTGTGTATGCATATGTATGTGTGTGTATGCATCATTATGTGTGTCTATGTATGCATGTGTATGTGTGTATGCATCATTACGTTGTCGGGATGAAATCCCGCAGGGAGTGTGCATTGTTTTTTTTCAAAGTTCATAGATTTTATGAGATTTGTGTGATGTTTTGATCTAAAGAGGATACATTTCATGCATGATTTGACTGATTTGATTGCCTGTGTGATAAGAAACCATGTTAGAGATGTGCGTTAGACCTATCTGTAAACGAAACTGACATTAGACCCATGAAAACCTTATGTTTGACCCTTGAAACTGACTGAAAATGACGGTTTATCCCATGAAAAATGAACTCAAACCCTTGGAAACCCTTGGAGTTTAGGCCGAAATTGCAAATAAACCATTAAATTGGTGAGCTTGAGATAATTGTGCCCAAATCCTGATTTTTCCGATAAAAAATCCTAGGTCGGACCCTTGGAATTGGCGTTTATCCTAGCCCAAACCCTTAGACTAATTAACCCTGTATACAGTGTGAAACCAAAACATTAATTTAGGAAAAATAAAAAGGATAAGAATCAAAAATAGAATCAAGAGATGGGATTTTCCAAGACTAGTAAGTGAACATGCATGGTCGTCTGAAATTGGAAAGTTGAGTAAGGAGGTTAGAAGATTCTAGAGAAGTCATAGACAGGGGGAAACCTATAAATAGGTCTTTACACATCATTTATTTCTCCCCGTTGAGCTTCTTGGTGGATCTTCCCTCCAGGTATGCTCTTGTCGATTTCTATTCATGAATGAATTATCTTTTGTTCATACTTTATGATGGTGCACTGAGAGAGAGATTTATGATGTTAGAAAGGTTATGGAAGCCATTCGAATATACATCTGTGTGTGTACGGTAATTGGGGAGCAAGGTGGAGATTTCTGATGCATGCTCAATTGGGCATGCATACAACTGCACGATCAGTTCCATATAGCCATGGCTCTTACTATTTTCAATAATTTGGTTCTGTATTTCCAATGGTTGAATTGCTGTTGAAGAGTTAGAATTAAAATCGATGGTGTAGATGATAAAACAATGATCATACTCGATGGAGACTGGCGTAGATAGAAGTACAACTATGTGCGCATGTGTCTTAGAGAGAGGTATTGCGGCTCTGCTGATGCGTCAAATAGACAGACCTTGACGGAGAGATTCTTAGAAAGGAGGCTGTCGGACGAATCTAACCAAGCGGGAGAGAGAGTGCGACTGCGCGCGATGGTTTAGTCAGAGAGAGGGTCTTTGCCGGCGGCTGCCGACGCGTGAATAGGGAGAATGCAGAGAAGGTAGGCGGGCATCTCGTGAGACCTCCGAGGTACTATGGCGGTGGAGGGAGATATAGTTGATCCTTGGCACTGCGCGAAGTAATCTTGAAGAGACATTAAGGGACAGGGAAGAGACCAGATCAGAGCGCACATATTTCAAGGCGCATCTTCGCTGCAGTGCTGCTAAAATCTCGGAGAGAGATGGGTTGCTGAACTTGTTGGCACAACGTCAGCACAGAGGGCCCAGGGCTCTGACGGTCGGTGCGGTAGTTTTGCCGTAGTTTGATTGAGAGAAAGTCAGTCTATCCCACAAACTCGGACAGACGCTGGAGATTGCGTGGCAGATAGTCGCTGGAGCAGAACTACGGAGATAGATTCGCGGACCTAAGAGAGATTGGCCACGTGGAGAGTTCTAGAGATGAGTGCCCTGCTGTATGTCTCAGATGATAGCAAGGAGATAGAGAGAATCTGCTGGCAGGTCGCACGTGGAGTCGTGGACATGGCCAAAGATATGGGGAGACGGCATGACATATTCAACGCGGAGGAGAGAGAGAAGAGAGAGATGCGCGACGGAGAGAATTCAGGAGATAGACAGAGAATCGATTATGTCGGCGGCAACAGAGCTTGTAGGCCGAATCAGAAGAGAGATATGGAGGAGAGATACAATCTTGAGTAGAGAGAGGCGGCAGAGCACATGAGGCACGAAGAGAGAGTGGATGGCGGACACGTATAGGAGAGAGATAGAGAGCTGCGTTCTTGACGGTGAATCCTAGAGAGGGACACGGAGAGGATGGCTATTACTCGATGACTTAGAGAGATAGATGAGTACACTGCCGACATAGAGATCGGGATATTAGAGAGATGTGAGAGATCCAAGGCACACTACAAGCACGGAAGAGAGAAAATAAAGTAGATATGAGAGAGAGATCTAAGCTCCTGCGCGATGTGGATAGAGAGAGACACATAATCGATTCATTTGAATCTGATTAATTTACATATTTGTATAGCTGAATTGCCATGGTAGGATCCATCACACAAGGGTCAGATATTATGTACGATGAAAAATGTAAGAGGCTGTTGTGATGTGAGGATTTTTTATGACTAAGCAAATGGCCCCTCACTTCTTGAAATGTGAAAGTACTGACTAAGGAATATCAAGATTCTCAAGTGTAGATTAAAGTGGGGTTACTACAAGAGGGCATTGGTTGTTGTGATGTGAGGATTTGTTATGACTAAGCAAATGGCCCCTCACTTCTTGAAATGTGAAAGTACTGACTAAGGAATATCAAGATTCTCAAGTGTAGATTAAAGTGGGGTTACTACAAGAGGGCATTGGTTGACCAAGAAGACGTTTTTGAAGTGCCATACAAGGCGTGATCATGATTTGAAAACGTAGTTCAAGAGGTTCTAGGTAAACACACACTTGTTAAAGAGGAAGAATAAATTTGATGAACTAATAAACATTTTCAATAAGTTTATTGGCTACTTATAGCCTGTTGTATATGATCTAGCCATTGATGCATTTTCTAATTGAAATCCGGTGATATTGCATATTTTGTTTACATGTTTTCCATTACTAACGCCCCGTTGAACTTCTTGGTGCATCTTCCCTCTAGTTTTTGATTATCTGAAGTAAAGAGAAGGAAGGCCATTGTGGAGGATACCTGAAGTAAAGAGCGGACCGAAGTGAAGACCTGGAAGAAAAGCTTGGACCGCGAAGACCGAAGCGGAATCCTGTGGGCGATTTCTCGCACAGTAGCGAGGGATCTAGAATATACTAGCCGGCCTGCACTGTAGCGGCCGACGTTTATATTGTATCATCGCACCGCACTGTAGCGGTTTTATTGTACCGTCGGCCCGCACTGTAGCGGCCTATTTTTGTATCATTCATTTTATTGGAGGCTTCAGTTTCATTTCCGTTGTATTGTTGGGCTTCATCTGCATTCCGTGGATCACTACGGTATCCGATCGTCTCTTTTCGATGCCCACGGTCCCATGTCTCGACACTTCCGAGGGGCAAGGGACCCTACGAGGATCACGCACGCTCCGGAGAGCATAGGCGAGGCGCCCAGCGCGCAGACGCCGCTCGCAGGACAGCGGGAACGGCGCACCAGAGCGGGGCCTGATCCAACCCCACGCGCCGGCTTCCTGCCACGACCTCCTTCTTCCCGACACCTGAACCCGACGTGAAGCAAGGCGGTTGCCCGGTGATCTTCGACGTGTCACCCACTCCTTGAGAAGAAAGACGGGAACCTCAGCATCGAACAGAGACTCCAGGTACTAGCATTTCAAGTTCTGTGAAATTTTGCATTGCTTCACAAACACTACTGAAACAGATAGATTGTCTTGTTGCTTGAGTTTGAGCATCCACACTTTGCATTAGTTTAGTCCATACGTGTGAGCACTTTTTTCGCGCTTAGACTAGGGATTTGCTGATTTTCTAGCTTAGACAAAACGTTAAAAAACATTAGAAAATTCTCATTGAAAGAGGGGAAAATACATTGAAATCTTGGGAATCGAAGAGAGGACAGTTCTACTAGACTTTGGCATAGAAGAGAGTGATTAGACTGACCTTTACCTCCTGGCTCGCGACTCATTGAGCTTCTCTAATCTTTGCTCTGAGCTTAGAGAGATATTTGAACCACTTACACTGGACCTTGTGCTACATTCTAGGACAGAGCAGAGAAGAGAGATGGAGGATATATTCAAGGAATTGGTAATAGAGAAACAAGGGGCCCGCGTAGTTCAAGCGGTATTGAGAGAAAAAGGAAAGTTTACAGGCTTGAATGTGATAGAATATTTGGATGTTTTTGAGGAACAGGCAGGGATTTATGGTCTACCCGAGGATGTGTTTACACATTACTTCACACGGGTAGTATCAGGATCCATTTTAGCCCCTATTACAGCATATATAGCAAAGCCTTGGGCCGAATTCAGAAAAGAATTGCATAAGTTGTTTTATTTGGAAGATTTTTCCCAACACAGTAGAGAAGGGTTCTTGCGGTGGATAAGCTTTCCGAAGCCCACTACATCCCTCATTCAACTTTTGAATGAGTTCTTGAGAAGATATGAACAACTTCCACAGGCCGATTTAGATGCTTTGAAACCTGACCTAGTTATATCTTTCCTTAGGATCTTAAGTCTTGAAGACAGGACTGAGGTCGAAAGGAGGATTGAAGAGCCTGGGAAGAGATTTGGATTGACAAAAGATTGGGGTGTAGTGAGGAGAGAGGTAGAAGCGGTTGCCCAAATGAGGCAACGCCAGGCGGTGTTATACGATAGACCTGCAGTGGTAACACCACAACTGCATAGGGAAGCTCCACTTTCGGCAATTCCGAATGTGCCTGCAACGTCAGCTTTTGCTAATGTTGCATCCACTTCACGATCGCCAATGGAGCTACAGGTTGAGATTCTCGGTCGACAGATAGAGAATCTTATTACGATGCAAGCGTCTATGTCAAAAGAAATGGCGAGTATTCACAATAAAGTTAATTCTATGGGATATCAGGACCCCACTCCTCCTCAGGCGAGTACCAGTTATGTAGATACATTGCAGAGAGGTACTATGCCCATTCCAAATATGCAAAGGCTATGTGATGCCACAGCCTGCACCTCCAGTGCAGCCTGTTGCCCAACAGATACCTACACCACCAGTGCAAACCACATTTCAAAGAAACACTAGACCTTTTGAGAGACGAGCGACTGGTGGGTTTGGAGGGGCTAAGAGATGCGTATGGTGTGATGCACAAGAGCATTTTTCATATGCCTGTGAAGAGCTTAAGCTAGCAAAAGAGCATCAACTGGTGATAGATATCGATAAGAAGTTATGTGACTTCAGGACCCGCCTTCCTCTACCTGTGAATTGGGGAAAGGGGGGATGAAGAAGTTTTATGAAGATTTATCTGGCAATAATGCAAGTACATCAGCTGCATGATTAGAACCTGTAGAGGAGGAAAATGAAAAAGTGCCTAGACCTCGACCCCAAAGAAATTATTCCATAGAGGCTTTAGTGAGGGCTAGGGATGCCATTATGCAGAGGACTGCCTGGAAGTCTCCTGTTGATGAATCCTCGGTCTATTCGCACATAGCAAATGTAGAAGAAAAGAGGAAGAGAGATGAGAGTCAGGAAGAGACTGAGCCAGAAAGAAGAGTGACCAGAAAGCAAAGCCAAGAGGCCGAAGAAAAGGCTAAAGAGCCAGAAAAGAAAGTACAATTCAAAGAGCCTATTGTTTCAAAGGAAGAGGCAAAGAAGAAAGAGATAAGAGAGGGAAAGAGGCCGGCTGGGCCAACTAAGATTCAAGAACTGACTAAAGAGAAAGAGAAAGAACCAGAACCTGTTCAAAAGAAAGATGAAATTCAAGAAAGTATTCAAGAAGCTGACAAAGAAAAGAAGAAGAAAAAGAAGAGAACTCCAAAGGCTGTATTAATTTCTGAGTTGGAAAGGAAAAATGATGCAAGAGAGATATTAAATGATATTTTACTGAAGAGCCAAGTGACCATGTCCTTGGAGCAGGTCTTCTCCATAGCGAAGCCTGAGTTCAAGGACAGTTTTATAAAGCTGGTTAAGAGAAAGAGGTTTCCACTACCTGAAGATGTAGAGATGGAAGAAGCACCTGAAGATATTCAAGTGACAAATGAAGCAGTTACATTGAGTGATACATCTGATGATGATGATGGTGAGGTTGCCAGGTGTCATAAAAATTCTCTAGGTCCTATCATACCTGATGATGAAATGAGGAAGATAGAAAGTGAGTTTAGCAGGACCTTTTGGGCGAGAGGAACACCTGAGATGAAATTGAAGCTAGGGAGCAATGAGGAGTCATGTTTTGCTCTGGCCTTGATTGACCTAGGGTTAGAAATAAATGTGATTTCTAAGAGGCTTTATGATAAGTTTAGATGGCCGATAGATAAAGATCATGGATGGAGGATGAGGACAGCGGATAATGGTTCAGGAGCACTGCTTGGGGCATGTGCCTTTGTGCCTGTGACCATAGGAGGGATTTCTGAGGAATTCCACTTCTTTGTCCAGGACCAATGTTCATATGAGGCTATCCTTGGGCAGCCCTTTATATCTGAAGTGCGGATGGAGACCAAGGCTATGGATGATGGATCTGCTTATGCCAGAATTCAATCTAGCTCTGGCCTTCATTCTTTACAAGTGATGACTGTATGTCCGAATCACTCTAGAAATAGAAAGAATATAAGAAAGAAACCTATTAATTCATATGACCATGATGAGTGTATGCCTGTTGAAGAGTATGGAGCTTCTGCTGATCAAAATTTCTGTTAGGATCCACTGTTGAGCGAGACAACAATGGGAGTTGGTTTGATGTCTCGCATGACTTTGTACATAGTTTTGAAAGTTTTTCTATTTATTCATCTACATTCAAGTTGCTATGCTTACAGAAAGAAAATGTTTCAAATAAATTCAGAAAAGTTCATGAGAGACACTATAAGCATTTAGGAATGATGTTACCTGATGAGAAGATTGAAAATGTGATCCAGTTGCAGAGAAGTTCGACTACTCTGGAAGAGCTTGAGAAGGCATTTGAGAGAAATGAGAAATCAAAAATCATTATGCTCAGCTCTATCCAAGAGTATGAGATGATTAAGGAGTTTATGAGAGAGCATGAAGTAAATGTAAATACGAAGTATAAGACTGTGGATAAGAAAGTGAAGCCTATAGCTCAGCCATTGCCAGAAGATAGTCATGAAAAGTATCTACGAGTGTCAGATGACCCTATGCTGAGATGACAAGAGCTCATAGGGCATCATTTCACTGATGAGACTATTAAAGAGATCAAGTTTGGAGAAAAACCATTCCTGAGAGAAGAAGAGAAAAAGAAATTTATTGAAGCCATCAAGAAACACAAAAAAGCATTGGCAGTTTTCCCACATGAGATAGGTTGTGCAGACCCCAAACAAGTACCTCCCATGATTATCTTTACACTGCCACATATACCATGGAATATACGGCCTATACTAGTCCCAAAGGCTCACTTACCTGAGCTAATGAGATTGCTAAAGGAAAAGATTTCCATGCGGATATTGGAACCCTCCTCGGCTCCATATTCAAATAGGTGGTTTACTGTGCCGAAGAAAAATGGGAAGCTTCGTTTCATTCAGGATCTGCAGCCTGTGAATAAAGTCACAATTAGAAATGTAGGGACAGGACCCATAGTAAATGAGTTTGCTGAGGCATTTGCTGGGCATTCCATCTACTCTATGGGGGACCTATATTCAGGTTAAGACCAGTTTCAGTTGGCTATGGAGAGTAGAGACATTACGACCATGAGGACTCCACTAGGCCTTGTACGCATGTGTACTTTGCCGCAGGGAGTGACGAATTCTGTGGCTCACATGATGAATGCTATGAATCTGGTTTTACAAGACTTTATACCATCTGTGACTATGCCATTCATTGATGATGTTCCGATAAAGGGATGTGAGGAAAGAGTGAAAGATGTGAGTTTAGATGCTTCAGGATGTAGAAAGTTTGTGAGAGATCATATTGCTGATTGTGAGAAGATCTTTGAGAGATTTGAAGATGTGGGGCTAACACTCTCTTTAGAGAAATCGGTTTTTGGCATTGATGAGGTCCTCATTGTAGGACATCTGTGTGGACATTATGGCCGGAAGCCATACCCACAGAAAGTTGAGGCCATTAGCAGGATCTCTGAGGTATGTCGTAATGTCAGTGAAGTGAGAAGGTTTCTAGGAGCCTGTGTATTCTATGTGATATGGATTCCTCACTTTGCTCATGTTGCGAACCCCTTATATGACCTTTTGAGAAAGAGAAAGAAGTTTGTATGGACAGAGAAACAGTCGAGAGCTATGCGTAGACTGAAGCAGCTGCTAATTGAAGCCCCGATTCTGAAGCGTGCTGACTATTCAGGTCAGAGACCTATCATTTTGACCGTTGATACCAGTCCTATTGGTATAGGCTGGGTCATAGGGCAAGATGATGATGAGGGGCAGAGATATGCAGTGCGCTTTGGTGCTAAGATTCTACATGATACTCAGAGAAAATATCCACAGATAAAGAGAGAACTATGGGGATTGGTGACTGCTTTAAAGATCGATAAAGAGTATTTCATTGGGGCAAATGTGATAGTTGAGACCGACTGTCTTCCACTGATTGGCATGATTGCAAATTGTTCATCTCTAGATATTGCTATGCTTAGATGGATCTCTTATGTGAAGTTTATAAATCCTGCATTTGTACACATAGCTGGGAAGTTGAATACAATTGCTGATATGCTTTCAAGGGCGAAATTTGATGATGAGTCTGATGATGATGATGAGGTAGAGAGAGATACACATATGATGAGATATGATCCATTGGTGTATGTTTATGAGCAGTTCCGAGAGAGTGAGTATGATGGTGAGTGGAGAGATATAGGAAGATATCTGAGTACTCTGAACCTTCCCCAGGCTGGTCCACAAATAAGTATAGATCCATCAGGAAGAAGTCTTACAACTTTTTCTTGAAGGATGGTCTTATTTGGCGACACGCTAAGGGCAAGGTAGAGAGTCCACAGAGAGTATTGAGTTCGAGGAGTCTTCAGAGAAAAGTTATGAGAGAGATGCATGAGACCTTATGGGCAGGTCACAAAGGATTTTATGCTACATATGAGAAGATTAGGGAAGCTTACTGGTGGCCAGGGATTTATGTAAGTGTGAGAGGTTTTGTAGACATTTGTGCTACATGCCAGGTGCATTCATCAGTTAGGCACAGAGACCCATTACATCCGACTTACCCTCCTTGTATCCATTACAAGTGGGTAGTCGACCTTGTAACCATGCCCAAAGGGATAGATAAGATGAGATACATTGTACTTGCCAGAGAGGACTTGACCAACCATGTGGAAGGTCGAGCTCTTCGTACGAAGACTACTTATAATGTATGCAAATTCCTTTTAGAAGAAGTGATCTCAATATTCGGATATGTTGAGAAAGTGGTTGCGGACAGGGGAGAGTTGGATGCGAGAGAGGCAAGAGAGTCCAATATTGGAGCTTCTTATACACTTTCAGAAACTAATCAATATGTATGGGTATGTATGGATTATATGCATGCAAGTGAATTATGATTATAGAGTTTACTCACAAGCTCAAAGAAACATCCTCACTGGTTCAACGCAATACTGCGGAGCCTTCTCACACATAGAAGAAATAGAAGACATGTAAAAATACTTAAGAGACTGAGAGAGGAGACAAGAGACAAGTGACAAATGACATGAATTAAAAGGATTTGAATTAAGATTCATGTATAAGATCGTCGTGGTACGTCAAGCTAGGCAGTCTATTGATCAAAGGTGGTTCCGACCCTCAAACCATGACAGTTCAACCGAATGTCACACGTAAGAAGGTGAGTTCCACTCCAGTGACCCTATGTCTGTCTAGGCTCGTAACGTCTAACTAAAGAAGTCTAAGACTCATTAAAATCAGCTCTAACTCACTCACACGCTCCACCGAGGGTGAGTCAAGATAGAGATGCTGGTTTCAAGAGCCTATCCTAGATTGGAATTCTAACTTAAATTTGAAACTAGGTTCTATACTCATACTAGCTCACCTTGGATCCTCACTCACTCAACCGAGGGTGATCGTCTCAAGGAAATCGTAAGCTAGCATGAGCCCTATGGATGCCTAACAATGATGCTCTAGGAGTTTGGAGGGGGGTTTATATAGTTTTTTGAATGAATTTGGGCCCTTGGATCTAGAGAAATCAACTCTCAACTCTAGGATCACTACTTTTGATTACACCCATTTGATTAATCAAATCAATGGCTTGGAATTGTTCTTTCTATCAAATCTAGTGTAAAGGAGTGAAATTTAGGCGCCCTCATTCTCCACCATTGGATCTGGGGATGATCTGGACCGTCGGATCAGTGCTGACATCAATTCGGATAAGATAAGCCACTATTTTTGGAGAAATGCTGCATTATTGATCTTTGATTGTAAAAAAGGTCTTCTTTTATGGAAAAAATTCGTGGATCCTCCTTCCTTTATGCTTTAGTGCATCTCTCCCCTTGAATATGAGCTCATCTTGATCGTACAACATGGTTCAATCATATTTTGACATGTGGCAGACATTCAAGCCTTCAATTTTCTTATTCTAGAAAACTGCGGTGACCTTGAAAACTAGACTTCGTGCGCTTTGACCCTCCAAAAAGTCTTTGATGAAGATGAAACATTGTAGGACTATGTTTCCAAAGATCTCCTTTAGGAATAGGAAGAAAAAACTCCCATCTGAATCTAACTTGTACAAGTTTGACTACATTTGGAAGCTTGCAAGGTGGCATTAAGGTGTCTAGGAAGCTCGGATAGCCTTGAAACTTTATACAAATATGTAGCCACATATGGTCTTTATACATGCCAAACCATATGGCTAACATAAATTTCTATACAAGAATTTGTAGGGTCAAACTAGAAAAATTACATTTTTACAAAATGAACATAGCATATCAATGTGCTACCAAATCCATTTTCTGCTGAAATTTGGGCTATAGACTGCCTTTGACAATCTTTACAAGTATATGGATTTTTCATCTAATTTGGTGACAATGAAATTTTTGCCCTAATTTCCCAACTTTGACCAGCTTTGACCAACTTTGACCGCTACCATGGACTTTCTTGATTTCTTTGAAACTTTGTATGTGACCTACCTTTGACATCCTTGATGCATCCTAGACTTCTCGGGGAATTCTGGCTACCTTCACCAAATATGTTTTTTGTAGGCCTTCACAAGTGAGAGAGGAGAGAAAATCTCGACGACAGCGGACACGTATAGGAGAGAGATAGAGAGCTTCGCTGTTGATGGTGAATCTTGGAGAGGGACACGGAGAGGATGGCTATTACTCGATGACTTAGAGAGATAGATGAGTACACTGCCGACATAGAGATCGGGATATTAGAGAGATGTGAGAGATCTGAGGCACACTACAAGCACGGAAGAGAGAAAATAAAGTAGATATGAGAGAGAGATCTAAGCTCTTGTGCGATGTGGATAGAGAGAGAGACATAATCGATTCATTTGAATCTGATTAATTTACATATTTGTATAGCTGAATTGCCATGGTAGGATCCATCACACAAGCGGCAGATATTATGTACGATGAAAAATGTAAGAGGCTGTTGTGATGTGAGGATTTGTTATGACTAAGCAAATAGCCCCTCACTTCTTGAAATGTGAAAGTACTGACTAAGGAATATCAAGATTCTCAAGTGTAGATTAAAGTGGGGTTACTACAAGAGGGCATTGGTTGACCAAGAAGACGTTTTTGAAGTGCCATACAAGGCGTGATCATGCTTTGAAAACGTAGTTCAAGAGGTTCTAGGTAAACACACACTTGTTAAAGAGGAAGAATAAATTTGATGAACTAATAAACATTATCAATAAGTTTATTGGCTACTTATAGCCTGTTGTATATGATCTAGCCATTGATGCATTTTCTAAAACACTGAGTCATAACAAACGAGAACAAAGACATGTTCTCCTTTAGAAATTACAAAAGTATGCTAAAAACAAGGAAAAATTAGCTTATTTTCAATTGTTCCATAGAAATGATAAGGCCCATTTTAATTAGGGCATGAAAACCATATGCTTTTATTTCATGATACTTTGTTTCAATCTTTATTTCAATTTTTGTTTATAAAAACATGCTATATTCAACATTACAAATTCCAATTAGAACTTTAACGAATCTTACATGATTAAAACTACATGATTTCATGAAAATGGAAATTGAAAAGTAATTCATTTTTATTTCAAGCCCACATAAAGCATAACTCTATGCCATTTTAAAAAGGGATTAGAATACACTTTTGAGAATACAAAGCATAATCATACAACAACCAGGTGGCCATATATGTGTACTAGTAATAATAGCCAATTATGCCAAAAAAGACACCATGAGATCAAAATGAAATAGATGAGATTAAATTGACTATACATATTGAGAGAAAACACCATGCATATCATCATACATGATTCTTTGATGTCTAATAATCCAAATGAAAGAGACTTTATTGTTCATCGTTGCACATTCTATGAAATAAATCTATTAGGTTTTACATGCTAAGAGACTTCAATAAAACTTTGTTCAAGATATGTTAATCAAATACTCTAAGACATTGCTTTTTGCCTTTCCCTGAGTCTTTATCCTTTGAAAAATCACATTTCTCTCCCTCTCTCCCCTTTCTCTCTCTCTGAGCATTATCATGGTCAAAGTTAAAAAGCAAGACAATATATCACGTTTGGTATTACTTTGTGAGAACATATTACACGCGTTGAAAGCGAAACATGTAGTCTTTTTTACTTTGTTAAAGTGAAAACTATACTTTTCAGCGAGAAGTCGATGCCAGGCATCGATTTCTCGCTGAAAACTATACTTTTCAGCAAGAAGTCGATGCCTGGCATCGACTTCTCGCTGAAGTCGATGCCTGGCATCGACTTCTCGCTGAAGTCGATGCCAGGCATCGACTTCTTGCTGAAAAGTATAGTTTTCAGCGAGAAGTCGATGCCTGGCATCGAATTCTCGCTGAAGTCGATGCCAGGCATCGAGTTCTTGCTGAAAAGTGTAGTTTTTAGTGAGAAATCGATGCCAGGCTGCAAAAAAATATAAAATTCACTTTTTTCTCGCTAAGAAGTCTGTGCCAAGGTGTTGATGATCATCTACACTCTCTCTCTCTCCCTGTCTTGTGAAGTCAATAAGCATTGTTGAATTGCCTATGACCCACTCAGAACATAGGTACTGGACATAGTATGGAATATATATTTCCATTAAATAAATCTAGAAGGAAGAGTATGACGTAAGTGTTGATGTGTGAAACATCACAAAAAATGAATTAATGTGACACTAGATAACCTTTATGGTCACCATTAACTCATTGTCACTCAAAACTTTGAGAATCGATAGCCAAAACCAAGAACTTTACTTCTTTAGATTTTTCAAGTCACTAAAATGACATACATTTAGTATTTTGCTAATTTCTCTTTGATCAAATATCATTTCTCGAAGATCATTTGGTGGTCGAAACTAGAAGAGTAGAGCTTTCTAACAAGCTATCATATGCAAGAAACGGATCTCTAGAACTCAAGATATAGCCTTCACAAGATGACCCTGTATGACTTCTAAAAGTGGAATTTTTGCCTGTTTTAGTAAGTCTGACTGTCCAAAAATGAAAATTCGATGCCTAGCATCGACTTGCAACCGAAAGTCGATGCCAGGCATCGACTTTGAGCTTTTTTAGCCACTTTTTTATTCCTGAAATACGCACATTTAACACACATATTGTTGGAGAAACAATCACTAATTGGACATATATTTGAAGGTCAAATCTTAGGAAGAAAACCCCATGCCTATGTGAAGGGACAAATTCACAAATGTATCATATTTGTAAAGTTACTTCACTTTAGTTCTAGAAGTTTTTTAAAATCACGAGAATACGAAAATCTATATAAGTTAGTTTGTATCAACTGACGCGGAGAGAGAGAGAGTGTGAGAGAAGGAAGAGAAAAGGAGTTCATTTTATACGACTGAGGATAGTTGGGCTTCTCTGAGTGAGAAAGCATCTGTAAAACTTCTGAGTTTTCATAGCTATGAGAAAGAACTGAGTAAAGTTTTGTGTATGAGTCCCTCTCTATCATCTCCATGCTTGCCTACTGTGTGATGAATTCAAAAGTTCAAGTTTTCTGAACAATTCGATGCCTGGCATCGAATCTTGATTGATAAGTCATTTTTTCATTCTCTGTGTGTTAACTGTTGTTGAATCTTCTAAAAATATGAAGTTTGTGGAGCAACTCGATGCCTGGCATCGAGTTCCAGCATAAAATGGATGCCCGGCATCGACTTCTAGCATATAAGTCATCTTCTTCATGTGTGTGTAAAATAGAGTGTTTTTGGTGCAGAAAAATAGCCAAAAAAAGCCCAAAGTTGATGCCTGGCATCGACTTGGACTGAAATTCGATGCCAGGCATCGAATTTTTTATTTTTGGACACCAAGAATACTAAAACAGGCAAAGTTTCCAGTTTTGGAAGCTCATAGAGGGGCATCTTGTGAGAGCCATAACTTGAGTTCTAGAGATCCGTTTGATCCATATGATAGCTTGTTAGAAAGCTCTACTCTTCTAGTTTCAGCCTATAAAGTTTCATGGAGAAATAATACTTGAGCTAGGAGAAATGAGCAAAATACTGAAGGTATGTCATTTCGGTGACTAGGAATTTCTGTAGAAGCAAAGTTCTCACTTTAGGCTATCATTTCTCAAAGTTTGGGGTGGCAATGAGTTAATGGTGACCATAGAGGTGTTCTAGTGTCACATTAATTCATTTCTTGTGGTGTTTCATACATCAACACATATGATGAAAACCACTTTTATGTGGGAAGTCGATGCCAGGCATCGACTTTATGCTGAAACTCAATGCGAGGCATCCAATTGCTCCACAAACCTCATGTTTTTAAGAATTTCTAGCAGTACATAACACTCAGAGAATAAAACACGGACTTATCAACACAAACTCGATGCCAGGCATCGAGTTGCTTGGAAAACTTGAACTTTTGAACTCATCACACAGTAGACAGACATGGAGATGATGGAGAGAGTGTCATACACAAAACATTGCTTCTCATAGATATGAAAAACTCAGAAACTTTACAGATGCTTTCTCACTCAGAGAAGCCCAACTATACTCTGTTATATAAAATGAACTCCTTCTCACATTCTGTCACTCTCTTCCACTTCTTCTTACTCTCGCGCCACTTGATACAAACTAAGTTATATAGATTGTCTCATTCTGACTCATGATTTTTAAAAAACGTTTAGAACTAAAGTGAACTAACTTTACAAATATAATACACTTGTGAATTTGTCCCTTCACATAGGCATGTGGTTTTCTTCTAAAGCTTTGACCTTCAAATTATGTCCAGTTTGTGAGTGTTTCTCCAATAGTAAGATCAAACTTCCTCTCACAAAGTATATATCTTTTTGCTTATACAAATTTTCTAAAGACCAAAGACTGGGGCCAAGGAAAAACGCAATGTTTTAGAATATTTGATTAAGTATCTTGGAGCGATGCAAAAAAGACCCAAAATTTACAACCTCAACCAATTCATTTCACACCAAACAAAATCAATTTCAATCTACTAGCTAGATAGGAAAGGATATACAGAAACAAATAACTTTTATTCATTGAATCACTTGCACATGGACACAATTCATTGTTTTTCCTAAAATTATATAATGTTATCAAATTAGTAGCATCAATCTTTAGTCTTTTCTAGCTCATTTCCTTTTTATTTGATCCAAGATAAATGAGTATTCTCATAAAATAAGGCTTTTTTTATCCATTTCATAATTCTCTCTTAAAAGTGTTAGATAAGGTACTCTAAAATTAGCAAAATTTTGCTACCCTAAAGTAGTCAAAATTTTAAAAATATGTTCAAAATTTGCATATTTTTGGGGGGTTTTAGAAAACCTTGTATACTGGTATAAAGAGTTTTTTAACATCATGCAAAAAAAGGCTATTTTAGTGCGTAGAGTTTCTCTTTCTATGACATAGTTCTCATTTGTTATGACTCACTGTTCTAATTGAAATCCGGTGATATTGCATATTTTGTTTACATGTTTTCCATTACTAATGCCCCGTTGAACTTCTTGGCGGATCTTCCCTCCAGTTTTTTATTATCTAAAGTAAAGAGAAGGAAGGCCATTGTGGAGGATACCTGAAGTAAAGAGCGGACCGAAGTGAAGACCTTGAAGAAAAGCTTGGACCGCGAAGACCGAAGCGGAATCCCGTGGGCGATTTCTCGCACTGTAGTGAGGGATCTAGAATATACTAGCCGGCCCGCACTGTAGCGGCGGTGTTTATATTGTATCATCGCACCGCACTGTAGCGGTTTTATTGTACCGTCGGCCCGCACTGTAGCGGCCTATTTTTGTATCATTCATTTTATTGGAGGCTTCAGTTTCATTTCCGTTGTATCGTTGGGCTTCATCTACATTCCGTGTATCACTGCGGTATCCGATGGTCTCTTTTCGACGCCCATGGTCCCACATCTCGACACTTCCGAGGGGCAAGGGACCCTACGAGGATCGCGCACGCTCCGGAGAGCACAGGCGAGGCGCCTAGCGCGCAGACACCGCTCGCAAAACAGCAGGAACGATGCACCAGAGCGGGGCCTGATCCAACCCCATGCGCCGGCTTCCTGCCACGACCTCCTTCTTCCCGAAAACGTGTGTATGTGTCTATGTGTGTATGTGTGTGTGTATATGTGTTTGTATGTGTGTATGCATGTGTATGTGTGTGTATGTATCTATGTGTGTGTATGTGTCTATGTGTATATGTGTATGCATGTGTGCATGCATATGTGTGTGTATGCATGTGTATGTGTGTGTATGCATCATTACGTGTGTATGTGTCTATGTGTGTGTGTGTGTATGTGTGTGTGTGTCTATGTGTATGTGTGTGTGTTTATGAGTGTGTATGTGTTTATGTATGTATGTATCTATGTGTGTGTATGTGTCTATGTGTGTATGTGTATGCATGTATGTATGCATATGTATGTGTGTGTATGCATCATTATGTGTGTCTATGTATGCATGTGTATGTGTGTATGCATCATTACGTGTGTATGTGTCTATGTGTGTATGTGTGTGTGTATATGTGTTTGTATGTGTGTATGCATGTGTATGTGTGTGTATGTATCTATATGTGTGTATGTGTCTAAGTGTGTATGTGTATGCATGTATGTATGCATATGTGTGTGTATGCATGTGTATGTGTGTGTATGCATCATTATGTGTGTATGTGTCTATGTGTGTATGTGTCTATGTGTGTATGTGTGTATGTATATGTGTGTGTTGTCTATGTGTATGTGTGTGTGTCTATGAGTGTGTTGTGTTTATGTATATGTATGTATCTATGTGTGTGTATGTGTCTATGTGTGTATGTGTATGCATGTATGTATGCTATGTATGTGTGTGTATGCATCATTATGTGTGTCTATGTATGCATGTGTATGTGTGTATGCATCATTACGTGTGTATGTGTCTATGTGTGTATGTGTGTGTGTATATGTGGTTGTATGTGTGTATGCATGTGTATGTGTGTGTATGTATCTATGTGTGTGTATGTGTGTATGTGTGTATGTGTATGCATGTATGTATGCATATGTGTGTGTATGCATGTGTATGTGTGTGTATGCATCATTATGTGTGTATGTGTGTAGGTATATGTGTGTGTTGTCTATGTGTATGTGTGTGTGTCTATGAGTGTGTATGTGTTTATGTATATGTATGTATCTGTGTGTGTGTATGTATCTATGTGTGTATGTGTATGCATGTATGTATGCATATGTGTGTGTATGCATATGTATGTGTGTGTATGCATCATTATGTGTGTCTATGTATGCATGTGTATGTGTGTATGCATCATTACGTGTATGTGTCTATGTGTGTATGTGTGTGTGTATGTGTGTGTGTCTATGTGTATGTGTGTCTATGAGTGTGTATGTATTTATGTGTATGTATGTATCTATGTGTGTGTATGTGTATGCATGTATGTATGCATATGTGTGTGTATGCATATGTATGTGTGTGTATGCATAATTATGTGTGTATGTGTCTATGTGTGTATGTGTGTGTGTATACATTATGACAGTGTATGTAAGCTTGTGCATTATGTATGCATATAAGTATGTATGTATGCATATGCATATGCATTATGTATGCATATGCATATGCATTATGTATGCATATGCATATGCATTATGTATGCATATGCATATGCAGTATGTATGCATATGCATATGCATGTGTATGCATATGCATGTAAGTATGTATGTATGCATATGTGTGTGTGTATGCATATGCATGTAAGTATGTATGTATGCATATGCATATGCAATATGTATGCATGTATGTGTATGTGTGTGAATGTGTGTGAATGTGTGTGTGAATGTGCGTGTACATGTGTCTGTATGTGTGTATGCATGTGTATGTGTGTGTATGCATCATTATGTGTGTATGTGAGTGTGTATGTGTGTGTGTCTATGTGTATGTGTGTGTATCTATGAGTATGTATGTGTTCATGTGTGTGTATGTGTCTATGTGTGTATGTATCTGTGTGTGTGTATGTATCTATGCATGTGCATTATGTATGCATGTAAGTATGTATGTAGATTATATGCATATGCATATGCATTATGTATGCAAATGTATGCATGTATGTGTTTATGTGTGTATGTCTCTCTATGTGCGTATATGCATATATGTGTGTGTATGTGTGTATGTGTGTGTATATGTGTCTGTATGTGTGTATGCATGTGTATGTGTGTGTATGCATGTGTATGTGTGTATGTGTGTATGTGTCTATGTGTGCATGTGTGTGTATATACTATATGTGTGTGTGTCTATGTGTATGTGTGTGTAACTATGAGTGTGTATGTGTTTATGTGTGTATGTGTCTATGTGTGTGTACGTGTTTATGTGTGTATGTGTATGCATGTATGTGTATGTGTGTGTATGTCTCTCTATGTGTGTGTGTGTATGCATATATGTGTGTGTGTATATGTGTGTCTATGTGTGTATGCATGTGTATGTGTGTGGATGCATCATTATGTGTGTATGTGTCTGTGTGTGTATATGTGTGTGTATGTGTGTGTATGTGTGTGTGCGTTTATGTGTGTGTATGTGTGTGCGCGTCTATGTGTATGTGTGTGTGTCTATGAGTGTGTATGTTTGGATGTGTGTGTGTATGAATGTGTGTCTATGAGTGTGTATGTTTGGATGTGTAAGTGTATATGTGTGTCTATGTGTGTATGCATGTGTATGTGTGTGAATGCATCATTATGTGTGTGCATGTGTATGCATTATGTGTGCATATGTGTATGTGTATGCATTATGCATTGTGTATGTGTGTCTATGTGTGTGTACATATGTATGTGTGTGTAAGTGTGTGTGTGTGTGCGCATACCTGTCAATGGTCTCACTTCTCTCTCTCCCTCTCCCGCGCGCTCTTTCTCTCTCTCTCTCTCTCTCTCTCTCTCTCTCTCTCTCTCTCTCTCTCTCTCTCTCTCTCTCTCTCTCTCTCTCTCTCTCTCTCTCGATCTCTCTGTTCTTCCTCGCGTCCAAGTCCCGGCACAAATGTGCTAGGATAATTGAATTTTTTTTTTTTACATTCCAGAGCATCGCATATGCGACGCTCTGCAGTTTGCCAACGTCGTTAAATGCGTCGCTAACCAACGACGGTAATAGTGATGCTTTTTAAGTAGCGTCACTTATGCGACGCTATCGTCGCTTATGCGACGAGGGTCGGGCAAAAAAAAAATCCAAAATTCCTACCGTCGCTTATGCGACGACTTCGTCGCATAAGCGACGGTTCTCGTTTTTTTCCCGATTCGGGGGCGTCGCTACGCCCCACTTTTTCTTGTAGTGTACGGACTGGAAGCCACAGCTCCAATGGAAGTTGTTATTCCTAGTTCACGTGTGGCCATCACTCAGAAGTTGTTACCGGAAGAGTCCTTGCCATTTGGGTTGGACACACTCAGAGAACTAGATGAGCATCGCTGGGAAAGTTTTCTAACTATTCAAGAAGTGCAGTTAAGACAAGCTCGTACTCATGACCGGTATCTTAAAACTCTAGTTTTTACAGTAGGACAGCTTGTGTTATTTTATAATGCAAAATCAAATCGCGCGGTTGGAAAATTCAAGTTACGATGGTTTGGTCCTTACCCGATTACTGAACAAGTAGATCCAGCTACTTTTTGGTTGACTACTTTGACCAGAATTCCTCTTCGGAAAGCAATAAATGGTTCAAAGTTACGGCCATATCATCGAGCATCTGACTCTCGGTGACGTGTTCATTTTCTTCGCGTGTTATTTATTTTGTTTTTGCATGATTAATAAAATAAGTATATAAATATCCTTGTTTTGCTACCTAATTATGTTCAACAGCCGCCTTGAATTATAGTTCTACTCATGCATGCACACCAAAGTTATGAAGGTTATCATCTCAATATCGCGCGATGATTAACGAATTCAATTGCTTCTCGCTGTCGACTATCTACTTAATCTTCTTTTTTCCGCTGTTAACCGCTATTGTGTCTGTCTGATTTATGTGTTTGTGCTCTCTGTAAACCCTGCGCAATTGTGTTCTCGTGCTTGCTATTGTCTGTGTATCATGGAAGCTCTAGCAAACTTCGCCGCCTTCCGTGAAGGACTCCCTACTGATGTAGGTGAGTTCCTACGCGTACGTGGGTTGGTAAATTTCATTGAATTGCCTTGGCATTCAGTGGATTGTCACCCTTTCTATGCACAAATCATCACCGCCATGTTGCCACACCTGCTACGGAGCAGAATTGGCCTATCACTTCCCTGGCCTCTCGTACCGTAGTTACCCTCCAAACCTTTGTTGATGCGTTTCGGCTCTCTCTGCAAGGTCGGGAGAATGGCCCTAATCTGCCGATAGCCACAATGAACCAATTATTCCCTAGGTACTCTTCTAACGAATACGTTGTCCTTTATCGCCCCGAGCCTGAACGATCAGCATTACAATTTTTAGTTGCCATCTTGAACCTGCAAAAGCGCACATATGGAATATCTCGACCCTTTTACTCTGCCATAGATCTAGCTGCCCGAGAGCCTGTAAACTTTGCTTCATATTATTTCCGTCGCATTCATAGAGAATGCATTGCGATTATTAAACAAGTAAACAAGGGTGATATGTCACGTTTCCGTCTCCCCCACATCTTAAGTTTCCTATTTCCGGCAATACAAGCAGCCCAACCACCACCCCAAGGACCCGTTCTCCACCATGAAGAGTCTGCACAGATATTGGAAGATGATGAAGAGGATGACGAAGATATTTTCCACCTCCTCCGGCGGAAAAGAATCAGAATTAGTTCATCGGATAGTTAGGTACAAGGGTCTGTCGCAGGAAATAAAGCAGATGACAAAGAAGAAGAAGGACAGGAAGAAGAAAATTTCCACGATACACCAACATCCATGCATCCTGATTCATCAGCACAGTCCTCTTCGGAGCAGCAACAAGAACGTGATGATACCGCCAGCTCCGGAGATACTTCTACTAATGAGGAATCTCAACAACAATCTGAACCGGAAAAGCAAGAAGACGATCAACACATTGTTAAAGATATTTTTGATGAAATGATTAAGACAGTAGAATTTGAAGTCGCCAACGCTGATGCTCCGCAACAACTCACTGAAAAGGTACTCGACACTACCACTCTGCAACCCCTTCCTCCACCTGAACCTCCACTCAAACCTCTTATTCCCATTCCACCCATTGTACCTGACGCACCCGACCCATCTTCCTCTTCACCGAATTACTCTCCCCCCTCTTCACACCAACTTCTGACAGCTTCTTCATCTCAATCACGTCCTCATCTTCTGATTCCTTCACTTCCCATGATTTTTGAGCTAGCATCCATGGGACAAATGCTGATCCAACTATCACAACAACTACCACTACAAATGAAGGAAGTGATTGATAACATCCGAGATGAATTCCAACATAAGGTGGATACTCTAGAAGCAGACATCACTCTTCTACAGGAAGAGATCGATGCGGTCAAAGCAGAGAATCAAGCCTTACATGAACAAATTAAGGAGTTACAGGCCAGACTTGCAGCACAGGACACTATAATCAATCAACGAGATGTTGCACTAGCTGAATTTAAAGAAAAAGATGACTTGTTAAGTATTGCAGATGCCGAAATCACACAGCTAAAACAATTAGCCCAAGATAAAGAAGATGCACGAATAGCTCTAGGCAATCTAATAGAAGAAACCAGACAATAGCTCGATGAAGTGGTATAACGCAGACAGGAGATGGCGGACCTGGCAAAGCGCACTTCTGAAGAACTCCAGAGAAGCAAGTTTGATTTATCTGAAGTCAACAATATTCTTAAACGCAAATTGACCATGGAAGCGCAATTATAGAAAGAGATCGCAAGTACCCGCCAAGAGCGCAACGCCTATTACAAGACAATCCAATTTCAAAATCAAGAGATAGAAAGAAGAGAGTATCAACTAGATACATAGAAAGAACGACTCTCCAGAATTAATAAACACATAGCAGATATGAAGGTCAACAGGGATGCGGCTCTATCTAATGAGTTTTATTTACAGGAAGCTTTTCTGCAGACACAAGCAGACGTTTTGATGTCCCAAGTTATTTCTTTAAGTTCAGTACGCACAGATTCTCAGCTCGTCGAACTAGACATTTTGAAGCAGATGATAGAATCATTAAAGAAGAAAATTGCCTAGACTTTTAGATTAGCTAGATCTATGTACCTAGAAGGAATAGTTGATGAACCATAGGATTTTTTGTATACCTGCGGGTTCGAGTCCACCGTGCGTGCAGTGTTAGCAGGCCGCTGGATTGGCAAATGGAAAGTCTGCCCTTTTTTCATATTCCGCATGAACCAAAAGGTCATTGTGTAAACGATGTAACCTTTTATATAAATCAATGAAAAAAACACTTTCGGTGACGATCAGTTGGATCACCAGACTATCTGTCTGGGTGATTGATTTGTAACGTTACTGTGGTGTGCATTTGAGTAATTCTGAGTATTTTGATCCCGTTCTTGTCTTGTTGTTTATTATTACTTGTTTGATAAAGATTATGTTGTGATAATATTCATAGTAAGTTAAGTGTTGAATTACTGTTTTGCTGAGTGTATTACTGTGAGTCTGTGTACGGTAATGTTTACCGTATGAATCGATTACTGAAGAGTCTTTTCTATGTATGAGTCGGTACGCTGTGAGTGAATTTTCATGTGAGTAAGTCTGGCAAGGAAGAGCCAGAGTTTTCTGTTAGTAAGTTGTATTAGCAGAATCGTTTGGACGAACTGTCTTGTGAGTGAGTTGAGTTGATTTGGGAAAATCAAGTATAGGGCCTCTGTTTAACAGACCCCTTCCACTCCCAAGAACCCGAATAGATGTTTAAACGCGTCTCTGATGACTAGTACACGTTTAACAGAGAGAGAGAGAGAGAGAGAGAGAGAGAGAGAGAGAGAGAGAGAGAGAGAGAGAGAGAGAGAGAGAGAGAGAAGTTGATCATAGTCCATAATTTGACACATGATAGTTGCTACAAATAGAGAACAAGAGGGAGGGAGAGAGAGAGAGAGAGTTCAATCTCTTTTGTTTTTTTTGTTGTTTATTTCTATAAAATGTATTTTGATTATTTATTGTTAATTAATCACTTAGTAAATAAAAGGACCAAGAATGTAGCTACAAATATACTTATTTTATATTATGCATTGACTTATTAGAAAATAATATAAATTAAACTAGCCTTTGAAAATAAAAGTATAACAATGAATTAACAAAGAGGAGATAATAAACAAAAGAATATAAATTAAAAGAAGAAAACTATAACTAGTTAAATAAAAAGAAATTATTTCAATCTCAAACAAAAAATAAGGATAAGAATACAAAAAAAAGAAGATAAAATACAAGACTTTTGTGATGATGATGATGATGCTGGCATGGTAGATTTTATTGAGGATTGGTACTAAAATGACAGTGAAAGCATTGATATTTCGTAAAATGAGAAATGCCTTTGAGAAGAATGTCTAAGGCATATATATGAAGGAAGTCACTTGACATGACTAAGTGCAAGCTTACTTATTCTCAATCTTTAAAATCATTGTGGATGGAGTAATGTGTATGTTTCAACAATATTAAGGTATAGTTTTCAATTGTCTATCTATTTATATGTATACACACATACACATACACATATAAATATATACATACACACATATGCATACATGCATAAACATACACATATACATTGTATATACACATACACATACACACATAGAACAATAAACCTGATGTCTTCCTATATCTATGAGGACCCAAGAGTTAAAATAAAGGTCCTCCAAATTTGATTAGAATTTTCTCTTTAGGCATTGATTCTCGATGAAAGAAGTCCATAGTGACAGAATAGCTTTACCAGAAGTTCTAGTAATGTAGTATCTACTGTGTATTTGTGAAGTAAAGATATGAAGCCTTTCAGGTTTGGAGTCACATTTCACATGTCTTGCATGAAGACATGAAACATTTTTCTATGTTACAAGAAAATTAAGGCCAAAGTGATAAAACCTAAGGTGATAACAAGAACCTACATCGAATGAACACTCTCTTTCTACCCATTTTGTAGATGAAATTATAGGGAAAATCTACACATGTTTACATTGTCAAAAATAAAAAACATCAATCAATTTCACAACTTATTCATTTGGACCTTCAATATGTATATAACACTTGAACTACAAAAGACAGGAGTCAATAATCATACAAGCATATCATTATTAATCATTGAGGAACCAAAGAGGCAAGAGAAGTACCAACATAATAGAAGTAAAAAAAAACTGAAAGGCATCTATAAGAATAGAATCCCCTTGGACTCTTTTATATCGAATATTTTTCCATCTTTGACTTGGAAATATTTAAAATATTCCAGGTAAATTTGATTTGAGGATTTTATAGATGACCTAATACCTTCCTTCCTAACTACGTTGTAAGATTTGTAGATAAATGTGTAAGTCTTAGTGGATGTGGTTTATGCGAGGACATGAAGTGTTGATTCCATAGATGAAGTGGTGCTGCAAGAAACCTACTCTACACCTACCAATCTAGCTTCAAATATGATTAGTATGCTTCCTTTGCTTCATAATGGTGCTCATAGAACCACCATTTCATTTGGAGCATCACTTTGAATTGTTTTCATAAAAAAAGATAACTTCTATATGCAAGAAATATGAAGAACTTTCTATTTTGGGAAGAGAACATCTCAATATTATGCTTAGAGCTCAAAACCTGGTATGAATTGACTAGAGAGCATTTGCACACATCTAATTGAAGTGTAAATCTAACTAAAGCAAGTTATTGCATGGATTTAGCTGCACCATACAAAAAGGAGGAATGAATTTAGCAAGTCAGAGGGATCATTACAACTTTCTCAGGATCCAGAAGATTTGCACACATAGTCACCTTCCTTTCTTCATATCTTGAGATCTACCAAATCAAACTTAATAAAACTTGATATGTATACTAGAAATTTTACTATACATAACCCAAGTTAAAGTGTAGAAAAATAGTGAGTACATGAAGAGAAATTGATTCCACAAGCTCACTGTAATGATGAAGATGTTGGAGCAGATAGTAGAAAGATATTTGCTCAAGGAAACGTATGAAAGTATGAATGTTGTATTACACATATGATATAGATGGAGTGTAGTGAGCTACACATGGAAGAAGTGATCTCAATGTAGGCTCATTGAAGTAGCTCAAATCCTCTCAGAAGTGCTCTCATATCCCACAACTAAAATCATGTGTATCTATACACATTGCTTGAATTTGAATTTTGAATATTCTCACCTAAAAGTGTGTTGATGTATTTAGGTATTGATGTGTGTGAACACACTAGGACTACGGGGCACTTTTTTCCCTCCTTAGGAGGTTTTTTCCCCCGGCTTGTATATATGCCTATTACCCTAATGGGCTACTTATCTTTGTACAATCTCTTCGTAATAAATTTATTAGTGTGTGTTGTGCTCCAAGCTTCTTCTTCTTCCTTTTGTTGTTCATGTGGTTCGATAGACCTCAAACTCCAACAATTGGTATCAGAGTAGTTCATCATTTCATCTAGGGTGTCATCGATACCCCTCCAATCAGAGTCTTAGAATCGAACAAAACTTTGTGAGCATACTAAGGGCGATTACGAGTTCAAAACATCTTTGCTCTATGGTGTCAAAATCATGATCACAGCTCATTTTGGCCTCCAAATGCACTAATGGAGTGCTTTTGCAAGAAATTTTTTATTTTTGTCCGAAAGATCAGAGAATGGTTGACTACCTAATCAAGTGTGGATATGTTGCAATCGATTCAGATCCTTCACTCTACATCAAAAGTGTATGTTTGCAGTAGACTTAGATGTTTGGTACTTTGATAGTGGGACAGCCAAACATATTACCATGTAGTGCACTTTCACAACAATAGATCAATCGTATACCGAGGTTTTTACTGAGGGAAATGAACACGCACATTCTTGCCCCGACGTCTATGTAGGTGTCGGTATGCGCATTGAAATTAAAGCACCGATATAGGTGTCGCTATAATCATCGGTATGAGTGTCGGTATAACCATCGGTGATGGTTATACCGATGCCTCTGTTGGATGTATCATCACGTATACCGACGCCCATTGGATGTACCAATGCTTATTCCGATGGCATTACTGGGAGTACCATTGCTTATACCGACAACCATATCTGCAAAAAAAAAATTTCGACAGAGTGTGTTGTCTTTTGCTACAGCAACGTTACCATGATGTTGCTTAGCAAAAGACAGTACACGTTGCCCAAAAAAACCGAGTACATGTGGTGTGTACTCTAATGTCAACCAAAATATGATTTCATAAAACAGAATATTATTGGACACAAAAGAGATAATCAGAATGAACCATGAACCATGAACCATGTACAAAAAGAGTTATATATTTCATAAATGAAGCATGTACAAGAGTGTGGCAAACCATTGTCATATATGACACTTTTACAAAATATCGAAAAGCATTGCATTGCCATATAAAAATCAAATACAAAATTTTGGTGTGCCACTACCGTACACATGCAAAGAATGTTCCATATCAATAATTGTGCAACAAACAACATTCATGAAATGAGATAAATTCACATGATATTTACAAACAACAAGTAGAAACCAAGTTTATAAATTCATCACCTCATCGCAAATGCTCCCATGAAACGACCGCACCGCATCCCTCCAAGTCCTCCAATAGTGCAGTCAATCCATGATGATATCCATAAGCCTCCTCCGTTCGTGTTGGAGGATGACCCATTGCCAGCTCCTACAACAAATATACAAAACATTAGATGAACATAAATACAAAGCTCTACACAAACAAATTCAATAAACCAAATGGTACGTACAAACTCGTGATGCATCGTGTCATATTTGCTACTCCCCAAATGTGATGGTCCAATCGTATCTAAACGTGTGACTATGGCATCTTGCTACCAGCGATATCGGTCAGTAGTCTACTGCTGCTCATCGCAAATCATATCCCACTCCTCAATATCTAACTATATAGGCTTTGGTAAGCCTCCCCTCAAAGCATCACAAGCCTCGGATCGCCGATGGGACATAACTTCACGTGCCGTGTGAAGAACCCACTCTGAACTGACAAGAGGCTACCCATCGGTTGGTCGGAACTCCTAGTAAATTGTTTTTGTGATATAATTCTTCCGATCTTTATGTTGTTCACTCCATTTCAACATCATAGAGTGTCCAAACTATATGGAGCAAAGTTATCATATGTGTGCACACATTGTTTTTTCGGCCGCATCCATCACCAGAGCTCCATCTTAGATACTATACACCTTGGATTCATCATGGTCATGAGCACCCCAAGGTGTACGTGGTGTTCCATGTGGCGTACCTATATCTGGGGTACTCGTCCTAGGAGTAGAATTGGGCGACACAACGTCCGTTGCACTACCTCCACAACAGCCATCTCCTTTAGACCTACCAGAACCTGTATCGCACTAAGGTGTCAAACACACATGTCTACTACTAGCATGAGTAGGGGATGGCTAAAAAGATGGTCATGGTGGATTCATAAACCTAGGAGACATACCCCGACAAGAGTAGGACCACCCGTAGGAGTGACCTCGGTAGGAGTGACCTCGGTAGGAGTGACCTCGACAGGAGTGACACTGAGATGAGTGACACCGACGGGAGCGAGGCCGACAAGAGTGAGGCTACCAGGATGAGGCCGAGGGGTGTGCTACAACGATCCATCCAATACTGTGACAGAGCATCCATATATGTGGGAGGTACCTAAAAGATGAACTCTAAGAACTGCTCCTCTATCATGGAATGTGGAGTGACTAGAGGATTGTC
>CM035430.1:83614548-83687048 GCA_020310875.1 Ceratopteris richardii | reverse complement strand
AAAAACCCTAAAGCCCACATCGAAAAGACCTAGACCTAAAATATGTGTGTATGTGTATGCATGTGTATATATATGTATATATATATATATATATATATATATATATATATATATATATATATATATATATATATATATATATATATATATATATATATATATATATATATATATATATATATATATATATATGTGTGTGTGTGTGTGTGTGTGTGTGTGTGTGTATGTGTGTGTGTGTGTGCATAAGTATATGTGTATGTATGTGTAAATTAAAACACTAGCTATTTTCATATTTATTTATTTTTACAAAAATTGTATATGTGTGTGTATATGTGTGCATGTGTGTATGTATGTGTGTGTGAATGTATGCATGTGTGTATGTGTGTATGTGTGTCTATGTATGCATGTGTGATTATGTGTATGTGTGTCTATGCATTCATGTGTGTATGTATGTGTGTGTGTGCATGCATGTGTGTATGTATATGTGTGTTCACGTGTGTGTGTGTATGCATGCATGTGTGTATATGTGTGTGTATGTATGAATGCATGTGTGTATATGTGTGTATGTATGCATGAGTGTACATATGTGTGTGTATGTATGCATGTGTGTACATGTGTGTGTATGTATGCATGTGTCTATATGTGTATGTGTGTGTATGCATGTGTATATGTGTGTGTGTATGTATGCATGTGTGTACATGTGTGTATGTATGTGTGTGTATGCATGTGTGTATATGTGTGTGTATGTATGCATGCATGTGTGTATATGTGTGTATGTATGTGTGTGTATGCATGTGTGTATATATGTGTGTGTATGAATATGTGTATGTCTCTCTCTATGTGTGTGTGTGTATGTGTGTGTATGCATATGTGTATATGTGTGTGTGTGTATTTATGTGTGTATGCATATGTGTGTGTGTATGTATGCATGTGTGTATATGTGTGTATGCATGCATGTGTGTATATGTGTGTGTATATATGCATGCATGTGTGTATATGTGTGTATATATCTGTGTGTGTATGTATGTGTGTATATATCTGTGTGTGTATGTATGTGTGTATATGTGTGTGTGTATGTATGTGTATATGCATGTGTGTGTATGTGTGTGTATGCATATGTGTATATATGTGTGTGTATGTATGTGTGTATGCATGTGTGTGTGTGTATGTATGCATGTGTGTATACGTGTATGCGTATGTATGCATGCATGTGTGTATATGTGTGTGTATGTATGCATGCATGTGTGTATATGTGTGTATGTATGCATGTGTGTACATGTGTGTGTATGTATGCATGTGTAGATGTGTAGATGTGTGTCTGTATGTATGTGTGTGTATGTATGCTCTATCTTCCTATCTCTATCTTCCTCTCTTTCATCTCTCTTTATCTCTCTCTCTTTCTTTCTCTCTCTCTTTTTATCTCTCTATATCTCTATCTCTCTTTCTCTCTCTCTCTCTCTCTCTCTCTCTCTCTCTCTCTCTCCCTCTCTCTCTCTCTCTCTCTCTCTCTCTCTCTCTCCCCCCCTCTCAATAGAGAATAAAACAATCACTTACAGGTATGTCCTTCTTTTGGATCCTTATCGTCAAAGCATAATTTATGTCGTCTATCGTCGAATTCCAAAGAATCGATGCCAAAAAACTTTTGCAAAATCAAAGAGGAGAAATTATAAGACCTAAAGCATAGAGAAAGATAAAGGCTAAGAGTACGCACACCACTTACCAAGATGTGAGGGCTAAACAGAGAGAGAGAGAGTGTGTGTGTATAGAGAGAGAGATCTATGTGTGTGTGCACAAGACAATGTAGGTCACAATTTAGTTCGTGCACGTAAGTTCGCCAGAAGACAACTAGTACTCAGTGTAAAACAAGCGCAAAATGTTGAGTTTTGCTCTCGGGTTCCCGATATGTTTAAAACACGGCCTCGGTATATGCGTCGATATAAGCGCCAGTATGAGTGTCAATAATTTCCAGTAAAGTGCCAACACTTATACTGATGCTTATACCGATGCATATACCGATGCATATACCGATGCATATACCGATGCTTATACCGATGCCCATACCAACGATCACAAGACATCCCGAGGATCTGTTTTAAATGGTCATACCGACGGTCACTTGACCGTGCGTATCTTTAAGTGGACTTTTTCAATGTTTATCCAACGTCGGGAGTGACCATCGGTATAGGCAGTGTCGGTATGCCCCTGCTATGTTGTGGTGTTTCTTCACTTCACTTGAGTCTGCCCCGATAGGGAATATTTTCACATGCCCTAACAACTCCTCTTATTATGTTATGGGAGTCAGTAAGGTCAATCTGACTACTGTTGATGGTAGTTTCTTTAGATTGTCAGATGCTTTATTTGTGCCAAGATGAAGGAAAATCGGTTATCAGGTTTGTCATTAGCCAAGACTCGCTTGGTCGTGAAACTTGTTAATGACAAATGTACATTTTCTCATCTGTCAAATGGCGATATCATTATTACTTCTTGCATTTTATGGTGTGGGTTGTATAATCTCATAGATTATGCAAAATCTATGAATGATTCAGCATGTGAAGTTCAAAATTCTTAGGCTATGTCAGATGCAAAGATTTGGCATGCACGTTTTTGGTCATCTAAATTTTGCTAGTTTGCTAAGCTTGCAAAAATCTGAAATGGTGTCCTCTTTGCCCAAACATGAGGCATCTAGAAACATGTATGTGAAGGCTATATTTTGGGCCAAATGCAGCATTTGTCATTCCCAATAGATGGTTTAGTTCAAGCTACATAAAAATTGTAGTTTGTTCATAGTGATGTGTGTGGTCCTATGCAGACAACTTCTTTTGGGAACTATCATTTCTTTGTGACTTTCATTAGTGATTTTTCCAAACATACATGGGTATATCCATTGAAATCAAAGTCCTAAGTGTTTATGTGCATCAAACAGTTTCTACTTTAGCTTTTTGACTGTTAAATAGACCTTATAGGCTTGATATTAGTGCAATAAAATCCACTCTGTACTTTGGAACATCAATGAGAAAGAGTTGATACAAAACAAATAAGTTTGCACTTTGACCAACTCAAAGAACTTGCTATCTTTGGCTAAAACACTGAACCTCAAATGCTTAGAGCAGCCAACATAACCTTATTCATGGTTTATCATCATATGGAGGAGATTTATGAAATAAAGGATTCATGACTCCTAGATTACAAAGAATAATTGATGATCAACAAAAGAGAAATGGTAATTTAGAAAATCACTCTCGCCACATATGAGAATAGATATGGAAGAATATCAAAGGCATCATCATCTTTTGATTGGTTCACTACCAATGAATTATTCAATGAACAAAACGTCGAATAGACAACCCATGTTTTGTAATTTAGGATTGTCTTTATGATAGAAACACTATTTTGAAACTGGATCTAACCAAATTATTCATAGTACACATTCTCTTCATTCTAAATATCATTAGCTACTATAGATAGCATGTCATCAATTTGTTACATGTCTGAACCATCATTGTTATCTACATCTAAATCATGATCACACCTAATCATTTTCCACCATACAAGAGGTGGATGCTTTTGAATCACTTGAATGTGCCATAGACTCCAAAACATTGTTCTCGACTTACATAAGCTACTCTATGATGGAATGCATCTCGAACATCTATGAGTGGAAGTAATAATCAACATTTGTTTTTCAACTTTGCCATTTCTTTGTTTGACATTTGACCAATGAGTTGAAGGTTTGGTTCCAAGAGGAATGTTGTTCCATGTAAATGATTATGCATTTGCATTCATCTTTTCTCTACTAATGATACAATATGTGTTTCTTCTCATGATGAACAATGATCAAAGTCTTTTACTTTTTTAATAGCATATGAAATAATCCAGTTAATGTTCCCTGTCAAAAAGTTATTTGTATCAATGATTCATAAAAGTTCCACAAGGTACAATGATACGAAAACGTTCTTCATGATTATGCCAAAAATGTTATGACCATTAGAGACATAGACTTCAAAGTTGAAACTCAATAAGAAGGATACTTCTCTAGCTGTTGCTCCCATCATAGATCTGCAATCATTTCTATAATTTTTGGCGTGATTTCCAATAATCCAATGAGTAGAATATAAGTTGTTACAAATTGTGTAGCACAAAAGTATGAAGTGCTTCATTGGGAGATTTTGAATGAGAGGGAGAATATGAAAATTGATGCTCTTAGATAAATTTGGCCACATGATTTGCATCTAATAAGATTTTGTTAATGAAAGATAAACTACCTATATCTTTGAATAATAGATTTAGTGTATGATTTGTGCATGGAACCCAATTAATGCCTTCATACTTGTTTGGTATTGCAATTCTTGCACGTCAAAAATTAGAAGCATTATCAATCACTATCGCAATGACATTCTTTGGGCTACTCGTGGGAGATATTGCATGTTCATATATCTTTACACATTAGAAGTATCAAATCCTTTCAAAAACATGTTTACCTTTGGACATGTAACCATGATATAAATCAATGGAGCCTTTTGACACCTTGTCCATCCATCTAGTGCTATTGTGCTTCCATACATGGGTACATAATTGAGCACTGCTTGTTTTAAAGAAAGATTCAATATTGTTCTTCGCTTTATCTACATACTCTACTTGCATTTTATTCTAATCTAGCATGGTGAATCCTTTTTGTGTAGTTGACATCAAAGCATCTGTGAAAATGGGATTATGAATAACATTGAAAGGAATGCCACATGCTAAAAATTTTTGTGTCCATTCAAGATGAAGCTCAAGAAAATCTTGCTTTTCAAAAGCTACAAGTATCGTGTTCTATAAATTAGTATGAACAAACACATTATTAGACCCATCATCTCTACTAGATTCACCTGGTCCACTCTTTCTTGACGTATCTAGAGACAATAGGGTAGATATATCTTTATTATTCTCAAAAATAGTCTATGATACTTAGGTACAAATCATCTATTGTCATGGGTACTTGTACTCCTTTTTGGGAGAGAGAGAGAGAGAGATAGAGATAGGCAGAGAGAGAGTAAGAGAGACAAAGAGAGAGAGAGAGAGAGAGAGAAAAAGAGATGCATGGGTTAGAGATGTATGAGGTATGAAGGGAGCAGAGGGCATATGAATTTGCAAGAAGGGGAGAGAGAGAGAGAGAGAGTGTTAGTCGGCCGCCGGATTGGCAATTGTAAAGTCTACCCTTTTTTCATATTCCGCATGAACCGAAAGTTCATTGCGTAAACGATGTAACCTTTTATATAAATCAATGAAAAAGACACTTTTGGTGACGATCAATTGGATCACTAGACTATCTGTCTGGGTGATTGATCTGTAACGTTACTGTGGTGTGAGTTTGAGTAATTCTGAGTATTCTGATCCCGTTCCTGTCTTGTTGTTTATTAGTACTTGTTCGGTAAAGATTGTGTTGTGATAATATTCAGAGTAAGTTAAGTGTTGAATTACTATTTCGCTGAGTGTATTACTATGAGTCTGTGTACGGTAATGTTTACCATATGAATCGATTACTGAAGAGTCTTAATCTATGTATGAGTCGGTACGCTGTGAGTGAATTGTCATGTGAGTAAGTCTGGCAAGGAAGAACCAGAGTTTTCCATTAGTAAGTTGTATAAGCAGAATCGTTTGGACGAACTGTCTTGTGAGTGAGTTGAGTTGATTTGGGAAAATCAAGTATAGGGCCTCTGTTTAACAGACCCCTTCCACTCCCAAGAACCCGAATAGATGTTTAAACGCGTCTCTGATGCCTAGTACATGTTTAACACTGGCGCCATCTATGGGAAAGTGGGAGCAGATTGTTGCAACTTAACTATCCGAAAGTAGTAACAGAGTGTTGCAGAGTGATTGTGGAAAGAAAGATTGTGAAGCGACAGTAAGAAAGAGTAGTACGCAAAGTATTGCAAACGTGATATATGCCGGTTACTCGTTCCGGTGAGTCATACCCGAAGTATAGAAGAAACCAACAGTCTTGGGCGATACCTAATTTGCTACGGACGCCTCGAGGCAGTAGAAGCGCAGATAAGTTTAACCCAGTTGTCAAGGAAGTGAAGAACGTTAGTAATGATTCCGGTAGCATTCCGCTAGCACGAACTGCAATTTTGGTAGATTCCGGTGCGATTTTGGTACAGTCTGTCGAAGATATAGTAACTCTAGAGTCTACCAGGATGCAGTATGCAATTAACTTAACACCATCTGGTCAAGATTCGAATTTGTTTGCGGATAGAAGCGAGTTGGCCAAAGAATTCAGTGAAGGTGAAAAAGTACCTTGTTTTGGTGAAAATACGACAAATTTCGGTGATATTTCGGTCCCAGTTACAAACAGTTCACAGTTTTCCGGTGACAGTTTACCATTTCCTGGTGAATCTTCATTCCGATCACCATCATTCAGAGTAAGCTTCCCTACATTTGATATTAAGGAGGAAGGTAGCTTATTCAAAGCTGAAATCCGAAAGAGATTGAACGATATTATCAAGCCGGAAAGTGCACAGGCTGACGATACAGATTTCGACGGACAAGAAATTCAACCTCAGAACTCAGGAGATAGTAACAACACAACAGTCAACACCATGGGTGGGCAACAACAACAACAACAACAGCAGAAGCAGCAGCAACAGCAGTAGCAGCAACAACAACATCCATTTCCACCCCGACCGGTGCCAACATGAGTAACTTACACTAAATTCGGTGGATTTCCAGGTGACGATCTAGATGCTCACGTATGTACCTTTGAGATAAGTTACGTAGTGCTCAATCATCCACCTGATCCAGCATATAAAGCTATTGTATTCCAATCCACATTAGTTAATGAAGCAGCCAAATGGCTCACATAATATGACTTTAATCATTTTGTGACTTATGAAGCAGTAAGGGATGCATTTTTACAGAGATTCTGGTTAAAGAAGAACCCGGCCAAAATTTTTTATTACCTGCAGAACAACAAATAGAAGATGCACCAAACTGTGCAGGAATATGCTACGCTGTTTCGCACTCATTTGAGGCAATTACCGCCAGCACATGCCAACCTACCAGATGACGTTATTACTCAATGGTTTATTAATGGGTTAACTCCGCAGCTCAGACAGATTATGATCATACGCTGTGTGGGAGCTATGACCCTACATGCGGTTATTACAATGGCTTTACAGCTTGAAAATAAGGTTGGAGGTTTTACCGAAGATCTAGAATAGTTGAAGGCCAACAAAAATGTTGTAGAAGATCCAGCTAGGCAGATGTACTGCACCACGTGCAAGAATTCAGGGCATGTTAGTGCCACTTGTGCACTCAACCAGTTGTTTTGCGCTATCTACAATACGACCAGACATTCCACCGAAAACTGTGCATACAACGCCAAAGTGCAGGGAACAGCAACAGTAAATGCTATTATACAGGAACCGGGGCAGCCTGCCGCTAACTATGTACCTCCTCAGATGAGAAACAATCAGCCGCAAGGGTACAAAAATTATCGAGGCCAGAGGAATACAAACTTCAATGCAAATCACTGGCAGGTACGACCATCACAGGAAGCAACTAATTTGCCACCACCTCGCTGCCATTTTTGCGGTGAGTTTAGTCATATCAGAAGATTCTATAAAGATGCAGCTGAATATGATCAGAGGAACAAAGAACATCAAAACCCGATGACAAATATGGTTCATATCACACCAATCGAAACACAAGCTGTAGTAGTTCAAACCAGATCTAGTAAGTCACTGCAACCAGTAGCTGAAATATTTGAACCAAGCATCCGAGAACAGCAAAGAACGTATGATAAAGCTAGTTAGTGGACCACCACAAAACCTTGAGTGTTCCCAGATCCTATTCCGGTGACACAATTTCCGATATCAAAGGAAACTGCACAAGAGCAAGAGTCAATCCCAGTAACCGATACATCGTCTTCAAAATCCGTGAAAAGTCCAAATCAAGCAGATCAAGCATGGGAAATTTTATCTAAAGCATCCATTACTCTCGCTCTTGGCCAGTTACTTGCATTAGTACCAGGAGTTTGGCAACAGTTTCAGCAACAGTTCAGTCGTGAGTCTGCCTGCATTCTAGCAACAACAACGGTAGATACCGAAAACTGACTCTACGGTGGATCATTTGGTCCCATTAATTACGGTATGGTACAAAATTCATAAGATTAATCAAGTACTAATTGATGGAGCTTCTGGTGTAAATATAGCCACTGCAGCACTTTGTAAAAAGTTAGGATGGACGGAAGTTGAACCTGTTCAGTTTTTTGTTAGAATGGCCGACCACTCCAGAGTCCACCCCGTAGGACTTGTAAGGAATGTACCGATAACTTTGTAGGGTACAACTTTTAAGATGACTTTCGTAGTTTTAGAACTACCAGAGTCTAGTCTTGATTATAACCTTCTTTTCGGCCGTCCTTGGTTGAAACAAGCTAAAGTCATACAGGATTGGTCTGCGCAAGAACTTACTTTTAAGGACAACAACCGTAAATATGTTGTCAAGTTAGATGCTATTCAGCCTTGTGAGTTACATGCTAGACCTTATGTCGCAGAACCATTCCACATGTTGGATGGTTTATCCGATGATGAAGAAGAAGAATTTTTGAAGAGTAACATTGATTTGATTTCCTTAGGCACTGTTGATCTACAATCTGTTGTAGATAACTGGAGTCTAGCAGCATGTATGGTGATGCCTATAACTGAAAGGGTAGAAACAGAAGATAATGATGCTCCGGATGCAGCCACTTTGCAAGAAATGCTACAGCCTGATGATGGTCCAGTAAAGCCTAGTCAATTTTATGTTCCAGAAGATCAGTTGAAAACCTATAATTTAGGAGATGAAGTAAATCAACGACCTGTCAAGATTAAGGAAGGATTGTCTGACGAGTTTCAAATAGACTTGATCCAGCTTCTTTGTGAGTATTCAGATGTTTTTGCATGGGATTACCGTGATACGAAGGGTTTGGATCCTCGTCTCTATCAACATAGGGTCATGCTGAAACCAGAAGCTAAGCCAATCAAACAACCCATCTACCGGATGAATCCTAACTATGCAGCACAGGTAAAGGTAGAGCTTGATAGGTTATTAAAAGTTGGATTCATCATACCAGTAGAACATGCCGAATTGATATCTCCAATTGTTATTGTTCCTAAGAAAAACAAGCAATTACGAATATGTGTGGATTACCGGAAACTCAATGCAGCTACAGTGCCTGATCCGTTTCCTCTACCATTTCTTGACACAATGCTTGACAGAGTAGCAGGACATGAAATGTACTCATTCTTAGATGGATATAGTGGGTATAATCAGGCCAGAATGGTTGAGCAAGATATACCGAAAACCGCTTTTATCACCAATTGGAATGTTTTTGCTTGCACAGTTATGTGGTTTGGATTAAGAAATGCTCCTAGCACTTTTCAACGATGTATGCAGGAAATATTCTCCCCTTATCTTACTTCTTTTATGCAAGTATATCTTGATTATTTCTCTTTATTTGGTAAGATGGTAGCACACCTGTATCATTTACGGTGTTGCTTTGAGAAATGCGGAGAATATCGACTCTGCCTAAACCCCAACAAATCTGTTTTTGCGGTTTCTTGTGGTAAGCTCCTTGGCCATATTGTATCTGCATAGGGGATTCAAGTTGATCCAGATAAAGTTGCAGCTGTGTTAGAAGCACATGTACCTACTACGCCAAAGGAAGTAATGCGCTTCATGGATCAAGTGAGATGGCATGGTCGTCATTTACGGTGGCTCGCTCATTTAGCCATTCCACTCAATCGTTTAATCTCAAGTACTCCTAAACAGTTTGATTGGACTGAGGAATGTCAAATTACTTTTGATCGACTAAAAGGATTATTAACACAGGTCCCAATTTTACAACCTCCTGATTGAAAACGCCCATTTCATGTTTTTGTAGATGCATCAGATATTGCAATTGGAAGTGTCATAATGCAACAGACTGATAAGTGGTTTCGGCCTGTTTACTATGCAAGTAGAAGGCTTGCTCCTGCCGAAAAGAATTATTCAGTCACTGAAAGAGAATGTCTTGGTTTGGTATATTCTGTAAAGAAATTTCGGCACTATTTACTAGGCCGTAAATTTATCTTTCATGTAGACCATGCTGCGTTAGTGTATCTGGTTCGGCAGCAACACTTAGGGGGTCGTATAGCGCGTTGGGTTCTACTTTTACAAGAGTTTGATTAGGAAGTAATTCATGGACCCGGAACTACACATGCATTAGCAGATTTCCTTTCTAGGTTGGATTCCGGTGAAGCTCCGGTCGGTGTTGATGACACCACACCTGCAATTTATGTTGCTAACCCTACTAATCATGAATCTGCAGAATCCTCTGTGACACTTAATTACTATGATCAGCTATTAACTTTTCTTACTGATGGATATCTTACTGCTCAAACTTCTCTTGCAATGCATAGGAAAATTACAGTTCACATTCGCAGATTCCGGTTAATTGCTAGAGAATTGTACTATATGGATCACACTGGAGTTTTACTTCGTTGTATTCCTCCACATGAAGTAAACTCAGTTATAGCTCTGGCACATTCAATACCTTCCGGTGGACATTTTGCAGCAGATTTAACGCATCGAAAAATTCTGTAGAGTGGACTTTGGTGGCCTACTATGTACAGGGATGTATCTCAGTTTATCAAAACCTGTGACAATTGTCAGAGATCTGGTCAGCCGTTACAACACCACTTCTTCCCTCTACAACATGTCTTACCTTCAGAACCTTTCCAAAAGTGGGGCCTTGACTTTATTGGGCCAATTACACCTCTAGCCATACTCAGTCATAATCGTTATATTCTGACATGTACAGATTATGCTAGCAGATGGGCAAAAGCTTGGGCTTTACGGTCTGCCATAGCTATTTCGGTGGCAAAGTGCCTAATGAAAGATGTATTTCCAAGATTTGGATTACCTTTGGAACTTGTGACAGATCAAGGCACGCATTTTTTTAACAATTTAATGAAAGTACTCACACACTCTTTTCAAATTATGCATAAGTTCAGTTCACCGTATTATCCTCGTGCAAATGGCTTAGCTGAAAGTACAAACAAGAACTTGTTAAATATGCTTCGTAAACTAATTCTGGAATCACCGAAAAGATGGGATCAACTGTTACTTGCAGTATTATGGGCATACCGGACTACATACAAGGTAGCAACACGACTAACCCCTTTCAAACTAGCTTACCACTACAAGGAATACGGGCGTATAGCGACGATTAAGGCGACAGAATTTCGTCGCTATAAAATTGCAACTTGCGTCGGAATTAGCGTCCGGCACGGACCGTCGATTAGACGATGCAAAAAACGATGGTATTTGCGACTTGGATTGCGACGCTCCCGTACAACGTTGCTTAAACGACGCTTGTTAAAGGCGTCGCTTAAGCGACGCTTTTTTGCGTCGCATAAGCGACGGTGCAAACCGTCGCATAAGCGACGCTAAAGAAATGTCGCTTATACGACGACGAATAGCATCGCTTACGTGACGATCTATTGACGGACAAAAATTAAAACGTTGGAGGCTCTGCAATCGGCATTTTCACGCATCCGATCGAAGAGCTCTCCAATGTTCACAATTGCGCTGCGCTTATGAGCTGGAGCATGTATATGCAGAATTGTTGTTTTGCTTAAGCTCTCTGTTATTGTCTCCCTCTGTCTTTGTTTCTCTCTTTCTACATCTTTCTCTCTTTGAATTCTCTCTTTCTCTAGATCTCTCTCCATCTCTCTAGATCTCTCTCTCTCTAGATCTCTCTCTCTAGATCTATCTCTCTCTCTAGATCTATCTCTCTCTCTCTCTCTCTCTAGATCTCTCTCTCTCTCTCTCTCTCTCTCTCTCTCTCTCTCTCTCTCTTTTTTTCTCTCTTTATTGCAGGTAATTCAAGAAGCTAACCAAGCAAAAACTATGGCTAACAATTGTAAAAACAATTTCTATTATTTGTAGATCATTTGAATTGTTTTATTTTCATTACATACCATACTCACACTTATTGATATGCACTCATACACTTATACATGATGAAGATGCACACACACATGCATATACCTACATATACACATATACATGCACATTCACACACATACACATAGAGTTATACATATACACACACATACACAAGAACATGCACATATTGATACATACATATACACTTATACATGCACATGCATATACATACATATACGCACACATACACATGCACATACATACATATACACACACATACATATACACTTAGGTACCCACAGATGAATGAATTATATACTTAAAGTATTAAAACACATATACACATGCACACACACATGCACATACCTACATATACACATATACATGCACATACACACACATACACATAGAGTTATACATATACATTCATATACATATACACACACATACACATGCACATGCACATACTCATACACACATATACACTTATACATGCACATGCACATACATACATATACACACACATACACATGCACATACATATATATACACACACATACATATACACTTAGGTACACACATATGAATGAATTATATAATTAAAGTATTAAAACACATATACACATGCACATACCTACATATACACATATACATGCACATACACACACATACACATAGAGTTATACATATACATGCATATACATATACACACACATACACATGCACATGCACATACTCATACACACATATACACTTATACATGCACATGCACATACATACATATACACACACATACACATGCACATACATATATATACACACACATACATATACACTTAGCTACACACATATGGATGAATTATATAATTAAAGTATTAAAACACACATACACATGCACACACACATGCACATACCCACATATACAGATATACATGCACATACACACACATACACATAGAGTTATACATATACATGCATATACATATACATGCATATACATATACACACACATACACATGCACATGCACATACTCATACATACATATACACTTATACATGCACATGCACATACATACATATACACACACATACACATGCACATACATATATATACACACACATACATATACACTTAGGTACACACATATGAATTAATTATATAATTAAAGTATTAAAACACATATACACATGCACTCACACATGCACATACCTACATATACACATATACATGCACATACACACACATACACATAGAGTTATACATATACATGCATATACATATACACACACATACACATGCACATGCACATACTCATACACACATATACACTTATACATGCACATGCACATACATACATATACACACACATACACATGCACATACATATATATACACACACATACATATACACTTAGGTACACACATATGAATGAATTATATAATTAAAGTATTAAAACACATATACACATGCACATACCTACATATACACATATACATGCACATACACACACATACACATAGAGTTATACATATACATGCATATACATATACACACACATACACATGCACATGCACATACTCATACACACATATACACTTATACATGCACATGCACATACATACATATACACACATACACATGCACATACATACATATACACACACATACATATACACTTAGTTACACACATATGAATGAATTATATAATTAAAGTATTAAAACACATATACACATGCACACACACATGCACATACCTACATATACACATATACATGCACATACACACACATACACATAGAGTTATACATATACATGCATATACATATACACACACATACACATGCACATGCACATACTCATACACACATATACACTTATACATGCACATGCACATACATACATATACACACACATACACATGCACATACATACATATACACACACATACATATACACTTAGGTACACACATATGAATGAATTATATAATTAAAGTATTAAAACACATGCTTAATATAAACAATAATAGCAATCAATAGAACAAAACTCTTCATTACTTAATACCATACACACAATTCAAAACATAATTGAAATGAAAAATCTATAGATAAAATATATATATATATATATATATCAATGTAAATACATATAATTCAATGTCATAATCAACTAAAATCCTAATCATCATCATCATGATCATCATCATCATCAGCAATATCATGATCGTCCTGATCTTCCTCATCCTCATCGTCATGATCACCCTGTGACGATCGAGATCGTCCCTCCTGTGTTTGTCTCTCCACCTCATCCATATTTGTCTCCCCATAATACTCCTGTATTACATATAACAAACATAAATCAATAAAATAATTAAAACATTCATAACAACAAAATAATTATATAAAATTTAAAAATACTCACAAAGGCATCAGGATGATCTTGTATATACTCGCCCAAACGCCAATATCCAAAATGTGTAGCATACTCGATCTCGTGTTTCGTAGGATATCGGCCATAATCCTTTCGCTGCAATGAAACAAATAAAAAACATTAGTTGCTTGCATTTTAACTAAAATAAAAAATATACTCACAATAACACATATACTTACAAACGTAACTACAAAACCATTATGGCCCATTTGGCCTAAGTGCGATGTGTGGCCCGACTCCACTCTCTTCTTTGCAGCAGCCTGTTTATTCAAGAAAAAAAATACATAAATTAAATGTAAAAAATTACTAAAATATCTAAAAATTATAAATATAAACTATTAATTTGTGTACCTTCTCCTAAGGAAATGACTCCTGAAGACGTAGTTGTCTACGAAAAAACTGCCATGACTCAGGTGGTATGTTAGCTCGCCTCTTATTTTTTTCGATCATACAATATCTCCTGTTAATTTAATCTCAAACAGAAAAAAAAGTCAGAATACATACACATATATACACACACATACACATACACATACCCACATACCCACATACACATATACATGCAAACATATACGCATGCATATATGTATATAGATACACATATACATACATATAACATAAACACACATATACATATCCACATATATACGTACACACACATGCATGCATATACACTCATTCATACAAAATACATGCATTTATCCCACAATAATATGTAGTTGTGTATATGTGAATATGTGTGTATGTATAAATGTGTATATGTGAATATGTGTGTATGTGTAAATATGTATATGTGAATTTTTTATTTATGTAGATAATCAAATTATTAATATCAAATACCATTATTTGTAGATTCTGATCAATCAGATGGAACTCCACCACCGTCTCCTCATCGTGCAACGACTTTATACTGTAAGTATATGAAATATTTAATTTTAACTATATTTGATGGATACATAACTTATATTTTTTTTTATGTTTCTTATGATGTGCAGATTCTGATCAATTAGAGGGTACTCCACCACCTCCTTTCCATGCAACGACTTCACATGTGTCCTCCGATAGGAATTATGATGAATTTCTACTATCAAGAGCATATTATATGTTGGTGTAACTCTTGTTATGGCACGTATCGAAGACCACGATTGGAATGTATTCAACATGAGGCAGAGTATGGTACTTTTGAGCATGCACCATCACCTAGTCAACGTGATAATGCTTGGGTATGTATTTTCTATATATATATTAATGTCATTATTTTATTTAAAAACCATGTATAGAATCAAATTATTATTGATATACAGGAATACTTGCTCGATGATGATGATGATGATGATTTTTCTCATACTGCTAATATACCTCGTACACGTCATGGACTTGCTGTTCATCAATTACAAGCAGAGGTTTCTAGAAATCCTCTACCTCCTGGTTTAGAGAATGAAACGGCTGGAGATTATCCATTGCCAGCTCGTGATCGCTCTTTAGTACAAACATATGATAGAAGGAGATATGGAGGATGGAATAGAGGACCACTTCCTTTAGATGGAGAGGTTTTCAACTTTTGGGGTAATCGCTATATGATTGCTCCATCCACTATTACTAATGTTGGTCGTGGTCTCTTTATTGTAGAGGATTTGTATGTGCCTCCGAACTCTGAATTCACTCTTATGTCATTTTGTGGTCCTATATATGGATGGGGAGATTGGCATCGACTTTCACGTTATGTTCAAAGCATGAGTACTTATGGAATATGCTTGAACGCAGCATCCCTTACTAGTAGAAGGATTTTACATGCAGAAAATGAAAGATTATATATTGATGGAAGACCTTAGACACATGGAAATATAGCAGGTTTAATAAATAGTAGTCGAGGGTTACGTAATATTTCAAGGACTAATTGCACATTTGAGGAGCGTGAAAATAGTCATGAATCACCATACATGAGTAGAGATGTATCAAGATACATAGTTGTCAATGATATTACTACATTACATGCTGGTGATGAACTATTAGTGAATTATGGATGGCGTAGACCTCCAAGAGCACCTTTTAGCTAGAGAGAATAAAAATTTTCTATCCATATTTAATAAGTTATATACTTAATTTTATATTTGAAGTTTAATTTTTATTCATTTATGGAATACTAATGAGTTTTATTTATATGTGTAGATTCCAATGTATGATGTTGATGATATTCGTCCATAGCATTCACAATTACCAGTAAGACCTCATTTATCAGAAGCTTCCATGAGGAGGCTACACAAAACTAAGCCTGTGCAATATGCAAAGTTGAAAGATCTATATTCAAGAGATGATAAAGTACAAGATTTGTGTGACAATGATGAAGATGATGGCATGGCAGATTTTATTGAGGATTGGTATCAAAATGACAGTGAGAGCATGGATATTTCTAAAAATGAGAAATATCTTCAAGAGGAATGTCTAAAGCATGTATATGAAGGAAGTCGTTTTACACGACTAAATGCGAGCTTACTTATTCTCAACCTTCAAAATCGTTTTGGATGGATTAATGTATCTGTTTCGACACTATTAAGGTATAAATTTCAATTTTCTATATATATATATATATATATATATATATATATATATATATATATATATATATATATATATATATATATATATATATATATATATATATATATATATATATATATATATACATGCAGGTTTTTATTCTTACTTTAGATAAGGTAAGAACAAGAACTTGAATTGAATGGAAACTTTTTGTCCGTGCATCTTTTAAAACTATTAATGCATCTTTCCAAAGATTCGCAATGGTGACCTGGATGAGTCGCATGCACAGAGGTTACTCAAGAGACAGCAATCTGATTATAATGGAGTAGTCCACTTTGTATCCTAAAGTTCAGATGCTCATCATTGACATGCAAGAGGTTTACTGCATACCCGAGAAATCCTGCTCTATCTTGAGTAAGCTCTGTGCATGCGATTCATCCAGGTCACCATTATATGAACATATGTGTGAACTGACAGGATACGATTGTTTTGCATAAATATTTTGAAAGATGCATTAATAGTTTTAAAAGATGCGCGGACAAAAAGTATCTATTCAATTCAAGTTCTTGTTCTTACCTTATCTAAAGTAAGAATAAAAACCTGCATGTATATATGTTTATATATTTATTTACCTTTTTTAATATATCTTTTTTTGATAAACTTACAGGTTATTATCTGTAGAAGTTTTTACCAAGTCAGAATATTCTTCCTACCTCACATGATGAAATGAAGAAGATAATCAACAATCTTGGTATAGATTATCAATGTATACATGCATGTTCTAACGATTGTATTTTATATAGAGGTGAATATGCAGACTCTTTGACATGTCCCAAATGTCAATCTCCTCCATATAAGAGTGAAGAAGGTAAAATCCCAAAAAAGGTATTGAGACATTTTCCATTGGCTCCACGGATTAGACATATGTTTCAAAGCCCCGAATTATCAAAGCTTTTGACTTGGGGACATGATCACAAAAGTACTGATGGAATAATCAGAACTCCTCATGACAGTGTTGCTTTTCAACATATTGATTCTACATGGCCTGAATTTGCACAAAATCCACAGAATCTAAAGTTAGGAGTTGCATTAGATGGGGTTAATCCATTCTCCATGAAATCCAGTAAATGGTCAACATGGCCAGTGGTAGTCATAAACTACAATCTTGCGCCATATCTTAGAATTAAAAAGGAACATTTAATGCTTTCACTTTTAATCCCAGGCAAAAGACAAGTTAAACATATGAATGTATATCTTGCTCCTCTCATTGACGATCTTCAAGAGTTATGGAGAGGTTTTAATGTCATTGATGTATCGAAAAGCATCAATGAAAGACATATTACGATTTGTGGTATTGTGGCTTGGACTATTCACGATTTTCCTAGATATGGCGTTTATTCAGGTATTGATGTAATTTTTTTATTCAATATGCATGTAAATAAATATGATTTAATCTAATTATATTTTTATCATTTTCCATGATGTAGGAATATCTACTAAGGGTTATAAAGCTTGTCCATATTGTGGTGATTGGTTGAGATCAATCTATAGTAAGAATCTAACCAAAAATATTTATCTTCGACATCGATGATTCTTGCCTGATGATCATCCATTAAGATCTAAAAGAGAAGCGATACATTTTAATGGAAAGCTTGAAACAGGCCAGTATCCAAAACCTATGACGCCTATGGATTGGTATAAAAAATGGACAGATGGACCTCTGATAGATCCAGAAGCAGAAATCTTTAGTGATGATTCAGATAATGAGTATGTGAACAGAGGTAAAGGGAAATTGGCACTCGCAAAGAACATATCAATATGGTATTCTTTGGAGTATTGGAAAGAGTTAAAAGTATGTCATCTTCTTGATCCTATGCATATATTCAAAAATATTGGTTATTCACTATGGTAGCATCTTCTTGGACTAAAAGATACCACATCATCAAGGAATGATTTGAAAGATAAAAAATCCAAACCAAAGTTATGGGCATTTTTTGATAGACATCGACAAGAAACGACTTATACATCTGCTCCTTGGGTACTTAAAACAAAAGAGATACAAACTATCAACAATAGAATTCAATTGATCAAGACTCCTACAGGATATGGAGCATCGTTTCAAAACATGTTTACTATGGATGATAAGAGCTTATCTGGGTTAAAGACCCATGACTGGCATAACTTTTTGAAACATATTTTACCTTTGGTTATCGATGGATGTACAACGAAAGGAGTACGAAATGTCATCTATCGTCTTGGATCACTTATAAGATAATTATGATACTTTTATATTTAATACGTATGAATATTGGATATCTTTTATTTTTTAATTAACTTCTTTACAATTGTTTTTATGATTTGTATAGGTGGATTACATCCAAAGAGATCGATAAAAATTCGATCCCACAAAAAAAACGTGAATGCAAAGAGCTACTATGTTTGATGGAAAAAGAACTTCCTACTTCATTTTTTGATATTCAAGTTCATTTACTAGTCCATCTTGTAGATGAGATAGAGATTGCTGGTGTTGTCAACACTCGATGGATGTTTTGGGTCGAGCGATTTATGGGAATACTAAAAGGTTACGTGCGACAAAGAGCAAAACCAGAAGGATCCATGGCAAAGGGTTGGATGCTTGAAGAGTGCATGTATTACGTTAGTGAGTACCTTGAAAGGGTTCGTGAAGAAGCTCCACGTGCATGGACCAACGAGTCTTCTTCAAAAATAACAGATGAGGTATTATCAGGTAAGGGGGTTCCATTCTTATTTACATTTCAAGAAAAAAATGATGTTTCTACTTTTGTAGCATATAATAGCAAATGCATGCAAGCATTTCTTAGCGAGTACAAGGAACTTCAAAGTCTCCAAAGTAAAAGGCGAAAAAACAAAAGATCTAGACGTAATCTTGATAATAATGAGATTACAGATATCCCTTCTTTCACGGATTGGCTATATAGTCGTTTGCAACGCGCCAACGCAAATAATGAAGAAATCTCAGATGAGCAAAGAGAGTTAATGATAGGTTGTGAACAAAAGGTAATTTTATTAAAATATATATTTTATTTTTTTCATATATGTATGTTAGTTTCTATTTACTAATTGAATTTATTTTGCAGGCTCGAATGTTCACTAATATGTGGGCTTTTGGACAGCATATTAGAATCAAAGCCATTGATTCTTTCCGTAAAACAGAGGATTCTAGTATTGTTGCTTGTTTCAAGCAACTATCACGTGCTAGCTCAAAAGACACGAACCTCATAGATAGCAAACTTGGTTACGTAGGAACTATTGTTGGTCTCTACGAAATTTCATTTCGTACATTCAAACAGGTAGAAAAAAGTTTATATATTTTTTTTAGAGTTAGTTATTTTTTTAAGCACCTAATAATGGGACGTTTTTGTTGTTATATATTTTGATAGGTCATTTTGAAGGTTGACTGGTATCGAGCGGAGTATAAAGGTAGTAGTTCTACAATAAGAAAGGAATTATCTGGGTTTTGGGCAATTGATTCTTCCAAGGTAATGCGATCTACTAAAGAACCATATATTCTTCCTAGGCATATTGAACAAGCATTTTTTTATAAAAACCCAGATGCTCATCCTTGGTGGCAAGTCATTCATGTGCAACCTAGAGGTAGGTCATTGTTTGAACAGTTTATTGTTAGAGAGATTGAAGAAAGTCCTCTTGATGATTCAACATCAGATACTGATACATCAACATCTGGAATAGAAATTAGACTCATTATACGTGATAATGATACTAAACTTTTTGATGAAGAGGATAATTCTCTACATGCTGATTCTACTGATGAGGAAGAGGAATTACCAAAAATAGATATTAATCCACCAATAGATGATGTGATTCATGAGAACATAGATTTAACAATAGAAGAAATAAATGAAATCAATAAGGATAATGAAGATGAGACTATATTTATGTCTTACCAAAATGATGGCAATAATGAAAACATATGAGCAGATTAGATAGTAACTTGAAGCTTTTGAATGGATATCAGATAATAGGTTTTTTTTATTAACTTGAATAACGATGAATCCTACTAGAGAGATGAAATCATGTTCTTCTAAGTTAGAACATGAAGCTCGGGGGTATGCCTAATTATTTTATATATAGCTTTATCTTCAAGGAGTAAATTTTTATCATGTATGTATGCATATGTGTGTGTATTCATGTGTATTATATGTATACATATATTAGTATGCATATATATGTATTTCATGTATATGTATGTGTTTGCATGTGTGTGATATATGTATACATGTGTTAAATATGCATATGTGTATATATGCATATGCATTTATGTAAAATATTCATGTATTCATGTACGTAATATATGCAAGTGTTTATAATTGTGTACATGTATATATGTATATGTGTCTATGTGTAAATATGTACATGTAAATATGTATGCATGTATATATATGTTTATGTGTGCATGTAGGCATGTACATGTATGTGTAAATATGTACATGTAAATATGTTAGTATGTATATATATATTTATGTGTGCATTTAGGCATGTATGTGTGATGCATAATATATCTACTCCATTTTATATTTATGTATCCTATCTACATGATGTGTATATATCTTTACATATATTATGATCCTCGTTGATTCGAGTAGCTATATATAGAGGCATAAGGTTGGGAGGAGAGACATCTCTCTAGTAGGACGTCGGAGGTGTACATATACTTCAAACATATGGCTAAAAGGTTGAATTAGAGTTTTTAAATTAGGGATTTCAAAACCCTAATATCGAGATTAGTGTTCTCTCTCTCTCTCTCTCTCTCTCTCATATACATACATACCGTGCATTGTCAGGACGATGCGCCATAAGTGTCCGCATCTCTTTTAAACACCATTTAAGAGACCACCCTGTCCCAAACTCCATCTCAAGTGAACTGAGCACGTACTTTTTATCCCTCTCATCATGCTCACTACAAAAATAAAAAACAGAATATAAATAAAACATAAGATATATATTTCAATTTATATGTAAAACTTTTACTTACTTCCACGGTAAGTGGATAAAGCGTAGGTAAGAGTCGCATAGTGCGCGCATTCTCCTCTTGAACTCCAATCCATTTCCTATGTATACAATACTCCCCTCTGGCTCTATGTCGCACTCTAGTCAACATGCCTATGCATGTCCTCATAGGCAACGTCTCTGCTCTGCTATCACGTGTTGGAGGTGGTATAGGTGTCCTGAAAATAGATAGATAGAAATAAATAAAAATATGTGCTATAATATCATTAAAAAAGTTTATGAAAAAAAACATACCTATGAGTAGATAGGTCTGCTCCTGCATGTGGAGCCACAGAAGAGCCCTCGTCTGATCGCGTAAGCATCTGGATCGTATAATCGAGCTCCTCATCAGACATCTCTGCGTAGTCTCGCATTATGGCCCCTAGAGTATCTGACGGAACTCTTGCTCTCATAAGAATTTTATGAGAGTGAGTTTCGCCTTTCTCTCTCTACTGTGATCCATAATACCTAACATATAAAACAAAATGGTTAGAAATCAATATATATATACGTGTATGTGTGTGTATGCATGTGTATGTGTGTGTATGCATCATTATGTGTGTAAGTGTCTATGTGTGTTTGTGTGTGTGTATATGTGTGTGGGTATATGTGTGTGTGTGTCTATGTGCATGTGTGTGTGTCTATGAGTGTGTATGTGTTTATGTGTATGTATGTATCTATGTGTGTGTATGTGTCTATGTGTGTATGTGTATGCATGTATGTATGCATATATGTGTGTATGCATGTGTATGTGTGTGTATGCATCATTATGTGTGTATGTGTCTATGTGTGTATGTGTGTATGTATATGTGTGTGTTGTCTATGTGTATGTGTGTGTGTCTATGAGTGTGTATGTGTTAATGTATATGTATGTATCTATGTGTGTGTATGTTTCTATGTGTGTATGGGTATGCATGTATGTATGCATATGTGTGTGTATGCATATGTATGTGTGTGTATGCATCATTATGTGTGTCTATGTATGCATGTGTATGTGTGTATGCATCATTACGTTGTCGGGATAAAATCCCGCAGGGAGTGTGCATTGTTTTTTTTCAAAGTTGATAGATTTTATGAGATTTGTGTGATGTTTTGATCTAAAGAGGATACATTTCATGCATGATTTGACTGATTTGATTGCCTGTGTGATAAGAAACCATGTTAGAGATGTGCGTTAGACCTGTGTGTAAACGAAACTGACATTAGACCCATGAAAACCTTATGTTTGACCCTTGAAACTGACTGAAAATGAGGGTTTATCCCATGAAAAATGAACTCAAACCCTTGGAGTTTAGGCTGAAATTGCAAATAAACCATTAAATTGGCGAGCTTGAGATAATTGTGACCAAATCCTGATTTTTCTGACCAAAAATCCTAGGTCGGACCCTTGGAATTGGCGTTTATCTTAGCCCAAACCCTTAGACTAATTAACCCTGTATACAGTGTGAAACCAAAACATTAATTTAGGAAAAATAAAAAGGATAAGAATCAAAAATAGAATCAAGAGATGGGATTTTCCAAGAATAGTAAGTGAACATGCATGGTCGTCTGAAATTGGAAAGTTGAGTAAGGAGGTTAGAAGATTCTAGAGAAGTCATAGACAGGGGGAAACCTATAAATAGGTCTTTACACATCATTTATTTCTCCCCGTTGAACTTCTTGGCGGATCTTCCCTGTAGGTATGCTCTTGTCCATTTCTATTCATGAATGAATTATCTTTTGTTCATACTTTATGATGGTGCACTGAGAGAGAGATTTATGATGTTAGAAAGGTTATGGAAGCCATTCGAATATACATCTGTGTGTGTACGGTAATTGGGGAGCAAGGTGGAGATTTCTGATGCATGCTCAATTGGGCATGCATACAACTGCACGATCAATTCCATATAGCCATGGCTCTTACTATTTTCAATAATTTGATTCTGTATTTCCAATGGTTGAATTGCTATTGAAGAGTTAGAATTAAAATCGATGGTGTAGATGATAAAACAATGATCATACTCGATGGAGACTGGCGTAGATAGAAGTACAACTATGTGCACATGTGTCTTAGAGAGAGGTATTGCGGCTCTGCTGATGCGTCAAATAGACAGACCTTCGGAGAACTTCTTAGAAAGGAGGCTATCGGACGAATCTAACCAAGCGGGAGAGAGAGTGCGACTGCGCGCGATGGTTTAGTCAAAGAGAGGGTCTTTGCCAGCGGCTGCCGACGCGTGAATAGGGAGAAGGCAGAGAAGGTAGGCAGGCATCTCGTGAGACCTCCGAGGTACTATGGCAGTGGAGGGAGATATAGTTGATCCTTGTCACTACGCGAAGTAATCTCGAAGAGACACTGAGGGACAGGGAAGAGACCAGATCAGAGCGCACATATTTCAAGGCGCATCTTCGCTGCAGTGCTGCTGAAATCTCGGAGAGAGATGGGTTCCTGAACTTGTTGGCAGAACGTCAGCACAGAGGGCCCAGGGCTCTGACAGTCGGTGCGGTAGTTTTGCCGCAGTTTGATTGAGAGAAAGTCAGTCTGTCCCACAAACTCGGACAGACGCTGGAGATTGCGTGGCAGATAGTCGCTGGAGCAGAACTGCGGAGATAGATTCGCGGACCTAAGAGAGATCGGCCACGTAGAGAGAGTTCTAGAGATGAGTGCCCTGCTGTATGTCTCAGATGATAGCAAGGAGATAGAGAGAATGTGCTGGCAGGTCGCGCGTGGAGTCGTGGACATGGCCAAAGATATGGGGAGACGGCATGACATATTCAACGCGGAGGAGAGAGAGAAGAGAGAGATGCGCGACGGAGAGAATTCAGGAGATAGACAGAGAATCGATTATGTCGGCGGCAACAGAGCTTGTAGGCGGAATCAGAAGAGAGATATGGAGGAGATATACAATCTTGGGTAGAGAGAGGCGGCAGAGCACATGAGGCACGAAGAGAGAGTGGATGGCGGACACGTATAGGAGAGAGATAGAGAGCTGCGCTGTTGACGGTGAATCCTGGAGAGGGACACGGAGAGGATGGCTATTACTCGATGACTTAGAGAGATAGATGAGTACACTGCCGACATAGAGATCGGGATATTAGAGAGATGTTAGAGATCCGAGGCACACTACAAGCACGGAAGAGAGAAAATAAAGTAGATATGAGAGAGAGATCTAAGCTCCTGCGCGATGTGGATAGAGAGAGAGACATAATCGATTCATTTGAATCTGATTAATTTACATATTTGTATAGCTGAATTGCCATGGTAGGATCCATCACACAAGGGGCAGATATTATGTACGATGAAAAATGTAAGAGGCTGTTGTGATGTGAGGATTTGTTATGACTAAGCAAATGGCCCCTCACTTCTTGAAATGTGAAAGTACTGACTAAGGAATATCAAGATTCTCAAGTGTAGATTAAAGTGGGGTTACTACAAGAGGGCATTGGTTGTTGTGATGTGAGGATTTGTTATGACTAAGCAAATGGCCCCTCACTTCTTGAAATGTGAAAGTACTGACTAACGAATATCAAGATTCTCAAGTGTAGATTAAAGTGGGGTTACTACAAGAGGGCATTGGTTGACCAAGAAGACGTTTTTGAAGTGCCATACAAGGCGTGATCATGCTTTGAAAACGTAGTTCAAGAGGTTCTAGGTAAACACACACTTGTTAAAGAGGAAGAATAAATTTGATGAACTAATAAACATTTTCAATAAGTTTATTGGCTACTTATAGCCTGTTGTATATGATCTAGCCATTGATGCATTTTCTAATTGAAATCCGGTGATATTGCATATTTTGTTTACATGTTTTCCATTACTAACGCCCCGTTGAACTTCTTGGTGGATCTTCCCTCCAGTTTTTGATTATCTGAAGTAAAGAGAAGGAAGGCCATTGTGGAGGATACCTGAAGTAAAGAGCGGACCGAAGTGAAGACCTGGAAGAAAAGCTTGGACCGCGAAGACCGAAGCGGAATCCCGTGGGCGATTTCTCGCACTGTAGCGAGGGATCTAGAATATACTAGCCGGCCCGCACTGTAGCGGCGGCGTTTATATTGTATCATCGCACCGCACTGTAGCGGTTTTATTGTACCGTCGGCCCGCACTGTAGCGGCCTATTTTTGTATCATTCATTTTATTGGAGGCTTCAGTTTCATTTCCGTTGTATCGTTGGGCTTCATCTGCATTCCGTGTATCACTGCGGTATCCGATCGTCTCTTTTCGACGCCCACGGTCCCACGTCTCGACACTTCCGAGGGGCAAGGGACCCTACGAGGATCACGCACGCTCCGCAGAGCACAGGCGAGGCGCCCAGCGCGCAGACGCCGCTCGCAGGACAGCGAGAACGGCGCACCAGAGCGGGGCCTGATCCAACCCCACACGCCGGCTTCCTGCCATGACCTCCTTCTTCCCGACACCTGAACCCGACGTGAAGCGAGGCGGTTGCCCGGTGATCTTCGACGCGTCACCCACTCCTTGAGAAGAAAGACGGGAACCTCAACATCGAACAGAGACTCCAGGTACTAGCATTTCAAGTTCTGTGAAATTTTGCATTGCTTCACATACACTACTGAAACAGAAAGATTGTCTTGCTGCTTGAGTTTGAGCATCCACACTTTGCATTAGTTTAGTCCATACGTGTGAGCACTTTTTTCGCGCTTAGACTAGGGATTTGTTGATTTTCTAGCTTAGACAAAACGTTAGAAAACATTAGAAAATTCTCATTGAAAGAGGGGAAAATACATTGAAATCTTGGGAATCGAAGAGAGGACAGTTCTACTAGACTTTGGCATAGAAGAGAGTGATTAGACTGACCTTTACCTCCTGGCTCGCGACTCATTGAGCTTCTCTAATCTTTGCTCTGAGCTTAGAGAGATATTTGAACCACTTACACTGGACCTTGTGCTACATTCTAGGATAGAGCAGAGAAGAGAGATGGAGGATATATTCAAGGAATTGGTAATAGAGAAACAAGGGGCCCACGTAGTCCAAGCGGTATTGAGAGAAAAAGGAAAGTTTACAGGCTTGAATGTGATCGAATATTTGGATGTTTTTGAGGAACAGGCACAGATTTATGGTCTACCCGAGGATGTGTTTACACATTACTTCACACGGGTAGTATCAGGATCCATTTTAGCCCCTATTACAGCACATATAGCAAAGCCTTGGGCCGAATTCAGAAAAGAATTGCATAAGTTGTTTTATTTGGAAGATTTTTCCCAACACAGTAGAGAAGGGTTCTTGCGGTGGATAAGCTTTCCGAAGCCCACTACATCCCTCACTCAACTTTTGAATGAGTTCTTGAGAAGATATGAATAACTTCCACAGGCCGATTTAGATGCTTTGAAACCTGACCTAGTTATATCTTTCCTTAGGATCTTAAGTCTTGAAGACAGGACTGAGGTCGAAAGGAGGATTGAAGAGCCTGTGAAGAGATTTGGATTGACAGAAGATTGGGGTGTAGTGAGGAGAGAGGTAGAAGCGGTTGCCCAAATGAGGCAATGCTAGGCGGTGTTATACGATAGACCTGTAGTGGTAACACCACAACCGCCTAGGGAAGCTCCACTTCCGGCAATTCCGAATGTGCCTGCAACGTCAGCTTTTGCTAATGTTGCATCCACTTCGCGATCGCCAATGGAGCTACAGGTTGAGATTCTCAGTCGACAGATAGAGAATCTTATTACGATGCAAGCGTCTATGTCAAAAGAAATGGCGAGTATTGACAATAAAGTTAATTCTATGGGATATCAGGACCCCACTCCTCCTCAGGCGAGTACGAGTTATGTAGATACATTACAGAGAGGTACTATGCCCATTCCAAATATGCATGGCTATGTGATGCCACAGCCTGCACCTCCAGTGCAGCCTGTTGCCCAACAGATACCTACACCACCAGTGCAAACCACATTTCAAAGAAACACTGGACCTTTTGAGAGACAAGCGACTGGTGGGTTTGGAGGGGCTAAGAGATGCGTATGGTGTGATGCACAAGAGCATTTTTCATATGCCTGTGAAGAGCTTAAGCTAGCAAAAGAGCATCAACTGGTGATAGATATCGATAAGAAGTTATGTGACTTCAGGACCCGCCTTCCTCTACCTGTGAATTGGGGAAAGGGGGGGATGAAGAAGTTTTATGAAGATTTATCTGGCAATAATGCAAGTACATCAGCTGCACGATTAGAACCTGTAGAGGAGGAAAATGAAAAAGTGCCTAGACCTCGACCCCAAAGAAATTATTCCATAGAGGCTTTAGTGAGGGCTAGGGATGCCATTATGCAGAGGACTGCCTGGAAGTCTCCTGTTGATGAATCCTCGGTCTATTCGCACATAGCAAATATAGAAGAAAAGAGGAAGAGAGATGAGAGTCAGGAAGAGACTGAGCCAGAAAGAAGAGTGACCAGAAAGCAAAGCCAAGAGGCCGAAGAAAAGGCTAAAGAGCCAAAATAGAAAGTACAATTCAAAGAGCCTATTGTTTCAAAGGAAGAGGCAAAGAAGAAAGAGATAAGAGAGGGAAAGAGGCCGGCTGGGCCAACTAAGATTCAAGAACTGACTAAAGAGAAAGAGAAAGAACCAGAACCTGTTCAAAAGAAAGATGAAATTCAAGAAAGTATTCAAGAAGCTGACAAAGAAAAGAAGAAGAAAAAGAAGAGAACTCCAAACGCTGTATTAATTTCTGAGTTGGAAAGGAAAAATGATGCAAGAGAGATATTAAATGATATTTTACTGAAGAGCCAAGTGACCATGTCCTTGGAGCAGGTCTTCTCCATAGCGAAGCTTGAGTTCAAGGACAGTTTTATAAAGCTGGTTAAGAGAAAGAGGTTTCCACTACCTGAAGATGTAGAGATGGAAGAAGCACCTGAAGATATTCAAGTGACAAATGAAGCAGTTACATTGAGTGATACATCTGATGATGATGATGGTGAGGTTGCCAGGTGTCATAAAAATTCTCTAGGTCCTATCATACCTGATGATGAAATGAGGAAGACAGAAAGTGAGTTTAGCAGGACCTTTTGGGCAAGAGGAACACCTGAGATGAAAGTGAAGCTAGGGAGCAATGAGGAGTCGTGTTTTGCTCTGGCCTTGATTGACCTAGGGTTAGAAATAAATGTGATTTCTAAGAGGCTTTATGATAAGTTTAGATGGCCGATAGATAAAGATCATGGATGGAGGATGAGGACAGCGGATAATGGTTCAGGAGCACTGCTTGGGGCATGTGCCTTTGTGCCTGTGACCATAGGAGGGATTTCTGAGGAATTCCACTTCTTTGTCCAGGACCAATGTTCATATGAGGCTATCCTTGGGCAGCCCTTTATATCTGAAGTGCGGATGGAGACCAAGGCTATGGATGATGGATCTGCTTATGCCAGAATTCAATCTAGCTCTGGCCTTCATTCTTTACAAGTGATGACTGTATGTCCGAATCACTCTAGAAATAGAAAGAATATAAGAAAGAAACCTATTAATTCATATGACCATGATGAGTGTATGCTTGTTGAAGAGTATGGAGCTTCTGCTGATCAAAATTTCTGTTAGGATCCACTGTTGAGCGAGACAACAGTGGGAGTTGGTTTGATGTCTCGCATGACTTTGTACATAGTTTTGAAAGTTTTTCTATTTATTCATCTACATTCAAGTTGCTATGCTTACAGAAAGAAAATGTTTCAAATAAATTCAAAAAAGTTCATGAGAGACACTATAAGCATTTAGGAATGATGTTACCTGATGAGAAGATTGAAGATGTGATCCAGTTGGAGAGAAGTTCGACTACTCTGGAAGAGCTTGAGAAGGCATTTGAGAGAAATGAGAAATCAGAAATCATTATGCTCAGCTCTATCCAAGAGTATGAGATGATTAAGGAGTTTATGAGAGAGCATGAAGTAAATGTAAATACGAAGTATAAGACTGTGGATAAGAAAGTGAAGCCTATAGCTCAGCCATTGCCAGAAGATAGTCATGAAAAGTATCTACGAGTGTCAGATGACCCTATGCTGAGACGACGAGAGCTCATAGGGCATCATTTCACTGATGAGACTATTAAAGAGATCAAGTTTGGAGAAAAACCATTCCTGAGAGAAGAAGAGAAAAAGAAATTTATTGAAGCCATCAAGAAACACGAAAAAGCATTGGCAGTTTTCCCACATGAGATAGGTTGTGCAGACCCCAAACAAGTACCTCCCATGATTATCTTTACACTGCCACATATACCATAGAATATCCGGCCTATACCAGTCCCAAAGGCTCACTTACCTGAGCTGATGAGGTTGCTAAAGGAAAAGATTTCCATGCGGATATTGGAACCCTCCTCGGCTCCATATTCAAATAGGTGGTTTACTGTGCCGAAGAAAAATGGGAAGCTTCGTTTCATTCAGGATCTGCAGCCTGTGAATAAAGTCACAATTAGAAATGTAGGGACAGGACCCATAGTGGATGAGTTTGCTGAGGCGTTTGCTGGGCATTCCATCTACTCTATGGGGGACCTATATTCAGGTTATGAACAGTTTCAGTTGGCTATGAAGAGTAGAGACATTACAACCATGAGGACTCCACTAGGCCTTGTACACATGTGTACTTTGCCGCAGGGAGCGACGAATTCTGTGGCTCACATGATGAATGCTATGAATCTGGTTTTACGAGACTTTATACCATCTGTGACTATGCCATTCATTGATGATGTTCCGATAAAGGGATGTGAGGAAAGAGTGAAAGATGTGAGTTTAGATGCTTCAGGATGTAGAAAGTTTGTGAGAGATCATATTGCTGATTGTGAGAAGATCTTTGAGAGATTTGAAGATATGGGGCTAACACTTTCTTTAGAGAAATCGGTTTTTGGCGTTGATGGGGTCCTCATTGTAGGACATCTGTATGGACATTATGGCCGGAAGCCATACCCACAGAAAGTTGAGGCCATTAGCAGGATCTCTGAGGTATGTCGTAATGTCAGTGAAGTGAGAAGGTTTCTAGGAGCCTGTGTATTCTATGTGATATGGATTCCTCACTTTGCTCATGTTGCGAACCCCTTATATGACCTTTTGAGAAAGAGAAAGAAGTTTGTATGGAGAGAGAAACAGTCGAGAGCTATGCGTAGACTGAAGCAGCTGCTAATTGAAGCCTCGATTTTGAAGCGTGCTGACTATTCAGGTCAGAGACCTATCATTTTGACCGTTGATACCAGTCCTATTGGTATAGGCTGGGTCATAGGGCAAGATGATGATGAGGGGCAGAGATATGCAGCGCGCTTTGGTGCTAAGATTCTACATGATACTCAGAGAAAATATCCACAGATAAAGAGAGAATTATGGGGATTGGTGACTGCTTTAAAGAGCGATAAAGAGTATTTCATTGGGGCAAATGTGATAGTTGAGACCGACTGTCTTCCACTGATTGGCATGATTGCAAATTGTTCATCTCCGGATATTGCTATGCTTAGATGGATCTCTTATGTGAAGTTTATAAATCCTGCATTTGTACACATAGCTGGGAAGTTGAATACAGTTGCTGATATGCTTTCAAGGGCAAAATTTGATGATGAGTCTGATGATGATGATGAGGTAGAGAGAGATACACATATGATGAGATATGATCCATTGGTGTATGTTTATGAGCAGTTCCGAGAGAGTGAGTATGATGGTGAGTGGAGAGATATAGGAAGATATCTGAGTACTCTGAACCTTCCCCAGGCTGGTCCACAAATAAGTATAGATCCATCAGGAAGAAGTCTTACAACTTTTTCTTGAAGGATGGTCTTATTTGGCGACACGCTAAGGGCAAGGTAGAGAGTCCACAGAGAGTATTGAGTTCGAGGAGTCTTCAGAGAAAAGTTATGAGAGAGATGCATGAGACCTTATGGGCAGGTCACAAAGGATTTTATGCTACATATGAGAAGATTAGGGAAGCTTACTGGTGGCCAGCGATTTATGTAAGTGTGAGAGGTTTTGTAGACACTTGTGCTACATGCCAGGTGCATTCATCAGTTAGGCACAGAGACCCATTACATCCGACTTACCCTCCTTGTATCCATTACAAGTGGGTAGTCGACCTTGTAACCATGCGCAAAGGGATAGATAAGATGAGATACATTGTACTTGCCAGAGAGGACTTGACCAACCATGTGGAAGGTTGAGCTCTTCGTACAAAGACTACTTATAATGTATGCAAATTCCTTTTAGAAGAAGTGATCTCAAGATTCGGATATGTTGAGAAAGTGGTTGCAGACCCCTAGGAGAGAGTTGGATGCGAGAGAGGCAAAAGAGTTCTTTGATCGTCATGGAATTCGATTGTCTCTCACCACTGCCTATAATCCACAGGCAAATGGGAAAATTGAGAGACGTCACCCTTCCATCGTGAAGGCGATCTCTAAGGCTTTCAACGATGACATCAAGCAATGGCCTAGGTTTCTTCCATTCGCGTTATGGGCTGATAGGATGACTTACACTCGGTCCACAGGTTTCATGCCTGCTGAAGTGATGTATTGTCAGAAGCCAGTCTTCCCCATCCAGACTCAGATAGTGACATGGTTGACGCTCCCATGGAATGATGGTATGACGAGAGAAGAGTTATTATCATTGAGAATAAAGCAGTTAGAACAAGGAAATGAAAAGTTGAAAGAAGCAGTCCAAAAGTTAAAGGAGTCAAGGTTAAAGAACAAGATCTATTTTGACAAAACCCATCGACTAAGACCACGTAGGATTGAGATAGATGATTGGGTGTTGGTGTACGACAGTACATTCGATACTCAATACGATGCTAGGAAGAAATTGACCAAACGATGGTTTGGGCCGTATGTGGTTAGGTCTGTGTTTGAAAATGGTACGTATGCACTTCGTGAGTTAGACAGTACTCCTTTGAGATCTTTGATTGCAGGAAAGAGGATAAAATTATTCAAGAAAAGAAATGAAGCAGATTATGAGATTGAGCAAGAACTTCTGGAGGGAACTGATAACAGTGAGGCTGATGTTGATGAAGAATGATAGACCATGGAATTAAAGAAAAGCTGGATCAAAATGAAGAATGACCAGGTGAAACGTTTCTGATTTGAGATGTGTTTTCTTTCTGATAGAGCATATGCATTGCATTGATGTGTGTGATAAAGATATGTATGAGTTTATGAAAATCATGTAGAATGAAGATAACAAAGATCTATTATGGGTTTGCATGAAGCATGAATGACTAGGAAATTATATGAGTGAGATCAGTTAGCAGACTAGAGACTTTTGGGAGTGAAAGCTTGGGAATGTGATGGCATGCTTAGACCGAGTGCATGTATATGCTGATTGATTTGAACACTTAGTGAGTGGGAAACTTTGGATCCTAGTATTTATTTCTTGCGAGATCTTACCTCCATATGTATCATGATTTAAGAAAAACCTTCATACTCAAGCCAGCTTATATGTGTGTGCATGTTGTTAGTGCGCTGCGATGGGCTAGTAGACGGGTGGAACCACCTTGGTCGGGTGATCAAGGCCACGAGTCGTAGCTAGTTTCGTCGTAGGCCTGACCTATCTGTTGTCATGCGCCTGTATGGTTCGGTAGGCGGGTGGAGTCACTCTGGCCGGGTGGTCAGAGCCACAAGCTCACATCGATTTCATGCAGGGCTGACGTTGTGTATGTCGTGCGCTATGTCGGGTCGGCAGACAGGTGGAAGGAACTTGACCGGGCGAACAAGTCCATGAGTCGCACCCGATTTCGACATAGGCCGATTTGTGAAAAATAAAAGATAAAAAGAAATGCTGAGCTGAGATGAAGAGGAAAAGAAAAAGAAAAAGAAAATGAAAAAGAAAAAGAAAGAGAAAGAGATCTAATGGAGAGTTAGATAAGTAAGAGATAAATGGTTGGAATCGAGGTATATTCTATAAACTGAGTTAGTAAGAACATATGTATATGCTAGTACTTAAAATGAGCAGTTGGATCTGAACCAGTTGAACGAACAAAAGATCTAGAAAGCCGAAGATTTATTCATGTGATTACTTATCAGATTGCAGACGTAGAAACATAATATGATGTTTGTGAAGCTTGAATCTACCTAATTTTCTAAAATGCATACTGATCTTTATAAAAATTGCATGACTGCATGAGATCATGATTTGAGTTTTGAAAAGAAAAAGATAAAAAGTGTAAAGAGATTTTAAAAGAACCCTGATACTCTTCTGTCAGATCTTGCAGGTTGGCCCATCGGGACGATGTGCAGGTTTAGCGGGGGCAAATGTCGGGATGAAATCCCGCAGGGAGTGTGCATTGTTTTTTTTCAAAGTTCATAGATTTTATGAGATTTGTGTGATGTTTTCATCTAAAGAGGATACATTTCATGCATGATTTGACTGATTTGATTGCCTGTGTGATAAGAAACCATATTAGAGATGTGCGTTAGACCTGTGTGTAAAGGAAACTGACATTAGACCCATGAAAACCTTATGTTTCACCCTTGAAACTGACTGAAAATGAGGGTTTATCCCATGAAAAATGAACTCGAACCCTTGGAAACCCTTGGAGCTTAGGCCAAAATTGAACCATTAAATTGGCGAGCTTGAGATAATTGTGACCAAATCCTGATTTTTCCGACCAAAAATCCTAGGTCGGACCCTTGGAATTGGCGTTTATCCTAGCCCAAACCCTTAGACTAATTAACCCTGTATACAGTGTGAAACCAAAACATTAATTTAGGAAAAATAAAAAGGATAAGAATCAAAAATAGAATCAAGAGATGGGATTTTCCAAGAATAGTAAGTGAACATGCATGGTTGTCTGAAATTGGAAAGTTGAGTAAGGAGGTTAGAAGATTCTAGAGAAGTCATAGACAGGGGGAAACCTATAAATAGGTCTTTACACATCATTTATTTCTCCCCGTTGAACTTCTTGGCGGATCTTCCCTCCAGGTATGCTCTTGTCCATTTCTATTCATGAATGAATTATCTTTTGTTCATACTTTATGATGGTGCACTGAGAGAGAGATTTATGATGTTAGAAAGGTTATGGAAGCCATTCGAATATACATCTGTGTGTGTACGGTAATTGGGGAGCAAGGTGAAGATTTCTGATGCATGCTCAATTGGGCATGCATACAACTGCACGATCAGTTCCATATAGCCATGGCTCTTACTATTTTCAATAATTTGGTTCTGTATTTCCAATGGTTGAATTGTTGTTGAAGAGTTAGAATTAAAATCAATGGTGTAGATGATAAAACATTGATCATACTCGATGGAGACTGGCGTAGATAGAAGTACAACTGTGTGCGCATGTGTCTTAGAGAGAGGTACTGCGGCTCTGCTGATGCGTCAAATAGACAGACCTTGACGGAGAGATTCTTAGAAAGGAGGCTGTCGGACGAATCTAACCAAGCGGGAGAGAGAGTGCGACTGCGCTGTCCTCGAGATTTGCTCTCCTCTCTGACTTGTGAAGGCCTACAAAAAACATATTTGGCGAAGGTAGCCAGAATTCCCCGAGAAGTCCATGATGCATCAAGGATGTCAAAGGAAGGTCACATACAAAGTTTCAAAGAAATCAAGAAAGTCCATGGTAGCGGTCAAAGCTGGTCAAAGCTGGTCAAAGTTGGGAAATTAGGGCAAAAATTTCATTGTCATCAAATTAGATGAAAATCCATATACTTGTAAAGATTGTCAAAGGCAGTCTATAGCCCAAATTTCAGAAGAAAATGGATTTTGTAGCACATTGATATGCTATGTTCATTTTATAAAAATGTAATTTTTCTAGTTTGACCCTACAAATTCTTGTATAGAAAATTATGTTAGCCATATGGTTTGGCATGTATAAAGATCATATGTGGCTACATATTTGTACAAATTTTCAAGGCTATCAGAGCTTCCTAGAGACCTTAATGCCACCTTGCAAGCTTCCAAATGTAGTCAAACTTGTACAAGGGAGATTCAGATGGGAGTTTTTCCTGCATATTCCTGAAGGAGATCTTTGGAAACATAGTCCTACAAAGTTTCATCTTCATCAAAGTCTTTTTGGAGGGTCAAAGAGCACAAAGTCCAGTTTTCAAGGTCACCGTAGTTTTCTAGAATAAGAAAATTGAAGGCTTGAAGGGCTGCCACATGTCAAAATATGATTGAACCATGGTGTACGGTCAAGATGAGCTCCTATTCAAGGGTGGAGATGCACTAAAGCATAAAGGAAGGAGGATCCACGAATTTTTTCCATAAAAGAAGACTTTGTTGACAGTTAAAGATCAATAATGCAAAGTTTCTCCAAAAATAGTGGCTTATCTTATCCGAATTGATGTCAGCACTGATCCGACGGTCCAGATCATCCCGAGATCCAATGGTGGAGAATGAGGGCGCCTAAATTTCACTCCTTTACACTAGATTTGATAGAAAGAACAATTCCAAGCCATTGATTTGATTAATCAAATGGTTGTAATCGAAAGTAGTGATCCTAGAGTTGAGAGTTGATTTCTCTAGATCCAAGGGCCGAAATTCATTCAAAAAACTATATAAACCCCCCTCCAAACTCCTAGAGCATCATTGTTACGCATCCATAGGGCTCATGCTAGCTTATGGTTTCCTTGAGACGATCACCCTCAGTTGAGCGAGTGAGGATCCAAGGTCAGCTAGTATGAGTATAGAACCTAGTTTCAAATTTAAGTTAGAACTCCTATCTAGGATAGGCTCTTGAAACCAGCATCTCTATCTTGACTCACCCTCGGTGGAGCGTGTGAGTGAGTTAGAGCTGATTTTAATGAGTCTTAGACTTCTTAAGTTAGACATTACGAGCCTAGACAGACATAGGGTCACTGGAGTGGAACTCACCTTCTTACGTGTGACATTCGGTTGAACTGTCATGGTTTGAGGGTCGGAACCACCTTTGATCAGTAGACTGCTTAGCATGACGTACCACGACAATATTTTACATGTAACTTAATTCAAATCCTTTTAATTCATGTCACTTGTCACTTGTCTCTTGTCTCCTCTCTCAGTCTCTTAAGTATTTTTACATGTCTTCTATTTCTTCTATGTGTGAGAAGGCTCCGCAGTATTGCGTTGAACCAGTGAGGATGTTTCTTTGAGCTTCTGAGTAAACTCTATCATCATAATTCACTTGCATGCATATAATCCATACATACCCATACATATTGATTAGTTTCTGAAAGTGTATAAGAAGCTCCAATATTGGACCATTCTTCCTTTCGAAACTGGTTTATGTGTAAGGGTTCCACCTATTCTCGTCATGCATACATATCATCCAAAGAAGACTATGCATATGGATTGGAATTAGGAAGTGTTTAAGAAGCTCCTTCAATGGACCATTCTTCCTTCCAAATTTCATTCGTATGTATGGTTCTCTTTCATTCTTATCATTCATGTTCATAAATCTAACTTGCACTCCTACATTCCTATTCCCATAATCATTTCAACATCTCTCTCTTCTCCATACTCAACATTAATTTCACTTTCATGTCCTTAAAGCTTCCAACATTCATTAGCTTCATACATCCTGTGTGTGCCACGACCGGACCCGATCCACCAGGATTGCGATCACCTCCACATTTGAACCCGACGTGAAACGCTTCGTGGCATTTGCTTCTGATCTTGTTGGGAGGTTGTGATCCATATCCTTTGTTTCATATTTTTCATCCTCATCATATCATCATCATCAGTCTTGAGCATTGCACTGGATTTCTCACAGTATCGTGCACATCTTCATCGTGAAGTAAACGCATTTGTGAGAGATCTAGAGCATCGTGCATCACTTGCTTACTCACACAAGATGGAGGAAGGATTCAAATCCCTTATTGTTGAGAAACAAGGCCAAAGAATAGTCTCTTCTATGTTGAGAGAGAAGGGAAAATTCAATGGCATCAACATCACAAGCTACTTAGATTTGTTTGAAGAGCAAGCTATGATTTTTGGTCTTCCCGAAGATCTTTTGATATCATTCTTTGAACGAATTGTTGATAGCTCTATCATAAACTGTGTCACTCAATATGATAGTCTTCCTTGGAGTGATTTTAGAAAGGAGATGCTCAAAGAATTCTATCTTGAAGATTATAGCCAACATAATCGGGATGGATTCTTACGATGGGTCAATTCTCCAAAGCCTAGTAGCTCTATTACTCACTTACAAAATGAGTATATTAGACGCTATGAACAACTTCCTGATGAGGATAAGATAACTTTGGAACCTGATCTTGTGATCAATTTTCTTAAGCTTCTTCATCCAGAAACTCGTAGGGAAGTTGAACGGCGATTAGAAGAACCAGATAAGCGCTATGGTCTTACTGACAATTGGCAAAAAGTGCGTAAAGTAGTAGAGGCTGTAGCCCATAGACATCAAAGACAATCCATGCTTTATGAGCAAACTAGTCTTCCTCAAGCTAGCCTTCCACAAACTAAGGAGCAAGTTAGAGAACAATCCCATGCTATGCTTTTTGACTCTACTCCTATTCCTCAAATGATGGAGCCTACTCAAGGTTTTAAAGTAGAGCCAAATAAAAGTGTAGTTGAACAATCTCAAGTGGATATTCTCACTAAGCAAATGGAAAGTCTTATTGCTACACAATCCAATTTGGCCAAGACTATAGATGCTTTACAATCTAGTTACACCAAAACTTTCCAAAATCAAATGAACCCAATGACTTTTCAAGAGCCTAATCAACATGTTATAGCTACCAATCAAAATCCACAAATAGCTCCTACTCAAGCATATCAAGTTCCTCCAATGCATAATCCTTCAATGCAAAATCCTCATCCTCATGTGCAAAATCCTCAAATGTATCAAAACATGTATCCTCAAGCTTCTCAAATAGCTTTTCAAAATCCTCAAAATCAAAATTTTCAAAATCATCAACCGTATAATATGGAAGCTCCTCTTGCACCTCAAGTACCACATGTTGCTCCCCAAGCTCCTCAAATACATCAATTGCATTTTCAAAATCCTAATTATCCTGTTCAAGTAATACCTTATCAACAAAATCCTCAATTTCAAAATTTCCCACCACAAGTTAATCAAAATCCTCAAAATCAAAATGGTTTTGTGCGTGGCCCTCGTAGGTGTCCTTGGTGTGATTCGTTAGAGCACATTTTGAGAGATTGTGAATTATTGAAGGCTGCTAAGGAGCAACGACTGGTAATAGACATAGACAAGAAAATCTTTGACTATCGATCTAGGCTACCTTTGCAAGGAAATTATGGTAAGGGAGGAATGAAAAAACATTATGAAAATATAACCATAATGGACGTAGGAACTAGAGGAGTGAAACTAGAAGCTCTTGATGAACAACAAGTAGAATCAAGTAAACCCACAAAGGAAGGTGATTTTTCCATAGAGGCTTTAGTAAGAGCACGGAAAAAGAGATGAAGCTGAGCCTAGTGAAAGAAGAGTAACACGAAAACAAACCTCAGAGGGAATAGAAACAATCATAGAGAAGGGAGAAACATCACAATCCAAAGATAAAAAACAAGAATCACAACCCAATGAACAAAAACAAGAGGAGAAACAAAAAGGGAAGAAGACAAAGCAAAGAAAAACAGAACCAAAGCCTTTGGATAAACAAGAACAATCAAAACAAACTGAAGACCAAACACGAGAACATGAACAAAAACAAGATCCTGAGCAAAAACAAAAGAAACCAAAGAGAAAACCTAAAGCCATCTTGATTTCAGAAATTGAGAGAAAAATAGATCCTATGGAGATTTTAGATGACATTTTGCTTAAGAGTCAAGTGACTATGTCTTTAAAACAAGTTTTCTCTATTGCAAAGCCTGTTTTTAAAGATAACTTTATCGGCCTAATTAAAAGGAAGAGGTTTCCACTTAATCTAGATACTGAGATGCAAGATTCTCTAGATCAAGATCAAGCTATGAATGAAGCCTTAAACTTTGATGAATCTGATGAAGAGGACTTTGATGATGATGAAGTAAATGTTAATAAAAATTTCTTAGGACCTATTCAACCTGACCATGAAAATCATGAAAACAATCCTGAAAGCCACTTTAAAAGAACATTTTGGTCTAGAGGTACATCAGAGATGCATGTTAAAATAGGAAATGATAAGAACTCTATCATTGTAAATGCATTAGTAGATTCCGGCTCTGAAATCAATGTGATTTCAAGAGAAGTCTATGATAAGTTTCGATGGCCCATAGATAAAGATTGTGGATGGCGTATGAGAACTGCAGATAATGGTGTAGGTACCCTGTATGGAGCTTGTGCTAGTGTGCCCATATCCATAGGAGGAATCACAGAAGAGTTTCACTTTTTTATTCAAGATAATTGCTCCTATGAAGTTCTCTTAGGTCAACCCTTTATTTCTGAGGGTCGTATGGAAACTAAAGCCATGGATGATGGCTCTACCTATGCTAGATTTAAGTCTAAGGATGGAATGCAATCACTTCAAGTCATGATAGTAGGAGTGAATCATCCTAGGAATCGATTGTCAATTAGAAGGAAACCTATTGTTACTCAGGGTCATGAGCATGCTTGTAGTGATTGTGCACCTCGATTCATGTTTGGAGCTACATATGATCAAAATTTCGGATAGAATCCATTGTTGAGCGGGACAACAGTGGATATTGGTTTGACATCTTGCATCCAACCAACATGTACAATAGTTTGTCACTTTGTTTTCCACATTCTAGATTAGATTTTCTTCATAAGAGTCAATTGTCCAAGTCTTTTATCCAAAAAACCCAAAAAAATTATAAAAACAACAAAATCATGGAACATGATGAGAACATTGAGCATGTGATTGAGACATCTCATTGTTTCTCTACTCTTGAGGAGTTGGAGTTATGTCTTCAACAAAATTCTAATTCCCATATTATTCTTATTTCTTCCCTTGATGAGTATGCTCTAATCCAAGAGTATGCTCTCAATATTGACAAGTGCTCGAAATTTAACCAAACACATGATGCCTTAGTTGAAACAAAGTACAAAATTGTAGACAAAAAAATCAAACCCATAGCTCAACCATTACCTCAAGGAAGTAATGAAAAAATTATTGATGTGAAAAATGATCCAATTCTTCGGGATAAGAAAAACATAGGACATACATTCACGGATGAGACAATCAAACAGGTGAAAATTGGTAGAGATGATGACTTTCTTTTGCGAGCAGAGAGAGATAAATTTGAGAGAGTCATACGTAGCCATGGAAAAGCCTTTACTATGTATCCTCATGAGATTGGTTGTGTAGATCCTAAGCTAGTTGCACCCATGATAATCTTTACTATTCCACATATTCCATGGAATCTTCATCCTATACCTGTTCCAAAGGCTCACTTACCTGAGCTAATGAAACTACTTAAGGAGAAGATAAACATGAGAATTTTAGAGCCATCTTTTGCACCTTACTCAAACAGATGGTTCACTGTGCCTAAAAAGAATGGGAAACTACGTTTTATTCAAGATCTCCAACCCGTCAATAAAGTCACCATAAGGAATGTAGGAACAGGACCCATTGTAGATGAGTTTGCTGAATCATTTTCAGGACATTCTATCTATTCAATGGGTGATTTATATTCTGGATATGACCAATTCCAGTTAGCAATTGATAGTCGTGACATAACCACAATGAAAACTCCTTTAGGCTTAGTGCGAATGTGTACTTTACCTCAAGGAGCGACTAATTCTGTGGCTCATATGATGAGTGCTATGAATATGGTCTTACATGATTTTATCCCTCATATAACTATGCCATTCATTGATGATATTCCAATTAAAGGGAGTGAGGAACGTGTAAAGGACATTACTTTAGATTCATCTGGATGTCGTAAATTTGTTCTTGACCATATCTCTGATTGTGAAAGAATATTTCAACGATTTGAAGAGGTAGGTCTTGTTAGAGTATGATCAATGTCTACCCCTCATGATTGTATGCACATTTTGTAAGGCCCCCTTTATGAGGAGAAGCCAAGCGTGCATTACCCAATTGATGGGAATCCCAACTTGAATGTTGGATGAAGGTCATATTGGACCATGTAAGATATTATAAGGAAAGGGAGTTACCAGGGTCCCCAATTGTGGGGTCCGGGGCAGCGGTGAGCAGCCTCGGCTGGGGGGTCCAAGGGGGCCAGCGGGCCCCCTGGCTGGGGGGTCCCAGGGGGCCAGCGGGCCCCCTGGTGGGGGTCCGGGGGCAGCGCCCCCGGCGCGACGGTAAAGGGAATATTCCATGGAATATTCCCTGTCGGAGTCAGAAATCATTTATATTTGTTAGGTCGGTTCAACCAGTCTAAGCCGTGTATGGCAATTACGCGGGCGGTGGCCGCCCACGCTCTACCGCCCATGTATACCCGTCCATGGCAGGCCACCCATGATCCTATATATACATGACTTCTGCACTACCTAAGACATTGAGTTGAGCCAGCATACCTCTACCTTGTATCTCCCTATCTAGAGTTGTCTAGATCACCATTTAAGCTCTACCTTGAGAGCGCACGGGTGGACAACGCCATCATCTTTGTACTTGCTGCTAGTAGAAAATTGTTGAGATTCTCTTATATCTGTTATCTTCTCTGCTATTGCTCCTGTGTTATATTGCGTAACTATTGTCTTACATGGTATCAGAGCTGTAAGGTTCGAATAGCTTGAGAAGTATCATTATTTTAGCCTACTAGCAGACTAGAATATCAGTAGATTATTCGAGTGATTACATGATGGCTTCATCGTCGAACACTAGTCTTGGTGCTTCACCTAATGTTAATGCTGCACCTATTCGAATTCGTCCGCCTGCATTCACTGAAGGGAAGCTGGATGGAACCAACTATACACTCTGGAAGTTCAAAATTTCTGCAATTTTGGACTCCTATGAACTACTTGACACTGTCATGGGACCGATGGGATTGGATCCAGAGCCTATACCAGTTGAAGATCCAGCAAATTCAAGATTGATGATTCAGCCAGATCCAGATCTTCTACGAGCTTGGAAGAGGCGGAATGCTGATGCATTATGTGCGATTGTCACTAGTGTAAGTGATTCTGTGCTTACTTTAGTTCAACATACTACTAAAGCACATGAGGCTTGGGGCATATTGGCTCGACAATATGAGACCAAGAACCACACTAGGATACAGAATTTAGAAAATCAGTTGGCAAATGAAAAGCATTCTGATTCTGAAAAGGCTGAAGATTTTATCAAACGGATAAAGCATCTTCAAGATCAATTGGCTGCAGTTGGTGTTGTTATAACACCAGAAGAGCTAGCTCGAAGATCTGTACGTGTTCTTCCAGCAAAGTATGATGGATTAGTAACAGCCCTTAACACTCAGGTAAGGCCAACTCCTCTTACATTTGAAGAGTTTTGTGCCATGCTTTTAGAAGAAGAGATGCGGCTGAAGAATCGGCAAAGTACAACTGATGCTGCATTCTCAGCAAATGCAAAAGGTAAAGGCTCTTCAGAGGGATCAAAGAAGAAGCCAAAGAAGAAAAAGTTCACAGGAAGTTGCTTCTATTGTGAAAAGAAAGGCCATGCCATCAAGGATTGCAGAAAGAAGCAAGCTGATGAACGGAATGGGACTGTAAAATCATCATGGAAGAACAAAGAGTCTGCAAACAACACAGAGCTGGAACTTTGGGTAGCTATTGAAGAGGTATGTTCATCTGCTCAAGCTCGTGTTGATGAGCCATGGATTTTAGATAGTGGAGCTTCTCGCCATATGACTAGTAAAAAGGATTGGTATAGTTCCCTAGTGCCTCTGCGGGAATCCATCAATGTAGTGGTGGGAAACGACTCCAAGTGTCCAGCTGAAGGAACTGGAACCATCTCTTTTATCACTTCTCCAGGTGTTGAGAAAAAGTTATCCGATGTTCTCTATGTACCTACACTCAAAAGAAATTTGTTGTCAGTTCCTGCAATAACAGATCGTGGACTCGAAGTTCACTTCAATAAGAGTGGTGCGGAAATCATGGATTCATCAGGTAATGTTGTAGGTAAAGGCACACGACGGGATAACTTGTATGAGTTAAGTGCTTTAACTGCTACAGAAGATAAAGATGTAAGCAGGTTATGGCACCAACGATTTGGGCATCTCGGATTTGCAGTTTTGAAGGAGATGCAACGAACAGGGATGGTTGCTCATTTGCCTGCATTTTCAGAGTTGCAGGAACCTTGTGAAGCTTGTATGATGGGCAAGCAACAACGAAAGGCATTTCCAAGAGAGACCAGCAATCGATCTCAAGCTCCTCTAGAGTTGGTACATGCTGATCTCTGCGGTAAAATGTCTACACCTGCTTTAGGAGGATCTTTCTACTTCTTGCTGTTAGTCGACGATTATAGTAGAAAGATGTGGGTTTATTTCATTCGAGAGAAGGCTGATGCTTTTGAAAAATTTAAAGCGTGGCATAAGTATGTAGAAAGTGAATCAGGAAGGAAACTGAAGAAATTTAGAACAGATAGAGGAGGTGAATTCTTGTCAACAGAATTCAACAATTACTGTAAGGAGCATGGTGTGAAAAGGCAACTTACCACAGCTCATACACCTCAACAAAATGGCGTTGTTGAGCGCAGGAACAGGACAGTAGTTGAAATGGCTCGTTGTATGTTAAAGGCTCAAGACATGCCTGATTCATTCTGGGCAGAAGCAGTCAATACAGCAGTCTACATCCTCAATCGAAGCTACACAAAAGCTCTGAAGGGGATGACTCCTCAAGAAGCATATTCTGGTAAAAAGCCTTCAGTTTTGCATTTCAGAATTTTTGGTTGTTTCTGTTATGCACATATTCCTGATTCAACAAGATCAAAGTTGGATTCAAAAAGCAAAAAGTGTGTCTTCCTAGGATATAGTGAAGAGTCTAAAGCATACAGGTTATGGGATCCTGAGGCAAGGAAGATTTTTGTCAGCCGAGATGTGGTGTTTGATGAACGACCACACTTAGTAGAAGATAAAGGTAAATCTACTATCTCATCAAACGGAGAAATATCTCACCTTGTGCCTATCAAAAGACAGGTTAAAGTTGAGGAGGAGGAAACATCTGATGGAGAAATTTCCTCAATAAAAAGCCAACCAATTGTAGCTGCACAGCGTAAGCCACTACCGAAGTGGGCACAACAGCTCTTTGATGATCACAATCCACATGTAGATGCACCAGAATCATCATCGGATGGATTACGAAGATCAAAGAGAATAGAGGAGCAAAGAAGAGCCTCAGAACACATTGTTAACATGGCTCTAATGGCAGATATCATGGGTTCGATAAAGGAACCTACCACCATTGAAGAAGCCATTGATGATCCAGATTGGAGAGCGGCAATGCAGTCTGAGTATGATAGTATACTCAAAAATGATACATGGGATCTAGTCGACTTGCCGCCAAAGAAGAAGGTAATAGGTACTAAATGGATTTGGAAAGCTAAGTATAAAGCTGATGGAACATTAGAAAAGTATAAGGCACGATTAGTTGCACAGGGTTTTTCACAGATTGAAGGATTTGATGTTCAAGAAACTTTTGCACCAACAGCACGCATGACAACTATTCGGACGGTACTTGCAGTAGCTGCACAAAAGTCTTGGCCTATTTTCCAGATGGATGTCAAATCTGCATTTTTGAATGGTCACCTCAAGGAGGAGGTATATGTATCTCAACCACCAGGTTTTGAGGTGCCCAATTCAGAAAATAAAGTTTGCAGGTTGAAGAAAGCTTTGTATGGACTTAAGCAAGCTCCACGGGCTTGGTACCAACGAATTGATCATTTTTTCAAAAATATGGGTTTTGAAAGAAGTACTTCTGATGCTAACTTGTATGTAACGAAAAGGGATAGCAAGCTAGTTGTTGTCATTGTATATGTAGATGATTTGATCATTACAGGAGATCATCAGGAACTCATCAATCAAACTCGGATCAGCTTGGGAACTGAGTTTGAAATGACAGACTTAGGTCTACTCCATTTTTGTCTGGGAATTGAAGTATGGCAAAGCAAGGATGGCATTTTCATCTCACAACAAAAATATTCCAAAGAAATTCTCAAGGCATTTGGAATGATGGACTGCAAACCAACTAGCACACCTATGGAGGTAAATCATAAGCTATCTATGGATGATAACATGCCTGATGTAGATGCTAAGAAGTATAGGAAGCTCGTTGGAAGTCTTATTTTTCTGTGCAACACTAGACCAGACATTTGCTATGCTGTTGGAGTGTTAAGCAGGTTTTCCAACAAACCTAAGGAGAGTCACTGGAATGCTGGAATGCGAATTCTAAGGTACATTGCAGGAACCTTGGATTTTGGTATTTTGTATACCACAGGTGATACACTCCAAGGATATTGTGATTCAGATTGGGCTGGAGATTGTGATTCTAGAAAATCAGTTTCTGGATATTGTTTCTCACTTGGTTCAGGAATATTTTCTTGGGTAAGTAGGAAGCAACCAACTCTCGCACTCTCCTCCACTGAAGCAGAGTACAAAGCAGCTTGTTTTGCTTCTTGTGAGGCAGTCTGGTTAAGGAGAATTCTTGCAGATATAGGCTTTCCATCAAATATGCCAATTGTACTCAAGTGTGATAATCAAAGTTGTATGGCTATTGCAAAGAACCCAGTATTTCATGCTCGCACCAAGCACATAGAAGTACAGTACCATTACATTCGTGAGCTAATTGAAGATGAAATTGTGGAGCTAGAATATTGCCCAACAGAGGCAAATTGTGCTGACATATTCACTAAAGCACTTGGAAGAGAGCAGCTCAACAAGCATCTTCAACAGATGGGCATAGGACCGAGACCTACTTGATTTATCATCGGTAAACATTGAGGGGGGGTGTTAGAGTATGATCAATGTCTACCCCTCATGATTGTATGCACATTTTGTAAGGCCCCCTTTATGAGGAGAAGCCAAGCGTGCATTACCCAATTGATGGGAATCCCAACTTGAATGTTGGATGAAGGTCATATTGGACCATGTAAGATATTATAAGGAAAGGGAGTTACCAGGGTCCCCAATTGTGGGGTCCGGGGCAGCGGTGAGCAGCCTCGGCTGGGGGGTCCAAGGGGGCCAGCGGGCCCCCTGGCTGGGGGGTCCCAGGGGGCCAGCGGGCCCCCTGGTGGGGGTCCGGGGGCAGCGCCCCCGGCGCGACGGTAAAGGGAATATTCCATGGAATATTCCCTGTCGGAGTCAGAAATCATTTATATTTGTTAGGTCGGTTCAACCAGTCTAAGCCGTGTATGGCAATTACGCGGGCGGTGGCCGCCCACGCTCTACCGCCCATGTATACCCGTCCATGGCAGGCCACCCATGATCCTATATATACATGACTTCTGCACTACCTAAGACATTGAGTTGAGCCAGCATACCTCTACCTTGTATCTCCCTATCTAGAGTTGTCTAGATCACCATTTAAGCTCTACCTTGAGAGCGCACGGGTGGACAACGCCATCATCTTTGTACTTGCTGCTAGTAGAAAATTGTTGAGATTCTCTTATATCTGTTATCTTCTCTGCTATTGCTCCTGTGTTATATTGCGTAACTATTGTCTTACAGGTCTCACATTTTCCATAGAGAAATCTATTTTTGGTGTCAACGAGGTGCTTATTGTTGGACATTTATGTGGCCATTATGGTCGAAAGCCATACCTACAAAAAGTTGATGCTATTAGCAAGATTTCTGAAATATGTAACAACGTGAGTGAGGTACGTAGATTTCTTGGTGCTTGTATCTTTTATGTTATTTGGATCCCACACTTTGCTCATGTTGCTGATTGTCTTTATGACTTGTTGAAGAAGAAACGAAAATTTATTTGGACTGACAAACACACTCAAGCTATGCGTAAATTGAAGAAATTATTGCTTGAAGCTCCCATCCTTAAGCGTGTAGACTATTCTGCTAACAAACCTATTATATTGACTATTGATACTAGTCCTATTGGTATAGGTTGGGTCATAAGTCAAGACGATAGTGAAGGGAATAGATATGCAATTAGGTTTGGTGCCAAAATTCTACATGAAACACAACAAAAATATCCACAGATCAAACGAGAACTATGGGGTATGGTAACAGCTTTGAAAATAGACAAAGAATATTTCATTGGGGCAAATGTCAAAGTTGAGACTGATTGTTTGCCTCTCATTGGAATGATAATCAATTGTTCATCTCTTGATATAGCCATGCTAGATGGATCTCATATATTAAGTTCATAAATCCTGAGTTAGTTCATATTTCAGGTAAGTCAAACTCAGTTGCTGATATGTTATCGAGAGCTAGATTTGATGATGATCTTGAAAGTGATCTAATAAAGAATGTGAATTTAGTTGACTATGTTCCACATATATATGAGTATGAGAAATTTCATGAGTCTGAGTACGAAGATGAATGGAGAGACATAGGAAAGTATCTCAGTACACTACAACCATTACCTAGCTGGACTACGAATAGATTCCGTAACATTAGGAAACGAGCTTATAACTTTTTCCTATGTAATGGTTATCTTTGGAGACATGCTAAGGGTAAGGTTAAGAATCCACAACGAGTCCTGGGAAAACGAGGTCTTCAATTGCAAGTAATGAAGGAAATGCATGAGACATTATGGGCCGGTCATAAAGGATTTTTTGGAACATATGAAAAAATTAGAAGTACCTATTATTGGCCTAGGATGTATGTTGACATTAGTAGCTATGTTTCTACATGTTCTACTTGTCAACTTCATTCATCAATCAAACATAGAGATCCGTTGCATCCTACTTATCCACCTTGTATTCACTACAAGTGGGTAGTAGATCTTGTAACTATGCCTAAAGGTATCGACAAAATGCGTTACATTGTACTTGCAAGAGAAGACTTAACTAATCATGTAGAGGGACGTGCACTACGATCTAAGACCACTTACAATGTTTGCAAATTCTTGCTTGAAGATGTCATAAGTCGCTTTGGGTACATAGAGAAAGTAGTTGCCGATCGTGGAGAGTTAAATGCGAGAGAAGCTAAAGAGTTCTTTGAGTGTCACAGTATTCGTTTGTCTCTCACTACTGCATATAACCCAGAGGCCAATGGTAAAATAGAGAGAGGGCATCCACCTATTGTGAAAGCCATATCTAAAGCATGTAATGGTGACATCAAACAATGGCCTAAATTCTTACCTTTTGCACTTTGGGCAGATAGAATGACATGCACACGTACTACTGGATATATGCCTGCTGAACTCATGTACTGTCAAAAACCATTGTTTCCAATTCAGTCTCATATTTCTGCATGGTCAAATTTTCCTTGGTCTCAAAACATGTCTACTGATGATTTTTTGAGTTTGCGTATTAAACAGTTAGAACAAGGTAAATTAAGACTTGATGATGCTGTTGAAAAATTAAGAGAATCTAGAATGAAGAACAAGCATTATTTTGATAAAACTCATCGATTGCGTCCTAAGCCAATTGAAGTAGGAGATTGGGTGCTCATTTATGATAGTACATTTGACTCTCAATATGATGCACGCAAAAAGCTCACTCAACGGTGGTTTGGGCCATACATAGTATCAAAAGTCAACAACAATGGTACGTATGCTCTTTGTGAATTAAATGGTGTTGCACTAAAAACTTTGATTGCAGGTAAAAGGATAAAGTTATTCAAGAAGCGTGATAATGATGAGTACATTTTGGATGAGGACATTGAAGAAGATGACAACAATGAGGCCGATTCATAAACAGGAGTATCCATGTTATAAAAAAATATATATATATCATTAATTTTCAAGTTCATGTTGCTTTGTTTTTTTTCAAGTTCATTCTATTTTTTTTCCATGCTTGTTTCATGCATTTTTTTTTCAGTCTTTCCATTGCATTGCATATCCACATCACTTGAGTCAAAAAAGGCAAATGATGATTTCTCTACTTGTGTAAAATTGTATCTTAAGTAGTAACTTATCTACTAAGAAATTGATTATAATCTAGGATTGTGGAAAGATAGGGCATGTAGATTTGGAGGTTTATTTTGGTCACAAGACTTTCATATATAAACATGCATATGTATCCTGTATCGAAAGCATAATTGTTGAAATCCTATCTCCTGCTATTGCATGTTTCTACATCCTTAGTCCATCTCACAGCACTTGTAACGGAGTTTAAACGACTGTTCTCCGTCATCAAAAATGGTTGTACCTTGTATCGGGGTTTAATTTTTCCTCGTCAAAAAAAAAAAAGCTATATGTTACGAAGAAGTTTACACTTTCTTCCACCCCAAAAAAGTGATCGTAACCATAAAGTTGCCGAATCATCATCATCATCAAAAAAAAAAAAGGGAGCAAGCCAAAGGAGGATAAAGAGGCATAGTAGAATAAATCACGGGCTATATAGGCAGATTTATGCATTAATGGAGTTTAGTTAGATTTCCTTGCATGTTACTAGAGAACGAGCATATTCATATTTATGTAGGAAAGGAGTTGATCTAAAATAAGCTAAAGATGAAAGATGTCTCTTGAAAATCCTAAATCTTTGTTTATAATCATATTTAAGGTAGATTGCTTTATGAAAAAGGTACAAAATTTTCTTCAAGATGAGAGGAACTGATGCTTAAAACGACTCAATACATCCACTTCCACTTCATATTGATGCTTGTTTTTTTTTCTTTCTTGTTGCCAATGTTGCTTGTTCATTTGCATATATGTTGCCTATTTGTTCATGCATATTCATGTTGCCTGTTTCAATTATTTCTTTCATGCAAATTTTGCTTCATGTCACGTTACCTACTTATTCATGCATATAATCAATTTTCCTTCCATCTTTCTTATGTTGCCTATAAAAGAATTTGATGTTTGGAACATTTTGTTTTTCACAGATGCTAGAGTGGCGCTTCCGGAGGAATCGCAGGTTTAGTGGGGGCGAATGTCGTCGAGATTTGCTCTCCTCTCTCACTTGTGAAGGCCTACAAAAAACATATTTGGCGAAGGTAGCCAGAATTCCCCGAGAAGTCCATGATGCATCAAGGATGTCAAAGGAAGGTCACATACAAAGTTTCAAAGAAATCAAGAAAGTCCATGGTAGCGGTCAAAGCTGGTCAAAGCTAGTCAAAGTTGGGAAATTAGGGCAAAAAATTCATTGTCACCAAATTAGATGAAAATCCATATACTTGTAAAGATTGTCAAAGGCAGTCTATAGCCCAAATTTCAGAAGAAAATGAATTTTGTAGCACATTGATATGCTATGTTCATTTTGTAAAAATGTAATTTTTATAGTTTGACCCTACAAATTCTTGTATAGAAAATTATGTTAGCCATATGGTTTGGCATGTATAAAGATCATATGTGGCTACATATTTGTACAAATTTTCAAGGCTATCAGAGCTTCCTAGAGACCTTAATGCCACCTTGCAAGCTTCCAAATGTAGTCAAACTTGTACAAGGGAGATTCAGATGGGAGTTTTTCCTGCATATTCTTGAAGGAGATCTTTGGAAACATAGTCCTACAAAGTTTCATCTTCATCAAAGTCTTTTTGGAGGGTCAAAGAGCACAAAGTCCAGTTTTCAAGGTCATCGCAGTTTTCTAGAATAAGAAGGCTTGAAGGGCTGCCACATGTCAAAATATGATTGAACCATGGTGTACGGTCAAGATGAGCTCCTACTCAAGGGTGGAGATGCACTAAAGCATAAAGGAAGGAGGATCCACGAATTTTTTCCATAAAAGAAGACTTTGTTGACAGTTAAAGATCAATAATGCAAAGTTTCTCCAAAAATAGTGGCTTATCTTATCCGAATTGATGTCAGCACTGATCCGACCGTCCAGATCATCCCCAAATCCAATGGTGGAGAATGAGGGCGCCTAAATTTCACTCCTTTACACTAGATTTGATAGAAAGAACAATTCCAAGCCATTGATTTGATTAATCAAATGGTTGTAATCGAAAGTAGTGATCCTAGAGTTGAGAGTTGATTTCTCTAGATCCAAGGGCCCAAATTCATTCAAAAAACTATATAAACCCCCCTCCAAACTCCTAGAGCATCATTGTTAGGCATCCATAGGGCTCATGCTAGCTTACGGTTTCCTTGAGACGATCACCCTCGGTTGAGCGAGTGAGGATCCAAGGTGAGCTAGTATGAGTATAGAACCTAGTTTCAAATTTAAGTTAGAACTCCTATCTAGGATAGGCTCTTGAAACCAGCATCTCTATCTTGACTCACCCTCGGTGGAGCGTGTGAGTGAGTTAGAGCTGATTTTAATGAGTCTTAGACTTCTTTAGTTAGAGGTTACGAGCCTAGATAGACATAGGGTCACTGGAGTGGAACTCACCTTCTTACGTGTGACATTCGGTTGAACTGTCATGGTTTGAGGGTTGGAACCACCTTTGATCAGTAGACTGCTTAGCATGACGTACCACGACGATATTTTACATGTAACTTAATTCAAATGCTTTTAATTCATGTCACTTGTCTCTTGTCTCCTCTCTCAGTCTCTTAAGTATTTTTACATGTCTTCTATTTCTTCTATGTGTGAGAAGGCTCCGCAGTATTGCGTTGAACCAGTGAGGATGTTTCTTTGAGCTTGTGAGTAAACTCTATCATCATAATTCACTTGCATGCATATAATCCATACATACCCATACATATTGATTAGTTTCTGAAAGTGTATAAGAAGCTCCAATATTGGACCATTCTTCCTTTCGAAACTGGTTTATGTGTAAGGGTTCCATCTATTCTCGTCATGCATACATATCATCCAAAGAAGACTATGCATCCAAAAATTCGTGGATCCTCCTTCCTTTATGCTTTAGTGCATCTCTCCCCTTGAATATGAGCTCATCTTGATCGTACAACATGGTTCAATCATATTTTGACATGTGGCAGACATTCAAGCCTTCAATTTTCTTATTCTAGAAAACTGCGGTGACCTTGAAAACTGGACTTTGTGCTCTTTGACCCTCCAAAAAGTCTTTGATGAAGATGAAACATTGTAGGACTATGTTTCCAAAGATCTCCTTCAGGAATATGCAGAAAAAACTCCCATCTGAATCTAACTTGTACAAGTTTGACTACATTTGGAAGCTTGCAAGGTGGCATTAAGGTGTCTAGGAAGCTCGGATAGCCTTGAAACTTTATACAAATATGTAGCCACATATGGTCTTTATACATGCCAAACCATATGGCTAACATAAATTTCTATACAAGAATTTGTAGGGTCAAACTAGAAAAATTACATTTTTACAAAATGAACATAGCATATCAATGTGCTACCAAATCCATTTTCTGCTGAAATTTGGGCTATAGACTGCCTTTGACAATCTTTACAAGTATACGGATTTTTCATCTAATTTGGTGACAATGAAATTTCTGCCCTAATTTCCCAACTTTGACCAGCTTTGACCAACTTTGACCGCTACCATGGACTTTCTTGATTTCTTTCAAACTTTGTATGTGACCTTCCTTTGACATCCTTGATGCATCCTGGACTTCTCGGGGAATTCTGGCTACCTTCACCAAATATGTTTTTTGTAGGCCTTCACAAGTGAGAGAGGAGAGAAAATCTCGACGACAGCGGACACGTATAGGAGAGAGATAGAGAGCTTCGCTGTTGATGGTGAATCCTGGAGAGGGACACGGAGAGGATGGCTATTACTCAATGACTTAGAGAGATAGATGAGTACACTGCCGACATAGAGATCGGGATATTAGAGAGATGTGAGAGATCCGAGGCACACTACAAGCACGGAAGAGAGAAAATAAAGTAGATATGAGAGAGAGATCTAAGCTCTTGCGCGATGTGGATAGAGAGAGAGACATAATCGATTCATTTGAATCTGATTAATTTACATATTTGTATAACTGAATTGCCATGGTAGGATCCATCACACAAGGGGCAGATATTATGTACGATGAAAAATGTAAGAGGCTGTTGTGATGTGAGGATTTGTTATGACTAAGCAAATGGCCCCTCACTTCTTGAAATGTGAAAGTACTGACTAAGGAATATCAAGATTCTCAAGTGTAGATTAAAGTGGGGTTACTACAAGAGGGCATTGGTTGACCAAGAAGACGTTTTTGAAGTGCCATACAAGGCATGATCATGCTTTGAAAACGTAGTTCAAGAGGTTCTAGGTAAACACACACTTGTTAAAGAGGAAGAGTAAATTTGATGAACTAATAAACATTATCAATAAGTTTATTGGCTACTTATAGCCTGTTGTATATGATCTAGCCATTGATGCATTTTCTAAAACACTGAGTCATAACAAACGAGAACAAAGACATGTTCTCCTTTAGAAATTACAAAAGTATGCTAAAAACAAGGAAAAATTAGCTTATTTTCAATTGTTCCATAGAAATGATAAGGCCCATTTTAATTAGGGCATGAAAACCATATGCTTTTATTTCATGATACTTTGTTTCAATCTTTATTTCCATTTTTGTTTATAAGAACATGCTATATTCAACATTACAAATTCCAATTAGAATTTTAACGAATCTTACATGATTAAAACTACATGATTTCATGAAAATGGAAATTGAAAAGTAATTCATTTTATTTCAAGCCCACATAAAGCATAACTCTATGCCATTTTAAGAAGGGATTAGAATACACTTTTGAGAATACAAAGCATAATCATACAACAACCAGGTGGCCATATATGTGTACTAGTAATAATAGCCAATTATGCCAAAAAAAACACCATGAGATCAAAATGAAATAGATGAGATTAAATTGACTATACATATTGAGAGAAAACACCATGCATATCATCATACATGATTCTTTGATGTCTAATAGTCCAAATGAAAGAGACTTTATTGTTCATCATTGCACATTCTATGAAATAAATCTATTAGGTTTTACATGCTAAGAGACTTCAATAAAACTTTGTTCAAGTTACGTTAATCAAATACTCTAAGACATTGCTTTTTTCCTTTCCCCGAGTCTTTATCCTTTGAAAAATCACATTTCTCTCCCTCTCTCCCCTTTCTCTCTCTCTGAGCATTATCATGGTCAAAGTTAAAAAGCAAGACAATATATCACGTTTGGTATTACTTTGTGAGAACATATTACACGCGTTGAAAGCGAAACATGTAGTCTTTTTTACTTTGTTAAAGTGAAAACTATACTTTTCAGCGAGAAGTCGATGCCAGGCATCGATTTCTCGCTGAAAACTATACTTTTCAGCAAGAAGTCGATGCCTGGCATCGACTTCTCGCTGAAGTCGATGCCAGGCATCGGTTTCTTGCTGAAAAGTATAGTTTTTAGCGAGAAGTCGATGCTTAGCATCGAATTCTCGCTGAAGTCGATGCCAGGCATCGAGTTCTTGCTGAAAAGTGTAGTTTTTAGTGAGAAATCGATGCCAGGCTGCAAAAAAATATAAAATTCACTTTTTTCTCGCTGAGAAGTCTGTGCCAAGGTGTTGATGATCATCTACACTCTCTCTCTCTCTCCCTGTCTTATGGAGTCAATAAGCATTGTTGAATTGCGTATGACCCACTCAGAACATAGGTACTGGACATAGTATGGAATATATATTTCCATTAAATAAATCTAGAAGGAAGAGTATGACGTAAGTGTTGATGTGTGAAACATCACAAAAAATGAATTAATGTGACACTAGATAACCTCTATGGTCACCATTAACTCATTGTCACTCAAAACTTTGAGAAACGATAGCCAAAACCAAGAACTTTACTTCTTCAGATTTTTCTAGTCACTGAAATGACATACATTTAGTATTTTGCTAATTTCTCTTTGCTCAAATATCATTTCTCCAAGATCATTTGGTGGTTGAAACTAGAAGAGTAGAGCTTTCTAACAAGCTATCATATGCAAGAAACGGATCTCTAGAACTCAAGATATAGCCTTCACAAGATGACCCTGTATGACTTCTAAAAGTGGAATTTTTACCTGTTTTAGTAAGTGTGACTGTCCAAAAATGAAAATTCGATGCCTAGCATCGACTTGCAACCAAAAGTCGATGCCAGGCATCGACTTTGAGCTTTTTTAGCCACTTTTTTGTTCCTGAAATACGCACATTTAACACACATATTGTTGGAGAAACAATCACTAATTGGACATATATTTGAAGGTCAAATCTTAGGAAGAAAACCCCATGCCTATGTGAAGGGACAAATTCACAAATGTATCATATTTGTAAAGTTAGTTCACTTTAGTTCTAGAAGTTTTTTAAAATCACGAGAATACGAAAATCTATATAAGTTAGTTTGTATCAACTCACGCGGAGAGAGAGAGAGAGAGTGTGAGAGAAGGAAGAGAAAAGGAGTTCATTTTATACGATTGAGGACAGTTGGGCTTCTCTGAGTGAGAAAGCATCTGTAAAACTTCTGAGTTTTCATAGCTATGAGAAAGAACTGAGTAAAGTTCTGTGTATGAGTCCCTCTCTATCATCTCCATGCTTGCCTATTGTGTGATGAATTCAAAAGTTCAAGTTTTCTGAACAATTCGATGCCTGGCATCGAATCTTGGCTGATAAGTCATTTTTTCATTCTCTGTGTGTTAACTGTTGTTGAATCTTCTAAAAATATGAAGTTTGTGGAGCAACTCGATGCCTGGCATCGAGTTCCAGCATAAAATGGATGCCCGGCATCGACTTCTAGCATATAAGTCATCTTCTTCATGTGTGTGTAAAATAGAGTGTTTCTGGTGCAGAAAAATAGCCAAAAAAAGCCCAAAGTCAATGCCCGGCATCGACTTGGACTGAAATTCGATGCCAGGCATCGAATTTTTTATTTTTGGATACCAGGAATACTAAAACAGGCAAAGTTTCCAGTTTTGGAAGCTCATACAGGGTCATCTTGTGAGAGCCATACCTTGAGGTCTAGAGATCCGTTTGATGCATATGATAGCTTGTTGGAAAGCTCTACCTCTCTAGTTTCAGCCTAAAAAGGTTCATGGAGAAATAATACTTGAGCTCGGAGAAATTAGCAAAATACTGAAGGTATGTCATTTTGGTGACTAGGAATTTCTGTAGAAGCAAAGTTCTCACTTTAGGCTATCATTTCTCAAAGTTTGGAGTGGCAATGAGTTAATGGTGACCATAGAGGTGTTCTAGTGTCACATTAATTCATTTCTTGTGGTGTTTCATACATCAACACATATGATGAAAACCACTTTTATGTGGGAAGTCGATGCCAGGCATCGACTTTATGCTGAAACTCGATGCGAGGCATCGAATTGCTCCACAAACCTCATGTTTTTAAGAATTTCTAGTAGTACATAACACTCAGAGAATAAAACACGGACTTATCAACACAAACTCGATGCCAGGCATCGAGTTGCTTGGAAAACTTGAACTTTTGAACTCATCACACAGTAGACAAACATGGAGATGATGGAGAGAGTGTCATACACAAAACATTGCTTCTCATAGATATGAAAAACTCAGAAACTTTACAGATGCTTTCTCACTCAGAGAAGCCCAACTATACTCTGTTATATAAAATGAACTCCTTCTCACATTCTGTCACTCTCTTCCACTTCTTCTTACTCTCGTGCCACTTGATACAAACTAAGTTATATAGATTGTCTCATTCTGACTCGTGATTTTTAAAAAACGTTTAGAACTAAAGTGAACTAACTTTACAAATATAATACACTTATGAATTTGTCCCTTCACATAGGCATGTGGTTTTCTTCTAAAGCTTTGACCTTCAAATTATGTCCAGTTTGTGAGTGTTTCTCCAATAGTAAGATCAAACTTCCTCTCACAAAGTATATATCTTTTTGCTTATACAAATTTTCTAAAGACCAAAGACTGGGGCCAAGGAAAAACGCAATGTTTTAGAATATTTGATTAAGTATCTTGGAGCGATGCAAAAAAGACCCAAAATTTACAACCTCAACCAATTCATTTCACACCAAACAAAATCAATTTCAATCTACTAGCTAGATAGGAAAGGATATACAGAAACAAATAACTTTTATTCATTGAATCACTTGCACATGGACACAATTCATTGTTTTTCCTAAAATTATCTAATGTTATCAAATTAGTAGCATCAATCTTTAGTCTTTTCTAGCTCATTTCCTTTTTATTTGATCCAAGATAAACGAGTATTCTCATAAAATAAGGCTTTTTTTATCCATTTCATAATTCTCTCTTAAAAGTGTTAGATAAGGTACTCTAAAATTAGCAAAATTTTGCTACCCTAAAGTAGTCAAAATTTTAAAAATATGTTCAAAATTTGCATATTTTTGGGGGGTTTTAGAAAACCTTGTATACTGGTATAAAGAGTTTTTTAACATCATGCAAAAAAAAGGCTATTTTAGTGCGTAGAGTTTCTCTTTTTATGACATAGTTCTCGTTTGTTATGACTCAGTGTTCTAATTGAAATCCGGTGATATTGCATATTTTGTTTACATGTTTTCCATTACTAACGCCCCGTTGAACTTCTTGGCGGATCTTCCCTCCAGTTTTTTATTATCTAAAGTAAAGAGAAGGAAGGCCATATTGGAGGATACCTGAAGTAAAGAGCGGACCGAAGTGAAGACCTGGAAGAAAAGCTTGGACCGCGAAGACCGAAGCGGAATCCCCTGGGCGATTTCTCGCACTGTAGCAAGGGATCTAGAATATACTAGCCGGCGTGCACTGTAGCGGCGGTGTTTATATTGTATCATCGCACCGCACTGTAGCGGTTTTATTGTACCGTCGGCCCGCACTGTAGCGGCCTATTTTTGTATCATTCATTTTATTGGAGGCTTCAGTTTCATTTCCGTTGTATCGTTGGGCTTCATCTGCATTTCGTGTATCAATGCGGTATCCGATCGTCTCTTTTCGACGCCCACGGTCCCACGTCTCGACACTTCCGAGGGGCAAGGGACCCTACGAGGATCGCGCACGCTCCGGAGAGCACAGGCGAGGCGCCCAGCGCGCAGACGCCACTCGCAGAACAGCGGGAACGACGCACCAAAGCGGGGCCTGATCCAACCCCACGCGCCGGCTTCCTGCCACGACCTCCTTCTTCCCGACAACGTGTGTATGTGTCTATGTGTGTATGTGTGTGTGTATATGTGTTTGTATGTGTGTATGCATGTGTATGTGTGTGTATGTATCTATGTGTGTGTATGTGTCTATGTGTATATGTGTATGCATGTATGCATGTATGCATGCATATGTGTGTGTATGCATGTGTATGTGTGTGTATGCATCATTACGTGTGTATGTGTCTATGTGTGTGTGTGTGTATGTGTGTGTGTGTCTATGTGTATGTGTGTGTGTTTATGAGTGTGTATGTGTTTATGTATGTATGTATCTATGTGTGTGTATGTGTCTATGTGTGTATGTGTATGCATGTATGTATGCATATGTATGTGTGTGTATGCATCATTATGTGTGTCTATGTATGCATGTGTATGTGTGTATGCATCATTACGTGTGTATGTGTCTATGTGTGTATGTGTGTGTGTATATGTGTTTGTATGTGTGTATGCATGTGTATGTGTGTATGTATCTATATGTGTGTATGTGTCTAAGTGTGTATGTGTATGCATGTATGTATGCATATGTGTGTGTATGCATGTGTATGTGTGTGTATGCATCATTATGTGTGTATGTGTCTATGTGTGTATGTGTGTATGTATATGTGTGTGTTGTCTATGTGTATGTGTGTGTGTGTCTATGAGTGTGTTGTGTTTATGTATATGTATGTATCTATGTGTGTGTATGTGTCTATGTGTGTATGTGTATGCATGTATGTATGCATATGTGTGTGTATGCATATGTATGTGTGTGTATGCATTATTATGTGTGTCTATGTATGCATGTGTATGTGTGTATGCATCATTACGTGTGTATGTGTCTATGTGTGTATGTGTGTGTATGTGTGTGTGTATATGTGGTTGTATGTGTGTATGCATGTGTATGTGTGTGTATGTATCTATGTGTGTGTATGTGTGTATGTGTGTATGTGTATGCATGTATGTATGCATATGTGTGTCTATGCATGTGTATGTGTGTGTATGCATCATTATGTGTGTATGTGTGTAGGTATATGTGTGTGTTGTCTATGTGTATGTGTGTGTGTCTATGAGTGTGTATGTGTTTATGTATATGTATGTATCTGTGTGTGTGTATGTATCTATGTGTATATGTGTATGCATGTATGTATGCATATGTGTGTGTATGCATATGTATGTGTGTGTATGCATCATTATGTGTGTCTATGTATGCATGTGTATGTGTGTATGCATCATTACGTGTATGTGTCTATGTGTGTATGTGTGTGTGTCTATGTGTATGTGTGTGTGTCTATGAGTGTGTATGTATTTATGTGTATGTATGTATCTATGTGTGTGTATGTGTATGCATGTATGTATGCATATGTGTGTGTATGCATATGTATGTGTGTGTATGCATAATTATGTGTGTATGTGTCTATGTGTGTATGTGTGTGTGTATACATTATGACAGTGTATGTAAGCTTGTGCATTATGTATGCATATAAGTATGTATGTATGCATATGCATATGCATTATGTATGCATATGCATATGCATTATGTATGCATATGCATTATGTATGCATATGCATTATGTATGCATATGCATATGCAGTATGTATGCATATGCATATGCATGTGTATGCATATGCATGTAAGTATGTATGTATGCATATGTGTGTGTGTATGCATATGCATGTAAGTATGTATGTATGCATATGCATATGCAATATGTATGCATGTATGTGTATGTGTATGTGTGTGAATGTGTGTGAATGTGTGTGTGAATGTGTGTGTACTTGTGTCTGTATGTGTGTATGCATGTGTATGTGTGTGTATGCATTATTATGTGTGTATGTGTGTGTATGTGTGTGTGTCTATGTGTATGTGTGTGTATCTATGAGTATGTATGTGTTCATGTGTGTGTATGTGTCTATGTGTGTATGTATCTGTGTGTGTATATGTATCTATGCATGTGCATTATGTATGCATGTAAGTATGTATGTAGATTATATGCATATGCATATGCATTATGTATGCAAATGTATGCATGTATGTGTTTATGTGTGTATGTCTCTCTATGTGTGTATATGCATATATGTGTGTGTATGTGTGTATGTGTGTGCATATGTGTCTATATGTGTGTATGCATGTGTATGTGTGTGTATGCATGTGTATGTGTGTATGTGTGTATGTGTCTATGTGTGCATGTGTGTGTATATACTATATGTGTGTGTGTCTATGTGTATGTGTGTGTACCTATGAGTGTGTATGTGTCTATGTGTGTGTATGTGTTTATGTGTGTATGTGTATGCATGTATGTGTATGTGTGTGTATGTCTCTCTATGTGTGTGTGTGTATGCATATATGTGTGTGTGTATATGTGTGTCTATGTGTGTATGCATGTGTATGTGTGTGGATGCATCATTATGTGTGTATGTGTCTGTGTGTGTATATGTGTGTGTATGTGTGTGTATGTGTGTGTATGTGTGTGTGCGTCTATGTGTGTGTATGTGTGTGCGCGTCTATGTGTATGTGTGTGTGTCTATGAGTGTGTATGTTTGGATGTGTGTGTGTATGAATGTGTGTCTATGAGTGTGTATGTTTGGATGTGTAAGTGTATATGTGTGTCTATGTGTGTATGCATGTGTATGTGTGTGAATGCATCATTATGTGTGTGCATGTGTATGCATTATGTGTGCATCTGTGTATGTGTATGCATTATGCATTGTGTATGTGTGTCTATGTGTGTGTATTTGTGTGTATGTGTGTGTGTGTCTATGTGTATGTGTGTGTGTGTCTATGCGTGTATATGTGTGTGTACATATGTATGTGTGTGTAAGTGTGTGTGTGTGTGTGTGCACATACCTGTCAATGGTCTCGCTTCTCTCTCTCCCTCTCCCGCGCGCTCTTTCTCTCTCTCTCTCTCTCTCTCTCTCTCTCGGTCTCTCTATTCTTCCTCGCGTCCAAGTCTCGGCACAAATGTGCCAGGATAAGTGAATTTTTTTTTTTTAACATTCTAGAGCGTCGCATATGCAACGCTCTGCAGTTTGCCAACGTCGTTAAATGCGTCGCTAACCAACGACGATAATAGTGACGCTTTTTAAGTAGCGTCGCTTATGCGATGCTATCGTCGCTTATGCGACGAGGGTCGGGCAAAAAAAAATCCAAAATTCCTACCGTCGCTTATGCGACGACTTCGTCGCATAAGCGACGGTTCTCATTTTTTCCCGATTCGGGGCGCTACGCCCCCCTTTTTCTTGTAGTGTACGGACTGGAAGCCATAGCTCCAATGGAAGTTGTTATTCCTAGTTCACGTGTGGCCATCACTCAGAAGTTGTTACCGGAAGAGTCCTTGCCATTTCGGTTGGACACAGTCAGAGAACTAGATGAGCATCGCTGGGAAAGTTTTCTAACTATTCAAGAAGTGCAGTTAAGACAAGCTCGTACTCATGACCGGTATCTTAAAACTCTAGTTTTTACAGTAGGACAGCTTGTGTTATTTTATAATGCAAAATCAAATCGCGCGGTTGGAAAATTCAAGTTAGGATGGTTTGGTCCTTACCCGATTACTAAACAAGTAGGTCCATCTACTTTTTGGTTGACTACTTTGACCAGAATTCCTCTTCGGAAAGCAATAAATGGTTCAAACTTACGGCCGTATCATCGAGCATCTGACTCTCGCTGACGTGTTCATTTTTTTCGCGTGTTATTTATTTTGTTTTTGCATGATTAATAAAATAAGTATATAAATATCCTCGTTTTGCTACCTAATTATGTTCAACAGCCGCCTTGAATTATAGTTCTGCTCATGCATGCACACCAAAGTTATGAAGGTTATCATCTCAATATCGTGCGATGATTAACGAATTCAATTGCTTCTCGTTGTCGACTATCTACTTAATCTTCTTTTTTCCGCTGTTAACCGCTATTGTGTCTGTGTGATTTATGTGTTTGTGCTCTCTGTAAACCCTTCGCAATTGTGTTCTCGTGCTTGCTATTGTCTGTGTATCATGGAAGCTCTGGCAAACTTCGCCGCCTTCCCTGAAGGACTCCCTACTGATGTAGGTGAGTTCCTGCACGTACGTGGGTTGGTAAATTTCGTTGAATTGCCTTGGCATTCAGTGGATTGTCACCCTTTCTACGCACAAATCATCACCGCCATGCTGCCACACCTGCTACGGAGCAGAAATTGCCTATCACTTCCCTGGCCTCTCGTACCATAGTTACCCTCCAAACCTTTGCTGATGCATTTCGGCTCTCTCTTCAAGGTCGGGAGAATGGCCCTAATCTGCCGATAGCCACAATGAACCAATTATTCCCTAGTTACTCTTCTAACGAATACGCTGTCCTTTATCGCCCCGAGCCTGAACGATCAACATTACAATTTTTAGTTGCCATCTTGAACCTGCAAAAGCGCACATATGGAATATCTCGACCCTTTTACTCTGCCATAGATCTAGCTGCCCGAGAGCCTGTAAACTTTGCTTCATATTATTTCCCTCGCATTCATAGAGAATGCGTTGCAATTATTAAACAAGTAAACAAGGGTGATATGCCACGTTTCCGTCTCCCCCACATCTTAAGTTTCCTATTTCCGGCAATACAAGCAGCCCAACCACCACCCCGAGGACCCGTTCTCCACCATGAAGAGTCTGCACAGATATTGGAAGATGATGAAGAGGATGACGAAGATATTTTCCACCTCCTCCGCCGGAAAAGAATCAGAATTAGTTCATCAGATAGTTAGGTACAAGGGTTTGTCGTAGGAAATAAAGCAGATGACAAAGAAGAAGAAGGACAGGAAGAAGAAAATTTCCACGATACACCAACATCCATGCATCCTGATTCATCAGCACAGTCCTCTTCGGAGCAGCAACAAGAACGTGATGATACCGCCAGCTCCGGAGATAGTTCTACTAATGAGGAATCTCAACAGCAATCTGAACCGGAAAAGCAAGAAGACGATCAACACATTGTTAAAGATATTTTTGATGAAATGATTAAGACAGTAGAATTTGCAGTCGCCAACGCTGATGCTCCGCAACAACTCACTCAAAAGGTACTCGACACTACCACTCTGCAACCCCTTCCTCCACCTGAACCTCCACTCAAACCTCTTATTCCCATTCCATCCATTGTACCTGACGCACCCGACCCATCTTCCTCTTCACCGAATTACTCTCCCCCCTCTTCACACCAACTTCTGACAGCTTCTTCATCTCAATCACGTCCTCATCTTCTGATTCCTTCACTTCCCATGATTTTTGAGCTAGCATCCATGGGACAAATGCTGATCCAACTATCACAGCAACTACCACTACAAATGAAGGAAGTGATTCATAACATCCGAGATGAATTCCAACATAAGGTGGATACTCTAGAAGCAGACATCACTCTTCTACAGGAAGAGATCGATGCGGTCAAAGCAGAGAATCAAGCCTTACATGAACAAATTAAGGAGTTACAGGCCAGACTTGCAGCACAGGACACTATAATCAATCAACGAGATGTTGCACTAGCTGAATTTAAAGAAAAAGATGACTTGTTAAGTATTGCAGATGTCGAAATCACACAGCTAAAACAATTAGCCCAAGATAAAGAAGATGCACGAATAGCTCTAGGCAATCTATTAGAAGAAACCAGACAATAGCTCGATGAAGTGGTATAACGCGGACAGGAGATGGCGGACCTGGCAAAGCGCACTTCTGAAGAACTCTAGAGAATCAAGTTTGATTTATCTGAAGTCAACAATATTCTTAAACGCAAATTGACCATGGAAGCGCAATTATAGAAAGAGATCGCAAGTACCCGCCAAGAGCGCAACGCCTATTACAAGACAATCCAATTTCAAAATCAGGAGATAGAAAGAAGAGAGTATCAACTAGATACATAGAAAGAACGACTCTCCAGAATTGATAAACACATAGCAGATATGAAGGTCAACAGGGATGCGGCTCTATCTAATGAGTTTTATTTACAAGAAGCTTTTCTGTAGACACAAGCAGACGTTTTGATGTCCCAAGCTATTTCTTTAAGTTCAGTATGCACAGATTCTTAGCTCGTCGAACTAGACATTTTGAAGCAGATGATAGAATCATTAAAGAAGAAAATTGCCTAGACTTTTAGATTAGCTAGATCTATGTACCTAGAAGGAATAGTTGATGAACCATAGGATTTTTTGTATACCTGCGGGTTCGAGTCCATCGTGCGTGCAGTGTTAGCCAGCCGCCGGATTGGGAATTGTAAAGTCTACCCTTTTTTCATATTCCGCATGAACCAAAAGGTCATTGTGTAAACGATGTAACCTTTTATATAAATCAATGAAAAAGACACTTTCGGTGATGATTAGTTGGATCACCAGACTGTCTGTCTGGGTGATTGATTTGTAACGTTACTGTGGTGTGCATTTGAGTAATTCTGAGTATTCTGATCCCGTTCTTGTCTTGTTGTTTATTAGTACTTGTTTGATAAAGATTATGTTGTGATAATATTCATAGTAAGTTAAGTGTTGAATTACTGTTTTGCTGAGTGTATGACTGTGAGTCTGTGTACGGTAATGTTTACCGTATGAATCGATTAATGAAGAGTCTTTTCTATGTATGAGTCGGTACGCTGTGAGTCAATTTTCATGTGAGTAAGTCTGGCAAGGAAGAGCCAGAGTTTTCTGTTAGTAAGTTGTATTAGCAGAATCGTTTGGACGAACTGTCTTGTGAGTGAGTTGAGTTGATTTGGGAAAATCAAGTATAGGGCCTCTGTTTAACAGACCCCTTCCACTCCCAAGAACCCGAATAGATGTTTAAACGCGTCTCTGATGGCTAGTACACGTTTAACAGAGAGAGAGAGAGAGAGAGAGAGAGAGAGAGAGAGAGAGAGAGAGAGAGAGAGAGAGAGAGAGAGAGAGAGAGAGAGAAGTTGATCATAGTCCATAATTTGACACATGATAGTTGCTACAAATAGAGAACAAGAGGGAGGGAGAGAGAGAGAGAGAGTTCAATCTCTTTTGTTTTTTTTGTTGTTTATTTCTATAAAATGTATTTTGATTATTTATTGTTAATTAATCACTTAGTAAATAAAAGGACCAAGAATGTAGCTACAAATATACTTATTTTATATTATGCATTGACTTATTAGAAAATAATATAAATTAAACTAGCCTTTGAAAATAAAAGTATAACAATGAATTAACAAAGAGGAGATAATAAACAAAAGAATATAAATTAAAAGAAAAAAACTATAACTAGTTAAATAAAAAGAAATTATTTCAATCTCAAACAAAAAATAAGGATAAGAATACAAAAAAAAGAAGATAAACTACAAGACTTTTGTGATGATGATGATGATGCTGGCATGGTAAATTTTATTGAGGATTGGTACTAAAATGACAGTGAAAGCATTGATATTTCATAAAATGAGAAATGCCTTTGAGAAGAATGTCTAAGGCATATATATGAAGGAAGTCACTTGACATGACTAAGTGCAAGCTTACTTATTCTCAATCTTTAAAATCATTGTGGATGGAGTAATGTGTATGTTTCAACAATATTAAGGTATAGTTTTCAATTGTCTATCTATTTATATGTATACACACATACACATACACATATAAATATATACATACACACATATGCATACATGCATACACATACACATATACATTGTATATACACATACACATACACACATAGAACAATAAACCTGATGTCTTCCTATATCTATGAGGACCCAAGAGTTAAAATAAAGGTCCTCCAAATTTGATTAGAATTTTCTCTTTAGGCATTGATTCTCGATGAAAGAAGTCCATAGTGACAGAATAGCTTTACCAGAAGTTCTAGTAATGTAGTATCTACTGTGTATTTGTGAAGTAAAGATATGAAGCCTTTCAGGTTTGGAGTCACATTTCACATGTCTTGCATGAAGACATGAAACATTTTTCTATGTTACAAGAAAATTAAGGCCAAAGTGATAAAAGCTAAGGTGATAGCAAGAACCTACATCGAATGAACACTCTCTTTCTACCCATTTTGTAGATGAAATTATAGGGAAAATCTACACATGTTTACATTGTCAAAAATAAAAAACATCAATCAATTTCACAACTTATTCATTTGGACCTTCAATATGTATATAACACTTGAACTACAAAAGACAGGAGTCAACAATCATACAAGCATATCATTATTAATCATTGAGGAACCAAAGAGGCAAGAGAAGTACCAACATAATAGAAGTAAAAAAAAAATGAAAGGCATCTATAATAATAGAATCCCCTTGGACTCTTTTATATCGAATATTTTTCCATCTTTGACTTGGAAATATTTAAAATATTCCAGGTAAATTTGATTTGAGGATTTTATAGATGACCTAATACCTTCCTTCCTAACTACGTTGTAAGATTTGTAGATAAATGTATAAGTCTTAGTGGATGTGGTTTATGCGAGGACATGAAGTGTTGATTCCATAGATGAAGTGGTGCTGCAAGAAACCTACTCTACACCTACCAATCTAGCTTCAAATATGCTTAGTATGCTTCCTTTGCTTCATAATGGTGCTCATAGAACCACCAATTCATTTGGAGCATCACTTTGAATTGTTTTCATAAAAAAAGATAACTTCTATATGCAAGAAACATGAAGAACTTTCTATTTTGGGAAGAGAACATCTCAATATTATGCTTAGAGCTTAAAACCTCGTATGAATTGACTAGAAAGCATTTGCACACATCTAATTGAAGTGTAAATCTAACTAAAGCAAGTTATTGCATGGATTTAGCTACACCATACAAAAAGGAGAAATGAATTTAGCAAGTCAGAGGGATCATTACAACTTTCTCAGGATCCAGAAGATTTGCACACATAGTCACCTTCCTTTCTTCATATCTTGAGATCTACTAAATCAAACTTAATAAAACTTGATATGTATACTAGAAATTTTACTATACATAACCCAAGTTAAAGTGTAGAAAAATAGTGAGTACATGAAGAGAAATTGATTCCACAAGCTCACTGTAATGATGAAGATGTTGGAGCAGATAGTAGAAAGATATTTGCTCAAGGAAACGTATGAAAGTATGAATGTTGTATTACACATATGATATAGATGGAGTGTAGTGAGCTACACATGGAAGAAGTGATCTCAATGTAGGCTCATTGAAGTAGCTCAAATCCTCTCAGAAGTGCTCTCATATCCCACAACTAAAATCATGTGTATCTATACACATTGCTTGAATTTGAATTTTGAATATTCTCACCTAAAAGTGTGTTGATGTATTTAGGTATTGATGTGTGTGAACACACTAAGACTACGGGGCACTTTTTTCCCTCCTTAGGAGGTTTTTTCCCCCGGCTTGTATATATGCCTATTACCCTAATGGGCTACTTATCTTTGTACAATCTCTTCGTAATAAATTTATTAGTGTGTGTTGTGCTCCAAGCTTCTTCTTCTTCCTTTTGTTGTTCATGTGCTTCGATAGACCTCAAACTCCAACAATTGGTATCAGAGTAGTTCATCATTTCATCTAGGGTGTCATCGATACCCCTCCAATCAGAGTCTTAGAATCGAACAAAACTTTGTGAGCATACTAAGGGCGATTAGGAGTTCAAAACATCTTTGCTCTATGGTGTCAAAATCATGATCACAGCTCATTTTGGCCTCCAAATGCACTAATGGAGTGCTTTTGCAGGAAATTTTTTATTTTTGTCCAAAAGATCAGAGAATGGTTGACTACCTAATCAAGTGTGGATATGTTGCAATCGATTCAGATCCTTCACTCTACATCAAAAGTGTATGTTTGCAGTAGACTTAGATGTTTGGTACTTTGATAGTGGGACAGCCAAACATATTACCATGTAGTGCACTTTCACAACAATAGATCGATCGTATACCGAGGTTTTTACTGAGGGAAATGAACACGCACATTCTTGCCCCGACGTCTATGTTGGTGTCGGTATGCGCATCGAAATTAAAGCACCGATATAGGTGTCGCTATAATCATCGGTATGAGTGTCGGTATAACCATCGGTGATGGTTATACCGATGCCTCTGTTGGATGTATCGTCACGTATACCGATGCCCATTGGATGTACCAATGCTTATTCCGATGGCATTACTGGGAGTACCATTGCTTATACCGACAACCATATCTGCAAAAAAAAAAAATCAGCAGAGTGTGTTGTCTTTTGCTACAGCAACGTTACCATGATGTTGCTTAGCAAAAGACAGTACACGTTGCCCAAAAAAAACCGAGTACATGTGATGTGTACTCTAATGTCAACCAAAATATGATTTCATAAAACATAATATTATTGGACACAAAAGAGATCATCAGAATGAACCATGAACCATGAACCATGTACAAAAAGAGTTATATATTTCATAAATGAAGCATGTACAAGAGTGTGGCAAACCATTGCAATATATGACACTTTTACAAAATGTCGAAAAGCATTGCATTGCCATATAAAAATCAAATACAAAATTTTGGTGTGCCACTACCGTACACATGCAAAGAATGTTCCATATCAATAATTGTGCAACAAACAACATTCATGAAATATGATAAATTCACATGATATTTACAAACAACAAGTAGAAACCAAGTTTATAAATTCATCACCTCATCGCAAATGCTCCCATGAAACGACCGCACCGCATCCCTCCAAGTCCTCCAATAGTGCAGTCAATCCATGATGATATCCATAAGCCTCCTCCGTTCGTGTTGGAGGATGACCCATTGCCAGCTCCTATAACAAATATACAAAACATTAGAGGAACATAAATAAGAAGCTTTACACAAACAAATTCAATAAACCAAATGGTACTTACAAACTCGTGATGCATCGTGTCATATTTGCTACTCCCCAAATGTGATGGTCCAATCGTATCTAAACGTGTGACTATGGGATCTTGCTACCAACGATATCGGTCAGTAGTCTACTGCTGCTCATCGCGAATCATATCCCACTCCTCAGTATCTAACTATATAGGCTTTGGTAAGCCTCCTCTCAAAGCATCACAAGCCTCGGATCGCCGATGGGACATAACTTCACGTGCCGTGTGAAGAACCCACTCTGAACTGACAAGAGGCTACCCATCGGTTGGTCGGAACTCCTAGTAACTTGTTTTTGTGATATAATTCTTCCGATCTTTATGTTGTTCACTCCATTTCAACATCATAGAGTGTCCAAACTATATGGAGCAAAGTTATCATGTGTGTGCACACATTGTTTTTTCGGCCGCATCCATCACCAGAGCTCCATCTTAGATACTATACACCTTGGATTCATCATGGTCATGAGCACCCCAAGGTGTACGTGGTGTTCCATGTGGCGTACCTATATCTGGGGTACTCGTCCTAGGAGTAGAATTGGGCGACACAACGTCCGTTGCACTACCTCCACAACAGCCATCTCCTTTAGACCTACCTGTAGATCCACTCCTAGAACTCCTACTCCACAGCGTGATCTCGATCTACGAGACCGGCCAGAACCTGTATCACACTAAGGTGTCGAACACACATGTCTACTACTAGCATGAGTAGGGGATGGCTAAAAAGATGGTCGTGGTGGATTCATAAAGCTAGGAGACATACCCCCGACAAGAGTAGGAACACCCGTAGGAGTGACCTCAGTAGGAGTGACCTCCGTAGGAGTGACCTTGGCAGGAGTGACACTGAGATGAGTGACACCGGCGAGAGCGAGGCCGGCAAGAGTGAGGCTACCAGGATGAGGCCGAGGGGTGTGCTACAACGATCCATCCAATACTGTGACGGAGCGGCCATATATGTGGGAGGTACCTAAAAGATGAACTCTAAGAACTGCTCCTCTATCATGGAATGTGGAGTGACTAGAGGATTGTCTCCCATCGTGCTCTGTAACAAAAGAACTCAAATAATTAGCATATGATAATAAAGGTAATGTAGAGAAATGGTAGTGTACAAAAGAACCTAGCAAAAAAAATAAACAAAAACTCTACGTACAAGTGTTTGATTCAAACCTCCTCTATTCTAGCATCCTCTTGGAGATCGGATGCACCAAGAATATCTATCTCTATATTGACGACTTCTAAATCACTTGGTATGTTTCTTTCTTCCTAATCATCATCTATTGCTTCATCCTGTATTTTGTCTTCTTCAATGACCTCTTCTTCTCGAACAATGATCTCTTCCTCCTCGACTATCGAATGAATCTCTGAGTCCATTAACGATGGACTTTCTTCTACATCTATGTTCTCACAAATTTTTCTACTACGTGCGGCGACTTGTAAAACAAATAGCCACTTTGGTTCTTCTGGATCTGGTATAAAACAACTTGCTCAGAGTGTTTGGGAAGTATAAATATATCTCTTTCATCCGTCCATAATTTTGTGGAATCGACTTGAAGCAAACCGCTTTTATCCCGTCTCATTGTTGCGTTTCTTCCAAAGGTGACTACTTTGAACCATTTCACATCAAAAACAAAGTAATCAAACTTCTTAAAAGATAGTTTCAAGATATCTTGAATCACTCCATAATAATGTAGCTGGCCTTCTTGAGCATTATCATCTCTTGCACTCACTCTACTCTTTTGCAAAAAGTTCACCATCACCCCACTATCAAAAGTAAACCTATTTTTATCGATTCGTGCGATCCAAAAGTGTCGTCCATGAGACCATAGTGACCGTATTTAGTATACTCCCAATCACATCCCTTTGTGAATTCTTCTTCTTCCTAAGAGATATCTTCACCCTCTGCATTTTCTTGTGAAACCGCTCTATCTAGCCATCTTGTCGTTGGAAAAGGTGGAAGAGGTCTAAGACTTTCTGGAAGAGGCAAAAATCGAGTGGAAGGATTCCTTCAAAACTGAACTCTTTCCTTTGTGTTGGTCTCCTTGGAAAGCTCATGCTTTTCTAACCACTTTTGCATAGGCTCGGAGTTAACTATGCAAAACTTCATTGCCTTCTCTCTGAAAGCTGCATCCATTTTTCTTTGCAACCCTTTACCTTGTGGTTCATTCCCTACAAGATGAACATATTCATCATCGCTCCATAAGCAAGGCTTTTTTGGATCCGACATACGTAGAAACTCAGTTAGGAATACAAGAGACTCTTGTACGATCCATCCCTCTACCATACTACCCTTTGGACATGCTCTCTATCAAACAAACCCTATTAATGTCTTCATAAAGCGCTCTAAGAAGAACATCCATCGACTATGGATAGTTCCCACTATTGCAACATCTACCACATGAACCAGTAAATGAAGCTGAATAGTGAGAATACTTGTGGGAAAGTATTTATCTACCATACAAACAGCCTTGATAGCATTGAGTTTCGCACTCTCTATGCCATCTCTAAGTATCTCTTTAGAAGAGATCCACCATACTAAAGAACTAATTTTATAAATGGTTCTTCATACATCCTTCGAAAGGCAATCTTTTAAGGCTACAGGGAGCACAAAGTGTAAAAATAGGTCTTCTCTAAATCTATTTGTTCCACACTTTGGACATACATGGAGATGCTCATACTCATTCAGAAAGAGGATGCACTCATTCAAGCAAGCATGAATCTTAGTGTAATCCATTCCAATGGACGGTAAATTTTTTTTTGCATCTCCGCGTGTTGGAGGCATGTCATTGCCCTTTAGCCAAAATTGATCTTTAAGGAGCTTGCAATAAGCAATTAGAACGATATTAGTAAATAAAGTTATTTTGATACAACAATGAAAGTTTATTTCAAATCCACTGACCTAAACAATTTAGTGATACTACTATCTCACCATCCATAAATGGATTGCAAAT
>CM035430.1:83544548-83609548 GCA_020310875.1 Ceratopteris richardii | reverse complement strand
CAATGTAGGTCACAATTTAGTTCGTGCACGTAAGTTCGACAGAAGACAACCAGTACTCAGTGTAAAACAAGCGCAAAATGTTGAGTTTTGCTCTCGGGTTCCCGATATGTTTAAAACACGGCCTCGGTATATGCGTCGATATAAGCATCAGTATGAGTGTCAATAATTTCCAGTAAAGTGCCAACACTTATACTGATGCTTATACCGATGCATATACCGATGCATATACCGATGCTTATAACGATGCCCATACCAACGATCTCAAGACATCCCGAGGATCTGTTTTAAATGGTCATACCGACGGTCACTTGACCGTGGGTATATTTAAGTGGACTTTTTCAATGTTTATCCAACGTCGGGAGTGACCATCGGTATAGGCAGTGTCGGTATGCCCCTGCTATGTTGTGGTGTTTCTTCACTTCACTTGAGTCTGCCCCGATAGGGAATATTTTCACATGCCCTAACAACTCCTCTTATTATGTTATGGGAGTCGGTAAGGTCAATCTGACTACTGTTGATGGTAGTTTTTTTACATTGTCAGATGCTTTATTTGTGCCAAGATGAAGGAAAATCGGTTATCAGGTTCGTCATTAGCCAAGACTCGCTTGGTCGTGAAACTTGTTAATGACAGATGTACATTTTCTCATCTGTCAAATGGCGATATCATTATTACTTCTTGCATTTTATGGTGTGGGTTGTATAATCTCATAGATTATGCAAAATCTATGAATGATTCAGCATGTGAAGTTCAAAATTCTCACGCTATGTCAGATGCAAAGATTTGGCATGCATGTTTTTGGTCATCTAAATTTTGCTAGTTTGCTAAGCTTGCAAAAATCTGAAATGGTGTCCTCTTTGCCCAAACATGAGGCACCTAGAAACATGTATGTGAAGGCTATATTTTGGGCCAAATGCAGCATTTGTCATTCCCAATAGATGGTTCAGTTCAAGCTACATAAAAATTGTAGTTTGTTCATAGTGATGTGTGTGGTCCTATGCAGACAACTTCTTTTGGGAACTATCATTTCTTTGTGACTTTCATTAGTGATTTTTCCAAACATACATGGCTATATCCATTGAAATCAAAGTCCTAAGTGTTTATGTGCATCAAACAGTTTCTACTTTAGGTTTAAAATATGTCAGCATGTAAAATGGGCACCCTCTCTTCTCATCAAGGGGTGGAATATATTTCTTTTAACTTAAATGCATTTCTGGTTGAACGTGGGATAAAACATCAGTGTATAGTGTCGTATACACCTCAACAGAATGGAGTTGCTAAAAGGAAGAACAGGTCACTCATGGAGATGACGAGGTGTATGGTCAAGAGTCAGGTTTTACCACATAGTTTCTAGCTTGAGGTTGTTATGTCTATAGCATATGTACCTAATAGATATCCCACTAAACCATTGTAGTCTATCACACAATATGAGGCTTGGCATGGTTGTAAGCCATATGTTGATCATCAGCATGGTTTTGGTTGTCTGGCATATGTATTATTGCTTGAACTACAACACAAGAAATTGAATGATAAAGCAATTAAATGTATTTTTGCTCGGTATAGTTCTAAAAGCAAAGGCTATTATCTATATCATCCGCTAATTAAATGCATCTTGGTTAGCCTTGATGTTTTTGTGAAGATGCTATTCCTCCATCAATTTCATGTACTAAGGAGACATCAGTTAGCTCCAAAGACATTTATGATACTTTTTTGTCTCTTTTTACATGTGGCCAATCTAGTGCTCGTAATAATGAGGCAACTTCTCAACCTTTACAAGTTTCATGTGATGATGCAGATCAAGATGTAGATTTACATGCTGCACTTGTTCATGAGAGAGCTGATATTCAGAAGGCAAAAACTATGCCAAAATGGTTGGTGCAAACTTTGCATGATAGGAAATTAGATGCATCTCTATCATATCGTACTCATTGATGCTCTCATAGTACTTGTTGTGCATTAGTTTTATATGATATGGCTGCCTCAAGGCTTTGTGATGAGAATGATCTAGTTTCATTTGATGAAGCACAAAATTTAGAAAATTGGATGGCTACTATGCAATCAGAATATGATGCTATCATGAAAAATGGTACCTACTCTTTATGTGACTTGCCTCCTGACAAGAAGGCCATTGGCATTAAGTGGGTATACAAAGCTAAAGTGTACGCGTGATGGACCAATTGAGAGGTATAAGCCTAGGCTTGTTGCAGAGGGTTATGCTTCGGAAAGAGGCATTGATTTTGATGAGAGCTTTGCTCCTACATGCCAAATGACTACTGTTCGTAGCATCTATGCACTTACGGCTCATCATGGTTTGAATGTACATTAGTTGAAACTAAAACTACATTTCTAAAAGGTGACTTGCATGAAGAAGTGTACGTTTCTTAGCCTCGTGGCTTTGTGCAGAAAGAGCATGAAAGTCAAGTGTGCAGGTTGAAAAAAGCATTATATGGCTTGAAGCAAGCACCATCTGCTTGGTATGAAAAATTACATGCATACCTAATTACACATGGTTTTCAGAACATTCCAATTGAGAGAACCTCATATGTTAAGCATGCAAATGATGTGCTTCTGATCATTGTTGTCTATGTTGGTTACATGTTCTTGCTCACTAGTCCTCATGAGAAGCATATTGCTAATTTTAAGGTTGATATGCATGCCTCATTTGAGATGTTAGATTTGGGGCATTTGCATCATTATTTGGGCATTCCGTTTATGAAAGTTGATGGTAGAATAGCTTTGTTTCAAACAAAATATATTGACACATTATTGTAGGTTTTGGCCTTGAAGAGTGTAAACCTATTGCCACTCCAATGGAGACATGTTTACAATTGAGTCTTCATGATGTTGGAGATATTGCATTTGATGTTTTTCTCTATCAATAGGCTATTGGATTCTTGATTTACTTATGCATTACTCAGCCACATATTTAGTTTGCTATCTCATAGACGAGCAGGTTTATGCATTGCCTAGGTGTCAAGCATTGACAATCGGTTAAGCACATCTTTCACTACTTGCATAGTACCCGGCTACTTAGATTGTTTTATGCCAACGGGGGATCACTACCACCAAATTTAAATGCTTTTTTTGACTTTGACTGGGCTGGTTTCTATGACACTCGTGTGTCTACTAGTGGCTTTTTCTTCATGCATGGTAGCTCATGTATATCTTGGTTGAGCAAGAAGCAGCCTACTATGGCCACTTCCAATTGTGAGGCTATGTATAGGGCAGCTTTCGCAGCGACTGTTGAGTGTGTGTGGCTTAGATGCCTTATGGATGATTTGGGTGTTGGCCAATCTTTAATCACCACCATCTTCAATGACAGTTAAAGCGCATTGTCAGTTGTGAGGAACCTTGTGTTTCATGCTTGCACTAAGCACATTGAGATGCACTATCATTTTGTGAGGGAGAGGTTTATTGCTGGAGAGATCATTTTGGTATATGTGCCCACACAAGAGAACATTGCACACCTTCTCACAAACGGTTTGCTTGGGGAGAAGTTTGAAGATTTCTGCAAAGCTTTGGGCTTACTTCCTTTTGTGGATTGATTCCACATAGTTTGGCACTTCCTTATAGATGCGTGCTAGCTCCTTGTTCACCGCATCATTCCCAAGGGGTATTTGTTGATATATTTAGGTGGTGATGTGTGTGAACATACTAGGACCACCAAGGCACTTTTTTCCCTCCTTAGGAGGTTTTTTCCCCCAGCTTGTATATATGCCTATTACCTTAATGGACTACTTATCTTTGTACATGCTCTTGGTAATACATTTAGTAGTGTGTGTTGTGGTCCAAGCTTCTTTTTCTTCTTCCTTGTGCTATTCACGTGCTTTTGTAGACCTCCAACTCCAACAAAGTGATCATAGACTTTAGGGATGAACTTAATTTGATTCTTCCTACCACATGAGTCATGGGTTTAGCCTCCTAACTTCACGAGATTCTTTTCTTCTCTTTTACATTTATCTTTATCCAAGATAAATATGATTAGAAACATAAACATAAACCAAAACCATAACTGAAACTAAAATTGAAATTGAAAGTGGGACTGGGACAAGGATCAAAATCAGAATTGAAATCAGAATCGGAAGTGGAATCAAAAGCAAAAGTAAAAGTGAATAGTGAAATAGAGATTAAACACCAAAACAAATAGAAACTGAATCCTTTGTAGTGATGCATGGAGAGCTCTAATACCATTGTTACCAGGATCTTAACTCACACTATTGTGAAGGGCTTGCAGTCACGCAGATCAACTCCAACTACACATTCCAAATGATGGTGCACGTCGGATGCTTTAGGCAAAGTCAAGTGAATCATGTTTACGCTTGGCTAGGCCTACTATAGCACTTGGGAGCAAGATGTTAGTAATAAAAAACTTATTCATATCATATTCACGTGGTCAAAGGACAGGCAAATCGGTTTGCACAAAATTATCATTTTTTGAAGAATATTTGTTTCAAGACCTTTTGATTCACGAAAACATTGGAAATATATCAAAATTTTCTTGAATGCAGATCCTATCCATAATTATCAAAATGAAAAGTTAAGTACGTCAAGATGTTCAAAGCATATAGAAATGCCATCCATTGAATCGTGAGTTGTCATTGATGTTTCGAATAAAATATTGTATTACTTGCATAAAACGAGTTAATTCGGAGTTCAACTAACATTAACTATTACTTCAAAGTTGTAGTCAACAGAAGAGATGAGTAGTGGATCTTAGTTTAACAGAAAAGATGAGTTGTGGATTTGAGTTTTTTTTAAAATAACTGCATGAATTAAGTAGCATACATATCTCGCAAATTTTAGGTTTAGATTTAGGAACTAAAACAAAAACCAAACACTTCAAGTAACACAAAAACAAAAATAAAAATCAAAGCATGAACAGAGATCGAAATCAAAATCGAAATCAGACACAAAACAAGATAATGATTGGATACTCGAAGTCAGATAGTGCAAAAATACCTCTATAGAGACAGACACAAGCTTTAATACTACTACAAGACCTTATAGTCATGCATGCATAGAGACTAAAAAATATCAAAACATATAGGAAAAATGATGTGTAAGAGATGAAACAATACATATTATTGGGTATACCCCGAACTCACTCTATCTAATGAGTCTCTAGAGTGTGTCTATTTATAGTTTTTTTATTACACTCAAATGTAAAAGTTACAATAAAAGCTTGGCTTTCAGAAAGCAAGCATGTGAGTAAAAAATTGCTCAATTTTATGGTAAACCTAAACTATTATTTACAAGAGTTATGTTTTATAGTGACACTTATTTAGAACTACTGTTTAATAAATTTATGGAAACAACACTCTATGTGGGTTTTTATTTACAAAATATATGGCAAATATATTTTTTTCTTTATGTCCAGATGCATCTGAATAAGTCCATGCCCTCACAAACTTTTAGGTGCTATATGAAAACACAAAAGCATATTGAGATCTCACTAAAAATAAAATCCATATTCAACATTTCATAGGTGATAAGCTCAAAAGTTCCCCACCCTTGTAGAGAAGGTGCTTAAGGAAAGAAGCTTCATGTGAGAAAAGCTCTCATTTATGTTCAAAGCTACTATGAAAAAATGTTGTAAACAAAAGAATCTCTTGCCAACAAGCTCTTCTCGAAGATGCCGTTGGACGCTTTTCACCCTTTTGTGGTTGTAGAGTGTATTAAGTGAAACAGTTTGAAAAAATCCGCAAGATGGAAACAATGGTAACTTTTGCATCAACAAGAGTAAGCCATCGCGGAGAGCTTGCTCACTCTATAGGCTATGAGCGTCGAGAATTCAGAATCTCAAGAATTCGGAATCAGAGAGTGTTGCAAGTTGCAACGAGAAGAATCCCTTTTCGAGGTACTTACTGAACATGTCCATGTCCCTATCTTAGTGCGTGAAATCAGACAGCGTACATGACAAAGCGGGCAGCGACTCTGCGAGACAGAAGAACAGTATGGTTTACTCGTGGGGCTTGTGGGAGGAAACTCTATGCGCGCTGATGCCGCTGCTTCCAAGTTCGATGACGCGGAACATCATATTGGAGCATCGATCGAGATTGTGTGAGAGCTGAAACATCAGCAAGAAGAAAAAAAGAATTGACCATTATCTGAGAGAGAGAGAGAGAGATTATGGAGGATCAATATCTAGAAAGAGGGTTCTCTGTGCTTGTGCTCGCCATCGCGGTACATGCACTTGTCTTCCTTCTGTGGAAGATAAGCAAGAGAAGCGTCGATAGCGCAGAAGCACGTTTTCCGAGAGGCCCCAAAGGTTGGCCAATTGTAGGCAATCTGCCGCTTCTAGTGTCGCTTCCGCATCGACAGTTGGCTGAGCTCTACTTCAAGAAGGGCTATGGAGCCATCATCGGCCTTCGTCTGGGTACTCGTCGTGCTGTCCTCGTCTCGGACGCAGCTCGCGCTCTTTTACGGTCCTGAAAGGAGTGTAATCTTCGGCGCTCACACTCATCGCTGGATGCAGCTGCGCAAAGTTTATACCCTGCAGCTCCTTACCCCAAAGCGCCTCTATGAAATGCGCGAAGCTCGTTACAGCGAGGGGCGCCGCTTGCTTCGCCGCCTGCGCGATAGGTCGGGCACCATCGTTGAGCCTGGAACTTTGATCGCCGAAATGAACGCGGCCGCTATGGCCCGTCTGATCCTGTCGAAGACCCTGGATGAAGTAGCTCCCGATATGCCACAGCTTATGCGCTCCGTCCAGAGCAAAGCCACGCCCACAATAGGAGACTTCATAGCTTACCGGTCCTTCACGGACGCCATCTTCAAAATGAGAATGAAGCGCCTCCATCGCCGGCTGAACGCGGCCTTGGACTCCATTCTTGAGGAACGAAGCCATCTCATTTCACGTCTGCCAGCCGACCAGCTTCCTGATGATTTTCTTCAGGTGCATTATATCTTCTCACTTATTTCTGTTAAGTATCAGAAACGCTTAGTATTACAAAGCGATGGATTCTTTCAAATTAAAAAAAAAACATTCACTTTAATAACTTTTTTTGTGAGAGTACAATGAATTGAAAACACACTCACACATTCAATCTCGTAAAATAGAGGCACCCATCTTCAATTTCGTATAGTAGAGGCACCCATTTATGAGGAACTCATAGATACATGCCTTGTCAAGACTTGAACTCTAGACTTCCTTCTTAAGATTCAAGGCCCCAAACCACTTGGTTAAGTGGGCTTGGATTTTAACAATTATTTGGTTTTCTCTTGTTTTAAAAAGTTTCAAATTAATTCCTTAAATTGGTCAAATATCGGAAATTAATTTAATATATTCATCCTTCTAATCAAAATCAAGATAGATACGAATTATTTTGGTATGATTTGCGTCTTATGCCTATTATATTTGGGTATTTGCCTATTGCATCATATTGAACCGTTCATTTTCGTAGCTTGGAAAAAAAAAAACAACTTTCATTATATTTCCTCTTCCATAAAGTCTTTTTAAGTTCTAATTCTTTCTTCTTTTTTTGTAAATCAGAAATAGTATCCTAGTTTATCTACTTAAACAGGATTTTGGCGTTCTAAATAGTAAAGTTTGAAATATTTTCATGAAATAATGACATATCTTTTTTTTTACCGAGATCCATGGAAGCAAATAGTGTGATAGATAACAACCAATACTCATGTGCCTTATCACTTTGCAGTTTCACTGAATTTCGAGATAACTAGTGCTAAAAGAAAAACAATATCACATAAAAGATTAAAATTCGTGGATAAAAGTCTTCATTAAGAATTATAAGCACAAGATCTTACGCAACTGAAAAGTTTTCAACATGGACTTCTGAAGCATTCAGTTTTGAGAACTTCTCATAAAGTTTTTCATGGACGTGAAATGATTCTGGTACCGCTTTATTTGATAAAGCAAATACTCTTAAACAAGAAAAGATATTTCTATGATCTGATTGGCGCACTGGTTAATATATATAGAGGACATTGTTAATCTAAAGATGATTGAGTATATGATATGAAAATGAAAAATTTGATGCAGTAAATACACTTTTAAATATTCTCTTTAAAAAGTAAAACAATGTAATCCGCTTCAAATTTGGATATTTCTTGCCTTTGTTCAGGTTGTATTCATTGAGTTGAATAATAAAATCTTATTGATTTACGTACTAGAAATTATATTTTTTTAGATTACTTTGAAAATGAATCCATTGTTTTAATTCTTCAATAAAAAAATATTCCAATAGAACAATCATTGAATAATCCAATCATTTGTACGATACGTTGCTAAGAAGAGGATATCAAATGTCTCATGGAGGTGGCTCGATCAAATGTCTCATGGATGTGGCTCGATCAAATGTCTCATGGAGGTGGCTCATCCCTTGAGAACTACATTTGGAAACTTTCCAGAGAACATTTTGTAATTATCCACAAAAACTATGGTTTTGAAGGGCACTTCATTACATGTTGTATGAAGGCCTTAAGTAAATTGCTTTATTTATTAACCATTTCTCAAAGGGACCAATTGCCTCTTCTTAATTAAAAGGTCTATTGTAATTACAACTCTAGGTTCCAACTTCTGTAGAGAAATCTTAAGTAAAATAGGTATATCTCTAGGGTTAGGGGTGAAAATTATTGAATATATAGCAAGGTCTTTTTTTACTTACACCCCACCTATGGCTTTGGAGCACTGAAAGAGATTCATTGAGAAGCTCAAAGTCAAATGATGTAATCAAATCCATTAATGATAAAAAATACACTTTTCTATGTTCTTTTGCCTATTGTCTGAGGAGATCACTTTGTATATCGTATCTCAAAGTTGTGTGGATTGTTCTCTCATATGCAGGATTTTTTACCCATGAATTTTGTGTATATGACACTGAATTTGTTATCCATGGTATTGGGAGCCCAAAAAAGCCCTGTCATGGAAACAAAGGAGAAGGGCATGCTAAAAAATTGCAACTTCTCCTCTAGCATCTTTGTGGCAGGCTTTTTTCTTAGACTTCCTATGCCTTATAGGCACATGGTTAGGCATGTGGGCACATCAAATGGATTTGTCAAGAATATTTTATAAATCATTGTTAAAGCTTTCCCATATTATTTTTCTCATTGTCTCTTGAAATTATTGTGTATATCAGGTTTCAAAGTTTTTTTGTCTTTATCATGTGAAGCCATTTGACCCATAGTTTGTATGTTATATAATACTCAAAGTATTATCCATGTCAAATGGAGGTAAAAAAAATCCCTGCAACAAAAACAAGGGGAAATGCGTTACAAGCAATTTGTAGACACTTGTCCTTCATTTCTATGACAAGGACTTTTTTTTGGCACGTCAAATAGATGTTTCAACCATGTTATGTGCATCACAATGACTAAGTAATCCAAAGTGATTATCTAAACAATTTGAATGCACAAGATATATATGGCATAGAGAGACCAAAAATACTTTATCAATACCCTAAGTGATCTCGAACATTTTTTCAAGGCCAAAAAAGAGTAGAATTAGTGTCCAGTAATACTAGCTATATCCTCATTGGAGTTCATCTTATTTAGAGATACTTTGTAAGGGCATGGAAAAATATTACGCAAAATACATTGTTTTTTTTTTTTAAATGGAGGTTCGGCCGAGGCCTACTCCCCCGGACTTTAACTTTGAAATTACAACTGTACAAGGAAGGGCATAGTACCCATGGGACCCCCCTTATCCCACAAGAACAGGGGTTAGACTCAGACCGGGAAGGACTTACAACATCACGCCCGAAGGCAGCATCACGCCCGAAGGCAGTATCACGCCCGAAGGCAGCATCACGCCCGAAGGCTCAGGTAAACGGCCCGAAGGCAGCATCACGCCCGAAGGCGCAGGTGTCCCGCAGCACAGGGGGGTTGAACCCACGCCCCCGCCTCAAGAGGCGAGGGATTCAACCACTAAACCAGGCTTCTGGGACAAAATACATTGTTTTGTAATGCATGTTATAGGGTGAATAAACTACTATCAATAGTACTAAGAATGGTCTTTCTAACTCCCATATCAAGATAAAAGTAGCACATGTTATTGTATTCCATGTAGGAGCAAGATCAAATGAAGTGAAAAAACTATGATGTGAGGTAATATGTTTTCTTGCACCACTATCAAAATACCAAACATTGAAGTCTACTAGAAACAAGCACAACTCATGAGAAGTTGGATCATAGGTGCAATGTATACGAAGCACCCATTCCTTCTCTACAAGGTTGGTGAATTATGTTTTATGTGTATAGGTCTCTGCAACAACCATATAAGCTCCTTCTTCTTTGCCTCTTTTGCAGCTAGTTTAGGACAACTCTTAATGGCATGATCATTTTTCCTTATGTCTTTGTTTATTGACTTTGTAGCATAAGCACAGATTTGCTTACTAGTAGACAAAATCCATTTAGCTTTGCTTCTCTCTAAATAATAAAGTTGGATAAAAAGTACACATAATTGAAGTGTTTTTCCTACATTGATTCTTTTTATAGCAAAAGGGAAACTAAACCCGCAAAGATGAAGGCATTTGGATTCACTTTCATCATCAATCAAAGCAAAGAAACAAAATTTTGGTATGAACATGGAAGATCATTAAGACTCAATGCCATCTACAAAAAGTTTTAGATATTGGTCTAACCATCACATGTGTGTGTAGTACAAGGGCTAAGCATAACTAAGGTCGCTAGCTTGGGGGATATCCTAAGATACTTGAGGAGTCATGGAAATGAGTGTACATGACGACCACATGTGCACACTAGAGCATTCTAGGTCGTTGCTATTTTAGGTGCAAGAGGGTAAAAGAACTCTCAAAGGGCTAATCGAATTAACGGTCAAACATACAGAATGACTTCAAATTGCATATAAATTGAAACTTCCAAAATTGATAGTACTTGTTTTAAACATTAGCAAAAAGAAATTGTGTTCTCGCATGCAACTTATGTTAGGGATAAAATATTGAATTTCTTTGAATTTCTCGGATATTTATTTGTTCCACTTTCACAACGTGTTGATCGATTGAAATTTCTTATATGAATAATGGAACCTGCTCATCGATTGAAATGTCTTACATGAATGATGGGAAGGCTTCAATAATGAAAGCACTCACATAATTACATATCTTCTCAGGTTCTTCTGTCGGCGAAAACAGACGATTCAGAAGAGAGTACTCTCACCCCCGCTGATATAAAAGCAATCATGTCGGTACGTATGATATGTGTTCCGAACTCATTATTTTATTTTAGAGTAATTAATTTTAAGTTTTGTGAAAATATCGAAGTAAACCAACAAATGTAAATAATTTTACTGATACATAGTTATAGCGAAGACATATTTATACATCCACACATTCGGATCAAATCAAGAGTATATACGTATACACATAGAATCATGCATATGCATGCTGTACCATTCCATTCCGAAAAAACCACAAATATATGCATGCATACATACATACATATATACATGCATGTGTATACACACATTCATAGATGCATACATATATACATGCATAAATACATACATAGATGAAAACATACACACACATACTTACATATATAAGTGCATGCATGCATGAAATCCATACATAGTTACATACACATGCATGAATACATACATACACGCATATACATCCATACACTCATTCGTTCATTCATATATAAATGCATATTTACAAACAAACAGACGTACATACATACATTCATACATACATGCATACATACATCGATGTATGTATGCGTACATACATGGATTGGATAGATATATATATATATATATATATATATATATATATATATATATATATATATATATATATATATACACATACATACATCGATGTATGTATGCGTACATACATGGATTGGATAGATACAAACACACACACATATATATATATATATATATATATATATATATATATATATATATATATATATATATATATATATATATATATATATGCATACTTGTATACATTTCATATATATATATATATATATATATATATATATATATATATATATATATATATGTGTGTGTGTATGTATGTGTATGTGCACATACAGATATATATACTTGTATACATTACATACATATATACATCCACATATGTATACCTGTATACATACATACATATGCATATAAATGCATTCATACATAGATAAACGACAAAAAGGGGGGTGTTCAATGCTGCTTGAAAGTATAATAGGTTTCTATTAAGCTATTCGTTATTATTTAAGAAATTCAAGCCATTGCTTAAGCATGCTTTGTTACAGGAAAACCTTTGATACACAGAGAGATATAAAGAGAGAGAGAGATAAATAAAGAGAGAGAGAGAGAGGGAGAAACCATCATATTTGAGCAACAGAGGAAGAGCAAAGAGCATCCACAAGTTCTTCTCTTCTCCCCTTATTCTTTGAATAAGTATCATGCATGCATTCACACATGCATATACGTACACATAGCCTAGTAAGAACATGAACACATTAAACACATACGTGCATGCATGCAATACACATAGAGCACACACCATGGACATCCATAAATCCACACAACACACATGTGCACACATAATACACACGTGCAACATAAGTACATATAGAATAAATGTAAATTGTTATATATTTACATACACACATACTTGCATGCAAGCACGCGATGCATGTGTACACACACATTCATAGATGCATACATATTTTTACATCCACACATTCGGATCAAATCAAGAGTATATACGTATACACATAGAATCATGCATATGCATGTTGTACCATTCCATTCCGAAAAAACCACAAATAAACGGAGAAGCGTTATATATTTACATTCAGACATACATGCGTGCAAGCACGGAATGCATGTGTATACACACATTCATAGATGCATACATATATACATGCATACATACATACATAGATGAAAACATACACACACATACTTACATATATAAGTGAATGCATGCATGAAATCCATACATAGATACACATGCATGAATACATACATACACGCATATACATCCATAAACTCATTCGTTCATTCATATATAAATATATGCATATTTACAAACAAACAGACGTACATACATACATTCATGACTGGATGCATACATACATGCATACATACAAACATAGCTACATACATGCATACATACATCTATGTATGTATGCGTACATACATGGATTTGATAGATATATATATATATATATATATATATATATATATATATATATATATATATATATATATATATATATATATATATATATGTGTGTGTGTGTGTGTCTGTGTATGTGCACATACACATATATATACTTGTATACATTACATACATATATACATCCACATATGTATACATGTATACATACATACATATGCATATAAATGCATCCATACATAGATACACGACAAGAAGGGGGGTGTTCAATGCTGCTTGAAAGTATAATAGGTTTCTATTAAGCTATGCGACGATGTAATTTTAGTAACCCTAAGACTCTTAAAAGAATTCGTTATTATTTAAGAAATTCAAGCATAGCATATGCAATGGTAGGCTCTCATATTTATGTGACCAAATGTTTCTATCGCAAAAGGTTTTGCTAACTCACTTTGAGATTTTTGCATCACCAGCTGAGTTTCCAGTGTATCAAACCATTGCTTAAGCAACGCTTTGTTACAGGAAAACCTTTGATACACGGAGAGATATAAAGAGAGAGATAAATAAAGAGAGAGAGAGAGAGAGAGAAACCATCATATTTGAGCAACAGAGGAAGAGCATCCACAAGTTCTTCTCTTCTCCCCTTATTCTTTGAATAAGTATCATGCATGCATTCACACATGCATATACGTACACACAGCCTAGTTAGAACATGAACACATTAAACACATACGTGCATGCATGCAATACACATAGAGCACACACAATGGACATCCATAAATCCACACAACACACATGTGCACACATAATACACACGTGCAACATAAGTACATATAGAATAAATGAAAAACGTTATATATTTACATACACACATACTTGCATGCAAGCACGCGATGCATGTGTACACACACATTCATAGATGCATACATATATACATGCATACATACATACATAGATGAAAACATGTACACACATACTTACATATATAAGTGCATGCATGCATGCATGAAATCCATACATAGTTACAGACATATGCATGAATACATACACTCGTTCGTGAACACATGCATGAACATAGAGTATTTATCTTTCCTCTTAATGCTTCATAAAGGTTTTTGGAGTATATTCTTAAGATTGGGGCTTTGTTGATCACATAAAAGACTACGGTAATTGCATCACACCAATAAGCATGAATTATATTCATTTCATTCATCATTCGCATTGATACTTGTTTTACATGTGTTCTGCATTTTCTGATCCTTCATGCTGTTTGCATGTCTATCTCCAAGTGAACTACCCCTTGATGCTTTAACACCATAGACCTATCTAGCTCCGTGTTTGGACATAACTTGAGTTGTCTGAAGCAGTCGAGTACATCTAAGTTATTCTTTATACAATAAGTAGAATCCATCCTATCAACATCATCTATTAATGCTAAAAAGTAATGGCAGGCCTTCCAAAATGACCCATCCTTTTGTGAATAGTATTCCTAGATCCACAATGAAAATTTGAAATGCAACCTCGATTTGGGTTATCCCCTATGAAATAAGGTCTTTTTTTTTGGGAAAATAAGATTTAAAGCATATGGATCTCTCATGAAGAGTATTACATGATAAGGTAGGTAGAAGATCTATGAAATAAGATCTTTTTTTTTGGGAAAATAAGATTTAAAGCATATGGATCTCTCATGAAGAGGAAGAAATGCTAGTTAGCCTCCTATGAGTCTCTCTTTAGCTCATTTGCATATCTACTATTTAAAACTTATAGTAGTTTTTTCTTTGAAAAAAAACATTAGATTGATCACTCTAGACGTTCTTTGATAGAAAGATGAATAACAATGGAAGGAACTCTTTGAATATGTGTGCTTCTCGTGTTTTGATGTGGATATTTCTTGATTCATTTCTTAAAATCATTGTCAATTTATGTTCAGAAAAGTTTCATTTATAACGTTTCACTATCTTTTTTGGTCATACAAGCACATTTTACCTTGTTTTAGAAATTTACTAGTACCACATCTATTATTTGGATGTTGTTGCAAGATCCATTATTGTGGTGTATTAATGAGCGTAAGTAATTTTTTCCTAGGCCTTTCATTTGTTTACTTCTTTCTGTGTAGGATCTCTTCTTAGCTGGAATAGACACATCAGCATCTACTCTAGAGTGGGCAATGGCTGAGCTCATCCGGAAGAAGGAATGCCTACTAAAGTTGTAAAAAGAACTAGATGAAGCGCACAAAGGAAAATCTGACTATTTGACAGATGAAGATGTGAAGGACCTTCCATACTTGTACAATGTTGTGAAAGAGGTGTTGCGACTACATCCTGTTGTTCCTCTTCTTGTACCTCGAATTTCTAGCACAGAGACTACGATGGAAGGTTACTTGCTACCAAGGGGTACGATCGCATTTGTGAATGTTTGGGCGATCGCACGAGATCCTAAGATTTGGGATCGTCCAGAAGACTTTTGTCCTGAGCGATTCGACACAAGCACACGGGATATGAAGGGCCAAGTTTATGAGCTTCTACCATTCGGATCGGGAAGGCGCATGTGCCTTGGCATACGATTGGGGATGTCAATGGTTACCGTGACACTTGCTAATCTTATCAGATTCTTTGATTGGGAACCAGCACTTGGTAAAGGTGTGGAATCAATTGACATGGGGGAGGAAAATGGGCTAGGCAGTGGAATGGAACATCCCCTGAAATGCACTCCACACATTCGCAAGGAATTCGTCAATGCATTCCTCACATAATGAGAAATTACTACCTATATGTGTTTCCTAAACAAGGCTAGGTAATATTTCTTGATGTAGAACTCTATTTATCTTAGACATTGGTTATAAAAAAGACATTATATTTCACACGATGAATTCTTGTATATAAATCTATTATAATCATCTATGGAATCAAACTACTTTGGTTTTACTAAAAGCAATAAAAGTTATCCAAAATTCCATGTGTGATAAGCCTTAAGGAAAGGAGGGTGTCAAAAGAGGTTGGAAGATGGTAGATTCATAGAGCACTCATGGTGATGTTTCATGTGAGGGTGGCTACTTTCTCGTATAGGTGTCCCTGCATTTGTTTGAGTCATGGTGGGAACTTTGCACATTCCCTCCCTGGCTGGATAGGTGTGTCATAAGACGTTTCTTGGTGGTTGTGCGCATTAGGTCTCCTTAAGGTTGGCTCAATCTATCATGGTATGGTGGTATGTGAATGTGCTCTATTCTTTCTTTATTTCTCAATATAAAGGTTGGAATAATGCTTGAGGTTTTTCCTTATTAGTAGATTTACTTTCCAAATCAAATTCTTCCTCCCATCTTATAAGCAAAGCTTCCAGAAGCTATTTGCAATTGGATTTTGGGAGTATCACTTAGAAGTCTTCACTTCACGACCAACAAAGTTACTACACTTGTTTCCTTTAGAAAGCGTGTAATATTTGAACCCTTATCACATGTAGTATCCAAATGCTTCACATGTCATAAACTAGGAGAAACTTGAAGATGATCTTGCATGAGGCTTAGGCATTGGAGAGCATATATTGGCCATAGATATTCTCCAAAATTACATCCACCCCTCGATGACACAAGATTGTATCAAGGAGAATAGTCATGAGAGGGAGGGGAGAGTTGGCCATAAAATAGGTACATCAACGCTCATCACAAATGAACCCCATGATCCAAGCAAGTAGAAGGAATGAAGTTGTAGGTAAAGGACGGTCCTATACTTCAAATTAAGTGAAACCCTACATCTCCTTGAAAAACAATGATTTTTATCAATAAAATCATTTGACAAGACTCATTATGTAAATATTAGATCCCTTTTGTGCAATCCAAGGAGTCCTCCAATGCTTGAGGAGCTTAGGTAGAAGTCATTGTGTGTGCATGTGCTTGTGTCTATGTGTATGTGTGTGCACCTTTGGGCTTCCCACTCTCACATTAGCATGTGTCACTCGGACAGTCTTCACATCACCCTCATGTCTCCATGGGTTTAGAATCACAAGGTGGGTCTCCATCGGCATTGGTGCTCACCATTGTTCTACAAGAGACACTTCCTGAAATCTTATCTATTCTTAATAGAGTTTTTTTAGAAGTGGTGCTACATGCAATAGTGTCATTCACATTAGCTAAGTGGGCTCTTCAAGTAGACGAACATGAGTATGCTTTTGTTGTACAAAAAGTAACTAGAATTCCTTCCTAATATGATAATCCAAAGAATATAGAAAAAGAAGAGAATCAATAAAAATATGAGAAGTGAATGGAATGATAATGGTAGAGAAGTGAATGGAATGATAATGGAGCTATAGAAAGTAGGCTGATCAGACAATAAAGGGCTGAAAACAAAATTATTAGATTTAATAAAGTTCTGAACCTTCTTAGTGTTCATTCTAAAAATTATGCAAAATATGTGAGCCTTGCCAATGTTCATTCTAACAATTTTGCAAAAATATGAAACATAATATGAGGCACAAGAACACCATATAATGGTATCTAATCAATGTTTTGATTGAAACGCTAAGTTACTTGATGTAATAAGAACTCAAATGTTTTCGAATGGATTCAATGAAAAGAATTTGAAAATTTTAAGAACACACTAATATTTCTTAAATTAAAGAGGCAAAATAAATAGAGAGGTTTATTAGTCTTTTTATAGATTTGAGGTGTTTTTACTAATAACAAACCAAGAAAATTCATTATCCAACAGAGAAAGAAGGATAGACTAAATCCTCAAATTCCTTGAAAACGGATGGCCAAGAAACCTCTAAGGAAAGCTACTAGTGCACATCTTGCTAAAAAATGCACTATAATATTATCCCGTCAATGATAATTATTATGAAAAATTAAATAAGATTAATCATATTGGGGTTTCATTACTAAACTAAACATCTATTCTTTAGGTATCATGTCATGATCATGCATGTCAAAGACTTTTTAAATGTGATACAATAATAGAGAAGGTACGGAAATGAAGGTATGCATGACCCATTCTTCATAACGAAGTGAAATTGTATTTTGTATAAAACATACATTGAGTGCTACAATACTAAAAATAAAGGTATTGTTTATGAGTCAAGGAAATCATAAATCCTGAATGGATCCTTTCGCAAATGAATAGTCTTTGCAAATGTACCTTTAGAAGAAGAACATGAGGCAAAGAATATACTAGTGTATTAGAGTATTACATGATAAGAGTGGGGGTAGAAGATACAAGGGAAGAGGATCTATGAAATCAGAGCATGTTGTAAGATGTGTGTATGATTCTTGAAAAATGAAGTAGCAAGGTCAAATATATATAATTAATATAAGGTCTAGTACTTACCTTACCGAAATGGTCTTAGATAGTGTAGGTCAGCGTTATAGCTTAACATACACTTTGAAAGAGTTTTTTTATTCTCTCTCTATCTCTCACTCATCATCTTTTTTAGTCTTAAGGTGTGTATGCTAAGGTTCATCTATTGGAAGATCCTGTAAACTTGTGCTTTATTGTTATTGTGACCCAACTCACTCCAACATCTGGTACCAAAGCATAGGTAGAATACACCCTTAACAAGATGAGTGGCTATAGACTTGAGAATGAAGATAAGCTTGAGGGAATGTCTAATTATCCAGGAGTTTTATGATGATGAATCTGTTAGTATCAAAGGACTTATGGAATATTTTCAATGGCACTTATCCAAGGCCAAGACAAGTGAGAGAGGAAGTTAGTTCATCTTCTAGAAGACCTCGTTTTTCTATTTCTGTTCAACAACACGGGATAAGTGAAGAAGAAGGAACTACTTCATCATCAAGAGTCAATGGAACTACTATCAGATTACCTCCTACAAAAGAGAAATACATATGGGATTTAAGGGATGCACTAGGACTTTCATATATTGCTATGGGAGTCAAGAGGTATATTATACCTCAAACCAAGTCTCGCAAAACCTCTTGTCAGGCTTGGTTGGAGTTGGAGAATCTCTATGAGAGTAGAAACACTGCTAAGAAAGCTTATCTAAGGAGACAACTAGCCAACACAAGGATGAAAGTTGGTGAATCAGTTCAATCACATATTATGAAGCTCAAAGATTTATGAGATCAGTTACTCAATGTTGGAGTCACCATTTCAGATCAAGAGATGGTAAAAACACTTCTAACATCACTTCCATTTACATATCATGCTTTCGTTACTTCTTTATCTCTCTCTATAACAGATAGAGAACTTTCATTTGAAGAGTTACAGTTCTTGTTACTTCAAGATGAAGATCAACAAAAGATAATGGAAGAGAATGATGAAGCCATGTTATCATCATCAAAGGGAAAGGAAAGAAAGTCTACCAGCCTTTGTCCTAATGCTTCCTCTACACCCAAAGAAAAGTCTTTGACAACAGTTGATTCAAAGAAAGGAGCATGCCATTACTTTAAGAAACCAGGTCATTACATACCAAAATGCAAAACAAGGATTTTCAATGAGAAGAAGAAAGTATCAGGTAATAATGTTTAAGATGATCCAAAACCTAGATCTTCAAATGTAGATTCTTATACATGTGTTATTATTGAAGAGGTGGCTTTTGATCAGGCAGCATTAAATGCAATATCAGATAATCCTTGGATTTTTTATTGTGGAGCTACTAAGCATATGAGAGGTTGGAGAAAGGAATTTCTTCCCTTTATAACTCTTTAGGTAGAAGAGTGAACATTGCAAATGTTAATGATTTGGATGTTTTAGGTGTTGGAGAGGTAAGTCTAGAGCGAGTGGAAATTTCACAATTTTCAATGCTCTTTATGTTCTAGACTTGAAGAAGAATTTACTCTCTTTCTCTATTGTCTTGTCTCATGGTTATAAAGTTGCTTTCAAGAAAGATTCATGCCTGATCCTCTCACCTAAGGAGGAGCATTTTCTACTTCAAAGTGAACACACAAGGGGCATGTTTGTATTGTCCAAAATAAGTCATGCTAATGTTTCTAGGTCTACTACACCTAAGGAGAACATAAAGTTATGGCATGCTAGATTTCGTCATGTGAGTTACATGTTGGTGTATGAAACAGCACAAGAACCAAACTAATGTGATATTAGAAACCCTCTATAACCATCATTAGCTCAGCAAGCCTTCAATCTTCAAAATCTTTAACACTTTTCTTATAAATGTGAAACTTCATTTTTTGAAACTACACCTTTTCTTCTAGCTTCAATTCTTCTCTGATTTGAGTTGAATCTTAAAGATTCTTATGCTCGATGCTCAGTAGGATTTCTTAAATGCAATGAGCAACACATTCCAAGCAAAAACTTTCAAGTGGCAACTTGTAAACAACTTGGAATGTCTTGAGAGATTACACTATGTCTAAAAATCGAGAATTACCCTCATCAATTTGACATGCCTTCACTATTAAGCTCGTTTATCCCCACACATATCCCATCTTGCAAAGATTTTTGGTCAATTGTAGTGGAGGATAGTAGCTTCAAAATCAGCTATGACTCATGGAAAACATTACACTGTGCTATGAGGTGTGCCTTTTAGAATATCATATTCAAGTGCACTAGAAAAACTCGTAAACTGACCTCTCATCATCATATCTCTTAGAAAAAAGTATGGCTCCCTCTATACTCACTTAGGACTTACAAAATCAAGTTCTACTTCTTTCTTATTATTCAAATTAACTTATATACATTTGATCTATATGCTCTTGAACTCAAACATGTAATTATGGAAGTTTTGGACTATTTTTTATATCTAATTCTACCACTATAATACATGTGTGAATTTGTCCCTTCACATAGGCATGCTGTTTTTGAGTACCTGTCTTCCGTAACTCTTTTGTCCTTCTTCTTTCCTCATATGTCTTCATGCCTAATTAGTGAATGAAGCCTCATAGCTCCCCTCAATCATTATTTAGCATTCTCTGACTTCTTCATACAATCTCTTTCTCTTTTATTCCTTCCATTCCTTGGAATCTACTTGTCTTCACTCCATCCAACCTTTTTGTCATGATATCTGTTACCTTATCTTTTGTAGGAGTATACACAACTTCAAGTTCTTTCTCCATTATCTTTTCTCTCAAGAAGTAGATATTGAATCTCTATATGTTGTGTTCTTGCATGAAATATTAGATTTGCTACAAGATATAATGAACTCATATTATCTCCATGTATTACAGGTATACCTTGATCAATGTCCAAGCTTTTGAACAAGGTCTGCATCCACTCTACTTATTTAGCTCTTTCCACAAGCCCTTTGTATTCTACTTCTATTGATGATAATGCCATTGTATGGTGTTTTTTTGAACACCATCTCACAAGCTTATCACCTATATACACCATTTATCCATGTGTTGATCTTCTATCATCTTGACTTCCTATCCAATCTAAATGACTATATGCTCTCAACTTTATGTTTGAGGTAAAAGGATAATACAATCCTTCCTTTATAGTCCTTTTGATATATATCTGAGAACTCTTTGACATGCAATCCAATGTTGATCCTTTGGACAATGCATGAATTGTGAGAGGTCTCCCACTACATAACTAAGATCAGGTCTTGTTAGTGTAGCATAAATCAAACTTCCCAGTAAAGATTGATACTTCCTCATGTCTTTGAATTCTGCACCATTTTATTTGCTAAGCTTATGATTAACTTCAAGTGAAGTTGAAGCTTCTCTGCAATTCTGCATGTTAAACTTCTTCAATAGATTCATAAGATACCTCTCTTGCAATACATATATACCATGATCTACATAAGTGATTTCCATTCCAAGAAAACATGACAATTTTTCTAGATCACTTTTCTTGAATTCCTTCTCAATTAACCTCTTTATGTCCTTGATTCCTTCATTTGTGATACCTATGATTATAATGTCATCTACATCAATGCAAATGTAGATTATACCTTCATCTATTCTTTTGATAAGTAAACTACATCTACCCTTGAACTTTGATATCCAAGATCATTGAGATACTTAACAAGCTTACTTTAACCCATAGATTGCTCTTCTCAATCTGCAAACATAATTTGGATACCTATAATTTGCAAACCGTTGAGGTTTCTTCATATATACTTCATCACACACACACATGCACACACACACACACACACACACACACACACACACACACACATATATATATATATATATATATATATATATATATATATATATATATATATATATATATATATATATATATATATATCTATATATATATATATATATAGATATATATATATATATATATATATCCATTTAGAAAATGCATTCTTTATATCCAATTGACTTAGGATCCATCTTTTTGATGTCACAATGGCAATGATTGTCCTTATGGTTGATAGCTTTGCCATAGGATTGAATATCTCATCATAATCTATGCCATGAGTTTGGGCGTAGCCTTTGACCATATATCAATAAAGATGTATTGAAAAGAGTCGACACACATGATTTGATTAGATTACTTTTGAATAACCTTTGTTATGTTTTGAAGATATAAAAAGTAATGATTTAAGGCCATATTAAAGTGGATTTTTGTCAAGGAGCATGTTTATTAATCAAACATCATTTATTATTATTGAATCGTTATGTTTATACTATATAATTTGTATTCTAAGTTTAAGTTTTTTCATGATACATGAAGTGATTATGTGGATTTTAATATGAATTTATTATTATCGATTTTGATATGATGTGAGTATGAACGATATTTACCTAAATTGATTATGATGGATGTAAACTAAATGTTTTGATGTGGATTATGTTCATAATCTATATTTTATCTATGTATCTATCAATCATTCAATCTATCTATCTATATAAGTTTTTGGATCATCACACATACACTATGCTTGAGATTATTGGATTTGCATAAGAAACATCACTTGGATATCAACAATCAACATATGAAGGTCTCAGGGTCTATCTCTGCACAACCCTAAAAGATCAAGGACACCTCTATTCAATGTTAAGTTTATTCGATAAGAATATCTTGCTTATTTATTATACGCTTGTGCATTTTAGACAAAAAACACTATTTATAACATTCCTCCAAAAGGAACTTTTCTAATTGTAATCATGCAAGTACCTCTAATCATTTCAAGCTGAATGTTTCATTCAAAGATAGCAAGTTTTTTTAGCTAAGAACAGTGAAAACTACTCTATTTTTTTTATCAATTGTTTCTCATTGGTTTTCCAAAGTACATAGTGGATTTTATTGACTAATCAAAATCATATAGGGTCTATTTGAAATTACAAAAGCTCAAGTGTTTGTCCTGTGTTGGTTGGCTAGACCAAACTTCATCACTTGGCAACTCAGTTTCCTACCTCCTACAATCTTCCCATTAGTTCTATTAGTCGTATTAGAGCTACATCAACATGGGTGATGTTTTTCCATCAATGATTGAGAATCTTGATAGAAAGAACTATGCCACTTGGAAAATTAGAATGGAAGCCTATTTGCAAGGTAGTAATCTTTATGGAATCCTAGGAGGTGATGAAGTATGCCTATTCCAAGATCCAAAGGAGGGCCTACACAAGCAGAGATAGATAGAATCACACTTTGGTGTGCAAAGAATGCTCAACCAAGGTCATACATAACTAATTCTTGCTCCATTTTTTTATTTCTACATATTAGAGGATGCAAAAAATCTCAAGAGACTTTGGATATACATGAGACCTTCTTTTCTGTTACTAGATGTACGGAATGAGTTCAACCAAATGAGGAAGACTCTAAAAAAAACTATGACACAGTTTGTTACCAAGCTCAAAGAGGTTGCAGATCAGTTAGCATCCATTGGAGAGCCTATTGAGGAGGAGGCCATCATGAGGAAAATCCTAAATGGAATCAGAAGTGATAAACAATAGAAATCCTTCACCATAGCTCATGATCTCATCATGGATGTACAAACCCTAGATCTCAACATATTCCTTGGAAAAGTCTTCAACCAAGATGCCAACAATAATCTGAAGGAATGTAGCTGTTGTCAAGCTAATACAAAAAGCACTCTTTATGCATATAAGAAAGACAAGAACCACAAAGTGAAGAAGAAAGAAGATGATGAAGAAGATCTCTCCCAAGCTTACTATGCAAGCAAGATCAAGCAGAAAAGGGAAGAACAAAAGAGGAAAGAGTGACAAGTCAAAAGTTCAATTGTCCAACACTGTGCCATCTGTGAGAGACCAACCATACCACTAAAAAGCTCACATTCATCTTAGGTATGTAGTCTATATACATAAGTGAAGGAATGTATTTGACTGAAAGGAGATATATTTAGGATCTACTCCCAAAGTTCAAGATAGGGAATACTAAATCTATAGGTACACCTTTGGAAATGAATCATAAAATTAGTGTTTATGAAGGAGAAAATATTGAAGACATTAAAGAATGGCAAAGCTTGGTACCTAGCTTGATCTATGCTACTCATACAAGGGCAGATATATCATATAGTGTAGTAGTTCTAAGTCAATTCATGCACTCTCCAAGAAGAACACACATGGATGCAGTTAAGAGAGTACTCAAGTACCTCAAAGGTACAATCAATGAAGGTATATTTTATTCTTCCTCTTCAGATTTGGATACCAAGATATACTTTTTGGAGTTAGAGGTCTGCGGAAGCAAGTGAACAACACAAGGAAGAAGAACAAGCTTGGAGCACAACACTAGAATGTATGTATTACCACTAGAATGTACAGAGCTAAGTAAACCGTTAGGTCTATAGGTGTATATATAAGCCAGGGGGAAAAAACCTTCTAAAGAGGGAAAAAGGTGCCCCAAAGATCCTAGTGTGTTCACACACATCATTACCTAAACATATCAACAAACCCCCTTGGGAGTGATGCAGTGAACAAGGAACTAGTAGTCATGTATAAGGAAGTGTCAAGCTATGTGGAATCAACCCACAAAAGGAAGTAAGCCCAAAGCTTTGCGGAAAACTTCAAAATTCTCCCTAGACAGAGCCTTCGTGAAAAGGTCTACAAGGTTGTCTTGCATGGGCACATATGACAAGATGATCTCTCTAGCAAAGAACATCACCCTAACATATTATAATGCACCTCAATGTGCTTAGTGCGAGCATGGAAGGCAGGGTTCCTTGCAACTACCAATGCGCTCTAACTCTAAGTGAACATGGTGGTGGCAAAAGAGTGACCAACACCCAAATCAGCCATAAGTCGTCTGAGCCACACACACTCACCAGTTGTTGTAAAACCTCTGCTATATTGAGGCTCACAACTAGAAGTGGCCACAGTATGCTCCTTCTTGCTCAGCCAAGATATGTATGAGCTACTAAGCATGAAGCAAAAACTAGTGGACACACAAGTGTCATAGCAATTAGCCCAATAAGAGTCAAAAAAAGCATGCAAATATGGCCATAGTGATCCCCATTGGAATAAAACAACCTAACTAGTTGGGTAGCAGTCAAGTAGCAAAAGATGCACTTAACCACCAGCGAATGCTTGACACCTGGGCAATGCATAAACCTGCTCATCCATGAGATAGCAAACTAAATATATGGCCAAGTAATAAGTAAATCAAGCATCCCAACAGCTTGCTGATAGAGAACAACATCAAATGCATCTCCAGCATCATGTAGACTCAATTATAAACCTTTCTTCATAGGAGTGGCGATAGGTTTACAATCTTCAAGGCCAAAATGATGCAAGAATGTGTCAATATATATCAAGCCATTACACCATCAACTTGCATGAATTGGATGCCCAAATAATGGTGCAAATGCCCCAAATCAAACTGTCACATAATCCTAGTAGGAGATGGTTGAACCATGCCTTAAGAGAGAGGATTAGGAAGTAATCCTCAACCATGGCTTTTGGGGCAAGTGGTTAGCCCATCGCACTCCTAACCGGGAGGTTGTGAGTTCAATTCCCAACATTGGTATCAGAGCCTAGTTGAGAAATTGGGCGAGATCGAGGTTCGCGCCTCATTCGTGGGCACTTGGAAAAAGCGCTTATCCGTGGTGAGTGTGAAACTGGCCTTGGATGAAGGCGCATGGGCATTTGGGCACCCACGGAGGGTGGGATAGGTCCAAATTTGGTCCATGTGCTGGAGTTTGAGGTTGGTGGAAGCGCTCATGCATGGAAAGTGGGTCCAAGAAGGGTCCATAAGTGAGCATTGAGGACAATGCTCAGTCTAAGGGGGAAGGAATGTCACATAATCCTAGTAGGAGATGGTTGAACCATGCCTTAAGAGAGAGGATTAGGAAGTAATCCTCAACCATGGCTTTTGGGGCAAGTGGTTAGCCCATCGCACTCCTAACCGGGAGGTTGTGAGTTCAATTCCCAACACAAACATCTCAAATCAAGCATGTAAATCAGCCTTGAAATCAGCAATATGCTTCTGATGAGGACTAGTGAGCAGCATGTCATCAATTTACATGACAATGATCAAAAGCACATCATTAGCACGCTTAACATATAAGGTGCTTTTAGTTGGATGGCTCTCAAAACCATGTGCAACAACATAGGCATGTATCTTTTCATACCAAACATGTGGTGCTTGCTTTAAACCTTATAATGCCTTCTTTCACTTGCACACCTAGTTTTCATGCCCTTTTTGCACAAAGCCATAGGGCTAAAAAACATACACTTCTTCATGCAGGTTACCATTCAAAAATGTTGTTTTAATTTCCAACTGATAAACATTCCAACCATGATGAGCAGCAAGTGCACAGACGCTATGAACAGTAGTAATTTGGCATGTAAGTGAAAAGGTTTCATCAAAATCAATGCCTCTTTCCTGTGCATAACCCTTTGCAACAAGCTTAGCCTTATACCTGTCAACTTTTCCATCATGTTTACGCTTCAGCTTGTATACCCACTTAGTGCCAATGGCCTTCTTGCCAGGGGGAAAGTCACATAAGGTACCATTTTTTATGATAGCATCATATTAAGATTGCATTGTAGCCATCCAATGGTCAGAATTTTATGCTTCATCAAACGAAACCGGTTTAGTCTCATCACACAGACTAGATGTAGCCATAGCATAGCAATGTGATGCAAAAGAGGCAGTATCAGAGGCTAAACGAGTACGGTATGATAGAGGTGCATCTAATTTGTTGTCACACAAAGTCTACGCAAGCCATTTTGGCATAGTTTTTGCCACCTCAATATAAGCTCTCTTATCAACTACATCATGCAAATTTGCATCAAAGATGAAATGACATGCATCATCACATGAAACATGCAATCGCTGAGAAGTTGCCTCATTAGGATGAGCACTAGATTACCATTTCAGATTTCTAAAGGTGTAGCAAACTAGTAAAATTTAGATGAGCAAAGCATGCATGTCAAAGCTTTGCATCTCATATAGCTGGAGAATCATGTATTGTGTATGCCGAATCATTGACAGACCTTTCATAGTCTATGAGCTTATATAGCCCATGACCTAAAATGCCACAAGCAATAATCATGTTGCCAAGAGATCATGAAATGTACATCTCTCATCAGCAAATTTCACAACCAAGCCAATCTTGGCTAATGCTGAAACTGATAACACATTTTTCTTGATCCCTGGCACAAATAAAACATCTAAAAAGATGAAAGAACTACGAGTAGCAGTAGTTAGAATCATCTTACCAACTCCCATGGAAAAATAAGGGGAGTTGTTCGCACATGTGATAGTATTCCCTATAGGGGCAAGCTTTAGTGAAGTGAAGAAACAACATTGTGAGGTAATATATTTCATTGCCCCACTATCGAAATACCAAACATCTAAGTCTACTGCAGACATACACTGTTTATGGGAAGACGACCCACAACTACAAATAGTAGTAAACACCCATTCTTCATTCTGCACAAGATTAGCAAACTCTATTTTCAATGTAGAGGCCTCTGCAACAACCATTTTGACCTCTTTCTTCTTTGCCTCTTTAGCACCCAGTTTTGGACAACTCTTAATGACATGATCATTTGCTTTACACTATTTGCAGAACACTGTCATCTTGTCTTTTTTCTTCTCATCTTTGTCTTCCTTCTTCCACTGTGCAGCATTTGTGGATTTCTGCTTACTAGTAGATGAGCTCCATTAACCTTTTCCCTTCTGACTAGCCATGAAAGATTGATCTGTAAAACGCAAAATGGACCTCTTTTGCCTAGACTAATCTTCTTGTAGCATAACAAAAACTAACTCTTCAAATGACAAGGCATTTGGATTGCCTTTATCATCAAACAAAGAGTAGAATCAAAATTTTGATATGAATCAGGAAGGCCATTCAGAACGGTATACACAAGTGAGCTATCAAGTATAACTTCATCCGTAAAAATCAATTTTTCCTTCAAATCCTTGATCTTTGTCAGAAAATTTTCCATAGAATCACCTTCATTCATATGCTCACTCTCCAACTGTTTTCGAAAGTAAGCAACACAAGCCTCATTCCTAGCTTGGTACAATGTGGTAAGTGTATCCCAAGCATCCTTGGCTATTCGACGAGAGCGAATGTGAGGAATAATAGCATGTTTGACAGACAAGGCTATCAATGTATGTGCCTGAGCATCTCTATCATCCCAAAAAATTTGTTGTGCAATAGGTGCAATAGAAATTGCAACACGAATAGGAATCTAAAGAATATCAGCATCTTCAACACCATTTGCATCAGCTTTAATACCTCTATTTGTAGGTATAATAGCATATTTTCCAACACCCTACACAACGTTCCACACTCCTTTTGCAACCAATACATGTCCCATCATATAAGCCCAAAATGGGTATCGTACCATCCAACTTATCCTCAATAGCCAACATATTGAATACATCACTGCTTTCAGCCATGGCCACTGACTAAAATACACTGATGTAGAAAAATGGTTGTATCTAAAAAAGTTCAACAAAACTGCTTTGAGGAGTTCTGCTAGACTTGTAGCAGACTTTCAGATGCCTATATTGGCGAACTGAAACCTATATATATATATATATATATATATATATATATATATATATATATATATATATATATATATATATATATATATATATATATATATATATATATATATATATATATATATATATATATATATATATTTTTGGCATAAAAATTTGAAATGGCCTGCACAAGCACTATGATAGTGCATTGGGAGGCCGAAACGAGCTGAGATCGTGATTTTAGAAACACAAAGTGAAGAAATTTTGATCTCCTAATCACCTTGAGTATGATCACCAAATTTCGTGAGATTTTGAGACTGTGACCAGAGGGGCATCGATGATGTCGTATATGAAGCAATGACCTGCTCTCATACCAATTGTTAGAGTCATACATCTGCGCAAGCATGTGAACAACACAAGGAAGAAGAAGAAGCTTTGTGCACAACACACAATACTGAATGTAGTACCACTAGAATGTACAAAGATAAGTAACCCATTATGGCTATAGGGATATATACAAGCTGGGGGGAAAAACCTCCTAAAGAGGGAAAAAAGTGCCCTACCAGTCCTACTGTGTTCACACACATCGTTACCTAAAGATATGAACAATATTCAGATGCAAATTGGGCAAGAAATGAGGATGATAGAAGGAGTACCTCTAGTTACATAACATTTGCAGGTTCAAAACTATTGTCATGGAGTTCTAAGAAGAAACCAACAATTTATTTATCCTCATCTGAAGAAAAGTATAGAGCTTTGACCATGGCAACTCAAGATGATGAAAGGCAATCCAAATGCCTTAACATTTGAAGAGTTAGTTTCTGTTTTGTTGCAGGAAGACCAGTCTAGGAAGAATAGGTCTATTATGTGTGTTGCCTATCAAGTTTTCTAGGCTAGTCAGAAGGGCAAAGGAAAATGGAGCTCTTCTACTCTTCATTTGTGAGCATACTGAGGGCAATTGGGAGTTCAAAACATCTTTGCTCCATGGTGTCAAAATCATGATCACAGCTCATTTTGGCCTCCAAATGCACCAATGGAGTGCTTTTGCAAGCAATTTTTTGTTTTTGTCCCAAAGATCAGAGATTGGTTGACTACCTAATCAAGTGTGGATATGTTGCAATCGATTCAGATCCTTCACTCTACATCAAAAGTGTATGTTTGCAGTAGACTTGGATGTTTGGTACTTTGATAGTGGGACAAAAGACAATACACGTTGCCCAAAAAAAATTGAGTACATGTGATGTGTACTCTAATGTCAACCAAAATATGATTTCATAAAACAGAAAATTATTGGACACAAAAGAGATAAGCAGAATGAACCATGAACCATGAACCATGTACAAAAAGAGTTATATATTTCATAAATGAAGCATGTACAAGAGTGTGGCAAACCATTGTCATATATGACACTTTTACAAACTGTGGAAAAGCATCGCCATATAAAAATCAAATACAAAATTTTGGTGTGCCACTATCGTACACATGCAAAGAATGTTCCATATCAACAGTCGTGCAACAAACAACATTCATGAAATGAGATAAATTCACATGATATTTACAAACAACAAGTAGAAACCAAGTTTATAAATTCATCACCTCATCGCAAATGCTCCCATGAAACGACCGCACCGCATCCCTCCAAGTCCTCCAATAGTGCAGTCAATCCATGATGATATCCATAAGCCTCCTCCGTTCGTGTTGGAGGATGACCCATTGCCAGCTCCTACAACAAATATACAAAACATTAGAGGAACATACATGAGAAGATTAACACAAACAAATTCAATAAACCAAATGGTACTTACAAACTCGTGATGCATCGTGTCATATCTGCTACTCCCCAAATGTGATGGTCCAATCGTATCTAAACCTATGACTATGGCATCTCGCTACCAGCGATATCGGTCAGTAGTCTACTACTGCTCATCGTGAATCATATCCCACTCCTCAGCATCTAACCATATAGGCTTTGGTAAGCCTGCTCTCAAAGCATCACAAGCCTCGAATCATCGATGGGACATAACTTCACGTGTCGTGTGCAGAACCCACTCTGAACTGACAAGAGGCTGCCCATCGGTTGGTCAGAACTCCTAGTAAATTGTTTGTGTGATATAATTCTTCTGATCTTTATCTTGTTCACTCCATTTCAACACCACAGAGTGTCCAAACCATATGGAGCAAAGTTATCGTATGTGTGCACACATTGTTTTTTTGGCCACATCCATCACTAGAGCTCCATCTTGGATATTATACACCTTGGATTCATCATGGTCATGAGCACCCCAAGGTGTACGTGGTGTTCCATGTGGCGTACCTATATCTGAGGTGCTCGTCCTAGGAGTAGAAGTTGGCGACACAACGTCCGTTGCATTGCCGTCCACAACAGCCACCTCCTCTAGACCTACCTGTAGATCCACTCTTAGAACCTCCTGCTCCAGAGCGTGATCTCGATCTATGAGACCGGCCAGAACTTGTATCGCACTGAGGTGTCGAACACACATGTCTACTACTAGCATGAGTAGGGGATGGCTAAAAAGATGGTCATGGCGGATTCATAAAGCTAGGAGACATAGCCCCGACAGGAGTAGGACCACCCGTAGGCATGACCTTCGTAGGAGTGACCTCGGTAGGAGTGACACTAACATGAGTGACATCGACAGGAGTGAGGCCGGCAGGAGTGAGACCGGCAAGAGTGAGGCTACCAGGATAAGGCTGAAGGGAGTGCTACAACGATCGATCCAATATTGTGACGGAGCGGCCATATATGTGGGAGGTACTTGAGAGATGAACTCTAAGAACTGCTCCTCTATCATGGAATGTGGAGTGACTAGAGGATTGTCTCCCATCGTGCTCTGTAACAAAAGAACTCAAATAATTAGCATATGATAATAAAGGTAATGTAGAGAAATGGTAGTGTACAAAAGAACCTAGCAAAAAAAATAAACAAAAACTTTACGTACAAGTATTTGATTCAAACCTCCTCTATTCTAACATCCTCTTGGAGATCGGATGCACCAAGAATATCTATCTCTATATTGATGACTTCTAAATCACTTGCTATGTTTTTTCTTCCTAACCATCATCTATTGCTTCATCCTGTATTTTGTCTTCTTCAATGACCTCTTCTTCTCGAACAATGATCTCTTCCTCCTCGACTATCGAATGAATCTCTGAGTCCACTACAGATGGAATTTCTTCTACATCTATGTTCTCACAAATTTTTCTACTACGTGGGGCGACTTGTAAAACAAATAGCTACTCTGGTTCTTTTGGATCTGGTATAAAACAACTTGCTCAGAGTGTTCGGGAAGTACAAATGTATCTCTTTCATCCGTCCATAATTTTGTGGAATCGACTTGAAACAAACCGCTTTTATCCCGTCTCACTGTTGTGTTTCTTCCAAAGGTGACTACTTTGAACCATTTCACATCAAAAACAAAGTAATCAAACTTCCTAAAAGATAGTTTCAAGATATTTTGAATCACCCCATAATAATGTAGCTTGCCTTCTTGAGCATTATAATCTCTTGCACTCACTCTACTCTTTTGCAAAAAGTTCACCATCACCCCACTATCAAAAGTATACCTATTTTTATCGATTCGTGCAATCCAAAAGTGTCGTCCATGAGACCATAGTGCACCGTACTTAGTATACTCCCAATCACATTCCTTTGTGAATTCTTCTTTCTCTTCAGAGATATCTTCATCCTCTACCTTTTCTTGTGAAACCGCTCTATCTAGCCATCTGCTCGTTGGAAAAGGTGGAAGAGGTCTAAGAATTTTTGGAAGAGGCAAAAATCGAGTGGAACAATTCCTTCAAAACTGAGCTCTTTCATTTGTGTTGGTCTCCTTGGAAAGCTCATGCTTTTCTAACCACTTCTGCATAGGCTTGGAGTTAACTATGCAAAACTTCATTGCCTTCTCTCTGAAAGTTGCATCCATTTTTCTTTGCAATCCTTTACCTTGTGGTTCATTGCCTACGAGATGAACATATTCCATAAGCAAGGCACGCCAACGGTGACTTCGGTGACTCGGATGACAAGGTATGCCAAGGTCTATGCCTTGGTCGCCGCCTTGGTCGTAAGCCTTATTTATGTCGTCTATCGTCGAATTCCAAAGAATCGATGCCAAAAAACTTTTGCAAAATCAAAGAGGAGAAATTATAAGACCTAAAGCATAGAGAAAGATAAATGCTAAGAGTACATGCACCACTTACGAAGATGTGAGGGCTAAACAGAGAGTGTGTGTGTGTGTATAGAGAGAGAGATCTGTGTGTGTGTGTGTGTGCACAAGACAATGTAGGTCACAATTCAGTTCGCGCACGTAAGTTCGACAGAAGACAACCAGTACTCAGTGTAAAACAAGTGCAAAATGTTGAGTTTTGCTCTCGGGTTCCCGGTATGTTTAAAACATGGCTTCGGTATATGCATCGATATAAGCGTCGGTATGAGTGTCGATAATTTCAAGTAAAGTACCAACACTTATACCGATGCTTATACCAATGCATATACGGATGTTTATACCAATCCCCATACCAACGATCACAAGACATCCCGAGGATCTATTTTAAATGGTCATACCGACGGTCACTTGACCGTGGGTATCTTTAAGTGGACTTTTTCAATGTTTATCCGATGTCGGGAGTGACCATCGGTATAGGCAGTGTCAGTATGCCCCTCCTATGTCGTGGTGTTTCTTCACTACACTTGAGTCTGCCCCGATAGGGAATATTTTCACATGCCCCAACAACTCCTCTTATTGTGTTATGGGAGTCGGTAAGGTCATTCTGACTACTGTTGATGGTAGTTCTTTTACATTGTCAGATGCTTTATTTGTGCCAAGATGAAGGAAAATTGGTTATCAGGTTCATCATTAGCCAAGACTGGCTTGGTCGTGAAACGTGTTGATGAGAGATGTACATTTTCTCATCTATCAAATGGCGACATCATTATTACTTCTTGCATTTTATGGTGTGGGTTGTATAATCTCATAGATTATGCAAAATCTATGAATGATTCAGCATGTGAAGTTCAAAATTCTCAGGCTATGTCAGATGCAAAGCTTTGGCATGCACATTTTTGGTCATCTAAATTTTGCTAGTTTCCTACGCTTGCAAAAATGTGAAATGGTGTTCTCTTTGCCCATACATGAGGCACCTAGAAACATGTATGTGAAGGCTATATTTTGGGCCTAATGCAGCATTCATCATTCCCAATAGATGGTTCAGTTCAAGCTACACAAAAATTGTAGTTTGTTCATAGTGATGTGTGTGGTCCTATGCAGACAACTTCTTTTGGGAACTATCATTTCTTTGTGACTTTCATCAATGATTTTTCCAAACATACATGGGTATATCCATTGAAATCAAAGTCCTAAGTGTTTATGTGCATCAAACAGTTTCTAGTTTAGGTTTAAAATATGTCAGCATGTAAAATGGGCACCCTCTCTTCTCATCAAGGGGTGGAATATATTTCTTTTAACTTAAATGCATTTCTGGTTGAACGTGGGATAAAACATCAAGTGTATAGTGTCGTATACACCTCAACAAAATGGAGTTGCTAAAAGGAAGAACAGGCCACTCATGGAGATGACGAGGTGTATGGCCAACACTCAGGCTTTACCACATAGTTTCTAGCTTGAGGCTTTTATGTCTGTAGCATATGTACCTAATAGGTGTCCCACTAAACCATTGCAGTCTATCACTCAATATGAGGCTTGGCATGGTTGTAAGCCATATGTTGATCATCAGCATGGTTTTGGTTGTCTGGCATATGTATTATTGCTTGAACTACAACACAAGAAATTGAATGATAAAGCAATTAAATGTATTTTTGCTCGGTATAGTTCTAAAAGCAAAGGCTATTGTCTATATCATCCACTAATTAAATGCATTTTGGTTAGCCTTGATGTTTTTGTGAAGATGCTATTCCTCCATCAGTTTCATGTACTAAGGAGACATCAGTTAGCTCCAAAGACATGTATGATACTTTGTTGTCTCTTTTTACATGTGGCCAATCTAGTGCTTGTAATAATGAGGCAACTTTCCTCCATCAGTTTCATGTACTAAGGAGACATCAGTTAGCTCCAAAGACATGTGTGATTCACGAAAACATTGGAAATATATCAAAATTTTCTTGAATGCAGATCCTATCCATAATTATCAAAATGAAAAGTTAAGTACATCAAGATGTTCAAAGCATATAGAAATACCATCCATTGAATCGTGAGTTGTCATTGATGTTTCGAATAAAATATTGTATTACTTGCATAAAACAAGTTAATTCGGAGTTCAAGTAACATTAAATATTACTTCAAAGTTGTAGTCAACAGAAGAGATGAGTAGTGGATCTTAGTTTAAAAAGATGAGCTGTGGATTTGAGTTTTTTTTTAAATAACTGCATGAATTAAGTAGCATACATATCTCGCAAATTTTAGGTTTAGGTTTAGGAACTAAAACGAAAAGCAAAAACTTCAAGTAACACAAAAACTAAAAACAAAAACAAAAATAAAAATCAAAGCATGAACAGAGATCGAAATCAAAATCGAAATCAGACACAAAACAAGATAATGATTGGATACTCGAAGTCAGATATTGCAAAAATACCTCTATAGAGACATACACAAGCTTTAATACTACTACAAGACCTTATACTCATGCATGCATAGAGACTAAAAAATATGAAAACATATAGGAAAATTGATGTGTAAGAGATGAAACAATACATATTATTGGGTATACCCCAAACTCACTCTATCTAATGAGTCTCTAGAGTGTGTCTATTTATAGTTTTTTTATTACATTCAAATATAAAAGTTACAATAAAAGCTTGGCCTTCAAAAAGCAAGCATGTGAGTAAAAAATTGCTCAATTTTATGGTAAACCTAAACTATTATTTACAAAAGTGACACTTATTTAGAACTACTGTTTTTATAAATTTATGGAAACAACACTCTATGTGGGTTTTTATTTACAAAATATATGGCAAATATAATTTTTTTCTTTATGTCCAGATGCATCTGAATAAGTCCATGCCCTCAGAAACTTTTAGGTGCTATATGAAAACACAAAAGCATATTGAGATCTCACTAAAAATAAAATCCATATTCAACATTTCATAAGTGATAAGCTCAAAAGTTCCCCACCCTTGTAGAGAAGGTGCTTAAGGAAAGAAGCTTCATGTGAGAAAAGCTCTCATTTATTTTCAAAGCTACTTTGAAAAAATGTTGTAAACAAAAGAATCTCTTGCCAACAAGCTCTTCTCGAAGATGCCGTTGGACGCTTTTCACCCTTTTGTGGTTGTGGAGTGTAGTAAGTGAAACTGTTTGAGTAAGTGTAGTAAGTGTACTAAGTGAAACAGTTTGAAAAAATCCACAACCATCTCAAGGGTTGCCCAATCTAGAATCCCACAAAACTTGATTTCTCTGCAGGATGCTAACATTTCTGAGAATGAAATTATCGAGGTTATTGATGCTCTTCCCAATGGGAAAAGTCTAGGGCCCGATGGCCTCACCAATGAGTTTTTCAAGTCCTTCAAGCATGCAGTGGCCACCCCACTGCATCTGGTGTGGCAAGAGGCTCTCTCCTTCGGTGCCCTCCCGGAGTGTCTTAATAATGGCATCATCAAGTTAATCCACAAAAGGGGAGATAAGAACAAAATCGAAAACTGGCGACCGATTACCATGCTCCAAACAGGATACAAGATAATTGCAAAAGTTATTGCCAACAGAATCTCTTGCCATTTAAAGTCATGGCTTTGTGAGGACCAGAAAGGTTTTATCAAAGGTAGATCTATACTTGAAGCAATTGTCCATATTTGGGAAGGCCTTGCGTTTGCTGAGGAGACTGCACAAGATCTGGTATTCATTAAGATTGACTTCGACAAAGCGTATGAGAGATTGGAATGGGACTTTATTCTTCAATCATTGAAAGACCTTGGATGCAGCCAAAAGTTCACGAAGATGGTTTCCACTCTTCTTGGAAACGCTTCAACTAGAGTAAATATCAATGGAAAGCTCTCTGAGCCCATTCGTTTAAAAAGATCAATTAGGCAAGGTTACCCTCTGGCTCGATTACTTTTCGCTATCGCCTCGAATGGACTCACTTGCCTATTAAAGCATCACATGGATGCTGGCAATCTCAAGGGTCTCTCCCTACCTCTAAATCACGGCCAAATGGTTGCGCGACTTTTTGCCAATGACATGAATGCCTTTGTGCATAACGATATTAACAGCATTGGGGTGTTTTGGTGGTGCCTCGACACCTTTTGTGCGGCGTCAGGCTCAAAAATCAACCATGCTAAAACTACTTTTAGAGCAATCAATGGCCCTACACCCCAATTGTTGTTAGATCAAGGGTTTCAAATTATCCCTAGAGGTCAAGTCTTCCGTCTCCTAGGCATTCTGATGGGATTCGGCATCTCAATGGACCAAGGATGGAACTGGGTGCTATCTAGGCTGGATAGCAAACTAAATCATTGGAAAGGTATGCAATTCAACTTGGCAGGGCGTGCTATGGTTGTTAACACATTTATGCTATCTACAACTATTTACTTTATCTCGTGTTGGAGACCTAAGGAGAAAGAATTGGCCAAAGTGGAAGACCTTACCCTGGTTGGCCATCCCGGTTGGAAGGACATAGGGATTCTCACGCTTTTGTTCTCCCCCCACCCGGTGTCCCCTAAAGGCTCCAGCCTCGTGTGTTCTTTATGGAAGAGTTGGAACAAGGCCAAACAATTCATCAGAATCAGTGATGAGTGGAAGTGGGCGGCTGGGTTAAGGCAAAATGACTTTATCTGGTTCCCGATCGGCGACATTAGGGGGGTAGAGTCTTGGAACCTTCAAACTGCAAAGCGGCTATGGAACAAGGGGTTCAAACAGTGGAAACAACTCTGGAAACAAGAGACCAGCCAGTCGATTAGGTTCGAAGACTTGGACCCGAGACTTAGAGTTACCCCAGAGGAATGGACTCTTCTTCAAGGAAGATGTTTAGCATGGGACCGCTCAACTACCCACCTTCTCTGCGGTCATGATCTTCCTTGCCTGGAGGGCCTCAAATGGAGCAATGGAAAGAAACTATCCAGAATCCCGAACTTCAAAGAGAACTTAGATTTTCATCACATTCTTAACAAGAAATGGTGCCTTTCATGGACCAAACTTTGATGGGAACTTAAATTCATGTCTATTTGGCACCCCCTAATTGAGATCAAAAAGTCCATTCTCATGTGGCAGATCTTGCATAAAGGTATCTGGTCCAATGCAAGGGCTAACACAATCTGTGGTGTGCCGCCATGGTGCAAGCGTTGCCATCGATGCATTGAAGATTTAGCTCTCCTGTTCTTCGATTGCCCCATGTCTCGTGCTATCTGGCATTATGTGATCCGGATATTGAGACACACGAACCAAATCAATTGGCAACAAGTGTTGTTGGGTGAGGCGGTCGGCTACTCATCGAAGTTGTGGAATGCCATCAGGGGTGAGACTCTTTGGAAGATTTGGAGGGAGCGATGTGCTGTCAATTTTGGCCAAACTCCTAAGGAATGGTCGATCGAGAAATCCTTGTTTCTTCTAGGTAAAAGAATCTCCCGAGATAAGAGATCTCCACCGTTTAGACATCACTGTATTTATCTCCTCGAAAACAACAAGTTGAAACCCAAATGGGTCCCACATGAGGGTGATACTAGACTTATTTGCCTCATTTGTAATGCCCTATAGCTTGCCATTTTCCTCCCCTGCTTTGTGGGATTTGGGGGTCCCTTGGGCACTAGTCCCATTCACTTGTAATTTTTCTTCTTTACTTTAATTAAAGTCCGGGAGAATAGGTTAAGACCGAACTTCCTTTTATTAAAAAAAAAATCCGCAAGATGGAAACAATGGTAACTTTTGCATCAACAAGAGTAAGCCATCGCGGAGAGCTTGCTCACTCTATAGGCTATGAGCGTCGAGAATTCAGAATCTCAAGAATTCGGAATCACAGAGTGTTGCACGTTGCAACGAGAAGAATCGCTTTTCGAGGTACTTACTGCACATGTCCATGTCCCCATCTTAGTGCGTGAAATCAGACAGCGTACATGACAAAGCGGGCAGCGACTCTGCGAGACAGAAGAACAGTATGGTTTACTCGTGGGGCTCGTGGGAGGAAACTCTATGCGCGCTGATGCCGCTGCTTCCAAGTTCGATGACGCGGAACATCATATTGGAGCATCGATCGAGATTGAGTGAGAGCTGAAACATCAGCAAGAAGAAAAAAAGAACTGACCATTATCTGAGAGAGAGAGAGATTATGGAGGATCAATATCTAGAAAGAGGTTCTCTGTGCTTGTGCTCGCCATCGCGGTACATGCACTTGTCTTCCTGCTGTGGAAGATAAGCAAGAGAAGCGTCGATAGCGAAGAAGAAGCACGTTTTCCGAGAGGCCCCAGAGGTTGGCCAATTGTAGGCAATCTGCCGCTTCTAGTGTCGCTTCCGCATCGACAGTTGGCTGAGCTCTACTTCAAGAAGGGCTATAGAGGCATCATCGGCCTTCGTCTGGGTACTCGTCGTGCTGTCGTCGTCTCGGACGCAGCTCGCGCTCGGGAAATCCTCCTCACCCATGATAAGGCGTTCGCGAATCGCGTTCCTTTTACATTCATGAACGAAATCTTTTACGGTCCTGAAAGGAGTGTAATCTTCGGCGCTCACACTCATCGCTGGATGCAGCTGCGCAAAGTTGTACCCTGCAGCTCCTTACCACAAAGCGCCTCTATGAAATGCGCGAAGCTCGTTACAGCGAGGGGCGCCGCTTGCTTTGCCGCCTGCGCGATTGGTCCGGGACAATCGTTGAGCCTGGAACTTTGATCGCCGAAATGAACGCGGCCGCTATCGCCCGTCTGATCCTGTCGAAGACCCTGGATGAAGTAGCTCCCGATATGCCACAGCTTATGCGCTCCGTCCAGAGCAAAGCCACGCCCACAATAGGAGACTTCATAGCTTACCTGTCCTTCACGGACGCCATCTTCAAAATCAGAATGAAGCGCCTCCATCGCCGGCTGAATGCGGCCTTGGACTCCATTCTTGAGGAACGAAGCCATCTCATTTCACGTCTGCCAGCCGACCAGCTTCGTGATGATTTTCTTCAGGTGCATTATATCCTCTCACTTATTTCTGTAAAGTATCAGAAACGCTTAGTATTACAAAGCGATGGATTCTTTCAAATTGAAAAAGCAACATTCACTTTAATAACTTTTTATGTGAGACTACAATGAATTGAAAACACACTCACACATTCAATCTCGTAAAATAGAGGCACCCATCTTCAATCTCGTATAGTAGAGGCACCCATCTATGATGAGGAACTCAAAGATACATGCCTTGTCAAGACCAAATAATTGTCAAGACAATTATTTGGTTTTCTCTGCTTTGTTTTAAAAAGTTTCAAATTAATTCCTTAAATTGGTCAAATATCGGAAACTAATTTAATATATTCATCCTTCTAATCAAAATCAAGATAGATACGAATTATTTTGGTAGGATTTGCGTCTTATGCCTATTATATTTGGGTATTTGCCTATTGCATCATATTGAACCGTTCATTTTCGTAGCTTGGAAAAAAAAAACAACTTTCATTATATTTCCTCTTCCATAAAGTCTTTTTAAGTTCTAATTCTTTCTTCTTTTTTTGTAAATCAGAAATAGTATCCTAGTTTATCTACTTAAACAGGATTTTGGCGTTCTAAATAGTAAAGTTTGAAATATTTTCATGAAATAATGACATATCTTTTTTTTTACCGAGATCCATGGAAGCAAATAGTGTGATAGATAGCAACCAATACTCATGTGCCTTATCACTTTGCACATTCACTGAATTTCGAGATAACTAGTGCTAAAAGAAAAACAATATCACATAAAAGATTAAAATTCGTGGATAAAAGTCTTCATAAGAATTATAAGCACAAGATCTTACGCAACTGAAAAGTTTTCAACATGGACATCTGAAGCATTCAGTTTTGAGAACTTCTCATAAAGTTTTTCATGGACGTGAAATGATTCTGGTACCGCTTTATTTGATAAAGCAAATACTCTTAAACAAGAAAAGATATTTCTATGATCTGATTGGCGCACTGGTATATATAGAGGACATTGTTAATCTAGAGATGATTGAGTATATGATATGAAAATGAAAAATTTGATGCAGTAAATACACTTTTAAATATTCTCTTTAAAAAGTAAAACAATGTAATCCGCTTCAAATTTGGATATTTCTTGCCTTTGTTCAGGTTGTATTCATTGAGTTGAATAATAAAATCTTATTGATTACGTACTAGAAATTATATTTTTTTAGATTACTTTGAAAATGAATCCATTGTTTTAATTCTTCAATAGAAAAATATTCCAATAGAACAATCATTGAATAATCCAATCATTTGTACAATACGTTGCTAAGAAGAGGATATCAAATGTCTCATGGAGGTGGCTCGATCAAATGTCTCATGGAGGTGGCTCATCCCTTGAGAACTACATTTGGAAACTTTCCAGAGAACATTTTGTAATTATCCATAAAAACTACGGTTTTGAAGGGCACTTCATTACATGTTGTATGAAGGCCTTAAGTAAATTGCTTGGTTTATTACCCATTTCTGAAAGGGACCAATTGCGTCTTCTTAATTAAAAGGTCTCTTGTAATTACAACTCTAGGTTCCAACTTGTGTAGAGAAATCTTAAGTAAAATAGGTATATCTCTAGGGTTAGGGGTGAAAATTATTGAATATATAGCAAGGTCTTTTTTTACTTACACCCCCACCTATGGCTTTGGAGCATTGAAAGAGATTCATTGAGAAGCTCAAAGTCAATCGATGTAATCAAATCCATTAATGATAAAAAATACAATTTTCTATGTTCTTTTGCCTATTGTCTGAGGAGATCACTTTGTATATCGTATCTCAAAATTGTGTGGATTGTTCTCTCATATGGAGGATTTTTTACCCATGACTTGTGTGTATATGACACTGAATTTGTTATCCATGGTATTGGGAGCCCAAAAAAACCCTGTCATGGAAACAAAGGAGAAGGGCATGCTAAAAAATTGCAAGTTCTCCTCTAGCATCTTTGTGGCAGGCTTTTTTCTTAGACTTCCTATGCCTTATAGGCACATGGTTAGGCATGTGGGCACATCACATGAATTTTTCAAGAATGTTCTATAAATCATTGTTAAAGCTTTCCCTTATTATTTTCCTCATTGTCTCTTGAAATTATTGTTTATATCAGGTTTCAAAGTTTTTTTGTCTTTTATCATGTGAAGGCATTTGACCCATGGTTTGTATGTTATATAATACTCAATGTGTTATCCATGTGAAATGGAGGTAAAAAAGACCCCTGCAATAAAAACAAGGGGAAATGCGCTACAAGCAATTTGTAGACACTTGTCCCTCATTTCTATGACAAGGACTTTTTTTGGCCTTCCTATGCCATATAGGCACATGAAAATACATATAGGCACGTCAAATAGATCTTTCAACCATGTTATGAGCATCACAATGACTAAGTAATCCAAAGTGATTATCTAAACAATTTGAATGCACAAGATATATATGGCATAGAGAGACCAAAAATACTTTATCAAACATTTTTTCAAGGCCAAAAAAGAGTAGAATTAGTGTCCAATAATACTAGCTATATCCTCATTGGAGTTCATCTTATTTAGAGATACTTTGTAAGGGCATGGAAAAATATTACGCAAAATACATTGGTTTGTTATCAATAGTACTAAGAATGGTCTTTCTAACTCCCATATCAAGATAAAAGTAGCACATGTGATTGTATTCCATGTAGGATCAAGATCAAATGAAGTGAAAAAACTATGATGTGAGGTAATATGTTTTCTTGCACCACTATCAAAATACCAAACATTGAAGTCTACTACAAACAAGCACCACTCATGAGAAGTTGGATCATAGGTGCAATGTATACTAAGCACCCATTCGTTCTCTACAAGGTTGGTGAATTATGTTTTATGTGTATAGGTCTCTGCAACAACCATATAAGCTCCTTCTTCTTTGCCTCTTTTGCAGCTAGTTTATGACAACTCTTAATGGCATGATCATTTTTCCTTATGTCTTTGTTTATTGACTTTGTAGCATAAGCAAAGTTTTGCTTACTAGTAGACAAAATCCATTTACCTTTGCTTCTCACTAACTAATAAAGTTGGATTAAAAGTACACATAATTGAATTGTTTTTCCTACATTGATTCTTTTTATAGCAAAAGGGAAACTAAACCCGCAAAGATGAAGGCATTTGGATTCACTTTCATCATCAATCAAAGCAAAGAAACAAAATTTTGGTATGAACATGGAAGATCATTAAGAATCAATGCCATTTACAAAAAGTTTTAGATATTGGTCTAACCATCACATGTGTGTGTAGTACAAGGGCTAAGCATAACTAAGGTCTCTAGCTTGGGGGAATATCCTAAGATACTTCAGGAGTCATGGAAATGAGTGTGCATGACGACCACATGTGCACACTAGAGCATTCTAGGTCGTTGCTATTTTAGGTGCAAGAGGGTAAAAGAACTCTCAAAGGGCTAATCGAACTAACGGTCAAACATACAGAATGACTTCAAATTGCATATTAATTGAAAGTTCCAAAATTGATAGTACTTGTTTTGAACATTAGCAAAAACAAATTGGGTTCTCGCATGCAACTTAGGTTAGGGAAAAAATATTGAATTTCTCGTATATTTATTTGTTCCACTTTCACAACGTGTTGATCGATTGAAATTTCTTATATGAATGATGGAACCTGCTCATCGATTGAAATGTCTTACATGAATGATGGGAAGGCTTCAATAATAATGAAAGCACTCACAAAATTACATATCTTCTCAGGTTCTTCTGTCGGCGAAAACAGACGATTCAGAAGAGAGTACTCTCACCCCCGCTGATATAAAAGCAATCATGTCGGTACGAATGATATGTGTTCCGAACTCATTATTTTATTTTAGAGTAATTAACTTTAAGTTTTGTGAAAATATCGAAGTAAACCAACAAATGTAAATGATTTTACTATACATAGTTATAGCGAAGACATATTTATACATCCACACATTCGGATCAAATAAAGAGTATATACATAGTTGTACCATTCCATTCCGAAAAAACCACAAATAAACGGAAAAGCGTTATATATTAACATTCAGACATACATGCATGCAAGCACGGAATGCATGTGTATACACACATTCATAGATGCATACATATATACATGCATACATACATACATAGATGAAAACATACACACACATACTTACATATATAACTGCATGCATGCATGAAATCCATACATAATTACATACACATGCTAGAATACATACATACACGCATATACATCCATATACTCATTCGTTCATTCATATATAAATATATGCATACTTACAAACAAACAGACGTACATACATACATTCATGACTGGATGCATACATACATGCATACATACAAACATAGCTACATACATGCATACATACATCGATGTATGTATGCGTACATACATGGATTGGATAGATACAAACACACACACACACACACACATATATATATATATATATATATATATATATATATATATATATATATATATATATATATATATATATATATATATATGTATGTATGTGTATGTGCACATACACATATATATACTTGTATACATTACATACATATATACATCCGCATATGTATACCTGTATACATACATACATATTCATATAAATGCATCCATACATAGATAAACGACAAGAAGGGGGCTTTTCAATGCTGCTTGAAAGTATAATAGGTTTCAATTAAGCTATGCGACGATGTAGTTTTAGTAAACCTAAGACTTTTAAAAGACTTCGTTATTATTTAAGAAATTCAAGCGTAGCATATGCAATGGTAGGCTCTCATATCTATGTGACCAAATGTTTCTATCGCAAAAGGTTTTGCTAACTCACTTTGAGATTTTTGCATCACGAGCTGAGTTTCCAGTGTATAAAACCATTGCTTAAGCAACGCTTTGTTACAGGAAAACCTTTGATACACAGAGAGAGATAAATAAAGAGAGAGAGAGAGAGGGAGAAACCATCATATTTGAGCAACAGAGGAAGAGCATCCACAAGTTTTTCTCTTCTCCCCTATTCTTTGAATAAGTATCATGCATGCATTCACACATGCATATACGTACACATAGCCTAGTTAGAACATGAACACATTAAACACATACGTGCATGCATGCAATACACATAGTGCGCACACAATGGACATCCATAAATCCACACAACACACATGTGCACACATAATACACACGTGCAACATAAGTACATATAGAATAAATGAAAAACATTATATATTTACATACACACATACTTGCATGCAAGCACGCGATGCATGTGTACACACACATTCATAGATGCATACATATATACATGCATACATACATACATAGATGAAAACATGCACACACATACTTACATATATAAGTGCATGCATGCATGAAATCCAAACATAGTTACATACATATGCATGAATACATACACTCGTTCGTGAACACATGCATGAACATAGAGTATGTATCTTACCTCTTAATGCTTCATAAAGGTTTTTGGAGTATGTTCTTAAGATTGGGGCTTTGTTGATCACATAAAAGACTACGGTAATTGCATCACACCAATAAGCATGAATTATATTCATTTCATTCATCATTCGCAATGATACTTGTTTTACCTGTGTTCTGCACTTTCTGATCCTTCATTCTGTTTGCATGTCTATCTCCAAGTGAACTACCCCTTGATGCTTTAACACCATATTCTGTTTAGCTCCGTGTTTGGACATAACTTGAGTTGTCTGAAGCAATCGAGTACATCTAAGTTATTCTTTATACAATAAGTAGAATCCATCCTATCAACATCATCTATTAATGCTAAAAAGTAATGGCAGGCCTTCCAAAATGACCCATCGTTTTGTGAATAATATTCCTAGATCCACAATGAAAATTTGAAATGCAAGCTCGATTTGGGTTATCCCCTATGTGAATAGTATTCATTGATTCCTTCCTTTGGCAATGAGATTTTTCCCTCGCTTCAAGTTCTCCAAAAAGCGGCCCTTCTCATTGAACTTCAACTAGTATCCCCGCTCAACGATTTCCCAATCACAAGGTTTTCGTTCATTATTGGTACATGAAAAACACCCTTGATGAGCATACTGTTCCACCTTGTGGCAAATGCCACATCTCCAATGTGTGTCATCTGATAAGGATTTTTATCCCTTGTATTCACATGCCCTCTTGCTCTTAGTTCATGAGAACAAGTAAAGAAATAGTTTTTGGAACTCATGTGTTGGATACAATCAATATCTATATACAAAAGATTATGTACCTTTTACCTCATATCACTAACATGGATCATTGCTAGCAAACTCTCACAATCAGGTTTAGAAGTAGTATTAGCATTGTGATGAGGCACAACAACACCATTAAATGGCATCTGATTATTAATCCTTAAAAGATAATCAATGTGTTTATTAGTCAGATTAATCATATTGGGGTTTCATTACTAAACTAAACAGCTATTCTTTTGGTATCATATCATGATCATGCATGTCAAAGAAATTTTGAATATGATACAATAATAGAGAAGGTACGGAAATGAAGGTATGCATGACCCATTCTTCAGAAAGATGTGAAATCGTGTTTGTATAAAACATACATTAAGTGGTACAATACTGAAAATATATAAAGGTATTGTGTATGAATCAAGGAAATCATAAATCCTGAATGGATCCTTTCAGAAATGCATAATCTTTGCAAATGTACCTTTAGAAGTAGAACATGAGGCAAAGAATATACTACTGTATTAGAGTATTACATGATAAGGTGGGTAGAAGATCTATGAAATAAGATCTTTTTTTTTGGCGAAAATAAGATTTAAAGCATATGGATCTCTCATGAAGAGGAAGAAATGCTAGTTAGCCTCCTATGAATCTCTCTTTAGCTCATTTGCATATCTACTATTTATAATTTATAGTAGTTTTTTCTTTGAAAAAAAAAACATTAGATTGATCACTCTAGACGTTCTTTGATAGAAAGATGAATAACAATGGAAGGAACTCTTTGAATGTGTGTGCTTCTCGTGTTTTGATGTGGATATTTCTTGATTCATTTCTTAAAATCATTGTCAAATTATGTTGAGAAAAGTTTCATTTATAACGTTTCACTATTTTTTTTGGTCATACAAGCACATTTTACCTTGTTTTAGAAATTTACTAGTACCACATCTATTATTTGGATGTTGTTGCAAGATCCATTATTGTGGTGTATTAATGAGCGTAAGTAATTTTTTCCTAGGCCTTTCATATGTTTATTTCTTTCTGTGTAGGATCTCTTCTTAGCTGGAATAGACACATCAGCATCTACTCTAGAGTGGGCAATGGCTGAGCTCATCCGGAAGAAGGAATGCCTACTAAAGTTACAAAAAGAACTAGATGAAGCGCACAAAGGAAAATCTGACTATTTGACAGATGAAGATGTGAAGGACCTTCCATACTTGTACAATGTTGTGAAAGAGGGCAATGGCTGAGCTCATCCGGAAGAAGGAATGCCTACTAAAGTTACAAAAAGAACTAGATGAAGCGCACAAAGGAAAATCTGACTATTTGACAGATGAAGATGTGAAGGACCTTCCATACTTGTACAATGTTGTGAAAGAGGTGTTGCGACTACATCCTGTTGTTCCTCTTCTTGTACCTCGAATTTCTAGCACAGAGACTACGGTGGAAGGTTACTTTCTACCAAGCGGTACGATCGCATTTGTGAATGTTTGGGCGATTGCACGAGATCCTAAGATTTGGGATCATCCAGAAGACTTTTGTCCTGAGCGATTCGAGACAAGCACACGGGATATGAAGGGCCAAGATTATGAGCTTTTACCATTCGGATCGGGAAGGCGCATGTGCCTTGGCATACGATTGGGGATGTCAATGGTTACCGTGACACTTGCTAATCTTATCAGATTCTTTGATTGGGAACCTGCACTTGATAAAGGTGTCGAATCAATTGACATGGGGGAGGCAAATGGGATAGGCAGTGCAATGGAACATCCCCTGAAATGCACTCCACACATTCGCAAGGAATTCGTCAATGCATTCCTCACATAATGAGAAATTACTACCAATATGTGTTTCCTAAACAAGGCTAGGTAATATTTCTTGATGTAGAACTCTATTTATCTTAGACATTGGTTATAAAAAAGACATTATATTTCACACGATGAATTCTTGTATATAAATCTACTATAATTATCCATGGAATCAAAATACTTTGGCTTTACTAAAAGCAATAAAAGTTATCCAAAATTCCATGTGTGATAAGCTTTAAGGAAAGGAGGGTGTCAAAGGAGGTTGGAAGATGGTAGACTCATAGAGCACTCATGGTGATCTTTCATGTGAGGGTGGCTACTTTCTCGTATAGGTGTCCCTGCATTTGCTTGAGTCATGGTGGGAACTTTTCACATTGCCCTCCCTGGCTGGATAGGTGTGTCATAAGACGTTTCTTGGTGGTTGTGCGCATTAGGTCTCCTTAAGGTTGGCTCAATCTATCATGGTATGGTGGTATGTGAATGTGCTCTATTCTTTCTTTATGTCTCAATATAAAAGTTGGAATAATGCTTGAGGTTTTTCCTTATTAGTAGATTTACTTTCCAAATCAAATTCTTCCTCCCATCTTATAAGCAAAGCTTCCAGACGCTCTTTGTAATTGGATTTTTGGAGTATCACTTAGAAGTCTTCACTTCACGACCAACAAAATTACTACACTTGTTTCCTTTTGAAAGCGTGTAATATTTGAACCCTTATCACATGTAGTATCCAAATGCTTCACATGTCATAAACAAGGAGAAACTTGAAGATGATCTTGCATGAGGCTTAGGCATTGGAGAGCGTATATTGGCCATAGATATTCTCCAAAATTATATCCACCCCTCGATGACACAAGATTCTATCGAGGAGAATAGTCATGAGAGGGAGGGGAGAGTTTGCCATAAAATAGGTAGATCAACTCTCATCACAAATGAACCCCATGATCCAAGCAAGTAGAAGGAATGAAGTAGTAGGTAAAGGATGGTCCTATATTTCAAATTAAGTGAAACCCTACATCTCCTTGAAAAACAATGATTTTTATCAATAAAATCATTTGACAAGACTCATTATGTAAATATTAGATCCCTTTTATGCAATCCAAGGAGTCCTCCAATGCTTGAGGGGCTTAGGTAGAAGTCATGCATATATTTTCATTATCTTGTAGTTTATTTGAGCCTTAAAATAAGTTATATAAACTAATTTCTAACTAACGAGGCTACTTGGTTAAGGATTAGAAGAGCTCAAGAATTACATTCGTATTTGTTGTTGAAAGTTAAGAGATTCCATTGTTCCAATCTTTCTACTCTTCCTAGTGTGTGTGTGTGTGTGTGTGCTTGTGTGTGTGTGTGTGTGCACCTTTGGGCTTCTCACTCTCACATTAGCATGTGTCACTTGGTCACAGTCTTCACATCACCCTCATGTCTCCATGGGTTGAGAATCACAAGTTGGGTCTCCATCGGCATTTGTGCTCACCATTGTTCTACAAGCGACACTTCCTGAAATATTATCTATTCTTAATACAGTTTTTTTTTGAAGTGGTGCTACATGCAACTGTGTCATTCACAATAGCTAAGTGGGCTCTTCAAGTAGACGAACATGAGTATGCTTTTGTTGTACAAAAAGTAACTAGAATTCCTTCCTAATATGATAATCCAAAGAATATAGAAAAAGAAGAGAATCAATAAGAATTTGAGAAGTGAATGGAATGATAATGGTAGAGAAGTGAATGGAATGATAATGGAGCAATAGAAAGTAGGCTGCTCAGACAATAGAGGGCTGAAAAAAAAATTATTAGATTCAATAAAGTTATGAACCTTCTTAGTGTTCATTCTAAAAATTATGCAGAATATGCAATAAGCTTATCGTTTAGAAAGGTGTGAGCCTTGCCAATGTTCATTCTAACAAATTTGCAAAATATGCAACATAATATGAGGCATAACAACACCATTTAATGGTATCTAATTATTAATCCTTTAACGATAATCAATGTTTTGATTGAAACGCTAAGTTACTTGATGTAATAAGAACTCAAATATTTTCGAATGGATTCAATGAATAGAATTTGAAAATTTTAGAACACACTAGTATTTCTTAAATTAAAGAATCAAAATAAATAGAGAGGTTTATATTCGTCTTTTTATAAATTTGAGGTGTTTTTACTAACAACGAACCAAGAAAAATCATTATCCAACAGAGAAAGAAGGATAGACTAAATCCTCAAATTCCTTGAAAACGAAGATGGCCAAGAAACCTCTAAGGAAAGCTACTAGTGCACATCTTACTAAAAAAGGCACTACAATATTATCCCGTCGATGATAATTATTACGAAAAATTAAATAAGATTAATCATACGGGGGTTTCATTACTAAACTCAACATCTATTCTTTAGGTATCATGTCATGATCATGCATGTGAAAGACTTTTTAAATGTGATACAATAATAGAGAAGGTATGGAAATGAAGGTATGCATGACCCATTCTTCAGAACGAAGTGAAATTGTATTTTGTATAAAACATACATTGAGTGCTACAATACTAGAAATAAAGGTATTGTTTATGAATCAAGGAAATCATAAATCTTGAATGGATCCTTTCGCAAATGAATAGTCTTTGCAAATGTACCTTTAGAAGCAGAACATGAGGCAAAGAATATACTAGTGTATTAAAGTATTACATGATAAGAGTGGGGGTAGAAGATACAGGGGAAGAGGATCTATGAAATGAGAGCATATTGTAAGATGTGTGTATGATTCTTTTTTTCTAATATAAAGGAAGTTCGGCATTAGCCTACTCTCCCGGACTTGAATTAAATAAAGAAACGTACAAGAGAAGGGGACTAGTGCCCACGGGACCCCCCAAATCCCACAAAGTAGGGGAAGCTTTTACAGAGCTTAGATGGCATTACAAAGAAGGTTAATCACCCTCTCATCACCCTCATGAGGGGCCCACTTGGGTTTGAGCTTGTTATTGATCAAAAGGAAAACAGCAAGGTCAAGATGTCGAGATTCTTCCAATTTGGGAAACCCATGAGAGCCAACTCGTTCTTGTTTCTGAAGATCAACTTGGCCCACGAGGCCTCCCCATTGCACGAAGCCTTAATCATCCATTTGGCTGCTAGTTTGTTAGCCATGCACCCAATGTCCAGGATACCAAGTCCCCCACTATCTCTATGGCTGGTGCAGATGGACCATTTGATTTTAGGCACCCCCCTTCTATTGTGATCGCCCATCCAAAGGAAGTTTCTACAAATACTATCCAGTTTGGACAGATCTTGCTCTTTTGGTCTCCTGCAAGAAAGGAAATAAATGGTAGAAGAAAGGAGGAACGTGTTGATAACCATAGCACGACTAGCAAGATTGATTTGCATACCTCTCCAATAGTTAAGCTTGTTTTCAAGTTTGGCCAGCACCCAGTTCCACCGCTATAGAGATGCCAAACCCCAAGGGGATCCCAAGAAGCCGAAAAATTTGGCCATGCTGAATGATTTGACAACCATGATCAATGAGAAGGCCGGGTTGAGACCCCACAATAGCTCTAAAGGCGGTCTTAGAGTGGTTGATTATGGAACCAGAGGCTTCACAAAAAGTAGCAAGACACCTCCAGAACGTCTCCAGGCTGGTACTATCATTGTGCACAAACGCGTTCATATCATCGGCAAAAAGTCTCATGGTGATCTGACTGTGGTCGTGAGGCAAACAGAGGCCTTTGATATTACCACTTCCACCTGATGCGCCACAAGCCTGCTAAGCCCTTCTGTGGCAATGGCAAAGAGAAGGGGAGCCAATGGGCACCCTTGTCTGATAGATCTTCTAAGTTTGATCACCTTCGAAAGTTTACCGTTAATGTTAATTTGGGTCGATGCGTTTCCGAGAAGGGTCGCGATCATCTTGGTGAATTTCTGACTATATCCAAGATCTTGGAGCGACTGCAGAATATAGTCCCATTCTAGCCTGTCGTAGGCTTTATCAAAGTCGATCTTGAGGAAGACCACATCTTGTTTAGACTCATTTGCAAATTCAAGACCTTCCCAAATATCTATAATGGTTTCCAAAATTGACCTGCTTTTGATGAAAGCTTTTTGGTCTTCGCTTAACCACGCTCTCAAGTGGCAAGAGATTCTGTTGGCAATGACTTTGGTGATGATCTTGTATCCTGTTTAGAGCATCGTAATAGGACCCCAATTCTCTATTCTGTTCTTTTCCCCTTTTTTGTGTATTAACTTGATAATACCATTGTTGAGACAAGAAGGAAGTGCACCAAACTTGAGCGCCTCTTGCCAAACCAGACAGAGAGGGGTGGCAACTACCAACTTGAAGGATTTAAAGAACTCATTAGTGAGCCCGTCGGGTCTCAGGCTTTTACCGAGAGGGAGGGCATCAATGACCTCAATGATTTCTGCTTGAGAGATAGGGGCATGTAGCAGGGAGCGAAGGTTGAATGGTATCCTACGGGGGGAAACCCTAGATATGGCTGCCATACAGTCCCTTCTATGGTGTGAGAGGGGGTTCGAGGTCCCTAGGAGTCTCGTGAAGTGCCCTTCAATGATCCCAAAATTATCTTCTTCCGTATTGCATACATTTCGATTTAAGTCTAGCAATAAGGGGATCAATTCTCTATTATGTTTCCTTTTAAGGATACGACACATCTCTTTGGTGGGTTTGTCGGCTTTGCCAGCCCACCACTCCTTGAAGAAAATTTGCAAATTTTTCCTTTGAAGAAAACTTGCAAATTTTTCCTTTGTGTGTATGATTCTTGAAAAATGAAGTAGCAAGGTCAAATATATACAATTAATATAAGTTCTAGTACTTACCTTACTGAAATGGTCTTAGATAGTGTAGGTGAGCATTATAGCTTAACGTACACATTGAAAGATTTTTTCTATTCTCTCTCTATCTCTCACTCATGATCTTTTTTAGTCTTAAGGTGTGTATGCTAAGGTTCATCTATTGGAAGATCATGTAAACTTGTGCTTTATTGTTATTGTGACCCAACTCACTCCAACATTTGGTACCAAAGCATAGGTAGAATACACCCTTAACAAAATGAGTGGTTATAAACTTGACAATGAAGATAAGCTTGAGGGAATGTCTAATTATCTAGGAGTTTTATGATGATGAATATGTTAGTATCAAAGGACTTATGGAATATTTTCAATGGCACTTATCCAAGGCCAAGGCAAGTGAGAGAGGAAGGTACTTCATCTTCTAGAAGACCTCCTTTTTCTATTTTTGTTCAACAGGGAATAAGTGAAGAAGAAGGAACTACTTCATCATCAGGAGTCAGTGGTACTACTATCAGATTACTTCCTACAGAAGAGCAATCCAAATGGGATTTAAGGGATGCACTAGCACTTTCATATATTGCTATGGGAGTCAAGGGGTATATTATACCTCAAATCAAGTCTCGCAAAACCTCTTGTCAGGCTTGGTGGAGAATCTCTATGAGAGTAGAAACGCTGCTAAGAAAGCTTATCTAAGGAGACAACTAGCCAACAGAAAGATGAAAGTTGGTGAATCAGTTCAATCACATATTATGAAGCTCAAAGATTTATGAGATCAGTTACTCAATGTTGGAGTCACCATTTCAGATGAAGAGATGGTAAACACACTTCTAAAATAACTTCCATTTACATATCATGCTTTTGTTACTTCTTTATCTCTCTCTATAACAGATAGAGAACTTTCATTTGAAGATTTAGAGTTCTTGTTACTTCAAGATGAAGATCAACAAAAGATTATGGAAGAGAATTATGAAACCATGTTATCATCATCAAAGGGAAAGGAAAGAAAGTCTACCATCCTTTCTCCTAATGCTTCCTCTACACCCAAAGAAAAGTCTTTGACTACATTTGATTCAAAGAAAGGAGCATGCCATTACTGTAAGAAACGAGGTCATTACATAGCAAAATGCAAAACAAGGATTTTCAATGAGAAGAAGAAAGTATGATCCAAAACAAGGATTTTCAATGAGAAGAAGAAAGTATGGTAATAATATTGAAGATGATCCAAAACCTAGATCTTCAAATGTAGATTCTTATGCATGTGTTATTATGGAAGAGGTGGCTTTTGATCAAGCAGCATTAAATGCAATATCAGATAATCCTTGGATTTTTTTATTGTGGAGCTACTAAGCATATGAGAGGTTGCAGAAAGGAATTTTTTTTCCCTTTATAACTCTTTAGGTAGAGGAGTGACCGTTGCAGATGTTAATGATTTGGATGTTTTAGGTGTTGGAGAGGTAAGTCCAGAGTGAGTGGAAATTTCACAATTTCCAATGCTTTTTATGTTCTAGACATGAAGAAGGATTCACTCTCTATCTCTACTGTCTTCTCTCATGGTTATAAAGTTATTTTTAAGAAAGATTCATGTTAGATCCTCTCAGCTGAGGAGGAGCATTTTCTACTTCAAGGTGAACACACAAGTGGCATGTTTGTATTGTCCAAAATAAGTCATGTTATTGTTTCTAGGTCTACTACACCTAGGGAGAACATGAAGTTATGGCATGCTAGATTTGGTCATATCAGTTACATGTTGGTGTATGAAAGAGCACAATAACCAAACTCATGTGATATTAGAAAACCTCTATAACCATCATTAGCTCAGCAAGCCTTCAATCTTCAAAATCTTTAACACTTTTCTTAGTAAATCTGAAACTTCATTTTTTGAAACTACACCTTTTCTTCCAGCTTCAATTCTTTTCTGATTTGAGTTGAATCTTAAAGATTCTTGTGCTCGATGCTCAATGGGATTTCTTGAATACAGTGAGCAACACATTCTAAGCAAAAACTTTCAAGTGGCAACTTGTAAACAACTTGGAATGTCTTCAGAGATTACACTATGTCTAAAAATTGAGAATTAGCTTCATCACTTTGACATGCCTTCATTATTAAGCTCATTTATCCGTGCACATATCCCATCTTGCAAAGATTTTTGGTCGATTGTAGTGGAGGATAGTAGCTTCAAAATGAGCTATGACTCATAGAAAACATTACACTGTGCTATGAGGTGTGCCTCTTAGAATATCATATTAAAGTGCACTAGAGAAACTTGTAAACTAACCTCTCATCATCATATCTCTTAGAAAAAACTCTAACTCCCTCTATACTCACTTAGGACTTACAAAATCAATTTCTACTTCTTTCTTTTTCTGTAAATTAACTTATATACATTTGATCTATATGCTCTTGAACTCAAACATGTAATTATAGAAGTTTTGGACTATTTTTTATATCTAAATCTACCACTATAATACATGTGTGAATTTGTCCATTCACATAGGCATGGTTTTCTGAGTATCTGCCTTCCATAACTCTTTTGTCCTTCTTCTTTCCTCATATGTCTTCATGTCTTCATGCCTAATTAGTGAATGAAGCCCCATAGATCCCCCTCAATCATTAATTAGCATTCTCTGACTTCTTCATACAATCTCTTTCTCTTTTATTCCTTCCATTCCTTGGAATCTACATGTCTTCACTCCATCCAAGCTTTTTGTCATGATATCTGTTATCCAATCTATTGTAGGAGTATACAAAACTTCAAGTTCTTTCTCCATTACCTTTTCTCTAAAGAAGTGATATTGAATCTCTATATGTTGTGTTCTTGCATGAAATATTAGATTTGCTACAAGATATAATGAGCTCATATTATCTCCATGTATTACAGGTATACCTTGATCAATGCCCAAGCTTTTGAACAAGGTCTGCATCCACTCTACTTCTTTAGCTCTTTCCAAAAGCCCTTTGTATTCTACTTCTATTGATGATAATGCCATTGTATGGTGTTTCTTTGAACACCATCTCACAAGCTTATCACCTATATACACCATGTATCCATGTGTTGATCTTCTATCATCTTGACTTCGTATCCAATCTAAATCACTATATGCTCTCAACTTTATGTTTGAGGTAAAAGGATAATGCAATCCTTCCTTTATAATCCCTTTGATATATCTGAGAACTCTTTGACCCGCAATACAATGTTGATCCTTTGGACCATGCATGAATTGTGAGAGGACTCCCACTGCATAACTAAGATCAGGTCTTGTTAGTGTAGCATAAATCAAACTTCCCACTAAAGATTGATACTTCCTCATGTCTTTGAATTCTGCACCATTATATTTGCTAAGCTTATGATTAACTTCAAGTAGAGTTGAAGCTTCTCTACAATTCTCCATGTTAAAATTCTTCGATAGATTCATAAGATACCTCTCTTGCAATATATATATACCATGATCTCCATAAGTGATTTCCATTCCAAGAAAACATGACAATTTTTCTAGATCACTTATCTTGAATTCCTTCTCAATTAACCTCTTTACTTCTAATTTCCATTCCAAGAAAACATGACAATTTTTCTAGATCACTTATCTTGAATTCCTTCTCAATTAACCTCTTTACTTCCTTGATTCCTTCATTTGTGATACCTATGATTATAATGTCATCTACATAAATGCAAATGTAGATTATACCTTCATCTATTATTTTGATAAGTAATCTGCATCTTCCCTTGAACTTTGATATCCAAGATCATTGAGATACTTCACAAGCCTATAGTTCCAAGCTCTTGGAGCTTACTTTAACCCATAAAGTGTTGTTCTCAATCTGAAAACATAATTTGGATACCTATAATTTGCAAACCCTTGAGGTTTCTCCATATATATCCAATTGACTTAGGATCCATCCTTTTGATGTTGCAATGGCAATGATTGTCCTTATGGTTGACAGCTTTGCCATAGGATTGAATATCTCATCATAATCTATGCCATGAGTTTGGGCATAACCTCTGACGAGATATCAATAAAGATGTATTGAAAAGAGTCGACACACATGATTTGCTTAGATTACTTTTGAATAACCTTTGTTATGGTTTGAATACATAAAAACTAATGATTTAAGACCATATTAAAGTGGATTTTTGTCAAGGAGCATGTTTATTAATCAAACACCATTTATTATTATTGAATCGTTATGTTCATACTATATAATTTGTATTCTAAGTTTAAGTTTTTTTCATGATACATGAGGTGATTATGTGGATTTTAATATGAATTTATTATTATGGATTTTGATATGAATTGAGTATGAAGGATATTTACCTAAAGTGATTATGATGGATGTAAATTAAATTTTTTGATGTGGATTATGTTCATTATCTATATTTTATCTATGTATCTATCAATCATTCAATCTATCTATCTATATAACTTTTCCGATCATCACACATACACTATGCTTGAGATTATTGGATTTGCATAAGAAACATTACTTGGATTGTTTCTCATTATAGAGTTTTTATTTATGCTCATGTTTTTTGAATTTTATAAGGATCTTTGATTTTCACTTATTTAGGTAAAATCCTAGAGCTTTATTTTTGTAAAAGGAGGAATTAATAGAATCAAATTTCACCAATTTCAGGTAGTGGAACTTGATGATTCATCAATCAATTAAGACACCTAAATCAAGTCATCAAAATTGATTTTTACTTTTCCTAGATTGTAGCATATTCATCCTCTTCATTCCAACAAATTATCCCGCTTTGATTTGAATTCAAAAACCACTTGTAAAATTCGTGGAAGGCTTCAAGAGTCTATGTAAAGTTTTCCAATCACTTGTACATTACATTGAAGCAATATACATACACTTCTGATCATCTTTGTGTTGCTCCATTTCTGTGCACCTTCATCTTCAAGAACACTTATCTTGCATAAGTTGTTTCTCTCTTAACATAGCATCAAATTGGATTAGTGAGAATTCATTAGAAAGATATTACTATGTAGTTTGTGTAAGAATTTTGATAGAATTTGGTTCAATATATTTTTAGCAATCAACATATGAAGGTCTCAAGGTATATCTCTGCACAACCCTAAAAGACCAAGGACACCTCTATTCAGTGTTAAGTTTATTCAATAAGAATATCTTGCTTATTTATTATACACTTGTGCATTTTAGACACAAAACACTATTTATAACATTCCTCTAATCATTTCAAGTTGAGTGTTTCATTCAAAGATAGCAAGTTTTTTAAGCTAAGAAAAGTGAAAACTACTCTATTTTGTATCAATTGTCTCTCATTGGTTTTCCAAAGTACATAGTGGATTTTATTGCACTAATCAAAATCATATAAGGTCTATTTGACATTACAAAAGCTCAAGTGCTTGTCTTGTGTTGGTTGGCTAGACCAAACTTCATCACTTGGCAACTCAGTTTCCTACCTCCTACAATCTTCTCATTAGTTCTGTTAGTGGTATTAGAGCTACATCAACATGGGTGATGGTTTTCCCTCAATGATTGAGAATCTTGATAGAAAGAACTATGCCACTTGGAAAATTAGAATGGAAGCCTATTTGCAAGGTAGTACTCTTTATGGAATTCTAGCAAGTGATGAAGTATGCCTATTCCAAGATCCAAAGGAGGACCTACACAAGCAGAGATAGATAGACTCACACTTTGGTGTGCAAAGGATGCTCAAGCAAGGTCACACATAACTAATTCCTTATCCATTTTTTTATTTCTACACATTAGAGGATGCAAAAAATCTCAAGAGACTTTGGATACACATGAGACCTTCTTTTCTGTTAGTACATGTATGGAATGAGTTCAACCAAATGAGGAAGTCTCTAAAAAAACTATGACACAGTTTGTTACCAAGTTCAAAGATGTTGCAGATCAGCTAGCATCCATTGGAGAGCTTATTGAGGAAGAGGCCATCGTGAAGAAAATTCTAAATGGAATTAGAAGTGATAAACAATAGAAATCCTTCACCATAGCTCATGATCTCATCATGGATATACAAACCCCAGATCTCAACATATTCCTTGGAAAAGTCTTCAACGAAGATGCCAACAATAATTTAAAGGAATGTAGCTCTTGTCAAGGTAATACAAAAAGCGCTCTTTATGCATATAACAAAGACAAGAACCACAAAGTGAAGAAGAAGGAAGATGATGAAGAAGATCTCTCCCAAGCTTACTATGCAAGCAAGATCAAGCAGAAAAGGGAAGAACAAAGGAGGAAAGAGTGACAAGTCAAAAGTTCAAAATGTTCAACATTCTTCCATCTGTGAGAAGACCAACCATACCGCTAAAAAGCTCACATTCATCGGAGGTATGTAGTTCATATACACAAATGAAGGAATGTATTTGACTGAAAGGAGATATATTTAGGATCCACTCCCAAAGTTCAAGATAGGGAATACTAAATCTATAGGTACACCTTTGGAAATGAATCATAAAATTAGTGTTTATGAAGGAGAAAATATTGAAGACATTAAAGAATGGCAAAGCTTGGTAGCTAGCTTGATCTATGCTACTCATACAAGGATAGAGATATCATATAGTGTACTAGTTCTAAGTCAACTCATGCACTCTCTAAGAAGAACACACATATATCCTCTTAAGAGAGTAGTGAAGTACCTCAAAGGCACAATCAATGAAGGTATATTTTATTCTTCCTCTTCATATTTGGATATCAAGATATATTTTTTGGAGTTAGAGGTCTGCGGAAGCAGGTGAACAACACAAGGAAGAAGAACAAGCTTGGGGAAGAACACACAATACTGAATGTATTACCACTAGAATGTACAGAGCTAAGTAACGCGTTAGGGCTATAGGTGTATATACAAGCCAGGGGGAAAAAACCTCCTAATGAGGGGAAAAAGTGCCCCAAAGATCCTAGTGTGTTCACACACATCATTACCTAAACATATCAACAAACCCCCCTGGGAGTGATGCGGTGAACAAGGAGCTGGCAGCCATGTATAAGGAAGTGCCCAGCTATGTGGGATCAATCCACAAAAGGAAGTAAGCCCAAAGCTTAGCGGAAAACTTCAAACTTCTCCCTAGGTAGAGCCTTTGTGAAAAGGTCTACAAGGTTCTCTTGCATGGGCACATATGGCAAGCTGATCTCTCGAGCAGAGAACCTCTCCCTGACATATTATAATGCACCTCAATGTGCTTAGTGTGAGCATGGAACACAGGGTTCCTTGCAACTTGCAATGCGCTCTAACCCTTAGTGAACATGGTGGTGGCAAAGGACTGACCAACACCCAAATCAGCCATAAGTCGTCTAAGCCACACACACTCAACAGTTGCTGTAAAACTTGTGCTATACTCAGCCTCACAACTAGAACTGGCCACTGTATGGTGCTTCTTGCTCAGCCAAGATATGCATGAGCTACTAAGCATGAAGCAAAAACTAGTGGACACACAAGGGTCATAGCAACCAGCCCAATTAGAGTCAAAAAAAGCATGCAAATATGGTCGTAGTGATCCCCCCTTGGGATAAAACAACCCAACTATTCGGGTAGCACTCAAGTAGCAAAAGATGCACTTAACCGCCATCCAATGCTTGACCCGTGGGCAACGCATAAACCTGATCATTTGTGAGACAGAAAACTAAATATCTAGCCGAGTAATGCATAAGTAAATCAAGCATCCCAACAGTTTGCTGATAGAGAACAACATCAAATGCATCTCGAGCATCATGTAGACTCAATTATAAACCTGTCTCCATAGGAGTGGCAATAGGTTTACAATCTTCAAGGCCAAAATGCTACAATAATGTGTCAATATATTTCATTTGACACAAAGCCATTCAACCATCAACTTGCATGAATTGGATGCCCAAATAATGATGCAAATGCCCCAAATCAAACATCTCAAATCAAGCATGTAAATCAGCCTTGAAATCAGCAATATGCTTCTGATGAGGACCAGTGAGCAGCATGTCATCAACATACATGACAATGATCAAAAGCTTATAATTAGCACGCTTAACATATAAGGTGCTTTCAGTTGGACGGTTCTCAAAACCATGTGCAAGCACATAGGCATGTATCTTTTCATACCAAACACGTGGTGCTTGCTTTAAACCTTATAATGCCTTCTTTCACCTGCACACCTAGTTTTCATGCCCTTTTTGCACAAAGCCATCGAGCTGAAAAACGTACACTTCTTCATGCAACTCACCATTCAAAAATGTTGTTTTAATCTCTAACTGATAAACATTCCAACCATGATGAGTAGCAAGTGCACAGACACTATGAACAGTAATCATTCGGCATGTAGGTGCAAAGGTTTCATCAAAATCAATGCCTGTTTCCTATGCATAACCCTTTGCAACAAGCTTAGCCTCATACCTGTCAACTTTTTCATCATGTTTATGCTACAGCTTGTATACCCACTTAGTTTCAATGGCCTTCTTGCCAGGGGGAAAGTCACATAAAGATGAGGTACCATTTTTCATGATAGCATCATATTCAGATTGCATTGCAGCCATCCAATGTTCAGAATTTTATGCTTCATCAAACGAAACCGGTTTAGTCTCATCACACAGACTAGATGTAGCCACAGCATAGCAATGTGATGCAAAAGAGGTAGTATCAGAGGCTGAACGAGTACGGTATGAGAGAGGTGCATCTAATTCGTTGTCACGCAAAGTCTTTGCAAGCCATTTTGGCATAGTTTTTGCCATCTCAATATCAGCTCTCTTATCAACAACTACATCACGCAAATTTGCATCAAAGATGAAATGATATGCATCATCACATGAAACCTACAATCACTGAGAAACTGCCTCATTAGGACAAGCACTAGATTTTCCACCTGTAAAAAGAGGAAGCAAAGTATCATACATGACTTTGGAGCTAGTAGATGTCTCCTTCATACATGAAAGTAAAGGTTGAATAACATCTTTCACAAAAACAACATCAGGAATAACCAAAATGTGTTTATTATGTGGAGGATACAGATGATAGCCTTTGCTTTCGGGACTATACCCAACAAAAATACATTTTACTACTTTATCATCCAATTTCTTGCAATGTTATTAAGGCACTAATGCATATGTCAGACAACCAAAAACATGCAGATGAGCAATAGATGGCTTGCAACCATGTCAAGCCTTATATGGAGTGATAGACTAGAGTGCTTTAGTGGGACACATGTTAAGTACATGTGATGCACATATGACAGCCTCAAGCCAGAAACTATCTGGTATAGCCTGACTCTTGACCATACATCTTGCCATTTCCATGACTGACTTGTTCTTCCGTTCAGCAACTCCATTCTGTTGAGGTGTATATGGCACTTTACATTGATGTTTTATCCCACGTTCAACTAGAAATGAATTAAAGTCAGGAGACATATATTCCCCCCCTCGATCATAACGGAGGGTGCCCATTCTACATGTTCATAGATTTTTAGCCAATACCAAAAATTGTTTGAAGCACATAAACAGTTGAGACTTTGCTTTTAGTGGATATACCCATGCATGCGAGGAAAAATCATCAATGAAAGTCACAAAGTAAAGATAGTTTTCAAAAGAAGGTGTCTCCATTGGACCATAGACATCAATCACTATGTACAAGCTGTAGTATTTTAGTAGCCCAAAGTGAACCATCTTTTGGAAAGGAGAAATGCTACATTTTTTCCAAAACAAAAACTTCACAGACATGTTTTCTGGGTGCCTCAAGTTTGGACAAAGAGGACACCATTTCAGATTTCTACAGGTGTAGCAAATTGGCAAAATTTAGATGACCAAAGCATGCATGTCAAAGCTTTGCATCTCACATAGCTAGAGAATCATGTACTGCATATGCCGAATCATTGACAGACCTTTCATAGTCTATGAGCTTATATAGCCCATGACATAAAATGCCACAAGCAATAATCATGTTGCCATTTGAGAGATCATGAAATGTAGTCATCAACAAATTTCACAATCAAGCCAATCTTGGCTAATGTTGAAACTGATAACACATTTTTCTTGATCCCTGACACAAATAAAACATATGGCAAGGTGAAAAAATTGCCAGTAGCAGTAGTCAAAATGATCTTACCAACTCCCATGGCAGGATAAGAGGAGTTGTTAGCACATGTGATAGTATTCCCTATAGGGACAAGCTTTAGTGAAGTGAAGAAAAAACATTGTGAGGTAATATGTTTCATTGCCCAACTATCAAAATACCAAACATCTAAGTCTACTGCAGACATACACTACTCATGGGAAGATGAGCTACAACTGCAAATAGTAGTAAACAACCATTCTTCATTCTGCACAAGATTAGCAGACTCTGTTTTCAATGTAGAGGCCTCTGCAACAACCATTTTGACCTCTTTCTTCTTTGCATCTTTAGCAGCCAGTTTTGGACAGCTCTTAATGACATGATCATTTGCTTTACAGTAGTTGCAAAATAGTTTCATCTTGTCTGTTTTCTTCTCATCTTTGTCTTCCTTCTTCAAATGTGCAGCATTTGTGATGAGCTCCATTAACCTTTGCCCTTCTGACTAGCCATGAAAGCTTGATCTGCAAAACACATAATGGACCTCTTTTGCCTAGACTGATCTTCTTGTAGCATAACAAAACCTAACTCTTCAAATGACAAGGCATTTGGATTGCCATTATCATCAAACAAAGAGTAGAAGAAAAATTCTAATATGAATCAGGAAGACCATTTAGAACGGTATACACAAGTGAGCTATCTGGTATAACTTCATTAGCAAAAACCAACTATTCCTTCAAATCCTTGATCTTTGTCAGAAAATTGTCCATAGAATCACCTACATTCATATGCTCACTCTCCAATTGTTTTCGAAGGTAAGCAACACGAGCCTCATTCCTAGCTTGGTACAATGTGGTAAGTGTATCCCAAGCATCCTTGGCTGTTCTACAAAAGCAAATATGAGGATAAATAGCATGTTTTTTAGACAAGGCTATCAATGCATGTGCCTGAGCATCTCGGCCATCCCAACAAATTTGTTGTGCAGTAGTTGCAATAGAAACTGAAGCACGAATAGGAATCTAAAAAATATCAGCATCTTCAACACCATTTACATCAGCTTTAATACCTGTATTTGTAGGTTAATAGGACATTTCTCAACACCTACACAATGTTCCTCACTCCTTTTGCAACCAATACATGTCCCATCATATGAAATGGGTAATTGGTACCATCCAACTTATCCTCAATAGCCAAAATATTGAATACATCATTGCTTTCAGCCATGGCCACTGACTAAAATACACTGATGTAGAAAAATGGTTGTATCTAAAAAAGTTCAACAAAACTGCCTTGAGGAGTATTGCTAGACTTGAAGCAGACTTCGAGATGCCTATATTGGCAAACTGAAACCTATATATATATATATATATATATATATATATATATATTATATATATATATATATATATATATATATATATATATATATATATATATATATATATATATATATATATATATTTGGTACAAAAGATGAAATGGCTCGCACAAGCACTATGATAGTGCATTCGGAGGCCGAAACGAGTTGAGATCGTGATTTTAGCACCACAAAGTGAAGCAATTTTGATCTCCTAATCACCCTCAGTATGATCACCAAATTTGTTGCGATTTTGAGACTATGACCAAAGGGGTGTCGACGATGCTCTATATGAAGCGATGACCTGCTCTGATACCAATTGCTGGAGTTAGATGTCTATGCAAGCATGTGAACAACACAAGGAAGAAGAAGAAGCTTGGTGCACAACACACAATATTGAATGTAGTACCAACTAGAATGTACAAAGATAAGTAACCCATTATGGAATTAGGGGTATATACAAGCTGGGGAAAAACCTCATTAAGAGGGAAAAAAGTGCCCTAGCAGTCGTTAGTGTGTTCACACACATCATTATCGAAAGATAATCAACAATATTCAGATGCAAATTGGGCAAGAGATGAGGATGATAGAAGGAAGTACCTCTAGTTACATAACATTTGTAGGTTCAAAGCTATTGTCATGGAGTTCTAAGAAGGAACCAACAATTGCTTTTTCTTCAACTGAAGAAAAGTATAGAGCTTTGACCATAGCAACTCAAGATGCAATACGGTTAAGAGCATTGTACTCATATTTGGGACTTGTGAGTTCCAAACCTCACATATTTGGAGATAATGTG
>CM035430.1:83424065-83534548 GCA_020310875.1 Ceratopteris richardii | reverse complement strand
GAGCCACACATCGAACCTAACGCTTTCATGCATGTTTTGAATCACAATTTCGGGACTCCAAAACTTAGAAGCATTATCGATCACTATTGTAGTGACATACTTCATAGCCCCACATGAGATATAGCATGTTGACATATCTTTCCAAGGAAAGCTGAACTTTTCTCCTTAAGAGAAGTATCGATTGCCTCCAAAAACATGATTCTTTTTGGACATATCACCATGACATTAATCAATGGCTTCCTTAGATAACTTTTCCATCCATTTAGTGCTATTGTCAGTCCATACATGCGTATACTTAGGTCCATCTAAACTCTTGGTTAACTTATCTGCTACATGTTCTTTTGTTGGAGTGTACATGACTTCAATCTCCTTATCAGGTAACTTTTCTCTAAGAGAATGATATTGAATCTCAGTGTGTTTAGCCTTGCCATGAGAAAAGGGTTAGCTGCCAAATAGAGTGAACTCATGTTATCGCCATGTATAATTGGAACACCCTACTCAATTCCAAGACTCTTCATTAAAGTCTTGTTGAATAACTTTAAGTGCAAAAAATATTTCTTCATGAATAATCTTGTGGTGCCTCTTGTTGATGAAGGTAGTTTTGCCAAAATGTTAGGGGTGCACTAGATTATGCCCTAGGACTAGAGTAGACAGGATCTTGGAATTATATTTGATTACAAGATCACCCACATAGGGAAATATGTATATAGTTGATAGACGGAGTCCCACAACCTAGGACTGATAGGTATACACAACTCGATTAGAGATGATACAAAAGATCCCACAGCTCGGGACCATAGGTATGAAGCAAGATATCTAGATTACAAAAATAGCTTCAAGGACATGAACTAGATACAAGAGTTAACTCGACAGATCTCGTACTAGGATATTACAATAAGATGTAATAGGATGTCCAAGATACTAGACTAGACAAGACTAGAACAAGGCACAAGACTAGAACTCGAAGAGGAAATTCAAAAGTACTTACTTGGAGATCATGACTCCTTGAGTTCCAAAGTTTGGCATCCACAAGACTTAGTATGTATGCGGCCAACCCCTCCTTATATAGGTTTTAAAGGGTGGTTCATGAATGGCAGTTATGAATTGATGATATCATCAATTCAAAACAAGACCTCCATGTGTCAAAATCAGGAAAATAGAGAGTCATCTTAGGGTTCTAGCACATTTCAAACACAATGGAATCATTAGTTTCTCCAAAATTTGAGTCGATCATGAGATAGAAAAAGTGACATAGAATCTAAGTTTTAGGATGGTTTCCTTTGTATCCATGACATAAACAATGTATACAAGCTTATACATTTGTGAAAATCATACTAAATGATTCTATACAAATGCTTCCATAAACAGTGTATACAAGCTTATACTAGGCGATAAGGGCCAATAAACAACATATACAAGCTTATACATTTGTGAAATCATACTAAATGATTCTATAAAAATAATAAGCCTAATAGGATGCTAAATCCCTGTACAGTAAATCTAGAAATCAACAAGTAAAGCCTTTCATATCTCCTAAGGCAATTCTTATTCATGAACTATAATACTTGAAAAATGACCAAAGAATTAGATCTACGTAGAAGATTACAAAAATCATAATTTCTAGTTTCAAAAAGGCTATGAAAATTAGCTTCAACCTCAAAGTAGAATCAAAACATTTGGAGTTATGCCCATGAACGCATGGCCCAAATTCTAAAATTCTACATGTATTTGTAGGGGGTCCTGTAAGAGACACATGCCTACCAAGAACACATCTATAGGCCTATCGAATGAGCTCTAAAACCAATTGCACTTTGGCTCATATGAAATCTATAATTTGCAACTAAAATTTTTCCAAGGTGCACCACGTTTTGTAATCTGTATGAGAGAAATTTGGAAAATAGTAACTACAAGAGTTGCAAACATTTGACAACTCAAAGATTGGACTAGAGAACAAAATTCATCATTAGACTTATTAAGTAATGTCCAATTCATCTCATATTTTGTGAAAACCAAGCTTGCATAGCCCACATTCATGTTCAAAAAACGTTCATGCTTCTGAGACAGTATCTCAAAGAGAAATGGCATAATTGTGAGACCTCTTTTGACTTTTCTAGTGAGTAATTTTTGCCAGAGGGACCAAACCGCTAATAAAGACCTTATAGCCTCCAAATCTTATGAAATTCATACATGAGTATGGAGACATTGTCACACATAAGAGCCAAATTTCATCCATTTGATCCATGCAGTTGGGGGAAACATGGAAGTTTCTGAAACCTGCAACATCTTGCTGGAGAGAAATCCCTATACAAATGGTAGAGAAATTTTACAATTTCAGTCCAAAAAATTTTCAAATCTTATGAAATTTGAGAAATAAAAGAGAAAATTATATTCTAATTATCCCAATAGAAATCACAGCATTTGGATAGTCTTATATGAGAAGAAGCTCCACAAAGTGGCCCATGTACACCTTCGTGAGGATGAATTTTTTACAATAGGCCTACATAGTTGAGAGTTTTAGACTACGGAAAAAAGTTCAAATTGCATGAATTTTTGTGAAAATAATAAAAAAATTAGTATCTTACAAATTAAAAGTTTCATGAAAATAACGCATTTAAGCAATACAATGTGCAACAGTCCCATCTTACCAATAGAAAACAACTTGAGTGCACTTTAATCATTCTTCTAAAGTATCAAAAATGGTTTTTGGGCTTAAATAGTGACTGTTGTATTAAAATATGCGATCAAGCATATATATTTGATGATCATTAATGCATCCCTTTGAAATTACCTTGTTAATCACGAGATAAATTTAAACAAAATGAGTTCATTTGTAGCTTTACTACTTTAATACATCCTTTAACTAAATAAATGCTTCCTTCTCTAATCAAATCCATTTTCTTTTATTTCAAAGAGTCCATGCACTCAATGTATATATCCTTAATTCAAGTAATAAAGTAAACTACAAGAATATATATCCTTCTCCTTACATGCTCCCCCGATCATGAAGAAAACTTTGATCTTTCCCCCTTGCTTAATCTATAACCTTCAATGAGGTGAGTATAGATTTCATGAACTAAGTTATTCTATAATGAACGTGAGAAAATAAATGAAGTGCTCAATGACTAATTTGATTTTTGTGTATACATATACAATGTATTACGTGTAATCTTTCAATGAATAAGAACAATGATTATATTGATAAAATCCCTTTTCTCCCCTCTCTTTTCTCTTAAAGAAAGAAAATAAATGGTGAGAAAAACAACCTTTATCCCTTCTCTATATGCACATAAATGAAAAAAGGTTTAAGAGAAACTATCCCTCAGCAAATTCAAGTATTTCCATGAGACTCTATGAGCAAGAAACAAAATACCTTGAAGGTTGGACATACCTTTCATTCCTAATGGTCAAGTTGAAGATCTTCTATAGTTGGTGAATAGTCACCAAATGATCTTTCCAAACATCCATTAGATAGAGCTTGAAGCAAAGGATCCATATTTGAGTGTACGATTGGAGAGAGAGAGAGAGAGAATATAGAGAGAGATCAAGAGAAAGAGAGAGGATTAAGAGTCCCATCCTCTCCCTCCATGGCATGGTTGGTGGTAGCATGTGGGTGGTGGTTGTTCTGGCCTCTGTAATGGGAAAATGGAGAAGACTCATTCATGTTCAACTTGCTAGATAGAGATCTTCAATGAACCTTTTTTTTATCCGATTTTATACTCTGAGTGCACTCCAAGGGGATTGACTTCGGCTCCGAGATGCACATGGATGATGATGAAAAGCCTTTCTTTTTTCTCCAAAAATCCTCGTGCAAACATGTTCCCCAATTCTCTAGAGATGATGATGAGGTGTTGTCTTCTCCACAAACTTGCTCCCCAAGAAACTTGAACTTTCCATCTCTCTCTCACAAGCTCTAATACCAAATGAAAGATCACAATTAGCTACTTGCCACTCTCCTCCCACTCTCAACTAGTCCTTGACCTTGTGTGCATCTAAAGCCTTCTCCAAGGTCTAAACACCCCTCCTATGGCCACTCTTAGGAGATGGAATTACCTCAAAGACTCATGCTAGAGCATTCACTCCCTTGAGATTTGTTCCTTGATCCATCTAGGGTCCTCCACCAAATGTAGGTAACCCAATGGTAGACCATGGTGGTCTAAATAAATCTAAAAATTCTAAACAAGGAACTATTCCATGTTAACTTCTTCCTTTGGGATCCTGTTAACTATTTCAATCGTATACCTTTTTCAAGGAAATAAACCATTTGATCAAACCAATTACATATATGATATATTATGTGGATTGACAAAAAAAATTCATCTAGTAATTCATTACTTTGGGAAATCTCTAGATTCTATGGGACTAAGATAATCTAACAAGGTGCAAAGATGCCAAACCATCAAGTACATAGTGTCTTGTAACTCAATCATGAGGCATTTTGAATGATAGATTGACATCCTAGACATGCATCTTGTGCCCATCAAATTGATACTCTAAAAAGAAATGTTTATGCTTGAGAAGATACAACACTATGCAGGATTATCTTATCTATTGTCACAACATTTAAGCAATTTACAGTGTGAAGGACAATTGTTTGTTATTTTCTTTGTAGTTCCCGGTAGGATCATGCAATAGATGTTGAAGCTTGTGCCCCTCCTGAGAAAAAGAATCTTCCCCTCTTTTTTTACATAGGTCGTGGACACGTAGTAGCGTATTATCATCTTCTTGGATCCCTTATTCATATGACCATCATGCAACCCTCATCTTTTCGACATCGCTTCCCTTCATTTTCTTTCTCAGACGACCCGAATCAAAGGCAAAATTTTCTTTTTATGGTTCCTTCACTCTTGAAGCCTTGCACCCTCTTTCTCGTAGGCTCTGCTTCCATGTGATAAATTCCCCCACTTCACGTGCTTCCCATCTTCTTTCCTTTAGAAGCTTGCATGCTTTCCCCTCTTGATAGAGTCCTACATGTGCAAGTGAAACTCCACGTAGAAATCTTTCAACCATGTTAAAGCACTACAAGGAATAAGGGGGCATAGTGATGGTTTATGTGACACAATTTGGTCGCTTCATGATTGCACAATTCACCGGATTAAGTATTTAGTGCACATGTCATTCAAACAATTCTATTTTTGAGGCTCCTAATGATCGTAATTGAAGTGTCGCATATGTGATAGTCACATATGTGCCACAGAAGCACCACCCCATGTGTGATGCTTTAAGTATTGCATATGTGACACACTAGAAAGTCGTATATGCAATGGTTGTGAAGATCGCATATACAAAAAATCCACATTTCTAATATGATTCCTGCTTTTGTCCATAATAGAAAAAGAGTGCATGGCTCTTCGATCATCATTTTGCATGCACCTCATCAAAGAGCGAACTAACGTTCATATATGCAGTGCAATGTGCTTACAAAATCAAGCTCTCTCTTTCTCTGTCTCTCTCTCATTTTCTTTGTCTCTCTCTATCTCTCTCTCCCTCTTTCTCCCTCCTTCTCTTTTGATCTCTCTCTCTACCTCTACCTCTTTCATTCTCTCTCTCTCTCTCTCTCTCTCTCTCTCTCTCTCTCTCTCTCTCTCTCTCTCTCTCTCTCTCTCTCTCTCTCTCTCTCTCTCTCTCTCTCTCTCTCTCTATTGCAAGTTGTTGAAAAGGCCCACTAAGCATAATATATGGCTAATTATTGTAAGTACAAGTTTTCATTTTTTGTATATCATTTAAATTGTTTTGTTTTCATAAATTAATATACTCACATTTACACATTCTCATGTACATACACACATACATGCACATGCATGTTCACACATGCAAATACACATACACACACATACATACACATAGACATGCACATGCACATACACACATATACACACACAGACATACACATGCACATACACACACATACATATGCGCATACACTTACACATACACATGAACATACACACACACATACAGATACACATACACACATGCACAAACATATCTACATGCACATGTACATACACATACACACATAAACACATACCTATACACATACATATGCACATACACACACATACACATATATATACACATGCATATGAACATTAACATATATGCACATACACATGCATGCACATGTAGGTGCATGCACATGTATATGCATACACGTGCATATGCACATCCATCTAGAAGCACATGCATGCTCATACATATGCACATGCATATACACACATACACATACACATGCATATACACACATACATGTAGAGGTACACATGCATACACCTACATATACACACACACAAACATATACACATACACATACACCCACATACACACACATACACAAATATAGATATATACCTATGTATGCATACATATACATACACACACAACTGCATGCACATACACACATATACACACACAAACACACATATAATATGAATGAATTATACAATTAAACTAATAAATCACATGTTAAATATGAAATATAATAAAATTCATTAGTACATTTCTATCATATAGTTCAATTCAATAAAATAAATTAATTTAATAAACACTCTAAAATTTTTAAAGTTATGAAATCACACCATAGAAATAATTAAAAACCTAACTCATGTGAGAATATATATATATATATATATATATATGTGTGTGTGTGTGTGTGTGTGTGTGTGTATATATATATATATATATATATATATATATATATATATATATATATGTGTGTGTGTGTGTGTGTGTGTATGTGTGTGTGTGTGTATGTGTGTGTGTGTCTACGTATATGTTTTGTATGTATGTATTATCAATGTACATAATACATCAACAAAAATAAAATAAGGTACATCAAGTTTAATAGTACTCACAAAATCATATGGTTGATCTTTTATATGTTCACTCAAACATCATTATCCACAATATCTAGCATAGTCCATTTCGTTTTTTGTACGCTAATGACCCTAGTCCTTATGCTACATTGAAACAACTAAAAAAGTTTAATTATTAGTGTTTTAAATAAAATAAAAGAATGTAGTTTCAGTAATACATCTACTTACAAATGTAACAACAAAATCCTGATGGGCATTTTTGCCTTAGTATGACTTATGACCTAATTCAACTCTCTTCTTTGCAGCAATGTGTGTTTATTTAATGAAATGAAAATACATAGATTAAATGTAAAATATCTATAAAACATATGAGAATTATGTCCCATAGTAATATAAACTATTTCACATACCTTTTGTTGAGGAAATGATTCCCATAGAGGTAGCCATCTACAAAAATATTACAATATCTTAGGTGGTTGTCATGTCTTCTCTTAGTTCTTTGTACCATACAAAATCTCTTGTTATTCTAATCTCAAAGAAAAAAGGATCAGTATACAAACAAAAAATTAAATTTATAAACATGCATATACACACATACATGCAGATACACAAACATACACACGTACATACAGTTACACATACATACAGTTACACATACATACATACACTTACACATACATATATACACATACACGTACACTTACATACACATACACACACATATACATACATGCACATACACATACATAGTAATACACACAAGTACACATTTAAATACATATGCGTACACACAAACATATAGACATACACAACATACATACATATACATACACACATACACACATAAATATACAAAGATGCATACACATACACACACATACATGTTGGAGTTTTAGGTCTACAAAAGCATGCAAACAACACAAGGAAGAAGAAGAAGCTTGAATCACAACACACAATATTGAATGTATTACCAAGAGAATATGCAAAAATAAGTCACCCATTAGGGTTATAGGCATATATACAAACTAGGGGAAAAAACCTCCTAAAGAGGGAAAAAAGTTCCCCGATGGTCCTAGTGTGTTCATAGACATGACTACCTAAATATATCAACAAATCCACCCTATGAGTGATGTGATGAAAAAGGAGTTCGCACTCATGTATAAGGAAGTGCCAAGCTATGTGGAATCAATCCATAAAAGGAAGTAAGCCCAAAGCTTTGTGGAAAGCTTCAAACTTCTCCCTAGGAAGAGCCTTTGTGAAAAGATCTGCAATGTTCTCTTGTGTGGGAAAATATTCCAAATTGATCTCTCCAGTAGAGAACCACTTTCTGACATAATGATACTGCACCTCAATGTGCTTAGTGCAAGCATGGAACCTAGGGTTCCTCGCAACTGCCAATGTTCTCTGACTATCAATGAAGATGTTGGTGGCAGAAGTTTGACCAACACCCAAATCATCCATAAGGCATCTGAGCCACACACACTCAATAGTCACTGTGAAAGCTACCCTATACTCAGCCTCACAACTAGAAGTGACCATAGTAGGTTGCTTGTTGCTCAACCAAGATATGCATGAGCTACCAAGCATGAAGAAAAGACCATTGGAATACACACGAGTGTCATCGAAACTAGCATAGTCAGAGTTAGAAAAGCATGAAAATCTGGTGGTAGTGATCCCTCCTTGGGATAAAACAATCCAACTAGTCGAGTACCACTCAAGTAGCGAAAGATGCGCTTAACCGCCTGCCAATGCTTCACACTTGGGCAATGCATAAACCTGCTCAAATGTGAGACAGCAAACTGAATATGTGGTCGAGTATTGCATAAGTAAAGTAAGCATCCAATAGCTTGCTATTAGAGAACAGCAGCAATTGCATCTCGAGCATTATGAAGACCCAATCATAAATCTATTTCCATATGAATGGCAATAGGTTTGCTGTCTTCAAGGCCAAAATGCCAAAAATGTTTCAATATATTTTGTTTGACACAAAGTTATTCCACCATCAACTTGCATCAATAAAATGTCCATATAATGATGCAAAATATCCCGAATCTGACATCTCAAATGAGGCATGCAAATCAGCCTTAAAAGTAGCAATATGCTTTTCAAGAGGACTAGTGACATCATGTCATCAACATAGAGAACAATGATCAAAAGCACATCATTCACATGCTTAAAATATAAGGTGCTATGAGTTGGACTATTCTCCAAACCATGTGTAATTAGGTAGGCATGTATCTTTTCATACCAAGCATGTGGTGCTTGCTTCAAACCATATAATGTCTTTCTTAACCTGTACACTCTGATGTCCTTTCTACACAAAACCATTGGGCTGAAAAACATACATGTTTTCATGCAAGTTACCATTCAAAAATGTAGTTTGAATGTCCAACTTATGTATGCTCCAACCATGATGAGCTTCAAGTGCACATATGCTATGAACAATCGTCATTTGCCATGTGGGAGAAAAGGTCTCATCAAAATCAATGCCTCTTTCTTGAGCATAACCCTTTGCAACAAGCCCTAGCCTTATACCTACCAATTGATGCATCGGGCTTACACGTCAGCTTGTATGCCCACTTAGTGGCAATTGTTGAAGTTAGACGTCTGCGGAAGCACACGTCAGCACTAGGAAGAAGAAGAAGCTTGGAGCACAACACACAATACTGAATGTACTACTAGAGAATGTACAAAGATAAGTAACCCGTTAGGGCTATAGGAATATATACAAGCCAGGGGAAAAAACTTCCTAAACAGGCAAAAAAGTGCCCCGGCAGTCCTAGAGTATTCACACACATCACTACCTAAATATATCAACAAATCCCCCTAGGGAGTGATGCGGTGAACAAGGAGCTAACACTCATGTATAAGGAAGTGCCAAGCTATGTGGAAATCACTCCACAAAAGGAAGTAAGCCCAAAGCTTTGCGAAAAGCTTCAAACTTCTCCCAAGGAAGAGCCTTTGTGAAAAGGGCTGCAATGTTCTCCTACCTGGGCACATATGCCAAGCTGATCTCTCGAGCAGAGAACCTCTCCCTGACATAGTGGTAATGCACCTCAATGTCCTTAGTGCGAGCATGAAACTCATGGTTCCTCGCAACTACCGATGCGCTCTGACTGTCAGTGAAGATGGTGGTCGCATAAGATTGACCAACACCCAAATCAGCCATAAGGCATCTGAGCCACACACACTCAACAGTGGTTGTGAAAGTTGCCCTATACTCAGCCTCACAGGTGGAAGTGGCCACAGTAGGCTGCTTCTTGCTCAGCCAAGATATGCATGAGCTACCAAGCATGAAGCAAAAACCACTAGTGGACACATGATTGTCATAGCAACCAGTCGAGTCATAGTCAGAAAAAGCATGCAAATATGGTGATAGTGATCCCCCTTGGGATAAAACAACCCAAGTAGTCGGGTACCACTCAAGTAGCGAAAGATGTGCTTAACCGCCTACCAATGCTTGACACCTGGGCAATGCATAAACCTGCTCATCTATGAGACAGCAAACAGAATATCTGGCCAAGTAATGGATAAGTAAATCAAGCATCCAACAGCCTACTGATAGAGAACAGCATCAAATGCATCTCCAACATCATGAAGACTCAATCGTAAACCTATTTCCATAGGAGTGGCAATAGGTTTACAGTCTTCAAGGCCAAAATGCTACAATGATATGTCAATATATTTCATTTGACACAAATCCATTCCACCATCAAGGTGCATAAACTGAATGCCCAAATAGTGATGCAAATGCCCCAAATCAGACATCTCAAATGAGGCATGCAAATCAACCTTAAAATTAGCAATATGCCTCTCATGAGGACCAATGAGAAGCATATCATCAACATAAACCACAATGATCAGAAGTACATCATTAGCACACTTAACATATAAGGTGCTTTCAGTTGGAATGTTCTCAAAACCATGTGCAATCAGATAGGCATGTATCTTTTCATACCAAGCATGTGGTGCTCTCTTTAAAACATATAATGCCTTCTTTAACCTACACACCTAGTTCTCATGCCCTTTCTGCACAAAACCACGGGGCTGAAAAACATACACTTCACTTCTTCATGCACGTCACCATTCAAAAATGTTCTTTTGATATCCAACTGATGTACATACCAACCATGATGAGTTGCAAGTGCACAGATGCTATGAACAGTAGTCATTTGGCAAGTAGGTGCAAAGGTCTCATCAAAATCAATGCCTCTTTCTTGTGCATAACCCTTTGCGATAAGCCTAGCCTTATACCTATCAACTGTTCCATCAGGTTTATGCTTCAGCTTGTACACCAACTTTGTGCCAATGGCCTTCTTGCCAAGAGGCAAGTCACATAAAGACCAAGTACCATTCTTCATTATAGCATCATATTCAGATTGAATTGCAGCCATCCAATGTTCAGAAATTTGTGCTTCATCAAACAAAACAAGTTCAGTCTCATCACATAGACTAGAGGTAGCCATAGCATAACAGTTTGATGCAAAAGAGGCACTATGAGGGCATGATTGAGTACGATATGACAGAGATGCATCTAATTTGTTGTCACGCAAAGTCTGCACCAACCATTTTGGCATAGTTTTTGCCTTCTCAATATTAGCTCTCTCATCAACAAGTGTGTCATGTAAATCTACATCAGAAATGGAATGATCTGCATCATCACATGAAACCTTCAAAGGTCAAGAAGTTGCCTCATTAGGACCAGCACTAGATTGTCCACGTGTAAAAAGAGACACCAAAGTATCATACATGTCTTTGGAGCTAACAGATGTCTTCTTAGTACATGAAAGCAATGGTTGAATAGCATCTTCCATAAAAACAACATCACGGCTAACTAGAATGCATTTACTCTACGGATGATATAGACGATAGCCTTTATTTTCAAACTGCACCCAAGAAAAATACATTTTACTGCTTTATCATCCAATTTTCTGTAATGTTGTTCAGGCACTAATGCATATGCCAGATAATCAAAAACACGCAGATGAGCATCAGATGGCTTGCGAGCATGTCAAGCCTCATATGGAGTGATAGACTCCAGTGCTTTAGTGGGACACCATAGTACATATGTTGTACACATAACAGCCTCAAGCTAGAAACTATGTGGTAAGGTCTAACTCTTGACCATACACCTCGCCAGCTCCATGAGTGACATGTTCTACCATTTAGCAACTCCATTCTATTGAGGTGTATACGGCACTGTACGCTAGTGGTTTATCCCACGTTCAGCCAAAAATGCATTAAAATCTGAAGACATATATTCCCCCCTCGATCAGAATGGAGGGTGTAGTTGGTACCATCCAAATCATCCTCAACATCCAACATATGGAATATATCACTGCTTTCAACCATCTCCAGTGACTAAAATACATTGATGCAAAAAATTGATTATTTCTCAAAAAGTTAAGCAAAACTACACAGATGAATTCTGTTAAGCCTATAGCAGACTTTGAGATGCTTATACTAGCGAACCAAAACTGGTATATACATTTGGCAGAAAAAGACAAAATAGCTTGCATAAGTGTTGTGATAGTGCATTCGAAGGCCAAAACAAGCTGAGATCGTGATTTCGGCACCAGATAGAGAACTTGTTTTGATCTCAGAAACACGCTGAGTATGCTCACTGAAATTCATGCGATTCTGAGACTACAATCGAAAGGTGTCGACAATGACCTAGATGAAGCCATGACCTGCTTTGATACCAATTGTTGGATTAGACGTGTGCGGACGCATGCCAACAACACAAGGAAGAAGAAGAAGCTTGGAGCACAACACACAATACTGAATGTATTACTAGAGAATGTACAAAGATAAGTAGCCCATTAGGGCTATAGGCATATATACAAGCCAGGGGAAAACAACCTCCTAAAGAGGGAAAAAAGTGTCCCGGTGGTCCTAGAGTGTTCACACACATCACTACCTAAATATACCAACATATTCTGATTGCATAGTAGCCATCCAATTTTTTGGATTTTGTGCTTCATAAAACAAAAGAGGCTCGTTCTCATCACAGATACTAGAGTCAGCCATAGCATAGCAATCTGATGCAAAAGAAGCACTATGAGAGTCTGAACGAGTATGATATGATAGAAGTCCATCTAATTTGTTGTCTTGCAAAGTATGCACCATCCACTTAAGCATAGTTTTTGCCTCCTCTATATCAGTTCTGTCATCAATACGTGCATCATGTAAATCTACATCAAAAATGGAATGATCTGCATCATCATGTGAAACCTACAAAGGCTAAGAAGTTGCCTCATTTGGACCAACACTAGACTGCCCACCTATAAAAAGGGGTAGTAAAGTATCATACATATCTTTGGAGTTAACATATGTCTTCTTAGCACATGAAAGTAATGGGTGAATTGCATCTTCCACAAAAAAAACATCATGGCTAACCAAAATGTGTTTAGTCTATGGATGATATAGATGATAGCCTTTGCTTTTAGAACTATACCCAACAAAAATACATTTCACTCCTTTATCATCCAATTTCCTATGTTGTTCTCTAGGCACTAATGCATGTGCCAGACAACCATAAACATGCAGATGAGCAATAGATATCTTGCGACCATGCCAAGCCTCATATGGAGTGATAGACTGTAGTTCTTTAGTGGGACACCTGTTAAGTACATATGTTGCACGCATAATAGCCTCAAGCCAAAACCTATGTGGTAAAGCCGAACTCTTTACCATACACCTCCCCATCTCCATGAGTGACATGTTCTTTGTTTCAACAACTCCATTCTGTTGAGGTGTATATGGCACTCTACATTGATTTTATCCCACGTTTAGCCAAAAATGCATTAAAATGAGAAGATATATATTCCCCTATGATCAAAATGGAGGGTGCTCATTTTACATGCTCACAAATTTTCAGCCAAAACATGAATCTATCTGAAGCACATAAACACTTCTGACTTTACTTGCAATGGATATACCCATGCATGCTTGAAAAATTCATCAATGAAAGTCACAAAGTAAAGATAGTTCCCAAAAGAAGTTGTTTGCATAGGACCATAGGCATCACTGTGAACAAGCTGCGATTTTTGAGTAGCTTGAATTGAAACATCTTTTGGGAAGGAGGAATGCTGCATTTCACCTTAAATATAGCCTTCAAGGGCATATTTACTAGGTGCTTCAAGTTTGGGCAAAGAGGACACCATTTTAGTTTTTTGGAGGTGTAGCAAACTAGCAAAATTTAGATGACCAAAGTGTGCATGCCAAAGCTTTACATCTGACATAGCCTAAGAATCTTGAACTGCACATGCTGAATCATTCACAGATTTTGCATACTCTATGAGCTTATACAACCCACAATATAAAATGCCAAAAGCATTAATGATGTCGCCATTTGACAGATCATGAACTATACATCTATCATCAACAAATTTCACAACCAAGCCAATCTTGGTTAATGCTAATTGATAATATATTTTTCTTGATCCCTAGCACAAATAAAGCATTTGAAATGTAAAAGAACTACCATCAATTGTAGTCAAAATGATCTTACCAACTCCCATGATAGGATAAGAGGAGTTATTGGCACATGTGATAGTTTTCCCTTTAGGGGCAAGCTCAAGTGAAGTGAAGAAATTGTGCTGCAAGGTAATATGTTTGGTTGCCCCACTATCAAAGTACCAAACATCTAAGTCTATTGCAGGCACACATTGCTCATGAGAAGACGGGTGGTATCTGCAAACACTAGTAAATGCACATTCTTTATTCTGCACAAGATAAGCAAAACCTATTTTGGGTGTAGAGGCCTCTACATTCCAACCTCTTTCTTCTTTGAGTCTTTGCAACCAGTTTTGGACAACTCTTTATGACATGATCTTTTCCTTTATAGTATTTGAAAAATAGTTTCTCCTTTTCTATTTTCGTCTCATCTTTGTCATCCTTCTTTGATTGTGAAGAATTAGTAGATTTTTGCTTACTAGTAGAAGAGCTCCATTTACTTTTGCCCTTTTAACTAGCCAAGAAAGCTTGATCTACAACATGCATAATGGACCTCTTATGCTAGAATGATCTTCATGCAATAGAACAGAGACTAACTCCTCAAATGTTAAGGCACTTGGATTGCCTTTCATCACCAATCAAAGAGTAGAAGAAACACTCTTATATGAATCTGGAAGACCATTCACAATAGTCTACACAAGTGAATTGTCAGGTAAGACTTCATCAGCAGAAATCAACTGATCCTTCAAATCTTTTATCTTTGTCAAAAAAATGTCCATAGAATCTCCTTCAGTCATGTGCTCGCTCTCTAAAGAACTTGAAGAATATCACCATCTTCAACGCCATCTGCATCACCTCCAATAACTATATTTGCCGGTGTAATAGACCATTTTTCACCACCCTGCACAATATTCCACATTCCTTTTGCAACCAATACATGATGCATCATATAATCCCATAATGGGTAATTCGTACTATCCAACTTATCCCCAAAAGCCAACATACAAAATACATCACTACTTCTAGCCATGGCCATATATATATATATATATATATATATATGTGTGTGTGTGTGTGTGTGTGTGTATATATATATATATATATATATATATATATATATATATATATATATATATATATATATATATATATATATATATATATATATATATATATATGTGTGTGTGTGTGTGTGTGTGTGTGTGTGTGTGTGTGTGTGTGTGTGTGTGTGGCACAAAAAGATGAAATTACCTGCACAAGTACTATGATAGTGCATTCTGAGGCCAAAACGAGCTCACATCACAATTTTGACACCAAAAAGAGAAGAAATTTTGAACTCCTATTCGCCATGTGTATGCTCACAAAATTTCATGCAATCCTGAGACTTTGACTCGAAGGTTTTGACAACACCCTAGATGAATCGAGGACCTACTCTGATACCAATTGTTAGAGTTTTAGGTCTATTGAAGCACGCAAATGACACAAGGAAGAAGAAGACGCTTGGAGCACAATGCATAATATTGAATGTATTACGAAGAGAATATGCAAAGATATGTGACCCGTTAGGGTTATAGGCATATATACAAGCCCGAGAAAAAAACCTCCTAAAGAGGGAAAAAAGTGCCTCAGTGGTCCTAGTGTGTTCACACACATTACTACCTAAATATATCAACAATACATACACACACATGTACACACATACACATCACATGCACATGCATACATATATACACACATAAACATACACACATATATACATGCACACACATATACATAGTACAGATATATAAATACATACATACACACATACACATACATACATATACACAAACATACACACGTACACATGCATATACACATATACATAACACACATACATACACATACACAATGCACACACCTACACATACATATACATACATACACATATACATAGTAGTCGAGGTAATGACTAATTGCACATTTAAGAGTGAGTCGTAACAAACGCGAACTATGTCGTAAAAAGGGAACTCCCATGTCAAAAATCAAGCAAATGTCATCTTATGTTTGAAAACTCTTTATACCAGTATACATATATTTTGAAAATCAAGTGAAAACACTTTTGACATTTTTTGTCACTTTTTGAAAATTTAGGAGCTCAAAATGTGCCCAAAATTTTGATCTATTTAACATTGACATCACAAAAATATATGAGAAATATAAAAGTGATAAAAAATCATGTATAGAAAATAAAAAATGAAGTTTTTTTTTATGGACGATCTTACATATCATTAAAAAATGCAATAGAACATGGTTTCATTTTGTGAATTGCTTTGGAGCATTTGTATAAGCACCAAAAATATCATAGATTTTCAAATCAACTCAACTTTCTTGATCTATCTCTACACCACCCTCATTGGATGCATTTGATTAAGTCTCAGACTATTGCAAGCTCTGTATCAACAAGAGCGCTATCCTCATCCAAGTACATACCAAGTTCTATCAGATCATGCATAAATCTTCTTATTTGTCTATGATTAGCTATGTCACATAAATCTTGAACTTTTGCTTTATCATATTAATGGTCACTTTCCTCAAGTGCCCTATTTTGTTAAGACAAAATCATAAACAAGAATATCTACATCATCCATTTTAAGAGTTTATATACTCCGAATATTCTTTTCGTTTTTTGACCGTGTTCATTTGGTTTCACATACTATTTGTAAGTTATACTTACCTCTTAATGCATACCATTTGACCGTGATTTGTCATCCTTGGGCCTACATAAATGATCCTTTCATGTGGATGGATGAAGCTTTGATAATCCTTGTTCTAGGAATAATAGTTGGAAATTGCACCCAAACTTCATCTCCAAAATAGTCATTTCCCCACATTTTGGTGAAATTTGGTCTAGATGCTTGTTCTTTTATTAAAATCCTTCTGTTTTCTATTCATAATCTGAATTATCATGCCGCATTATGTTCCCAAAAAGGATTAATAACTAAAACATTCCAAATGTCATTTCTTTGTAGGGCTCATAATTTTCATTTAGAGAATCAAATATGATCATATTCTTTTATCTTACAAACATAATTTGTCAAATATGAATATACCATTTGATGCAAAATACTTAAAACCCCAAGATCGACTACTTAGTTATAGCTATGAGTGGTCAAAATTATGGAAAAAGTCAAACTTTATGTTTTGCATCAACTTTATGCCTAAATTTATGCTTGGCATCGACTTTATGCATAAAGTCGATGCCAAGTATAAAGTTTGACTTTTTTCCATAACTTTGATCACTCATATCTATAACTATAGGTATCCAAATCAAGCAAGTGAGTAGTCGATCTTAGGGTTTTTAAGCATTCTGCATCAAATGATATATTCATATTTGGAAAATTATGTTTTTGTTGCAAGATATAAGAATATGATCATATTTGAGTCTCTAAATGACGACTTTGACCTGTACAACGACATGCCATTGGGAATATTTTAGTTATTAATACTTTTTGGGAACATAATGTGGCATGATAATTCATATCAACTACTCACGTGCTTGATTTAGATACTTGTGATTATAGAAATGAGTTAATATAAACTCTAAGATCGACCACTCACTTCGTCGATTTAGATACTTATAGTTACAGATATGAGTGGTCAAAGTTATGGAAAAAGTGAGACTTTTATACTTGGCATCAACTTTATGCATAAAGTCGATGCCAAGTATAAAGATTGGCTTTCTTCATAGCTTTGAGCACTCATATCTATAGCTATACACATCTAAATCAAGCACTTTGTAGTCAAGCACTCATATCTATAGATATTCAAGAACTTTGTTTGGACCGACGACTTCAAATAGGAAGGCGATTCCCAAGATCTAATGGGAGGGCTCCATAATTATACTCAAAGCTTGCACAATATTACTTTATGTAGGTTAAGCATTCAGTTCTTCCATAGAAGGTATGAATGCCAACAAGAAGTCAATCTAAAGCATTGGCTTCTTTTGAAAAAAGCTTTTTTTATGAACAATTGGATGGGTTTTTGAGAGGCATTCGATGCCAGACATCGACTTCCAACATAACATCAATGCTTGGCATTGACCTTCAGCTAAAAATTAATGTCAAAATCATGTTTCTATGAAAAAGATCCTCCGTTTACAAGGAACACAATACAAACAAAATGTTGCAAAAACAAAGGAGCCTTATTAGCATTTTGTCCCTTCATCTTCATAAAAGGCATTCATTCTTGTTGAAAAGACAAGTCAATGCTTCGCATATCATAGCAACAAATCCTAGCAATTTGTTAACATACTTGATCCCTCACATCTAGGCTCATATTTCAAAATAATGACACCTTCATAACTTAAGAGCTCGCTTGGTTTTGAATGGTGCTTGATGAATATATGACCAATAAAGGGAATTCAATTTATTGAGATGTGAGAAAAACAAATATGGCAAAATCCAAATATCCATTTTTTACTATTCTAATGGACGATGACATAAGATCAAAATGTATCCAAGTATTGTTTTAGAAGTACAAATAGCTCTAGATGAATACACATAATGAGTTCGTAGGGATACTTCATCACCCATAAACCAAAATTTTTGCAGTATGTTTGTAGGGATATTTAATTACTAGTTGATTAGACTTGAAGATGCACAAGAATCAATAGAATCAATGGTACAGACCACCCACACATGGGTAATGGAAACTTCCAAAAACCTTTAGAAGAAAGGGAAAGCAGTTCAATGTCAAGGGTTTGGAGGGTTAATGCAACTTTCACGTAGAAGCATAGTTGGGAAACTGATATCAATCTTCTCCATTATAAGGCCTCTATGAGACATGACCTCTTGGCCACGTCTCTCTCTCTTGGCATGGGACTCCTTTGTGTTTTCTTGCAAATTGCATTTTCCATTGCTACTTTTGTATTAAAAATTTTATAATTTGCTTCTTGCTTCCATCAATTGGAGGCCCTTTAAGTCCTTACACACATGTCATAGTCCTTGTCAATTAAAGAAATCCAAAATTATTGATAGCATCCTAGTTCTTGTCTACTTGCCTTCTTCCCAAAAATTATTGTCTTTAATCTAAGAAAACATTCCATCAGTACACAACCTTTTTAATTTTCATATTCATTCCTTTCATTTGACATGTTTAAGTAGTAGCTAGGATATTATGATATTTTCTTCTTCTCTAGCACATCTTGCCATCATTGAAATCATGTTATTGATTTTGATCTTTCATTTGGATTTCTAGATACCAAAGAAACATGCATGACGATATGCATTTTTGGGATGGCGTTTTCTCTCAATATATGAAAACAACTAAATCTCTTCTATTTCATTTTTTGTTCACGATGTTGACCAGTACACATATATGACTCTATAGATAAATCAGATGTTCCTTGTATGAGTTAGTCTTATTTTCCATATCGAGGTCTTCACACATCATGGAAAACTCATCCTTCGATTGATGTATTCTAATTCTTTTCTTAAAATGGTATGAAATTATGTTTTATGTGGGTTTAAAATAAATTGAATTGCTTGTGGATTTCCATTTTCATGAGATCATATAGTTTTTATAATCTAGAATGTTTTATAGTTCTAATTACAACTCCTAGTGTCGAATATAGCATGTTTTCATAACCAAAAATTTGAATGGAGATTGAAGGAACTTACTATGAAACAAAAATCCTATGATTTTTATGCCCTAGTTAAAACGGATGTTGTCATACCTATGAAACAATTGAAAATGGGCCAATTTTTCCTTCTTTTTTGCATATTTTTGTAGTCGTAAAAAGAGAACATGTCTTTGTTCTCATTTGATATGACTCAGTGTTATTTGAAGAGCATGAAAATATTCATGAATCACAATACATGAGTCGAGATGTATGAAGATACTTAGTTTTCATTGTTATTACTTCCATAATGCTAATAATGATTTATTTATGATTAATGAAGAATATCACCATCTTCATCACCTTTAGTAACTGTATTTGCATGTGTAATAGAATGTTTTTCAAAACCTTGCACAATATTACACATTCCTTTTGCAATCAATACATGATGCATCATATAAGCCCATAATGGGTAATTGGTACCATCAACTTATCCTCAATAGCAAACATACTGAACACATCACTACTTTTATCCATGGCCACTGACGAAAATACCCTGATGCAGAAAAATGATTGTATCTCAAAAAGTTGAATAGAATTACCCTGTCAGTTTTTCTAAACCTATAGCAGACTTCAAGATGCTTATACTCGTGAACCAAAACCTATATATATCTTTGGCACAAAAATACAAAAGTACCTACACAAGCATTGTGATAGTGCATTTGGAGGCCGAAACCAGCTCAGATCGCAATTTTTTGACACTACAAAGTGAAGAAATTTTGAACTACTAGTCGCCTTGTGTATGCTCACCAAATTTCATGCAATTCTAAGACTGTGACAAGAGGGGTTTCGATGACACCCTCGATGAAGTGATGACCTACTCTAATACCAATTGTTGGAGTTTTAGATCTATGAAAGCACACCAACAACGGAAGGAAGAAGAAGAATCTTGGACTACAACACATAATATTCAATGTATTACCAACAGAATATGCAAAGATAAGTGACCCGTTTAGGTTATAGGTATATATACAAACCGGGGAAAAAAACCTCCTAAAGAGGGAAAAAATGCTCCGATGGTCCTAGTGTGTCCACACACATCACTACCTAAATATATCAACAATATGTACACACACATGTACACACATACACATACACACACATAAATGTACACCCACATATACATACTACACATTTACAAATACATACATGCACACATACACATGCATACACATACACACACATACACATGCATATACACATATACATAACACACACACATACATGCACATACACAATGCACACACCTACACATACATATACATACATACACACATACATAGTGGCCAAGGATATAATAGTCCAATGACTAATTGCACATTTGAAGAGCATGAAAATAGTCATGAATCACAATACATGAGTAGAGATGTACAAACGTACTTAGTTGTCATTGCTATTCTTCATTACATGCTAATAATGATCTATGAGTGAATTATGGATGGCATATATCTCCAAGAGCACCTTTTAGAGAGAATTACAGACCAAGATCTTTGGATCCATTATCACATTCATTAAATGTAAAATTTATATGCATGTGACTCTGGATCCAAAGTTCTTGGTTTCTAAATTTATATCGCCCATTTTAAGTGAACAAATTGCAAGTAGGAGTCACATAAATCTCTCATTTTTTCTAAAATTATAAAAATAAGCAAACTAAAAATGAATAAAAACATTTATGTTTTCATATTATTGTTGATATGTTTAGGTCATGATGTGTGTGAACACACTAGGACTGGCGAGGAGCTTTTTTCGCTCTTTAGGAGGATTTTTTCCCCTATATAACCCTAACAGGTCACTTATCTTTGTACATTCTCTTGGTAATACATTTAGAATTGTGTGTTTTGCTCCAAGCCTCTTCTTCTTCTTCTTGAAAGAACTTGGAGAAACTTGTCAAAGGTAGAAAAGTGTGTTTTGAAGCGATGAAGTTTGGTCTAGCCAATCGGCACAAGACCAGCCCTTGAGCTTATGGAGACTCAAATAGACCTTATAAGCATGCGATAAGTGCAAAGAAATGCACTATGTTCTTTGGAGCATCAAGGAAAAGATTTGATACAAAACACATAGGTCCGCACGTCGACTAGCTCAAAAAACTTACTATCTATGGGAGAGACAATGAACTTCAAATGCCCATAGCGACCAGCATAATTACAATTAGAAACTATCCTCTTATGTGAGTGATACACATAGGGTTGAGTGTATATAATGCACAAAATTATAAGGAATAAGAAAATTATGCTATAGGAATGTATCAGACACTCAACAGTGGTACCTCCTATTTTTCAGGAATACGTAGAGATTGACCCCGAGATAGAAAAACTGAAACTGCTCCAAATCTACTAAGCCCAATGATATGAAAATTTACACTCATAAACTAGATAGTAATACCTTTCAAATGAACCATCTTGCACTCAATTTGAAACTCTGGAGAGAGCAGAAGCCTCTACACGATTACTATTGGTGAAGAAGATGATGCAGAAAATTGAAGGAGCAAGACAATGATGATCACAAGTGTATGTATATTTCTTCCATGTATTGTACAAGTGATTTCAAGTCTTTATATAGACTCTAGAAGTGTTCAAAGACTTCTACAAGTGAATTTTGAATTCAAATGAAGGTGGGAATGGTTGTTGGAGGGAATCAATTCACTTTCCTACAATCTAGGAAAAGGGAAGATCTAGTTTGATCTACTTTTAGGTGATTGATTCCTTGATTGAATGCAACTCAACCACCACAGATTCATGGGATTTGAGCTATATCTTTCTACCTTTACATGTGTAAATCTCAAGGCTTTTACAATGGTAAAAGATCCAAGAAAATTCTTTCTTAAAAAGTACAATAAATGAGCATGAATAAAAGAACTCTCCAACCGATATTCTTTCGAAGCGATAGCCTTTGATGTAGATCAAATCCACCTCAAGCATAATGTAAGCTTGATGTTCCAACAGCTCCCCCTCAAGCTAAACTATGCTTGAGTCTTCATTCTCTGATAGGTTGAAGACCTGCTATAGCTTTGAATCTACAAAGCTTTATTCTATCAAGTGCCTTCGTCATCATATCTGCTAGTTTCTTTTTAGTAGGAACAAAAGAAATGTCAATCTCCTTTTCCATGAGCTTCTCTTTGATGAAGTGGTAATGAACCTCTATGTGTTTGGTTCTTGCATGGAAAATAGGGTTTGCCGCTAGATGCATGGAACTTACATTATCTCCAAATATGTGAGGTTTGGAACTCACAAGTCCCAAATTTGTATACAATTCCTTTAACCATATTGCCTCCTGAGTTGCTATGGTCAAGCCTCTGTACTCTACTTCCGTCGAGGATAAAGCAACTGTTGGTTGCTTCTTGGAACTCCATGACACTAACTTTGAACCTGCAAATGCTAAGTAACCAAAAGTACTTCTTCTCTCATCCTTAGCTCCTTCCTAATCTGCATCTGAATAGATTTTGATATCCAAATCTGAAGAGCAAGGATAGAATATACCTTCGTTGATTGTACTTTTGAGATACTTCAGTACTCTCTTAGCTGCAATTATGTGTGGTCTTCTTGGCGAGTGCATGAATTGACTAAGCACATTCATACTATATGAGATGTCTGCCCTTGTATGAGTACCATATATCAAGCTACCTACCAAGCTTTGATACTCTTTAATGTCTTCAACTTTCTCACCTTCATAAACACTAAGTTTATGATTCATCTCCAAAGGTGTACTTGCAAGTTTAGTGTTCTCCAATTTGATCTCCAAATCCTCAATGTATCTTCTCTGAGTCAAATACATTCCTTCATCTATGTATATCACCTTCATACCTAGGAAATATGTGAGCTCACCTAGGTCACTGATTTTGAACTCGTCTTGCATGTGTCTCTTGATCCTTTGAATGTCATTTAGATCATCACCTGTCACAATAATATCATCTACATATACACATAGATAGATAACCTCATCATGACCCCTTTTGATGAATAGAGAAGGATCTGAGTTGCCTGGTCTGAACCCTTGATCTTGAAGGTATGTAACCAACCTCTAATTCCAAGCTCTAGGAGCTTGTTTCAATCCATACAATGCTTTCTTAAGTCTACAAACATAAGATGGATGATTAAGGTTTTCAAAACCTCGTGGTTGTGACATGTATACCTCTTCACTTATCCAACAATTCAAGAATGCATTTTTCACATCAAGTTGGAGGAGTCTCCAATTCCTTGCAGCAGCTACACTTATCAATGTCCTGATTGTAGTCATCTTTGCAACTAGTGAGAATGTTTCCTCATAGTCTATACCATGAGTTTGAGAGCATCCTTTGGCAACTAATCTTGCCTTGTACGTGCAAACTGATCCATCTGAATTTCTTTTAACTTTATATACCCATCTGGAACCGATTACCTTTTGATTCAAAAACATTGGAACCAAATCCCAAGTGTCCATCTCCTTCAATGCATCTATTTCTTCTTTCATGGCCTTTTCCCAATTAGGGTTTCCCTTTGCCTCTTCATCGGTTGATGGTTCTTGTGAAATTGAATCTTTTGCCAAGTGGATTGAATGCTTTGTAAAAAATGTGGAATCATATTCATACCTTTCTGGTTGTTTCTTCTCTCTTGCTAATCTTCTAGGTGCTTGTTTGGAGCATTCTCCAACCTCTTGCATCTTTCCTTTGCCTCTTGACTTCAATAGCTTGTAATCCTTTTCCCTTTCATCTTGGTCATTGTTTGTAACACTTTCTTGGTTCCTGGACCTCTGATCGTGCTTTCTTCCTAATTGATGAGAATCAGAATCAAGATCATATGGTACAGTTACCTTTTTGTTTATCTTCATCATACCAAGACCTGTGTTCTTCAAACACAACATCTCTATTTGTAGTGAATTGCTTAGTTGAAGGATTATAGAACCTCTAACCCATCTTATTTGAATCGTATCTAATAAACACTGCCTTTGTTGCCCTTTCATCTAACTTACCTCTTATTTGTGATGGTACATGAACATAAGCTAAACAACAAAACCTTGCAAAGTCCAAGACTAGGTTTTCCTCCATGCCATGCTTCATAAGGAGTCATACCTTGAAGTGATTTGGATGGTGGTCTATTGACAAGGTACATAGCAGTTGAAATAGCTTTTGTCCATAGATAATGTGGCAACTTCTTCTCTTCAAGCATTGTTCGGGCTGATCCAACCAATGACTTGTTTCTCCTCTCTGCAGTTCCATTTAGTCGAGGAGAGTACCTGGTAGTCACTTCCCTTTTGATACCTTTTTCCTACAAGAACTCATCAAAATCTTTGGAGAAGTATTCTCCCCCTCCATCAGAACTAAGCCTCTTGAGTGATCTACCTATATGATTCTCCACATGTGCTAGATACTTCTTGAAGTACTCAAACACTTCATTCTTACTCTTGATAAAGTAAAGAATAGTCCATCTACAATCAATAAATAAGAAATAATACCTTCATCCTGCCAATGAAGGTTTTTGACTTGGTCCCCATATGTCTGTATGTACTAAGTCCAATAAGTTGTTGTGGATGTAGCCTTTGTGGTTGAATGGTTGTCTTTGTGCCTTTTCCAATCTAACATGCATCACATATGTTGGTCATGGGTTGCTTTGATATATTCGGGAGTCCTAGAACACTTTGATCCCTACATATACCCTTCAAGGTTCTTTCATTCACATGAGTCTCTTATGCCATACTTCAAGCTCACTTAGGGTTTGAGACCCAAAGTTGAATAGAGCTATGTTCTTGGTTTCTCCTGCTTCAAAAGTAAAGAGCCTACCATGCTTCTCACCTCTGGCTATCTTCTTGAAGCCTTGACATGGGTCTTCCACAAAAGCTCCATGTTGGGTGAACCTAATTTGCAAGCCTTTTTCAACTATTTGGCCTACACTTATTAGGTTTTTAGTGATAATGGGTACATAGAGAACCTTACTCAGAATGTTTGTTCTACCATTGGAACATTACCAATGTTCTCCACATTGTGCTTTGTGTCATCCCCTTTTTGTACTTCATGTCTATGCTTTGGACTTTCCAAGTCAGATAGAAGAGCAATGTTGCCTGCAACATGATTCGAACATCCTGAATCTATGTAGAACAAATGATCATCTTCTTTACCTTCTTTGTCGCTTAGATTCATGAGAAGCAATGTGTCTTCATGTGGTTGATCTTTTGAATAATTATTGTAGTCCCTTCTATTATAGCCTTTATTGTTATTGTTGAAGTTGTGTCCAACTCTGCCTCTATTGCTACCATATCCACCTCTTCCACTTCCTTTCTAGGCCTTCCCATTGAACCAGCAATTCTAAGTGGTGTGTTTGGTCTTATTGCATATGGCACAAGGTTGAGCATTCTGAGCTTTGGCTTTTTCTTACTTTGTTCCTTTCTTCTTCCCTTTCCACTTGCTCTTGCTTGCGAAGTTGGCTTGGGAAGTCTCTTCTTCATCTTCTTCCTTCTTCTTGTCTTTCTGCTTCTTATCCTTCTTATCTTCATATAGAGCACTAGTTGAGTTACCATGATAGGAATTACCTTCCTTTATACTATTATTGACCTCTTGATTGAAGATTTGTCCAAGAAAGATGTTGAAGTCTGGAGTCTGCACATCCATGATGAGATCATATGACGTAGTGAAAGATTGACATTGCTTATCACTTTGAATGTCGTTGAGAATTTGCCTCATGATATCCTCTTCTTCAATCAGCTCTCCAATGGATGCTAACTGATTGTTGTGGTTCCTGCTACACCTATTATAGAGCAACTATGTGGGGATGGAAAAGATGCTCAAGCACATGCATTGATAGCCTTGTCTATCAAACGGGCCATTACTCCTCACATTCATTCTTCCAAAACAACAAAGGATGCTTGGGATACACCTAACACTTTATACTAGGAAAGGAATGAGGCCTCTATTGCTTAGCTCCAAAAACAGTTGGAGAGTGCACACATGAATGAAGGAGATTCCATAGATAGTTTTTTGACAAAGATCAAAGATTTGAAGGAGCGGTTAATTTTTCCTGATGAAATCTTGCCTGATAGTTCACTTGTGTAGACTGTTTTAAAAGGTCTTCCATATTCATATCAGAGTTTTGCTTCTACTCTTCAATTGATAATGAATTTAAACCCAAATGCCTTAACATTATAATACTATACAATTTGATAATTTCCACATGTAAATTATTAGTTAACGATGTTACTTGAGTATTCAAAGTCGCTTTCTCATCATGGAGTCGATTCACCATAGTATGTAAGGTTAAATTCACAACAACATATGAGGGGCATACCGACAATAGCCATACCAACGGTCACACCTCAGTGTCGGTATGCCTATTGGAAATGTGTGGAAAGACCACATAAATCATATCGATGGTCACTTGACCATCGGTATAACCATTAGAATATTATTACACATCCGAATTCTCGGCCATCAGTATAAGCACCGATAAAGGCATCAATATAGACGTCAATATTAGCACCAGTATGACCATCGGTAGTTTCTTAGAAATACTGGCACTTATATCGATGTCTATGCCAGTGGCATGTTTTTAACATAACCAGACACGAGAGCAAAAAGTTGGCATTTGCTACTGTTTTGAACTGTGTACTGCTATTGTTAACTTTTCATGCTTGCACACATTGTGCTCGCCCACTTGCATTGTGATTGTATTGTCCACACACACACACAAATCTCTCTCTCTAGACACACATCTCTCTCTCTTTAGATCTCGGATCTTAGTAAGTGATGCACGTACTTTCCTTTATGTGTCTATATGTTTCTCTTTTCTAAATTCTCTTTTCTTTGGTTTTGCATGAGCTTTATGGCATCGATTCTTTGTAATTTGACGAGAGACAACATTGATTGAGCTTTGATGATAGTGATCCAAAGAATTACATCGATGTAAGTGATTGTTTCCTTCTCTATTAGAACTAGAGATAGAAAGAGAAAAAGAGAGAGAGAGAGAGATAAAAGAGAGAGAGAGAGAATGCGAGAGAGAGAGATGAAAGAGAGGGAGAAAGAGAGAAAGCTAGAGAGACATACACACACCTAGATGTAAGTGATTGTAATGTCATTATCCAATCCAAATAGTCGGGTACCACTCAAGTAGTGAAAGATGTGTTTAACTGCTTGCCAATGCTTGACACTTAGGCAATGCATAAACCTCCTCATCTATGAGAGAGTAATTAGAATATCTTTCGGAGTAATGCATAAGTAAATCAAGCACACAACAACCTATTGATAGAGAACAACATCAAATGCATCTCCAGCATAATGAAGACTCAATCATAAACCTGTCTCCATAGGAGTGGCAATAGGTCTACAGTCTTCAAGGACAACATGCTACAATACTGTGTCAATATATTTCATTTGACACAAAGCCATTCCACCATCAACTTGCATAAACTAAATGCCAAATAATGATGCAAATGCCCCAAATCTAACATTTCAAATGAGGCATGCAAATAAGCATTAAAATCATCAATATGCTTGTCATGAGGACCAATGACCAGCACGTCATCAACATACACAACAATGGTCAGAAGCACGTCATTAGCACGCTTAACATATAAAGTGCTTTCAGATGGACTATTCTCAAAACCATGTGCAATCAGATAGGCATATATCTTTTCATACCAAGCATGTAGTGCTTGATTTAAACCATATAATGCCTTCTTTAACCTACACAAATGGTTTTCATGCCCTTTCTGCACAAAGCCACGAGAAGAAGAAAGGACCAAAGCATGACAAAGCCAAAGTTCATAATATTCGACCTTGTGCCTTGTGCGATAAAAACAACCACACCACTCATAATTTCTCGTTCACTGGGAAGGCCCAAAAAAGAAGTGGAAGAGGTGGATATGGCAGCAATAGAGGCAAAGGTGGACACAACTTCAACAATAATAATAGAGGCCATAATAGAAGGGATCAACAATTATTCTGAAGATCAACCACATGAAGACTCATTGCTTCTAATGAATCTAATCCACAAAGAAGGTAAAGAAGATGATCATTTGTTCTACATAGATTCAGGATGTTCAAATCATGTTGAAGGCAACATTGCTCTTCTATCTGATTTGGAAAATCCAAAGCATAGACATGAAGTTGAAATAGGTCATGACACAAAGCACAATGTGGAGAAGATTGGTAATATCAAAGCTTCCTATGATACAAACATTCTAAGTAAGGTTCTATATGTACCCACTATCTCTAAAAACCTAATAAGTGTAGGCCAAATAGTTGAAAAAAAGGCTTGCAAGTTAGGTTCACCCAACATGGAGCATTTTTGGAAGATCCATGTCAAGGCTTCATGAAGATAGCCAGAGGTGAGAAGCATGGTAGACTTTTTACTTTTGAAGTAGGAGAAACTAGGATTATAGCTCTATTCACTTGTGGGTCTCAAACCCTAAGTGAGCTTGAAGTGTGGCATAAGAGACTTGCTCATGTGAATGAAGAACCTTGAAGGATATATGTAGGGATCAGAGTGTTCTAGTACTACCAAACATATCAAAGCAACACATGATCAACAAGTGTGATGCATGTGAGATTGGGAAGGCACAAAGATAACGATTCAACCATAAAGGCTACATCCACAACAACTTATTGTACTTAGTACATACAGATGTATGAGGACCAAGTCAAGAATCTTCATTGGTAGGATCAAGGTATTATGTCTCATTTATTGATGACCATAGTAGATGGAATATTTTGTACTTTATCAAGAGTAAGAATGAAGTGTTTGATTGCTTCAAAAAGTATCTAGCACATGTGGAGAATCATATAGGTAAATCACTCAATAAGCTTAAATCTGATGGAGGGGATAATACTTCTCCAAACATTTTGATGCGTTCTTGCAAGATAAAGGTATCAAAAGGGAAGTTACTACCGGGTACTCTCCTCAACTAAATGGAATTGCAGAGAGAAGAAACAAGACATTCGTTGGATCAGCCAGAACAATGCTTGAAGAGAAGAGGTTGCCACATCATATATGGGAAGAGGCTATTTCAATTGATGTGTACCTTGTCAATAGACTACCATCCAAATCACTTCAAGGTATGACTCCTTATGAAGCATGGCATAAAAGAAAACCTAGTCTTGGACATTGCAAGGTGTTTGGTTGTTTAGTTTGTGTTCATGTACTATCACAAATAAGAGGTAAGCTAGATGAAAGGGCAACAAATGCAGTGTTTATTGGGTATGACTCAGCTCAGATGGGTTAGAGGTTCTATAATCCTTCAACCAAGCAATTCACTACAAGTAGAGATGTTTTGTTTGAAGAGCACAGGTCTTGGTATGATGAAGAAAAACAAAAGGTAACTCTACCATATGATCTTGATTCTCATTCTCATCAATTAGGAAGCAAGCATGTTACACAGGTCCAAGATCCAAGAAGTGATACAGATGATGACCAAGATGAAAGGGAAAAGGATTAAAATGGAACTAAAGAGGCAAAGCAAAGATGCAAGAGTGGGGAGAATGCTCTAAGCAAGCTCATAGAAGATCAAGAAGAGAGAAGAAACAACCAGAAAGGTATGGATATGATTGTTACAAAGCATTCAATCTACTTGGCAAAAGACTCAATTTTAGAGGAACCCTCAACCTATGAAGAGGCAAAAGGAAACCCAAATTGCGAAAAGGCCATGAAAGAAGAAATAGATGCATTAAAGGAGATGGAGATTTGGTTCCAATGTCAATCAAAAGGTAATTGATTGTAGATAAGTATATAAAGTTAACTCAGATGGATTAGTTTGCAAGTACAAGACAAGGTTAGTTGCCAAAGGATGCTCACAAACTCATGGTATAGACTATGAGGAAACATTCTCACCGGTTGTAAAGATGACTACAATCAGTTAATTGATAAGTGTAGTTGTTGCAAGGAATTGGAGACTCCTCCAACTTGATGTGAAAAATGCTCTTCTAAATGGTTGGATAAGTGAAGAGGTATACATGTCACAACCCCCAAGTTTTGAAAACCCTAATCATGCATCTTATGTTTGCAGACTTAAGAAAGCATTTTATGGATTGAAACAAGCTCTTTGAGCTTGAAATTATAGGTTGGTTACATACCTTCAAGGGTTCAAATCTAGCAACTTAGATCCTTCTTTATTCATCAAAAGGGATCACAATGAGGTTATCTATCTATGTGTATATGTAGATGATATTATTGTGGCAGATGATGATTTGAATGGCATTCAAAGGATCAAGAGACACATGCAAGAGGAGTTCAAAATCAGTGACTTAGGTGAGCTCACATATTTCCTAGGTATGGAGGTGATATAGATAGATGAAGGAATGTATTTAACTGAGAGAAGATACATTCAGGATATACTTCTCAAGTTCAAAAGGGAAAACACTAAACCTATAGGTACACCTTTGGAGATGAATCATAAACTTATTCTTTATGAAGGTGAGAAAATTGAAGATATTAAAGAATATCAAAGCTTGGTAGCTAGCTTGATATATGCTACTCATACAAGGACAGACATCTCATATAGTGTGGGAGTGCTTAGTCAATTCATGGACTCACCTAGAAGACCACACATGGATGCAACTTAGAGAGTACTTAAGTATCTCAAAGATACAATCAATGAAGGTATATTTTGTCCTTACTCTTCATATTTGGATATCAAAATTTATTCAGATGCAGATTGGGGAGGAGCTAAGGATGATAGGAGTACCTATGGTTACTTAGCATTTGCAAGTTCATAGCTGGTATCATGGAGTTCCAAGAAGCAACCAACAATTGCTCTATCCTCAACTAAAGCAGAGTACAAAGGTTTGATCATAGCAACTCAAGAGGTAATATGGTTAAAAGCATTGTATACAAATTCGAGACTTGTGAGTTCCAAACCTCACAAATTTGGAGATAATGTAAGTTCCATGCATCTAGTAGCAAATCGTATTTTCCATGCAAGAACCAAACACATAGAGGTTCATTACCACTTCATCAGGGAGAAGCTCATGGCAAAGGAGATTGAAATTTCTTTTGTTCCAACTAAAAAGCAAGTAGCAGATATGATGATGAAGGCACTTGAAGGAATAAAGCTTTGCAAATCAAATGGTAGGTATTCAACCTATTAGAGAATGAAGACTCAAGCATACTTTAGCTTGAGGGGGAGCTCTTGGAACATCAAGCTTACAGTATGCTTGAGGTGGATTTGGTCTACATCAAAAGCTATTGCTTGGATTATGTCGAAAGAATATCCGTTGGAGAGTTCTTTTACTTATGCTCACTTATTGTAAATTTTAAAAGATTTTTCATGGATCTTTTACCATTGTAAAAGCCTAGAGCTTTACACAGGTAAAAATAGGAAAACAAAGATAATCTTCCACGAATTTGTGGTGGTTGATTTGCAATAAATCAATCAATCAATCACCTAAAAGTAGATCAAACTAGATCTTCATTTTTCCTAGATTGTAGGAAAGTGAATTGATACCTTCCAACAACCCTTACCACCTTCATTTGAATTCAAAATCCACTTGTGGAAGTCGGAGTGCTTGACAAGTCTATATAAATACTTCAAATCACTTGTACATTACATGGAAGCAATATACATACACTTGTGGCCATCATTATCTTGCTCCTTTAATTTTCTTCATCATCTTCTTCAACAACAGTAAGCTTGCAGAGGTTGTTACTCTCTCTAGATCTCTAAATTGAGACTCATTGGAAAGATATTAGTGTCTAGTTCATGCTTTTGAATTTTCAAAGCATTTGATATAGTAGATTGGGAAAAATCTTAGTTTTTCTATCTCAAGATCAATCTCTATGTATTCCTGAAAAATAGGAGGTACCACTGTTGAGTGTTTGGCTCATTCCAAAAGCATATTTTTTTTATTGCTTGAACTTTTGTGCATTATATACACTGAAACATATGTGTACCACCCTCCAAAAGGAATTTTTCTAATTGTAATCATTATATCATCGAAAGATAGTAAGTTTTTTGAGTTAGTCAATGCGCAAACCTATTTGTTTTGTATTAACTCTTTCTCCTTGATGCTCCAAAGTAAATAGTGCATTTATTTCACTTATCGCATGCCTATAAGGTCTATTTGAGTCTCCATAGGCTCAAGGGCTGGTCTTGTGCCGCTTGGCTGGACCAAACTTTGTTGTTTTCCAACTCACTTTTCTACCTCCTACAAGCTTCTCCAAGTTCTTTCAAGAACTACATCAAATGCATCTCCACCATCATGAAGACTCAGTCATGAGCCCGTCTCTATAGGAGCGGCAATGGGTTTATACTCTTCAAGGCCAAAAAACTGTAATAATGTGTCAATATATTTCATTTGACACAAAGCCATTCCACCATCAACATGCATAAACTGAATCCCCAAATAATGATGCAAATGCCCTAGATCAGACATCTCAAATGAGGCATGAAAATCAGCCTTAGAATCATGAATATGCTTGTCATGAGTACCAGTGAGCACCATGTCATCAACATACACAACAATGATCAGAAACACATCATTAGCATGCTTAATATATAAGATGCTTTCCATTGGACTGTTCTCAAAACCATGTGCAATTAGATAGGCATGTATCTTTTCATACCAAGCACATGGTGCTTGCTTTAAAAAATATATTTCCTTCTTCAACCTCCACTCTTGGTTTTCGTGCCCTTTCTGCACAAAGCCATGGGGTTGAAAAACATACACTTCTTCATGCAAGTCACCATTCAGAAATGAAGTTTTAACATCCAACTGATGTACATTCCAACCATGATGAGTTGCAAGTGCACACGTGCTATGAACAAGTCATTCGGCATGTAAGAGCAAAGGTTTCATCAAAATCAATGCCTCTTTCTTATGCATAACCATTTGCAACAAGCCTAGCCTTATACCTATCAACTGTTCCATCAGGCTTATACTTCATCTTGTATACCCACTTAGTGCCAATGGCCTTCTTGCCAAGAGGCAACTCACATAAAGACCAGGTACCATTTTTCATGATAGCATCATATTCTCATTGCTAGTTTCAAAATTTTGTACTTCATCAAATGAAACAGGCTCAGTCTCATCACAAAGACTAGAGGTAGCCATAGCATACCAACCTAGTGCAAAAGAGGTGGTATGAGAGCATAAATCAGTACGATATGATAAAGGTCTATCTAATTTGCCATCACGCAAAATTTCCAACCATTTTGGCATAGTTTTTGCCTCCTCAATATCGGCTCTCTCATCAACAAGTGCATCATGTACATCTGCATCAGAAATAGAATCATCTGCATCATCACATGAAACTTGCAAAGACTAAGAAGTTGCCTCATTAGGACCAACATTAGACTGTCCACATGTAAAAAGAGGCAGCAAAATATCATACATGTATTTGGAGCCAACAGATGTCTCTTTCGTACATGAAAGTAAAGGTTGAATAGCATCTTCCACAAAACAACATCACGGCTAACCAAAATGCATTTAGTCTGTAGAGGATACAAACAATAATCTTTGCTTTAAGAACTTTACCCAACAAAAATACATTTTACTGCTTCATCATCCAATTTCGTGTGATGTTGTTCAGGCACTAATGCATATGCCAGCCAACCAAAAACATGCTAGTGAGCAACAGATGGCCTAGGACCATGCCAAGACTCATATGGAGTGATAGACTACAGTGCTTTAGTGGGACACCTGTTAAGTACATATGTTGCACACATAGTGGCCTGAAGCCAACAACTATGTGGTAAAGCCTGACTCTTGACCATACACCTCGCCATCTCCATGAATGACCTCTTCTTCCATTCAACAACTCCATTTTGTTGAGGTTTATATGACATTGTACAATGATGTTTTATCCCACGTTCTATTAGAAATGCATTAAAGTCAGAAGACATATATTCCCCCCCTCGATCAAAATGGAGGGTGCCCATTCTACATGCTGACAGATTTTCAGCCAGAACAAAAAACTGTTTCAAGCACATAAACACTTCAAACTTTGCTTTCAATGCATATACCCATGCATGCATGGAAAACTTATCAATGAAATTCATGAAGTAAAGATAGTTTCCAAAAGAGGGCGTCTACATAGGACCACAAACATCACTATGAACAAGCTATAATTTTTTATTAGCTCGAACTGAACCATGTTTTTGAAAGGAGGGACGTTGCATTTTGCCCAAAATATAGCCTTCACAAACATGTTTACCGGGCTCCTCAAGTTTGGGCAAAGAGGATACCATTTCATATTTCTGCAAGTGCAGCAAACTAGTGAAAATCAGATGACCAAAGCTTTGTGGTTGAGATTTGAATTCAAGATAAAAAATTAGCTAGGAACCACTTCGACTATGTTGTATTTGATCTGTTTCATTGAAAGAATCCTTTTTTGTGGAGAATGTATTAAGTTTTCAGGCCTTGAAGAATGTATTTGCTTCACAGCCAACTCTCATTTTTGAACAATTGGAAACAGATTATTGGCGTGCACTTGCGAAAATTCAATAATTAGAAACATCAGGTCTTGTTACATAAAATACTTCGTAAGGCAAGGTCAAATGTTGATTGCTCAACGACAGCTGGAGACTCCTTTTCTGAAAATGGGCTGATCAAGAAGGTTGGAGAAGGGAAGCATCGATTTCTTCTTTAGGCGGTGATCCTGCTGGTTCACCAAGAGCACGGCTGAAAGATTTGTAAGATTTGTGAACTCTCCTCGTGTGCTGGAGCGTGGCAATAACATAGAGGTAGACTTTTCTTTTTTATTGCGTTGGGTAGTATATTTTCTTTCAAGAATCAAATTACTGTTTGCTTTACATTTTAAGAGTGCATGCAAGCAGGTTAGCGAGGATAATATGTATGTGAAAATGGGCTGTTTTTTTTTTTTTTTATGACTTGTATACCAGTTGAAGCAGCGAGGCATAAGTGTTAAAGTATTCCAATGCATTACGTGAATGATTCTTCATGTGATACTCACAAAGTCTCTTTCGATATTATGTGAAACAAGCCTAATAGTTTGTTGACTTAAATCTATGCCCAAAAATCCTGATGTCAATGAAAACATGCGTGCGAGTGGGCTGCAATTCCATTTCACTTCATTAATCTTATTACTCTCATGTAAAGAAGTTGAAGCGCCTCTTTCAACTAGTGATTTAATCTCAATGAAAAATGTATGCAGCTCATTCATTTGACTCCATGACCTTAAAAATACAAAGCTATAAAATTCTGGACTTGAATTTTGGTTGTCCTAAATCGTATACTTAGCACAAATTTCCATATCCTGTGAACTGAATTTGAGATGCTCATGAAAAATTATACAAATGGAACGGTTTCAAGTTCAAGAAATTCAGCGCAAATACCCATATTATAACATAGTTGAATTCAAATGTATTTAGGAGTACATCTTTTATTATCTTGAAATAATCCAAACTCAAGCCGATCATCTATAACTGAACCTAAGGTCTCCTGCAGCAAGTAAAGTCATGTTTCTTTTTCTGACGAAACATTCATTCTAATTATAGTCATTGAATCTCCATTCTAATTATAGTCACGAAACATTCCCTAAAAATAGTGATGCCGTATGACATAATGCACGTGCTCTTTGTGACAACATTGAACTCTAACCAAATTCGACCAATATTTCACACAGCAATGTCACGTTCGATGAGGATGAACTTGAAACTCTCTTATACCACTTATAAGATGTAGTGAAGGATGAATATCCTATGCCCACATGATTTGAAGGATCTTGATATCTAAAAGGTTCAGAACATTTGGATCGAAGAAACAATGGAGTTGATTCCTTTTCACTATTAGTAAGCATGCTTTTGAGTGTTGCCGAGGTGTGCTCTTGGACCCATTTCTCCCTCCTTTCAACAAAGCCCCTCGACAGCATGCATGCCAAAGCTTTGCATCTCACATAGCTTGAGATTCATGTGATGCAAAGCTTATACAGCCCAGGACATAAAATGCCAGAAGCAATAATCACGTTGCCATTTGATAGATCATGAACTCTACATCTGTCATCAACAAATTTCACAACCAAGCCAATCTTGGCCAAAGCTGAAACTGATAACAGATTCTTCTTGATCCTTGGCACAAATAAAGCATCCAACAATGTAAAAGAACTACCACCAGCTATAGTCAGAATGGTCTTACCAACTTCCATTATAGGATAAGAGGAGTTGTTGCCACATGTGATAGTATTCCCTATAGGGGCAAGCTCAAGTGAAGTGAAGAAACTACGCTGCAAGGTACTATGTTTGGTTGCCCCACTATCAAGGTATCAAACATCTGAGTCTACTACACACATACACTGTTCAAGAGAAAATGGTTCAAAATTGCAAACGGTACTAAACACCCATTTTCATTCTGCACTAGATTAACAGACTTTGTTTTCGGTGTAGAGGCCTTTGCAACAACAATTCCAGCCTCTTTTGCAGCCAGTTTTGGACAATTCTTTATGAAATGATCATTTGCTTTATTGTACTTTCAAAACAATTTCTACTTTTCTGTTTTCTTATCGTCTCTATCATCCTTCTTTGAATCTGCAAAATTATCAGATTTTTGCTTACTAGTAGAAGAGCTCCATTTACCTTTGCCCTGTTGATATATTTAGGTAGTGATGTGTGTGAACACACTAGGACCGTCGGGGTACTTTTTTCCCTCTTTAGGAGGTTTTTTTCCCTCGGCTTGTATATACGCCTATTGCCCTAATGGGCTACTTATCTTTGTACATTCTCTAGTAATACATTCAGTATTGGTGTTTGTGCTCCAAGCTTCTTCTTCTTCCTTGTGTTGTTCACGTGCTTCCGCAGATGTCTAACTCCAACAATTGGTATCAGAGCAGGTCCTTGCTTCATCTAGGGCGCCATCGACACTCTTCCCTTTGCAGTCTCAGATTCTCATAAAATTTTGTGAGCATACTCAAGGTGTTTCAGAGATCAAAAAAACTTTGCTCTGTGGTGCCGAAATCGCGATCTGAGCTCGTTTCGACCTCCGAATGCACTATCACAATGCTTGTGCAGTCTATTTCGTCTTTTTGTGCCAAAGGTATATACTAGTTTCTGTTCGCCAGTATAAGCGTCTCGAATTCTGCTATAGGTCTAGCGGAATTTGTCTCGGCAGTTCTGTTCAACTTTTTGAGATACACTCAATTTTCTGCATCAAGGTATTTTAGTCACCGACCATGGCTGAAAGCAGTGATGTATTCCGTATGTTGGTTGTTGAGGATAAGTTGGATGGTACCAACTACCCGTTATGGGCTTATATGATGCGACATGTATTGGTTGCAAAAGGATTGTGGAACATTGTGCAGGGTGTTGAAAGACGTCCTGTTACACCTCTGACTACAAGTACTGCAAATACAAGTGCTGGAGCTGAAGAAGATGGTGTCGAAGATGATATTCCGCAGATTCCTGCTCGTGTTGATGTTTCTGCTGCACCTACTATAGAGCAGATTCGTTGGGATGGCAGAGATGCCCAGGCACATGCATTGATAGCTTTGTCTGTCAAACGTGCCATTATTCCTCACATTCGCTCTTGCAGAACAGCTAAGGATGCTTGGGATACACTTACCACATTGTACCAAGCTAGGAATGAGGCTCGTGTTGCTTACCTCCGAAAACAGTTGGAGAGTGAGCACATGAATGAAGGTGATTCTATGGATAGTTTCCTAACGAAGATCAAAGACTTGAAGGAACAGTTGATTTCTGTTGATGAGGTTATACCAGATAGCTCACTTGTGTACCGTTCTGAATGGTCTTCCTGATTCATATCAGAGTTTTGCTTCTACTCTTTGGTTGATGATGAAAGGCAATCCAAATGCCTTATCATTTGAGGAATTAGTCTTTGTTCTATTGCAAGAAGACCAGTCGAGGCAAAATAGGTCCATTATGCGAGTTGCAAATCAAGCTTTCCTGGCTAGTCAGAAGGGCAAAGGAAAATGGAGCTCTTCAACTAGTAAGCAGAAATCTACTAATTCTGCATATTCGAAGAAGGAAGATAAAGATGAGAAGAAATTAGAAAAGCAGAAATTATTTTGTAAGTATTGTAAAGGGAATGATCATATCATAAAGAACTATCCAAAACTGGCTGCAAAAGAGGCAAAGAAGAAAGAGGCTGGAATGGTTGTTGCAGAAGCCTCTACACCAAAAACGGAGTTTGCTAATCTTGTGCAGGAAGAAGAATGGGCATTTACTATTGTTTGCAGTTTTGACCCATCTTCTCATGAGCAGTGCATGTCTACAGTAGACTCAGATGTTTGCAGTATTTTGACAGTGGGGCGACCAAACATATTACCTCGCAGCGCAATTTCTTCTCTTCACTTGAGCCTTACCCTACAGGGAATACTGTTACATGCACCAACAACTCCTCTTATCTTGTTCTGGGAGTTGGTAAGATCGTTTTGACTACTACTGATGGTAGTTCTTTCACTTTGTCAGATGCTTTATTTGTGCCAGGGATCAAAAAGAAGCTGTTATCAATTTCTACATTAGCCAAGATTGGCTTGGTTGTGAAATTTGTTGATGACAGGTGTACAGTTCATGATCTGTCAAATGGCAATGTGATTATTGCTTCTGGCATTTTATGTCATGGGCTGTATAAGCTCATAGACTATGAAAGATCTGAAAATGATTTGGCATGTGCAGTAAATGATTCTCAGGCTATGTCAGATGCAAAGCTTTGGCATGCACGCTTTGGTCATCTGAATTTTGCTAGTTTGCTACGCCTGCAGAAATTTGAAATGGTGTCCTCTTTGCCCAAACTTGAGGCACCTGGAAAACATGTTTGTGAAGGCTGTATTTTGGGCAAAATGCAGCGTTCCTCCTTTCCAAAAGATGGTTCAGTTCGGGCTACACAGAAATTGCAGCTTGAACATAGTGATGTCTGTGGTCCTATGCAGACACCCTCTCTTGGAAATTACCTTTACTTCGTGACTTTCATTGATGATTTTCCCAGGCATGCATGGGTATATCCACTCAAATCAAAGTCCGAAGTGTTCATGTGCTTCAAACAGTTTTTGGTTTTAGTTGAAAATCTGTCAGCATGTAAAATGGGCACCCCCCCGTTCTGATCGGGGGGGAATATATATCTTCTGATTTTAATTCATTTCTAGCTGAACGTGGGATAAAACACCAGTGTATAGTGCCATATACACCTCAACAGAATTGAGTTGCTGAACGAAAGAACAGGTCTCTCATGGAGATGGTGAGGTGTATGGTCAAGAGTCAGGCTTTACCTCATAGTTTCTAGCTTGAGGTTGTCATGTGTGCAGCATATGTACTAAACAGGTGTCCCACTAAAGCGCTGCAGTCTATCACTCCATATGAGGCTTGGCATGACCGCAAGCCATTTGTTGCTCATCTGCGTGTTTTTGGTTGTTTGGCATATGCACTAGTGCCTGAACAACATCGCAGAAAATTGGATGATAAGGCAGTAAAATGTATTTTTGTTGGGTACAGTTCTGAAAGTAAAGGCTATCGTCTGTATCATCCACAGACTAAACACATTCTGGTTAGCCGTGATGTTGCCTTTGTGGAAGATGCTATTCAGTCATTGCTTTCATGTACTAAGGAGACATCTGTTAGCTCCAAAGACATGTATGATACTTTGATGCCTCTTTTTACAGGTGGACAGTCTAGTGTTGGTCCTAATGAGGCAACTTCTCAACCTTTGCAGGTTTCATATGATGATGTAGATCATTCCATTTCTGATGCAGATTTACATGATACACTTGTTGATGAGAGAGCTGATATTGAGCAGGCAAAAACTATGCCAAAATGGCTGGTGCAGACTTTGCATGACAGCAACTTAGCTGCACCTTTGTCATATCGTACTTGTTCAGGCTCTCATAGTGCCTCCTTTGCATCAGATTACTATGCTATGGTTGCGTCTAGTCTCTGTGATGAGAATGAGCCTGTTTCTTTTGATGAAGCACAGAATTCAGAAAATTGGATGGCTGCTATGCAATCTGAATATGATGCTATAATGAAGAATGGTACATGGTCTTTATGTGACTTGCCTCCTGGCAAGAAGGCCATTGGTACTAAGTGGGTATACAAGCTGAAGCATAAACCTGATGGTAGAGTTGACAAGTATAAGGTTAGGCTTGTTGCAAAGGGTTATGCACAGGAAAGAGGCATTGATTTTGATGAGACCTTTGCACCTACATGCCATATGACTACTATTCAGAGCATTTGTGCACTTGCAGCCCATCATGGTTGGAATGTACATCAATTGGACATTAAAATAGCATTTCTGAATGGTGACTTGCATGAAGAAGTGTATGTTTTTCAGCCCCGTGGCTTTGTGCAGAAAGGGCATGAAAACCAGGTGTGCAGGTTAAAGAAGGCATTATATGGTTTAAAGCAAGCACCACGTACTTGGTATGAGAAGATACATGCCTATCTAGTTGCACATGGTTTTGAGAACAGTCCAAGTGAAAGCACCTTACATGTTAAGCGTGCTAATGATGTGCTTCTGATCATTGTTTTCTATGTTGACGACATGCTGCTCACTGGTCCTATTGAGAAGCATATTGCTGATTTCAAGGCTGATTTGCATGCCTCATTTGAGATGTTTGATTTGGGGCATTTGCATCACTATTTGGGCATTCAGTTTATGCAAGTTGATGGTGGAATGGCTTTGTGTCAAACGAAATATATTGACACATTATTACAGTGTTTTGGCCTTGAAGACTGTAAGCCTATTGCCACTCCTATGGAGATAGGTTTACGATTGAGTCTTCATGATGCTGGAGATGCATTTGATGCTGTTTTCTATCAGCAGGCTGTTGGATGCTTGATTTACTTATGCATTACTCGGCCAGATATTCAGTTTGCTGTCTCATAGATGAGCAGGTTTATGCATTGCCCAGGAGTCACGCATTGGAAGGCGGTTAAGCGCATCTTTGGCTACTTGAGTGGTACTCGGCTACTTGGGTTGTTTTATCCCAAGGGGGGATCACTACCGCCAGATTTGCATGCTTTTTCTGACTCAGATTGGGCTGGTTGCTATGACACTCGTATGTCCACTAGTGGTTTTTGCTTCATGCTTGGTAGCTCATGTATATCTTGGTTGAGCAAGAAGCAACCTACTGTGGCCACTTCCAATTGTGAGGCTGAGTATAGGGAAGCTTTCACAGCGACTGTTGAGTGTGTGTGGCTCGGACGCCTTATGGCTGATTTGGGTGTTGGCCAGTCTTCTGCCACCACCAGCTTCACTGACAATCAGAGCGCATTGGCAGTTGCGAGGAACCCTGTGTTCCATGCTCGCACTAAGCACATTGAGGTGCATTATCAATATGCCAGGGAGAGGTTCTCTGCTAGGGAGATCAGCTTGGCATATGTGCCCACGTAGGAGAACATTGCAGAACTTTTCACGAAGGCTCTGCCTAGGGAGAAGTTTGAAGCTTTACGCAAAGCTTTGGGCTTACTTCCTTTTGTGGAGTGATTTCTACATAGCTTGGCACTTCCTTATACATGAGTGCCAGCTCCTTGTTCACCGCATCACTCCCAGGGGGGATTTGTTGATATATTTAGGTAGTGATGTGTGTGAACACACTAGGACTCCCAGGGCACTTTTTTCCCTCTTTAGGATGTTTTTTTTTCCCGGTTTGTATATACGCCTATTGCCCTAATGGGCTACTTATCTTTGTACATTCTCTAGTAATACATTCAGTATTGTGTGTTTGTGCGCCAAGCTTCTTCTTCTTCCTTGTGCTGTTCGCGTGCTTCTGCAGACGTCTAACTCCAACATGCCCTTCTTACTAGCGAGGAAATCTTGATCTACAACATGCATAATGGACTACCTAGACTGACCTTCTTGCAATAGAACAGAGACTAACAAGGCCATGGCTGAAAGCAATGATGTATTTCATATGTTGGTCATTGAGGATAAGTTGGATGGTACAAATTACCCATTGTGGGCTTATATGATGTGTCATGTATTGGTCACAAAAGGACTGTGGAATATTGTGCAAGGCATTGAAAACATCCTATTACATCTGCAAATATAGGTACTGAAGTTGATGCAGATGGCATCAAAGATGGTGATATTCTATAGATTCTTGTTCGTGTTTCAATTTCTATGGTACCTACTGTAGAGAAAATTTATTGGGATGGTAGAGATGCTCATTGATAGGCTTGTCTATCAATTGTGTGACTATTCCTCACATTCGCTCTTGCAGAACAGCTGAGCATGCTTGGATACACTTAGCACATTGTACGAGGCTAGGAATGAGGCTCGTGTTGCTTACCTCCAAAAAGAGTTGGAGAGTGAGCATATGAATGAAGGTGATTCTATGGATAATTTTCTAACAAAGATCAAATATTTGAAGGAACAGTTAATTTTTATTGATGAAGTCTTGCTTGACAGTTCACTTGTGCAAACTATTCTGACTGGTCTTCCCCATTCATACCAAAAGTTTTGCTTCTACTCTTCATTTGATGTTGAAAGGCAATCCAAAATTAACATTTGAGGACATGTTTTGTCAAGAATGATCTTCCTGCAATAGAACTAACTCCTCAAATGTTTAGGCATTTGGATTGCCTTTCATCATCACATCATATGTTCTACCTCCGAATGCACCATCGTGATTTATATGTTCCCCTTCCCATGATCAAATCATCACATATCTCCTCTCCATACCCAACTTCACCTTCATCTTCACATTTTGATCACATAAACTTCCAACACTCACTAGCTTCATACACTATGTGTGTGCTACGATCGGACCTGATCCACCTGGATTATGATCACCTCCACATTTGATCCCAATGTGAAACGCTTCGTGGTGTTTGCTTCTAATCTTGTTGGGAGGTTGTGATCCATATCCCTTGTTGCATATTTTTTATCATCATGATCATTCTTGAGTGTTGCATTAGATCTCTCACAATATCATGCACATCTTTGTAGTGAAGTAAATGCATTTGTGAGAGATCTAAAGCGCCGTGCATCACTTGGATATTGACTTAAGATGGAGGAAGGATTCAAATCCCTTATTGTTGTGAAACAAGGCCAAAGAATCATCTCTTCTATGTTGAGAGAGAAGGGAAAATTCAATGGCATCATTACAAGCTACTTAGATTTGTTTGAAGAGCAAGCTATGATTTTCAGTCTTCTCGAAGGTCTTTTGATATCATTCTTTGAACGAATTGTTGATAGCTCTATCATAAACCATTTCAGTCAATATGATAGTCTTTCTTGGAGTGATTTTCAAAAGGAGATGCTCAAAGAATTCTATCTTGAGGATTATAGCCAACATAATTGGAGTGGATTCTGACGATGGGTTAACTCTCCAAAGCCAAGTAGCTCTATTACTCACTTACAAAATGAGTATATTAAATGCTATGAACAACTTCCCAATGAGGATAAGATAACTTTGGAACCTAATCTTGTGATCAATTTTCTTAAACTTCTTCATCCTAAAACTCGTGGAGAAGTTGAACAATGGCTAGAAGAGTTAGATAAACGATATGATCTTAGTAAAAATTGGCAAAAAGTGCATCGAGTAGTAGAGGTTGTAGCCCATAGACATCAAATACAATCCATGTTTTATGAGCAAACTAGTCTTCCTCAAGCTAGCCTTCCACAAGCTAAGGAGCAAGTTAGAGAACCATGCCATGTTATGCTTTTTTACTCTACTCCTATTCCTCAAATGATGGATCCTACTCAAGATTTTAAAGTAGAGCCAAATAAAAGTGTATTTGATCAATCTCAAGTGGAAATTCTCACTAAGAAAATGGAAATTCTTATTGCTGTACAATCCGATTTTGCCAAGACTATATATGCTTTACAATCTAATTACATCAAAACTTTCCAAAATCAAATGAATCCAATGTCTTTTCAAGATCCTTATCAACCTATTATAGCTCCTAATCAAAATCTACAAGTAGCTCCTACTCAAGTATATCAAGTTTCTCCAATAAATAATCCTTCAATGCAAAATCCTCATCCTCATGTGAAAAATCCTCAAATATATCAAAACATGTATCCTCAAGCTTCTCAAATAACTTTTCAAAATCCTCAAAATCAAAATTTTCAAAGTCATCAACCATATATTATGGAAGCTCCTCTTGCACCTCAACTACCACATGCAACTCCCCAAGCTCCTCAAATACATCAATTGCCTTATCAAAATACTAATCATCCTATTCAAGCAATACTTTACCAACAAAATCCTCAATTTCAAAAATTTCCCACCACAAGTTAATCAAAATCTGAATGGTTTTGTGTGTGGTCCTTGTACGTGTCCTTGACGTGATTTATCATAGCACTTTTTAAGAGATTGTGAACTATTGAAAGCCACTAAGAATCAACTACTAGTAATAGACATAGACAAGAAAATCTGTGACTTTTGATCTAGGCTAGCTTTGCAAGGAAATTATGGTAAAGGAGGAATGAAAAAGCACTATGAAAATAGAACCATGATGGATGTAGGAACTAGAGAGGTGAAACTAGAAGCTCTTGATGAACAAGAAGTAGAATCAAGTAAACCCACAAAGGAAGTTGAATTTTCCGTAGAGGCTTTAGTAAGAACACGAGATGAGATTAGGAGAATAACGGCTTGGAATTCACTGATAGAAGATCAATCTCCTATTTCTCACATATCCAATGTAGAAGAAAAAAAAAAGGATGAAACTAAACATAGTGAAAGAAGAGTGACTCGAAAACAAACCTCAAAGGGAATAGAAACCATCATAGAGCAAGGAGAAACATCAAAACCCAAAGATAAAAAACAACAGTCACAACCCAATGAACAAAAACAAGAGGAGAAACAAAAAGATAAGAAGACAAAGCAAAAAAAAAAAAGAAACCAAAGTCTTTAAAGAAACAAGAACAGAAATTGAGAGAAAAATAGATCCTATGGAGATTTTAGATTACATTTTGCTTGAGACTCAAGTGATTGTGTCCTTAGAACAAGTTTTCTCTATTGCAAAGCCTATTTTTAAAGATAACTTTATTGGCCTAATTAAAAGGAAGAGGGTTTTGCTCAATCTAGATATTGAGATGCAAGATTCTCTAGATCAAGATCAAGCTATGAATGAATCATTAAACTGTGATGAATCTAATGAAGAGGACATTGATGATGATGAAGTAAATGTTAATAAAAAATTATTAGGACCTATTCAACTTGACCATGAAAATTATGGAAACAATTCTGAAAGTCACTTTAAAAGAAAAGTTTGGTCTAGAGGTACATCAGAGATGTGTGTTAAAATAGGCAATGATAAAAATGCTATCATTGAAAATGCATTAGTAGATTCTGACTGCAAAATCAATGTGATTTGAAGAGAAGTCCATGATAAATTTTGATGGTCCATAGATAAAGATTGTGGAGGGCATACAAGAACTACAGATAATGGTGTAGGTACCTTGTATGGATCTTGTGCTATTGTGCCCATACCCATAGGAGGAATCATAGAAGAATTTCACTTTTTATTCAAGATAATGGCTCCTATGAAGTTCTCTTAGGTCAGCCCTTTATTTGTAAGGGTCGTGAAACTGAAGCCATGGATGATGGGTCTACCTACACTAGAATTAAGTCTAAGGATGGAATGTAGTCACTTCAAGTCATGGTGATAGGATTGAATCATCCTAGGAATTGATTGTCAATTAGAAAGAAACTTATTGTTACTCAGGGTCATGAACATGTTTCTAGTGATTGTGCACCTCGATTCATGTTTGGAGCTACATATGATCAAAATTTAAGATAGAATCCATTGTTGAGCAGGACAACAGTGGGCACTCATTTCATCTCCCATCCAACCAACATGTACAATAGTTTCTCACTTTGTTTTCCACATTCTAGATTAGATTTCCTTCATAAGAGTCAATTGTCCAAGTCTTTTATCCAAAAAACCAAAAAAAATTATAAAACTAACAAAATCATGAAACATGATGAGAACATTGAGCACGTGATTGATACATCTCATTGCTTCTCTACTCTCAAGGAGTTAGAGTTGTGTCTTCAACAAAATTCTAATAATTCCCACATTATTCTTCTTTCTTCCCTTGATGAGTATGCTCTAATCCAAGAGTATGCTCTCAATGTTTACAAGTGCTCAAAATTTTACCAAACACATGACCCTTAGTACAAAACTATAGACAAAAAAATCAAACCCATATCTCAACCATTACCCCAAGGAAGTAACGGAAAAATTATTGATGTGAAAATGATCCAGTTCTTTGGGATATGAAAAACAAAGGACATACATTCACGGATGAAACAATCAAAGAGCTGAAAATTGGTAGAGATGATGACTTTCTTTTGCCAACAAAGAGAGATAAATTTGAGCAAGTCATATGTGGCCATGGAAAAGCCTTTACTATATATCCTCATGAGATTGGTTGCACAAATCCTAAGGTAGTTGCACCCATGATTTTCTTTACTATTCCATATATTCCATGGAATCTTTGGCCTATACCAATTCCAAAGGCTCACTTACTTGAGCTAATGAAACTACTTAAGGAGAAGATAAACATGAGAATTTTAGAGCCATCTTTTGCACCTTAATCAAATAGATGTTTTATTCAAGATCTCCAACCTCTTAATAAATTCACCATAAGGAATGTAGGAAGACGACCCATTGTAGATGAGTTTGCTAAATCATTTTCAAGACATTCTATCTATTCAATGGGTGATTTATATTCTTGGTATGACCAATTCTAATTATTGATTGATAGTTGTGACATAACCACAATGAAAGCTCCTTTAGGCTTAGTATGAATTTGTACTTTACCTCAAGGAGCGACTAATTCTATGGCTCATATGATGTGTGCTATGAATATGGTCTTACATGATTTTATCCCTCATATAACCATGCCATTCATTGATGATATTCCAATTAAAGGGAGTGAGGAACATATAAAGGACATTACTTTACACTCATCTCGATGTCGTAAATTTGTTCTTGACCATATCTCTTATTGTGATCGAATATTTCAATGATTTGAAGAGGTAGGTCTCACATTTTCCATAGAAAAATCTGTTTTTGGTGTCAAAGAGGTTCTTATTGTTGGACATTTATGTGGTCATTATGGTTGAAAGCCATACCCACAAAAAATTGATGCCATTAGCAAGATTTTTAAAATGTGTAATAATGTGAGTGAGGTACGTAGATTTCTTGGTGCGTGCATCTTTTATGCTATTTGGATCCCACACTTTGCTCATGTTGCCCATTGTCTCTATAACTTGTTGAGGAAGAAACAAAAAGTTATTGGACTGACAAACACACGCAAGCTATGCATAAATTGAAGAAATTGTTGCTTGAAGCTCCCATCCTTAAACATGTAGACTATTCTGTTAAGAAACCTATTATATTGATTATTGATACTAGTCCTATTGTATAGGTTGGATCATAAGTCAAGATAATAGTGAAGGGGATAGATATACAATTAGGTTTGGGGCTAAAAGTTTACATGAAACACAACGAAAGTATCCATACATCAAACGAGAACTATGGGGTATGGTAAGAGCTTTAAAAAAGGACAAAGAATATTTCATAGGTGCTAATGTGAAAGTTGAAACTGATTGTTTGCCTCTCATTGGAGTGATATCCAATTGTTCATCTCCTAATATACCCATGCTTAAATGGATCTCATATATTAAGTTCATAAATCTAGAGTTAGTTCATATTTTAGGTAAGTCAAATTTAGATGTTGATATGTTATCACGAGCTAGATTTGATGATGATCTTGAAAGTGATATAATAAATAATGTGACCTTAGTTGACTATGTTCTGCGCATATATGAGTATAATCAATTTCATGATTCTGAGTACGAAGATGAATGGAGAGACATAGGAAAGTATCTGAGCACAGTGCAACCATTACCTAGCTAGACTACAAGTAGATTCCATTACATTGGGAAACGAGCTTACAATTTTTTCCTACATAATGGTTATTTTTGAAAACATGCTAAGGATAAGGTTAAGTATCGACAACAAGTCCTAGGAAAACAAGGCCTTCAGTTGCAAGTAATGAAGGAAATGCATGAGACATTATGGGTGGGCCATAAAGGATTTTTTGGAACATATGAAAAAATTAGAAGTACCTATTATTGACCTAAGATGTATGTTGACATTAGTAACTATTTTTCTACATGTTCTACTTGTCAACTTCATTCATCAATCAAGCATAGAGATCCTTTGCATCCTACTTATCCACCTTGTATTCACAAGTGGGTAGTAGATCTTGTAGCTATGCCTAAAGGTATTGACAAAATGTCTTACATTGTACTTGAAAGAGAAGACTTAACTAATCATGTAGAGGGATGAGCACTATGATCTCCGATGACTTACAATGTTTGAAAATTCTTGCTTGAAGATGTCATAAGCCGCTTTGGGTAAATAGAGAAAGTAGTTTCCGATCGTGGAGAGTTAGATGTGAGAGAAGCTAAACAATTCTTTGAACATCGTGGTATTCATTTGCCTCTCACTACTGTATATAATCGAGAGGCCAATGGTAAAATAGAGAGAGGGCATCTACCTATTGTGAAAGCCATACCTAAAGCATGTAATGGTGACATTAAATAATGGTCTAGATTCTTACCTTTTGCACTTTGGGCAGATAGAATGACATTGTGGTCGTAATTTGAAGCCAAACATGCTATCGAAATTCATTTATACCAATTGTCGACAACATTCACCTAGAATGAAACCGAGCAAAAGAAGTAAAATGAGTGATTTCAATCCTTTATATGTCGCTTATATCATATTTCAATGTGTAACGTCGTTGTTTCCAATACATCATGATTAGTGATATGAAGTATGGATTGCTTCTCATTACATACCTCTTGTTCTTGCAGGAGCATTTGCACATGTCTTTATCCAAGTGTATGCTTGCCAGTTTCCTTGCACCCATGTGAATGTATCTTGCACCCATGTGAATGTATCTGATGTGTGTCTCAACACATTAGCAATATAGGTGTATATATTTTATGATGTATTTGTGTGGAAGAAAATATGCATATTTTCATATGCGTTTGTGTTTGCCCATACCCACCAATGTAAACATTTGTTTGTATATATGAAAGTGCATATATTCATATGTGCATATGTATTTCTGTGTTAATATGCGCAGACATATATCTATGAATCTATGTGCATAAATGTGACCAAAAGTAATATGTAAAAATGTATGTGTATGGAATTTATTTCCATTTCTAAATAGAAGGAAAGAAGTCTATGTGGAGTTTCACTTCCGCATGCAGGCATTCATCATTTCTAAATAGAAGGAAAGAAGACTATGTGGAGTTTCACTTGCGCATGCAGGCATTGATCAGGAAAACGTTGGGAAAGGTAGCTTCCTTCCATGCTTTTGAGGGCGGCATGTAGGATTCGGAAGAAAAGAATAAGGAGAGGGAATATGGTGAGAAAGGGGGGACGTAGATGTACTAGGCTTGCAGCGAACTAGGTTTCAACTCTCTTTACATCATATCAGTTCACAATACACCACACAGAAGAGAGGTCAGATGCAAAGTTACGGCCTCTTCTGTGAAGCAACAGAAACATGTGTCACAAGTACAAGATGTAGCAGATGTCAAGGAACTTGAACATGTCAATGTGGAAGATAAGCTTTCTACGAACGTGGTATTCCATATATTTTCACACCGCTTGAGTGTATTGCCGCGGTAGAGCCCATAAGATTTCATCATCTGAAGAATAAAAGAGAAGGATTGATCTTTGATGAAGAGCAAGGATGCTTGGGAAGGAAGATTCAAGCTAACACCGATTTACGGATAAAGGCGAGATAAGCTTGTACTCTTGTATTTCATCAAAGTATGTGTAGTTGTTTTAGAATCTGTGTCCTCATACTGTGAGCCACATATGGAGATTAAGAAAACATGTATTTGATTTCCTGTTTTCTTTTTGAAGCAATGAACTCGACATCTTTTCATATTGTGTAATGAACTCATCCTTGCACATAAGTTGGTTTGTAAGATGTAATCATGTCAAACAAATGCTCAAAATTGTTTTTCCTCAATTAGTTCTTCGCACTCTGTAGAGAAATGTTAACATGCTTATGAGTAGGAGACTAGAAGTCGAAATATAATACATGCAATTCTATCAGAGTCCTTCTCCTCTATTATGCATCCCCGTAGGAATATGTTCTGCTTGTGAGGTCGTGAACTGTAGGAGAATGCTCAAGACAAGCACATCGGCATTAAGGGTAATCACCTCATCGCTCAAATTTTCCTAAAGCAGGTGTTCTTTTTTATGCATATATGAAGTTAACTAGATGTTTGAGTTGTCTTTTGCTTGGGTTAAATATGTATGCTTATACAATGTAGGTGCTTGTTGCATCAGTGCAAAGCTTGTTACTCCTAAAAATCACTCAGTTTTTTCTTACATATTCATTTGTCCCTACTATAATTTAACTCTATGTTTTCATAAATTATGCAGCACTATAGACTTGATGTATGCACTGATCCTCGGCACATGGGAGACGCTCTAAACCTCTACTTTTAATGTAAATGGGAAAGTGCAAGAGATGTCAAAAAGGTGTGCCATTTGTTTCGCCGAAAGGAAAGAAATGTAGAGGTTGAAGCCTAAAGTTTGTGGAAGCTTACAACAATTCGTTGATTTGCAAAAACACACCTGATGGTTCATGACCTTCCATTTGCCCCGCGGATTCTATGGTTGAAGATGCAAACCTTGTAGAGAGACGAGAGTGCACTCATGAGAGGCAAGTGTATGTGTGAGTGCTCAGGTTGAATGCATATGCGTCGGAATAAAGAAACACTGAGAAATTTCATATCTACACTTGAATCATATTGCATGAATAAAGAGATCTACACGTGTGCAAACGATTGCATGAATAAAAACCAGAAAACAAGAAATTAATAAATTAAGATGAAAAAAAGAACCAATAGATTGAGCTCTTTTATTCAGATGTTTTTTATTGGGCCAAATACTTGCTGCTCTTGCATACGAACAGGAAAAAGCAGTGTTGTGTTATAATGACACAGCTAAAAGTATTTTTAGTGTCACAATTTGAGCTTCTCTTTCTGAATGTTGGGCTTCGTTGATACCTGTGATCTTACTCTAGAATCTTTGAGTACTTTCTTTACTTCTATGTGTGTATTAAGCAACAAAGTGAGAAAAACTATTGTGTTTTGTGCACCTACACAGGTTGTAGTAAACTTTTGAAGTTAGGCATGTGTCATGATGTAACGAGTGCACGCATCCAAGGCATAAAAAGATGAGGCTCGAGGGTCTTTCCTTTTAAAAATTTTGTAGGATGGTCAAGAGCTCCTGATCAATGCATAGTTTTTTTTTGAAGAAACACATATTTCACTAAGACACGATGAATCCTTGAAAGTTTTCTTTATGGAAATTGATTCGGTGTTTCTAGTTTGATAAGTTCTTTTTCTGTGTGAAATATTTTAGCAACACGGAAGCATCAAAACAAATAATGACCACTTCTAAATGTTTGATGGCCGTGTGGCCCTTAAGGAATACTTAAGGAGGATAGGAAAACCCATGGTAAAATTGTTATTTCACATCACTACAAAGGATACGATCTTCCCTCAGTTCATGTTGAGTAAAGAGCAGGCCTAGAAGAATAGGAAATGGGAATTCATTAACTCTTGAGTACAAATATTTTACTCCCAAGCTTAGAGCAAAAAGATTTCTGTCGTGCAAGGAGTGATGCATGATTACCAATATTTAATCAAGGATAAAATTTTTTGGGCACCCTCTATGAACTCAAATGTACATACTTTCGACAAAATATATCGTTTGTCTCAAGAGAACTTTGATGCTTTGAAAGGTATGGTGAAGTATCTATAACTAAGATTGATGAGAGTTGTTTATTGAAATGTTATTGTCATATGGCTTTTTATGCTAAGAAGATGCAAATAAGTTGATAAGAGCCGAAGTCAAGCTCTCTCTCTTGCAACCTTCTTATCACGAACTCTACAACATACCTGTGAATCCGACATGAAAGGAGGGGGTGAGTAAGTCAAAGAGTCAACGATGCAAGGTTTATCACACTCAAAATGGAAGATCTCTTAGCCCAATTCATGTGCTTTCAGCAAGAGGATAGGCGTCAAAAAGCCATCTTGTTGCTTCATGAGCGACTAGTAAAGCGATGTGGGTTTTTCAATGGAAAAAATACGAAAAAGTTATGTAAAGAATATGAACTCGAGGTGAAGTACCTAGGTATCGGATTGACGATGACAAATATGGAGCTATGCAAAAAAAAATTCTATGTGTTTGAATTTGACATGCATGATCAACTCATGTGAATAAACCAAACGAGATGGTCGCAATACAAAGCAATGCTCCTCAAGTGGTTCATGCTAGAGGACATAGATAAAGTGACCCATAGATCTTTCTTGAGGTGGGTTCATATGCCAAAGGATCAATCTATCCTAGATATAAATAGAGAGTTCGAACATCAGTTTGATTACTTCCTGAAACATGATAGGAAAGTATTAGTTCATGGAAAAGTATCCTTGTTTCTACAAGCAATAGATATTAAAGCTCGCGAGGAACTTATTCCACTCCTAGAAGACATGTAGATGATTGGAAATATTCTTGATGATTGGAAAGCTGATATCCATGCAAATGAAGAAGATGCTCAAATTTCGCACATTTTGGAAACGAAGAATAATTTGCAAAATCATAGAATAACACAAACCCCTGTTGGGCATAAAGCAATCATGCATGGATTACATGTTTATGCTTATGATGAGGCTTCTCAAAGAGAACTGACAAACATAAATGATGCAATCTCCAAGGATCTAAGATACCAAAAACCTATAGATATTTTGACAATGATCGCATCTTTAAGTGCTTTATATACACAAACCCCGGTGATGAGAGAAGCAAAGGAAGAAGTGGAAGCTAATCAAAACCAAACTAAACAAAATCAAAATCAAATCAAACAAATATCAAACACAAAACAAAAAGAAATTCAACAAACTCAAACAAGAAAACTAGATGAGGCTTTCCCTAAATTGATAAACGCTTCGCATCCAATAGACGAAAAACAAACAAATCAAGAACACTTCAAGATGCAAAGAAAGACATAGAGATATCTTGAAGGCTTAAAGGTAACTGAATGGAGATACAAGATGAAATATGAATAGAGAATCTAATAGATTTATCTAAAGATCAAGCTTAAGATGCATCCTTAACTAATGAGACCATACAAGGTTTGGGGAATGATTTAATGTCAATTGATAGTGAAATTCCCTTCAAACACATGATTCAAATACCATATATGATGCAATGACCAAAATATATGAAGGGACTCTAAGAGAGCATGGTGCTAAGTCTAAGAAAACTCTAATTGATGATGAAGATCATAAAATACTTTTGGATGATCGCACTTTGAATATACATTTAGTGGTACAAGAAACTGATCCTAATCATGGGAGTAAGAATGAATTGTTGATTGTATCTCAGTATAATGGCATGTATGCAAGCAATGCCACCCTCTATGAAGAACTACATTCCAATGAGAATGGTAATTATGGTGAGTTAAGTCCATGTGTTCAAGAGTTTCAACATGAGGGAACGAATGCAACATTCATTGAAATGTATGAAGAATATGAAATGGGTACATTATCTAAAGAACAAGAAGAAAAGATTAAATTAAATGGTTGCATTGATGAAGCTCGATATGAATACTATGAGATAAATGAAGATCCAATCGATTTGAATGTATATGTTGAGACTCTCACACATGATAAAGTATTTGAGCAAGAGTCGATGACCGAAGAAATGTATGATGAGTGTGGTGAAAGCACATCCTTTGAAGAGAATGAGCAAGAAACGATTGAGATAGATGCAAAATTCTATGATGACATTTTGAATAAAGAGATTGATTTGTCATCAAAATACATGTATAAAAAAGACTTTAATGATATTGAAGATCAAAATTTTTTTGATTATGAGGATATGGGTTCCCTCAATGATGGAGACATGGTTTGACACCATAATAATGATGAAGAATTCTTGGAAAGATTAGAGGAAAGTAGACTTTATAATTTCTAGAATTCAAGTAGAAATGAATTATGATAGATTGAAAGATAAAAATGATTGTGTATTATCATCTGAACATGATGATCGCTTCTACTTGATGAGGAAATGGAATGAATCTATTCAAACCTTCTCTTCTACTGAAGATAAAAGTTAATTCAAAATGATACAAATAAGATATTTCTCCAAATGATTCCAAGCCTGAAATAGATAAAAATGCATGCTTGAAGGGACTTTTTGAAGATGGTTTTAGCACATTAAAAATCAAAACTCTTTATTTATGTGCTTTTGATTCATCAAGAGTAAGCCCATATTATGCATGTGAGAGGATCATAAACAAATGTGACTATGCTCGAGTGATTATGTCTTGGACATTCAAATTTTTTGAGAGCTATGTATGTCAATCAAACCTTCAAGGGATGAACAAGCAAATGAAGTGGCTTATTTGCAAGTCTAACATTTTCAAGAATATTTCTAAGATGAGTGGAATACAACATTGCTTGTTTTATAAGCACAGCGTCTTTGGTGAGCATGTATCGAAAAAGGTGAGGTTGAAGGGAGTCTCATTAAATAAGATTCTATAAAGCTTAAAAATGTTTTTTGTAAATAGAAATGTATATAACTTATGTTTTTTGCTTTGATTTTAAGGAAGAAATAGGAAACCTAGTGAAGAGTGATGACTCAAAATGAAGAAACAAAGAGGATCAAGAATGCAGATTCAAAAGGGCTATTGACACTATAAAGGTCGTATGTTTTTTTTTTCAATTTGCTTCTTCTCTTGTATATATGTGTATAAAAGAATGCATGATTTGAGCATATGACACATAAAGAAATGAATAAACATTAAGAGAATTAAGTAGAGCAAATATTTCATAGGTCTATTGAGATTACATGTGACACATGAAAGCCCGAAATTATATGGGTAGAATTGGGAAGCTGACTAGAACATTTGGGAGCAAAGGCCTAGGAAAGTGAAGGAAAATCCTAAATGAGTACCTGTATATACTAGTGACATGAATGCTTGATGAGTGAGATGCTTTGACTTTTGCTTTTGATCTCTTGTCTGATTCGACCTTCAAATAGATTATGTTTCAAAAAGGAGTCTTCATACACCAACAAGCTACATATGTGTACGTGTATGTGTTGTCGGGAGCTACGATGGGCTAGTAGGTGGGTGGAATGACCCTGGTCAGATGGTCAGGCCACAAACTAATGCTAGTTTTGTTATATGGCCTAACCTATATGTTGTCATGTAGCCATACGGGTCCGTAGGTGGGTGGAGTCACTCTAACCAGGTGGTTAGGGCCACGATCTGATGTCCATTTTGTATGGGGCTGACATTGTATGTTATGCACTATGTCAAGTCCATAGATGAGTGGGCTAAATTAGCTACATGAGTGGACAGGTCCATCTGCTTCACCTGATTTCAACATAGGCCGATCTGTGTAAATGAAGAACAAATAAACAAAACCAAAAAGGATGAGCTGGGATGAAACACAAAAGAAAGGAAAAATAAAATAAAAGTAAAAAAAAAATAAGAAAAGATATGATGGGATTTTGGACGGTGGGAGGTCAGCAAGGTAATCATATTGTGATATCCTAAATCAAGTTAGTAGGGATTGGTATATGCATGTGCTTAGGATAGGCTACTGGATCTGACCAGGTTGAATAAATGAAAGAGCTAAGAAATTTTCAATTCATTCATGTGATCGCTAGTCTAAATGCATGTATTGTTGTATCTTGATAGGTTGTATGCGATGCTTGTTTTTGCCTTTTTATCTAAGTTTATGCCAAGTTTTATGCAACTTCAGATTTCATGTATCTAATTAAACTTTCTTTAAGTTGAGTTTATCTACTATAACTACTTGATGCTTGTTTGTGTTATTTATATGTATGCAGGTTGGCACATGCAAAGGATGCACACAAGGCTAGAGGGGGTGGATGTGGTCGAAGTTTGAAGCCAAACATACTATTGAAATTCATTTGCACCAGTTGTTGACAACCGTCACCTAGAATGAAACCAAACAAAAGAAGTAAAATGGGTGATTTCAATCCTTTATATGTCTCTTATATCGTATTTCAATATTTGACACCGTTATTTCTAATGCATCATGATTGATGATATGAAGTACAGATCGCTTCTCATTACATACGTCTTCATGTTGCAGGAGCATTTGCATATGTGTATATCAAAAGTGTATGCTTGCCAGTTTCCTTGCACCCATGTGAATGTATCTCATGTGTGTTTGAACGCATTAGGAATATAGCTATATATATTTTATGATGCATTTGTGTGGAAGAAAACATGCATATTTTCATATGCATTTGTGCCAACGTAAACATTTGTTTGCATATATGAAAGTGCATATACTCATATCTGCATATGTATATATTCATATATTCATATGTATATCTGTGTTAAGATGCGCGTACATATATCTATGAATCTATGTGCATAAATGTGATCAAAAGTAATATGTACAAATGTATGTGTATGGAATTTATTTTATTTTTCAAATAGAAGGAAAGATGTCTACGTGGAGTTTCACTTGCGCATGCAGGCATTGATCAGGAAAACATTGGGATAGGCTTTTGAGGGCGGCATGTAGGATTCCAAAGAAAAGAATATGGAGGGGGAATATGGTGAAAAAGGGCGGACGTAGATGTACTGGGCTGGCAGTGAACTAGGATTTCAGCTCTCTTTACATCATATCAGTTCACAATAGACTGCACAGAACCCGAGTTTCAGACGTCAGCTACACATTTACGGTCTCTTCTTGTGAAGCAACACAAACATATATCACAAGTATGAGATGTAGCAGATGCCAAGGAACTTGAACATGACAATGTAGAAGATAAGCTTTCCACGAACGTGGCAGCCAAAGATTTTTGCACCGCTTGAGTGGATTGCAGTAGTAGAGCCCATAAGATTTCATCGCCCAAAGAATAAAAGAGAAGGCGATTTTGTTGTTAACCTGAAGGATTGATCTATGATGAAGAGCAAGGATGATTGGGATAAAAGATTCAATCTAACACCAATTTATGGGTTAATACGAGATAAGTTTGTACTCTTGTATTTCATCAAAATATGTGTAGCTGCTGTTTTAGAATGTGTGTCCTCATACTGTTAGCCGCATATGGAGATTAAGAAAACACGTATTTGAGTTCCTGTTTTCTTTTTTAAGCAGTCAGCTCGACATCTTTTCATATTGGGTAATGAACTCATCCTTGCACATAAGTTGGTTTGTCAGATATAATGTCAAACCAATGCTCAAAGTTGTTTTTCCTCAATTAATTCTTTGCACTCTGCCGAGAAATGTTAACATGCTTATGAGTAGCAGACCAGAAGTTGAAATATAATGCATGCAATTTTGTTAGAGTCCTTCTCCTCTATTATGCATCCCCGTAGGCATATGTTGTGCTTGTGAGCTTGTGAACTGTAGGTGAATGCTCATGACAAGCACATCGGCGTTAAGGGTAATCACCTCATCACTCAAATTTTCCTAAAGGAGGTGTTCTTTTTTTATGCAGTTAACTAAATGTTTGAGTTGTCTTTTGCTTGGGTCAAATATGTACGCTTATACAATGTAGGTGCTTGTTGCATGAGTGCAAAGTTTGTTACTCCTAAAAATCACTGAGTTCTTTCCTGCATATTCATCTGTCCCTATTATAATTTAACTCTGCATGTTTCAGGAATTTCTGCCGCCAAAAATTCATGAATTATGCAGCACTATAAACTTGATGTATGCACTAATCCTCGAGAGATGAGAGATGCTCAAAACCTCTACTTTTAATGTAAATGGGAAAGTGAAGGATATGCACAAAAATGTGTGCCATTTGTTTAACCGAAAGGAAAGAAATGTAGAGGTTGAAGCTTAAAGTTTGTGGAAGCTTACAACAATTCATTGATTTGCAAAAACACGCCAGATGGTTCGTGACCTTGCATTTGCCCCACAGATTCTATGGTTGAAGATGCAAACCTTGCAGAGAAACGAGAGTGCACTCAATACTACCTGCTCATGAGAGAAGTGTATGAGTGTAAGAGGCAACTGTATGTGTGAGTGCATCGGAATAAAGCAAACCTGAGAAATTGCATATTTGCACTTGAATCATATTGCATGAATAAAGAGAGAGTGGAGGAGAGGAAAGAGATCTATTCGTGTGCATATGATTGCATGAACATAAACCTAAAAATGATTGTGCGTTACTATAGTTACTGAACAACAAATTAAGAAGAAAACAAGAACCGATAGATTGAGCTCTTTTATTCGGATGTTTTTTATTGGGCATACGAACAAGACAAAAGGAGTGTTGTGTTATAATGATAGAGCTAAAACCATTTTTGGTGTCACAATTCCAGCTTCTCTTTCTGAATGTTGGGCTTTCCTAAAACCTGTGATTTTACTTTAGAATCATTGAGTCCTTTCTTTACTTCTATGTGTGTATTAAGAAAGAAAGCAAGAAAAACTATTGTGTTTTGCACATCTGCACAGGTTGTAGTAAACTTTTGAATTTAGGCATGTGTCGTGATGTAATGAGAGCAGCCATGGCATAAAACGATGAGGCTCGAGGCTGTTTCCATTTAAAAAGTTTGTAAGATGGTCAAAAGCTCCTCAACGCGTAGTTTTTTTTCTTTGGAGAAACATATATTTCACTAAACCACGATGAATCCTTGAAAGTTTTTTTTATGGAAATTGATTCGGTGTTTATAGTTTGATAAATTCTTTTTATGTATGAAATATTTTAGCAACACGGAAGCATCAAAACAAACAATGACCGCTTATGAATGTTTGATGGATGTGTGCTCCTTAAGGAATAGTAAAGGAGGATAGGAAAACCCATGGTAAAATGGTTCTTTCACATTGCTACAAAGGATGTGATCATCCCTCACTTCATGTTGAGTAAAGATCAGGCCTAGAAGAATAGGAAATGATTCATTAACTCTTGAGTACAAATATTTTACTCCCGAGCTTAGAGCGAAAAGGTTTCTGTCGTGCAAGGAGTGATCCGTGACGAGCAATATTTAACCAAGGATAAAATTTCTTGGGTACTATTAAGGCCGCCAGAATATTACTTAGAAGAATCCTTGTAATTAGAAAAGTCACGCACCGAAAGGGTATAGCGCAAACGTTGTATCATTCCTTTCTAATCAATAGAATATGCGAGGAAGAGATGACAGAGAATCGTCGACCTGTTCGGCCTGGGTGATGATCTAGAGTTGATTCTATTTTGAAGTTATATTAATTGCAGATTTTTCTGTACGAATCTGTATTTGAAGTTGAAGTAGAACAGGTATTGTATTACTATTTACTGTGTTGAAGTGAAGTGTAGCAATAATATTAAAGAGAGAGTGGAAGTGTTGGGTACATAATCGCGATGATCCTTAAGATTGTTATGCGCCGAAGTGTAGTTGCATTCTTTGTAATTGTCCGAGGTTAATCAATGAAATTGATAATCGAAAACTAAGCAGTGAATTGGGAAAATACATATAGGGCCTCTGAATTATCAAACCCCTGACTATCCGAAGAACCCACGAGTAAGAATAGAATAACTGTAATGTTTACCACAGGCGTCGGCCGTGGGGCATGGAGTAGCCAGTCGGCGCACAGACTAAGAGTTGAGAAGAATCACATGATATATGCCTATAACACGTTCCGGAGAATAGTACCCAAAGTACAGAACGGATCCACATCCCTGGAAAATCCCTAGCGCATTCGACACACCTCCGAGTAGTAGTGGTGATGGACAAACGTTGGACGGAAAGCGAGAAATTTGGGCTAGTGGAATACCACCTCAGCATTTCCTTGTGCAAGGATTACAGGGTATACCAGAAGTGCAACCAACCCCATCTTGCGGAAAGTAAGACTGGTGAAGTAAGCACTGGTTCCAATGACAGTGTGGAATTTTTCGGTAGCAGTTTGTGGAATTCCGGTGGAACCTTGGATAATTTCGGGGCCGGTTTGCTGAATTTTGGTGAAAGTTCCATTATTGGTTCTGATTTTGAGGGAACTAGTGTATTGTTGAATGAAAGTTTTGGTGAAAATCTCACTACAAAAGTCCATTACGATGAAGGGCAATTGGTTGAAGGTGTGTGTGTACGACTGAACAATATCCAATTACCGGAGAGCATGCAAGACGATGGGACAACACAATAGCAATTAGGTTTAACTGATTCCAATCATTCGGTAGTTTCCTCTTGATTCAGACACCATGAGTGGTTCGAAGCAGCAATAGCATCAACAGCAACATCAACAACAAGAGCAGCAGCAAGACATACCACCACGACCGGTACCCGTTGGAGTGACATACACAAAATTTGGAGGATTTTCCGATGATAATCCGGATGCACATGTGAGAACTTTTGAAATTAATTATGCAGTACTCAACTACCCAGTAGATCCGGCATATAAGGCTATAGTGTTCCAATCTACACTGGTTAATGAGGCTCGGTGGCTAACTGAATATGACATTAACCATTTTGGCCAGTACGATGATGTTAAGGATGCCTTCTTATAATGATTCCGGTTAAAGAAAAATGCGGCTGAGATCTTTGACTATCTGCAAAACAATCGACAAAAACCGCACCAGAATGTGCAGGAGTATGCCACTTTATTTCGTACTCATCTACGACAACTCCCACCGGTGCATGCTACCTACCGGATGATGTGATCACCTAGTGGTTTATTAATGGGTTAAACCCTCAACTTAAACAAGTAATGATCATACAATGTGTGGGTGGTATGACTTTGGATGTGGTCATAGCTATGGCATTACAGTTGGAACATAAGGTGGATGGATTCGCTGAAGATTTGGACTGGTTGAAGGAAACCAAGGTACGAGTGAAGATTCATTAAAACAAGTGTACTGCACAAAATGTAAGAACCCAAGACACACTGCTTCTGCATGTGCATTGAACCAAATGTACTGTGCTATTTGTAATACGGCGAGTCACTCCACCGAAACATGTCCCTATAATGCTAAAGTATAGGCTAGGCCAACCGTAAACACTATAATACAGGAGCAAGGGCAACCGGCTACTCACTATGTACCACTGTAGTTGAGGAATACTTCCTACCAAAGTTATAAAACCTATCGGGGAACACGAGCAAACAATTTTGGCCAGACTCGATGGAATTCGGGCCAATCAAGTGAAGGAACATCCCTCCCACCACCCAGATGCCATTTTTGCATTGAGATTGGACATATCCGAAGATATTGTAAAGAGGCAGCCGAGTATGACAAACGAAGAAAAGAGCGACAGAATCCAATGGCCAACATGGTATATATTTCAGCAGTAGATACTCAAGCGGCAGTAATCCAAACACGTTCCGGCAAGAAATTACAACCAGCTGCAGAGATTTTTGAGCCTGGCATTCGAGAACAACAGAGAGTTTTTACCAAAGCTAGTATGTGGGCCAGTCAAGAACCAACAGTTTTTCCCGATCTAGTATCGGTGGTTCAGCAGACAGTGCTAAATCCACCATCGGAAGCACCGAGTCCGGTGAAAGCACCACCGGAGAGTCCACCAAATGTGGTAAGGAGTACGTCGAATTTTTATTCTATGTGGAATATTCTCTCACAGGCCTCCATTACAATACCATTAGGGCAATTGTTAGCCTTGGTTCCGGGTGTACGACAACAATTTTAGCAACAAGTTTGTCCAGAATCTTCATGTACACCTACTACGGCCACTATTAGTCCAAAAACTGATTCTACGGTGGACCATGTTGTTCCTTTCATCACAGTATGGTATAAAAACCATAAAATCAACCAAGTTTTAATTGATGGAGGCTCTGGTGTGAATATTGCGACAGCTGCCCTTTGTAAACGGTTAGGATGGACTCAGATTGAACTTGTTCAGTTTTTTTTGAGAATCGCGGATCAGTCCAAGGTCTATCCAGTGGGTGTGGTACGGGATTCCGTGGTTTGGTCCTTAGCGTATTGAATCCCAGGTTGGACTTGCTACGTTCCGGTTATCCACGTTAACTGGTACCCTTCTCCCTAAGGCGATCAATGGATTGAAGCTTCACCCCTATTATCCCACACCTTCTTCATCGTGATGATTTATCGGTATTTTTATTCTCCGCCTAGTTTATACCACTATTTTGGCTCGACATTCCTTTCCTGTCTACATGTTCCGATTGACCGATTGAGCGTAATATTTCTGTTTTCTTACCTAACCATGATTAGCAGCCGCCTTATGTGTCTGGGATTCTATTAATACGTGCGTGTCGCCATTATGACTATATATTTCCACCACTGCATGATGATTATGTTTCTTCCCGCATGTTCATTCGGTGTTTTTACTTAATCTCTGCTATTGGTGTTCTATGTTTGTGCCTTTGCGTATTCTGTGTTCCCTAGTGTCTTTGTGCTCTTGTATTCACCATGGAAGCTCTGGCTAACATTGTGACTTTTCTTGATGGCCTCGCTCCGGAATTGAGCGAGTTCCTACGCAACCGTGGGCTTTTGGCTTTCGCTGAACTACCCTGGCATTCGATGGAATGCCATCCTTTCTTTGCGCAGATCATCTCTGCCATTGTTGCTACTCCTGCTATCGAAACCTGCTAATCGATTGCTTATCTTAACCCGCGTGTTCTCATCAACATAAACACCATCGTTGAATGCTTTCATCTCCCTCAGGAGGGTCTTGTAGATGGAACTCTCTTACCAATGTCCACCATGAAAGCACTATTTCCACGCCACTCGTCCAACGAATTCACCATCCTTTGTCACCCTAAACCAGAGCGCTCCATCCTCCAGTTTTTAGTAGCAGCTCTCAACCTCCAAAAATGGGTGTACGGCATTTCCCGACCATTCTATTTGATGATTGATGTCACTGTGAAGGAAGTCATTAATTTTGCTTCGTTCTTCTTCTGACGAATTCACAAAGAATGGCAAGCGGTCTCATGGCAAATGGCTAAGGCGACATTCCTCGTACCAGACTTCCTCAACTGCTCACATTCCTGCTCCCCGTGATGCAACCCGTCCAGCCCCCTCCAATGAACACTCTCCTTTTTCATGAAGAATCCATGCAGGTTGTGGAGGATGACGATGATGTCGACCTGCTTCATTTTTTTAAGGGGAAATGCCAGAAACTGAGCCCCTCCCACAGTCAAGCTCAACCTTCTTCCTCTGTCCAAGTGCAGGATACTGCTTCTTCTGCCAAGATCATTTCTATCCCATCGTCTCCTCAGAATCATGCCGCTCCCGATACCGTAATGGAAGTTGCTGACCCCGATGATTCGATGGTTCCACCACAACCTCAGTCCCAGGAAGACGTGCTCACCAAGATCACCAAGGTTGTGTAGAGCACAGACCAATTGCACACCGTAGAAGAAGTAGTTGCATGGGAGTTATAGTCTCTCAAGGTGACTATTTTGGCCCTGCCGTCTTCACCTCACAATAACCCTCCCATCTCACCGTCCAAAGTGCCTTTGCCACCTAGCCCTCCTCCTTCACCAAAATAGTCGGTAGCCCTCGGCACTGGCAACCTCCTCCTATCCTCCCCCGATTATTCACCACCTTCTTCTTCTACCACCGTTTCGACGATTCCCTCTCGGTCCATTTCTACCCCTAGCATTTCTAACTCTGTTAAACGTCGCTTGCCGTCAGAGACGCGTTTAAACATCTATTCGGGTTCTTGGGAGTGGAAGGGGTCTGTTAAACAGAGGCCCTATACTTGATTTTCCCAAATCAACTCACTCACATGACCATACTTTAACATTAAGAATTTCTGTCAATACGAATTACTTATCAAGACTCTAGTTATGCTCTTACAATCTTACTGTTTGTAATCAGACTCTTCCAAAAGCTTACCGAACACACTCCAATTAATGCGCTCTCAACATACAGCGCAGAAACTATTCAGTACCGTAATACAGAATTACTTTGTCTACTTAAAGAGCTGACCCAAACACAAACTACTGTGAACAATAGAGACAATAACAGTAAATTAATCTGTATCGTACAGGTGCAGATAATCTAACAGAACAGAAAGACACAGAATAACTCAGAGTTCTCAAACACACCACGAAAACTACACAGACTTCATCAACCAGAAAAACAGTATGGCGACTCCTCTGGTCGTCTCGAAAGTGTCTTTTTCATTGATTTATAAAAAAGGTTACAACGTCTACGCAATGACCTTTCGGTTCATACGGAATATGAAAAAGAGATAGGCTTTACAGTTGCCAATCCGGCGGCTTACACTGGCACGCACGGTGGACTTGAACCCGCAGGTATACAAAAATATTATGGCTCATCAACTATACCCTCTAGATACATAGTTCTAGCCAACCTAAATGTCCGGGCAATTTTCTTCTTTAATGACTCTAACATCTGCTTCAAAATTTATGGTTCTACGAGTTGAGCATCTGTTCGTACAGAACTTAAAGAAATAACTTGGGTCATCAAAACTTCTGCTTGTGTCTGTAGAAAAGCTTCTTGTAAATAAAATTCATTCGACAAAGCTGCATCACGACTTATTTTCATGTCTGCAATCTGGTTATCTATTCTGGCTAATCTTTCTTTTTTAGCATCCAGTTGGTATTCTCTTCTCTCCAACTCTTGATTCTGAAATTGAATTGTCTTATAATATGCATCACGCTCTCTTCGAGTGGCTGCTACATCTTTCTGAAGTTGAGTGACCAAATTCATCTGTATTTTGAGAGCAGCATTCGATTCAGACAAATGGACTTCTTTTCGCTGGAGTTCTTCAGTAGTACGCTTTGCCAAATCTGCCATCTCTTGCCCTCATTATACCACTTCATCAAGCTGCTGTCGAGTTTCTTCTAACAGGTCACCCAATGCAATACGGGCATCTTCCTTGTCCTGGATCAATTGTTTCAGCTGGATGATTTCGGCATCTGCAACACTTAACAAGTCATCATTTTCTTTAACTTCAGCCAATGCAGCATCTCGTTGACTGATTACGGTTTCTTGTTCGGCAAGTCAGGCCTGCAACTCCTTAATCTGTTCGTTTAAAGCTTGATTTTCTGCTTTGACTGCATCTAGTTCTTCCTAGAGAGGGCTAATGTCTGCTTCCAGAACATCAACCTTGTGTTGAAATTCTTCTCGGATGTTATCAGTCACTTCCTTCATTTGAGCTGGTAGTTGTTGCGATAGCTCGATTAGCATTTGACCCATGGATGCGAGCTCAGAAATCGGAGGAATTGAAGGAGCCGGAAGATGAGGACGTGGTTGAGATGAAGAGGCTGTTAAAATTTGATGTGAAGAGGGGGGAGAGTAAGTGGGTGATGAGGAAGATGAGTCGGGTGCGTCAGGTACAATGGGTGGAATCGGGACAATAGGTTTGAGGGGAGGTTTGGGTGGAGGAGTGAGAAGAACAGTGTTAGTGTCTAATGCCTTTTCGGTGGTTTGTTGCGTAGTGTTATCAGGATGGGCAACTACAGATTCCACTGTTGTAATCAATTCGTCAAAAAGTTCGGTAATAATATGTTGTACCTCTTTTTGCTTTTCCTGTTCGGATTGTTGCTAAGATTGTTCTTTAGAGGAACTAGCTCCAGAATCGGCGGTATCATCATGCTCTTGTTGCTGCTTTGGAGAGGACTGCGCTGATGAATCATGGTTCATTGATGTTGCTATATCGTGGAAAGTCTCTTCCTCATTGTTGTCGTCTTCTTTTCCGGCGACCGAACCCTGCACTTGATTGTCAGATGAACTAATTCTGATACGTTTTCGGCAGAGGAGCTGGAAGATTTCTTCGTCATCCTCTTCATCATCTTCCAGGATTTGCGCTGATTCTTCATGATATAGAACTGATCCTCGTGAAGGCGGTTGTGCTGCTTGTATGGCCGGAAACAGGAAACTTAATATGTGGGGGAGATGGGAGCGCGGCATATCACCCTTGTTGACTTGTTTAATTACCAAAACGCATTCTCGATGAATGCGACGAAAATGGTATGAGGCAAAGTTTACAGGCTCTCTAGTAGCCATATCTATTGCTGAATAGAATGGGCGAGATATGCCATATGTTCGTTTTTACAGGTTGAGGATAGCTACTAAGAACTGTAAGGCTGTTCTTTCAGGCTCAGGGAAACAAAGGATAGCATATTCATTAGAAGAATATCGGGGAAACAATTGGATCATTGTAGCTATCGACAAATTAGGTCCATTCTCTCGACCTTCCGGAGAGAGTCGGAATGCATCAGCAAATGACTATAGGGTGATGACTACCCGAGATGGCAAGGAATTGATTGGCCAACTCTGCTCCGTAGCAGGTGTGGCAGGGATGGCGGCAATGATTTGGGCGTATAATGGGTGACATTCCACTGAATGCCAAGGCAATTCAGCGAAATTGGCCAACCCACGGACACGCAAGAACTCTCTTACATCTGTAGGGAGTCCGTCACGAAAAGCAACAAAGTTTGCTAATGCTTCCATGATGTGCACGCACAAACACAAGAACACAAATGCACAGTGTATACAGAGAGCACAAGTACACAGAACACACAGACACAATAGCAATTAACAGCGGAAAAAGAAGATTAAGTAGATAGTCGGTAGCGAGAGGCAATTGAAATTGTTAATCATCGCACGATGTTGAGATGATAACCTCATAACTACGGTGTGCATGCATGAGCAAAACGATAATGCAGGGCGGTTGTTGATCATAATTAGGTATCAAAATGAAGATATTTACAGACTTATTTTATTAATCACGCAAAAACAAAAAAGAAAGTAAACAATACGTGAAAAAACGAAGAACACGTCAGCGAGAGTCAGATGCTTGATGATACGGCCGCAACTTTGAACCATTGATCGCTTTAGAGAGAGGAATTCCGGTCAAAGTAGTCAACCAAAAAGTAGCTGGGCCCACTTGTTCAGTAATCCGATAATGACCAAACCATCGTAGTTTGAATTTTCCAGCAGAACGGCCGTAACTGCACTTCTTGAAGAGTCAGAAAACTTTCCCAGCGATGCTCATCTAATTCTCTGAGTGTGTCCAACCGAAATGGCAAAGACACTTCGGGTATCAACTTCCGAGTTATGGCCACCCGTAAACTAGGTACTACGACTTCCATTGGAGCAATTGCTTCTAATCCATAAGCAAGCTTGAAAGGAGTTAGTCCGGTGGCAACTTTATATGTAGTCCGGTATGCCCATAATACTGCAGGTAGTAACTGATCCCATCTTTCTGGTGATTCCAGAATCAGTTTACGAAGCATATTCAACAAGGTCTTGTTTGTACTTTCAGTCAAACCATTAGCACGAGGATAATAAAGAGAACTAAATTTATGCAGAATCTGAAAAGAGTGTGTGAGCACTTTCATTAAATTGTTAACAAAATGTGTGCCTTGATCTGTCACAAGTTCTAAAGGTAATCCAAATCGTGGGAATACGTCTTTCATTAAACATTTTGCTACCAAAATAGCTGTAGCAGACCGTAAAGCCCAAGCTTCTGCCCACCTGGTAGCATAATCTGTACATGTCAGAATATAACGATTATTACTGAGTATTGCTAGAGGTGTGATTGGTCCAATAAAATCAAGACCCCATTTCTGAAAAGGTTCTAAAGGTAACACAGGTTGGAGAGGGAAAAAGTGGCATTGTAAAGGCTGTCCACACCATTGACAATTGTCACACTGTTTGACAAACTGAGATACATCTCTGTACATGGTAGGCCACCAAAGTCCACTTCGCAGAATTTTCTGGTGTGTTAAATCTGCTGCAAAATGTCCATCGGAAGGTATTGAATGTGCCAGAGCTATAACCAAATTTACTTCATGTGGAGGAATACAACGAAGTAAAACTCCAGTGTGATCCATATAATACAATTCTCCAGCAATCAATCGGAATCTACGACTGTAAACTGCAATTTTTCTATGCATTGCAGGAGAAGTCTGAGCAGAAAGATATCCATCAGTAAGAAAAGTTAATAATTGATCATAGTAAGTAGGTGTCACTGGAGGTTCTGCAGATTCATCATTAGTTGGGTCAGTAACATAAATTGCAGGTGTAGTGTCATCAACACCGACCGGAGCTTCACCGAAATCCAACCGAGAAAGGAAATCTGCTAAGGCATGTGCAGTTCCGGGTCGATGAATCACTTCGTAATCAAACTCTTGTAACAGAAGAACCCAACGTGCTAATCGACCACCTAAATGCTGCTGCCAAACTAGATACACCAGTGCAGCATGATCTACATGAAAGATGAATTTTCGGCCTAGTAAATAATGCCGGAATTTCTTTACAAAATATACCAAACCAAGTCATTCTCTTTCAGTGACTAAATAATTTTTTTCAGCAGGAGCAAGCCGTCGACGTGCATAATAAACAGGTCTGAACCACTTATCAGTTTGTTGCATTAAAACACTTCCAATGGCTATATCTGATGCGTCTACAAAAACATGAAATGGGCGTTCCCAATCAGGAGGTTGTAAAATTGGAACCTATGTTAATAAGCCTTTTAGACGATCAAATGCTTTTTGACATTCCTGTGTCCAAACAAACTATCGAGGAGTACTGGTTATTAACCGGTTTAGGGGTATGGCCAAATGAGCAAGCCACCGTAAGTGTCGACCATGCCATCTGACTTGACCCATGAATCTCATTACTTCTTTTGGCGTAGTAGGCACAGGTGCTTCTAACACAGCTGCAATTTTATCTGGGTTGACTTGTATGCCTTGTGCAGACACAATATGGCCAAGCAGCTTACCACATGAAACCGCAAACACAGATTTGTTTGGGTTCAGGCAGAGTCTGTATTCACGACATTTCTCAAAACAACACCGTAAATGATATAGGTGTGCTACCATCTTACCGAATAAAGAGAAATCATCGAGATATACTTGCATAAAAGAAGTGAGATAGGGTGAGAAAATTTCCTTTATACATCGTTGAAAAGTGCTAGGAGCATTTCTTAATCCAAACCACATAACTGTACAAGCAAAAACACCCCAATTGGTAATAAACGTTGTTTTCGGTATATCTTGTTCAGCCATTCTGACCTGATTATATCCGCAATAACAATCTAAGAAGGACTACATTTCATGTCTTGCTACTCTGTCTAGCATGGTGTAAAGAAATGGAAGAGGAAACGGATCAGGCACCGTGGCTGCATTGAGTTTTCAGTAATCCACAAATATTCGGAGCTGCTTATTTTTCTTAGGAACAATAACAATCAGTGATATCCATTCTGCATGTTCTATTGGTACGATGAATCCGACTTTTAATAACCTATCAAGCTCTTCCTTGACCTGCGCTGCATAGTTAAAATTCATCTGGTAGCTGGGTTGTTTGATAGGTTTAGCTTCTGGTTTAAGTACAACCCGATGCTGATAGATGTGAGGGTCTAAACCTTTCATATCTTGGTAATCCCATGCAAAAACATCAGAGAACTCACGAAGAAGCTGAATCAAATCTACTTGAAATACTTCAGGCAATCCTTCCTTTATTTTGACAGGTCGCTGATTAGCTTCATCTCCTAAATTATAAGTGATCAACTGATCTTCAGGAACGTAGAATTGATGAGATTTTCCTGAATCATCAACTGATTGCAAAAGTTGATGTATAGCAGCTTCATCTTTAGCAACAGTATCTTCTATCTCTACTTCTTCGGTCGCAGGCACCACCGTACAAACTACCGGATTCCAGTTATCTACAACAGATTGCAGATCTATAGTTCCCAAAGAAATCAAATCAATGTTATTCTTCAAAAATTCTTCTTCTTCATCATCAGATAAACCATCCAACATGTGAACTGGTTCTGCGACATAAGGTCTAGAATGTAATTCACAAGGTTGAATAGAATCTAATTTGACAACATATTTACGATTATTGTCTTTAAAAATAAGTTCCTGTGCTGACCAATCCTGTATAACCTTAGCTTGTTTCAACCAAGGACGGCCGAAAAGAAGATTATAATCAACAATAGATTCCGGTAATTCTAAGACAACAAAAGTCATCTTAAACGTTGTACCCTGCAAAGTTATCGGGACATTCCGCACAAGTCCTACTGGATGGACTCGAGATTGGTTGGCCATTCTAATAAAAAACTGGACAGGCTCAATGTGGTCCCACCCTAACTTCTTACAAAGTGCTGCAATGGCTATGTTTACACCAGACCCACCATCAATTAGTACTTGAGTAATCTTATGATTTTTGTACCATACCGTAATTAAAGGGACCGAATGATCCACCGTAGAGTCAGTTTCCGGTTGTACTGTCGCTGTTGTTGGAATGCAAGAAGACACAGGACTGAACTATTGCTGAAATTGTTGCTGAACTCCTGGTACTAATGCAAGTAACTGGCCAAGAGGAAGAGTAATGGATGCCTTAGATAAAATTTCCCATGCCTGATCTGCTTGACTCGTACTTTTCACCAATTCTGAAGATGATGCATCTGTGATCGGGGTAGAATCTTGTTCATGCGATCCTTCTTTTGGTAGCAGAACTTGTGTCACCGGAATTGGATCTGGGAACACTGTAGGCTCTATTGTGGTCCATTGGCTAGCTTTGTCATACATTCTTCGTTGTTCATAGATGCTTGGTTCAAATACTTCAGCTGCTAGTTTCAACGGCTTACCGGATCTGGTCTGGACCACTGCAGCTTGTGTTTCTAATGGTGAGATATAAACCATGTTCGTCATCGGGTTCTGGTGCTCTTTCTTCCTCTGATCATATTCGGCTGCATCTTTACAAAATCTTTGAATGTGTCCTAATTCACCGCAAAAATGACAGCGAGGGGGTGGCAACGCAGGACCTTCCTGCGATGTACCTGTCTGCCAGCGGTTTGCATTGTAGTTAGTATTCCTCTGTCCTCTATAATTTTTGTACCCTTGCTGCTGGTTGTTTCTCATCTGAGGGGGTACATAGTGAGTGGCAGGCTGCCCCGGTTCCTGTATAACTGCATTTACTATTGTTGTTCCCTACACTTTGGCGTTATATGCACAGTTTTCGGTGGAATGTCCGGTGGTATTGCAGATAGCGCAATACATCTTATTAAGTGCACAGGTGGTACTAGTATGCCCTGAATTCTTACACTTGGTGCAGTACATTTGTCTAGCCGGATCTTCTGCAATATTTTTACTGGCTTTCAACCATTCCAGGTCTTCGGTAAAACCTCCAACCTTATGCTCGAGCTGCAAAGCCATTACAATAACCGCATCTAGTGTCATAGCTCCCACACAGCGTATGATCATAATCTGTCTAAGTTGTGGAGTCAAACCATTAATAAACCATTGAGTGATGACATCATCCGGCATGTTGGCATGGGCCGATGGTAATTGCCTCAAATGAGTTCGAAACAGAGTAGCATATTCCTGCACAGTTTGGTGCATTTTTTGTTTGTTGTTCTGCAGGTAATCGAAAATTTTGGCAGGATTCTTCTTCATTCTGAACCTTTGTAAAAATGCATCCCTTACTGCTTCATAAGTAACAAAATGATTGAAATCATACTCTGTAAGCCATCTTACTGCTTCATTCACTAATGTGGACTGGAATACAATGGCCTTATATGCCGGATCAGGTGGATGGTTGAGCACTGCGTAACTTATCTCAAAGGTGCGTACATGGGCATCTGCATCGTCACTTGGAAATCCACCTAATTTGGTGTAAGTTACTCCTGTTGGAACTGGACGGAGTGGAACTGGCGGTTGCTGTTGCTGTTGTTGTTCTTGTTGTTGTTGTTGTTGTTATTGTTGTTGTTGTTGTTGTTGTTGTTGTTGTTGTTGTTGTTTTTGTTGTTGTTGTTGTTGTTGTTGTTGTTGTTGTTGTTGTTGTTGTTGTTGTTGTTGTTGTTGTTGTTGTTGTTGTCCACTCATGGTGCTAATAGTGGCACTGTTACTATCCCCTAAGTTTTGAGGTGGTGTTTCCGGTCCTTCAGATTCTGGATGATCAGCTTGCTCGCCTTGTGACGTGAAAATCTCATTTAGCCTTGTACGGATGTTCAATTCGAATAACCTATCCTCTTCTTGAATATCAAATGTAGGCACACTTAGCCCAAACAGTGGTGTCCGGAATGAAGATTCACCGAGAAGTATAACTCTGTAACTGGAAAATTGTAAATTTTATGCAACTGGGACCAAACTACCACCGGAATTAGTGGAACTTTCCCCAATCTAGGGTATTCTTTCACTTTCAATGACTTCTCTGGGTAAGACAGCTCTATTCTCAGACTGTTTCGAATCTTGACCAGGCGTCCTTGCAGACTCAGAAGTTATTGTATCTTCTGCAGACTGCACCGAAATTTCATTGGAATCTACCTGAATCGCAGAATGTTCCATCGGAATGCTACCGGAATCAGTACTGATGCTCTTCGCTTCTTCGACTACCAGGCCTAACCGATCTGTGCTTCTTCCTCCTGAGGGCGTTCTTCGCAAATTTGGTACCACCCAAGGCAATGTATACTTGGGATACGACTCACCGGATCGAGTAACCGGCATATATCACCTTTACAATACTTTCGTACTACTTCTACCTTACTGTCGATTCACAATTTACGGATTCCTTCTCACAATCGATTTGCAACAATCTGTAGCCACCTTCTGGTGCCACTTTCCCACATACGGTGCCAGTGTTAAACGTCGCTTGCCGTCAAAGATGCATTTAAACATCTATTCGGGTTCTTGGGAGTGGAAGGGGTCTGTTAAATAGAGGCCCTATACTTGATTTTCCCAAATCAACTCACTCACATGACCATACTTTAACATTAAGAATTTCTATCAATACAAATTACTTATCAAGACTCTAGTTACGCTCTTACAATCTTACTGTTTGTAATCAGACTCTTCCAAAAGCTTACCGAACACACTCCAGTTAATGCGCTCTCAACATACAGCGCAAAAACTATTCAGTACCGTAATACAGAATTACTTTGTCTACTTAAAGAGCTGACCCAAACACAAACCACTGTGAACAATAGAGACAATAATAGTAAATCATCTGTACCGTACAGGTGCAGATAATCTAACAGAACAGAAAGACACAGAATAACTCAGTTCTCAAACACACCACGGAAACTACACAGACTTCATCAACCAGACAAACAGTCTGGCGACTCCTCTGGTCGTCCCGAAAGTGTCTTTTTCATTGATTTATAAAAAAGGTTACAACGTCTACACAATGACCTTTCGGTTCATGCGGAATATGAAAAAGAGATAGGCTTTACAGTTGCCAATCCGGCGGCTTACACTCCGTGGTGGAATTAGCCAATATTGGAACTTATCTTCTCCGCCTATCCAAGCACCTCCCTCACCAACTCCAAGACACTCAGCAATCCATGCGTACAGAGTATCAGTCCAAAGTTGATCTCCTGGAGGTAGATATCGCACCTCTCTAGAAAGAAGTTCTCGTCGCCAAAGCCGAAGCTAGTCTGTTGCAGGAACATATTCAACTTTTACACAGACAACTGATGGAGAAAGATGCCATCGTTGCAGCCCGCGATGATGAAATCCGCCATCTTAATCAAACAATCATTGATAGGGATGACGCCATGAAAGCTTTGGGTGATCTGCTTGAAACTACCCGCACTCAATGTGTGACAGCCGAACAGAATTATCAAGAATTGGCTGCCAAAGTTTTGAACATTGAAGCAGAATTGAAGCAGGTCACTAGAGAACTTTTCGGGAAGAGCCAGTCGCTGACAGAAGAAATAAGAAAAACCATCACCTTGAAGAAGGAAGTTGAATGGAGATGGTGAGGATGATGATGGTGATGATGGAGATGAAGTAAGAATGAGAAAAATTAGGGAAAAGTAAAGAAATTACCTACAACTCCAACGTCCCAACTCTACATCTTACCATCACACACTCGTCCTCGAAGCTCTCTCCTCGGCAACGGTGCCAAAATTTGGTGTAGCTCAAGCCTGAGTATCACCTCCTTTACTTGTCAATCCACGGATATATGAGGACTGGTATGAAGACCATGAGCAAGTGAAGGCACAAGTGTATGAGTGAAAGCACACAAGCTTGCACACACATACACACACGTGCACACGGTAAGAGCAAAGAGAGGAACAATGGAAAGCTTCGATTACAAAAGGATTCTCATACAAAAGCTCAAATCTACAACAAGCTAACCTCAAAAATGAGATTTCTAGCTCTTTTTATAGTTTTTTGACTAGTTTTGGTCCTATCCAAACATAGTATTTGGCCTAGTTAAAAATTAGGTTCCATGGCTTATTTGAGGGCTCATACGGAGTCTAAAAATTATGAAAATTGGTAGGATGATGCTTCTAATATTCCTCAAGCTTGAGGACTCCTCGGCTTGAACAAAATGGAGTTACAAAAATATGAAATGCTATTTACAATGGCTTTTAGTGATGAAAATCTATTTTTATAGCAATTCCTCCTGAAAATTTGACAAGTACTTCGAGCTCCCTACTTGCTCCTTCTTCTTGTGTGTCCACTTCTTTGACATGTTCTTGCACCTCGTTCCTGACCTAGAGTGCTAACAAACGTGATAATGACAAGTACATTTCAGATGAGGACATTGAAGAAGATGACAAAAGGGAGGCCGATTCATAAACAAGAGTATCCATGATAAAATAAAATATCATTTCTATTTCAATTTCATGTTGCTTTTTCAAGTTCATTCCAACTTTTTTTCCAATTCTTGCTTGTTTTCAATTTCACTTCATGCATGTTTCTCTTCAGTCTCTACTTTTCATTGCATATTCACATCACTTGAGTCAAAAGGGCAAATGATGATTTCTCTACTTGTCGTGTAAAATTGTATCCTAGGTAAGAATGTAACTACTAAGAAATTGGCTATAATCTAGGATTATGGGAAGATAGAGCATGTAGATTTGGAGGTTTATTTTGATAACATGACTTTCATATATAAACATGCGTATGTATCCTGTATCAAAAGCATAATTGTTGAAGTCCTAGCTCCTAGTACTGCATGTTTCTACATCCTTAGTCCACCTCATAACACTTGTATCGGAGTTTAAACGACTGTTCTCCATCATAAAAAATGGTTGTTCCTTGTATCAAGATTTAATCTTTCCCTGACATCAAAAAGGATAAGTTACCATCTATTACTAGGAAGTTTACACTTTCTTCCACCCCAAAAAAGTGAATGTAACCATAAAGTCACCAAATCATTAAAAAAAAAGATCAAAGGAAGCTAAGGAGGTATAGAAGAATAAAGCACAGGCTATATAGGCAGATTTATGCATTAGTGGAGTTTAGTTAGATATCCTTGCATGTAATTAGAGAAAGAGCATATTCATATTTATGTAGGAAAGAAGTTGATTAAAATAAGCTAAAGATGAAAGATGTCTCTTGAAAATCCTAAATCTTTGTTTATAATCATATTTAAGGTAGATTGCTTTATGAAAAAGGTACAAATTTTTCTTCAAGATGAGAGTAATTGATGCCTAAAAATGACTCAATACATTCACTTCCACTTCATATTGATGCTTGTTTTTGTTTTCAATATTGCCTTTTCATTTACATATATGTTGCGTATTTGTTCATGCATATTCATGTTGCTTGTTTCAATTCTTCCTTTCATGCAAATTTTGCTTCATATCATGTTGCCTACTCATTCATGCATATGATCAATTTTTACTTCTATGTATCTTATGTTGCATATAAAAGAATATGATGCTTGGAACTTTTTGTTTTTCAGAGAGATTAGAGTGGTGCTTTCAAAGGAATTGCAGGTTTAGTGGGGGCGAATGTCGTCGAGATTTTCTCTCCTCTTTCACTTATGAAGGCCTACAAGAAACACATTTAGTGAAGGTAGCTAGAATTCTCTAAGAAGTCCAAGACGCATGAAGGATGTCAAAGACAGTTCACATGCAAAGTTTTGAAGAAATCAAGCAAATCCTCAATAGCAGTCAAAGCTGATCAAATTTTGGAAACTAGGGTAAAAATTTCATTGTCACCAAATTACATGAAAATTCATATAGTTGTCTATAAAAGTCAGTCTATAGCCTGAATTTCACACGTAAATGGATTTTCTAGCACATTGGTATGCCATGTGCATTTTGTAAAAATATCATTTGTCCACTTAGATCCTACAAAATCTTGTATAGGAATCTCTATTAGCCATATGGTTTGGCATCTATAAAGATCATATTGCTAAACATTTGTACAATTTTTCAAAGCTATTAGAGCTTCCTAAGCATCTTAATGCCACATTGAAAACTTCCAAATGTAGTCAAACTTGTATAAGGGAGATTTAGATGGGAGTTTTTTTTTCATATACCTAAAGTAGACCTTTCAAAACATAGCCCTTCAAATTTTCATCTTCATCAAAGGATACTTGGAGGTTCAAAGAGCACAAAATCCAGTTTTTAGGGTCACCACAGTCTTCTAGAATAAGCAAATTGAAGGCGTGAAGGGTTGTCACATGGCAAACGATGATTGAACCATGTTATAGATGCACCAAAGTATTTTTGATGGTCAAAGATAAATAATGCAAAGTTCTTCCAAAAATAGAAGCTAATCTTATCCGAAATGATATCAGCATTGATCTGACGGTCCAGATTTTTCCCATATCCAATGGTGGAGAATGAAGGTGCCTAATTTTCTTTCCTCTACCCTAGATATCATAAAGAATCAATCCTAGCTATCCATTTGATAAATCCAATGGTTGTAATCAAAAGTAGTTGAGAGTTGATTTCTCTAGATCCAAGGGCTCAAATTCATTCAAAAAACTATAAATTAAAACCCCCCTCCAAATTCATAGAGCATCATTGTTAGGCATCCATAGGGCCCTTTCTAGCACATGGTTTCCTTGAGATTATCACCCTATCTTTGCTCACCCTCAATGGAGCGAGTCCATGAGTTAGAGTTGGTTTTATGACTTAGATTTTTTTAGTTAGACATTACACTCCTAGAAAGATATAGGGTTAATGAAGAGGAACTTATACTCTTACATGTGACATTTGATTGAACTGTCATGGTGGGAGGGTCGTGTAGACAGCCTTTGACTAGTAGAATGCCTAGCTTGACGTATCACAACGCTTATCTACATGTATTCCATTACAATTTTATTTAAATTCAAGTCTCTTGTCTTGTGTCTCTTATGTGTTTTTACATGTCTCCTTTCAACTCTTCTATGTGTGAGAAGGCTCCATAATCATGCATTGAACCAATGAGGATTATCCATTGAGATTGTGAGAATAAGTTTCTATATGTTCATTAATCATTACCTTCATGCATACATACTATCCACAAACACCAATGCATTTGCTTCAATTTTGAAAGTGTATAAGAAGCTCCATTTTTGTACCATTCTTCCTTTCGAAATTGATTCATGTCTATGATTTCTTTTGTTCTCATCATGCATACATACCATCCACAAGAACCCATGCACATGAATTAAATTTTGAAAGTGTATAAGAAGCTCCATTTTTGGACCATCCCTCCTTTTGAAATCCATTCATGTGTATTGTTTTCTTTTGTTATCATCATTCATGTTCATGGATTTATCTTGCATTCATATGTTCCCCTCCCCATACCCAAATCATCACATCTCTCCTCTCCATGCCCAACTTCAGCTTCACCTTCACATTTTGATCACATAAACCTTCCAACACTCACTAGCTTCATACACTCTGAGTGTGCTGCAATCGGACCCAATCCACTCATATTGCAATCACCTCCACAACGTACTAACTTGTGTTTATTTTTTTTGCTACGTTTTTTTGTAATCTACTATTTCTCTATATTACCATTATTATCGTATGCTAATTATTTGAGTTTTTTGTTGCAGAGCACAATGGGAGATAGTCATCTGGTCGTGGTTTGGTGCTTTTAGTTGTTGTTTATAAATATCATGTCAATTTCTCTCATTCCATGAATGTGATTTATTGCAGGACTATAGATCTAGATGTTTTGATCCCTTTGAGCATGTGTATGTCAATGTTGTGCCACATTTTGTATTTGGCTCAAATATGGCAGTGGCACACAATAATTTTGTATTCGATTCTTATATGGCAATGCTTTGCCACATTTTGTATTTGGCTCATATGGGATATTTCTTTTGTACATGGTTCATGGTTCATTCTGCTTATCTCTTTTGTGTTCGATAGTGTTTTGCTTTATCAAATCATGTTTTGGTTGACAGTCATCTAAACACTAAATTGGCACTAGAGCACATGTCATGTCACCTGTACTCGATTTTTTTTTTTGGGCAGAGTGTATTGTCTTTTGATAGCATGGTAATGTTGTTGTAGCAAGAGACAACACACTCTGCCCAAAAAAAAATTACAGGTATCGTCATCGGTATAGGTGTCGGTATGAGTGTCGATATGCCCAGAATTATACAGATGCTTAGTTATCGATGCTAAGTTATTGACGCTTATATCGATGCAAAGTTATTGATGCTTATATCGATGCTAATACCGAGGCTTATACCGATGCTTATATCCACACTTTGGCATTAATGCCTATGCCGATGCTTACGTCGATGTCGGGACAAGATGGCGCTCATGTGTTTACGCTCATAGAAGCCCTAGTATACCCTTCATGTGTTGTAGTGATCATCAGTGTGCACTTGTTGCCTTTGTTTAGTAGTGTCTTGCAACTGACCTTGTAACATCCATTGCTCTTCTTTTGCTTCCTTAAGCTTTGATTGCAACTTCATGATAGCTATTTCCATAGCCTGTACCTACTCGGTGAAATCTTAGCATGGACAAATAAACTATCCTCTAATTCCTACATTTTTTGTCCAACTTGAGCATCTTTTTCTTGTAAAATTTGATTATTTTTCTCCCATTGTTTGGACTTGTCCTCCTCCCTTTCCATCTGCAAAGATCAAAGTGCAAGCATTCAAGCTGCATATACTAGACTGCCCATTGACATTCGGTTCTCTTTCACAAACTAGGGGTAGATATGATTGGTGTAGGGAAGGGTGGGCAATTGCAACCTCCCTTTAGCATTGCACCGAGATCCCTAATCTATTCATTAAAAGTTGGAAAACCAACAAGACCTTTTTTGTGATGTTCTCTTTGTTGATTAGATTAAGATCGTTAGTCGATATCCATCCATTGCTCTCTATCTTGGCCCATTTGTGATATTTCTTCCTCCCTCCATTATCATTCTATTTGCCTCTACCTAGCCTCCTTTTTTGACTTCTTGTCTAGTAGAGTCATGCCTCTTCCTAGCTTTGATCCAAGGTTCTCCTTCCTCCACCCATCGATGTTCCTCTTTGGCAATAGTGGATGATCTTGCTTGACTTCCTTTCCTTTGAGCTTGCTCCTCAACATGATGAAAAGATTCTTGGACAATTTCTTCCTTTTGCCTCTTCCTTTTTCCATCCTCTTCAGTCTCCCCACCACCATGAGCTAGCCTCTCATATCAACACAACGTTTCTTGGAGAAAAAACTTGTTAGACTCAAGAAATGACAAGCAAGAGATGGTTGAACCACACCCTAAGAGAGAGGATTATGAAGTAATCCTCAACCATGGCTTTTGGGGCAAGTGGTTAGCGCATCATACTCCTAGCCGATAGGTCATGAGTTCAAACCCCACAAAACTCCTCCAAAACATCCTCCACCTAACATCTTGCAAGAAATGGCCCCGCTAGAATCAATAGACTAAGAAAAATACCTACTTTAGTGTCGTGAGTTTGGGTCAACTTTGAATAGATGCTTGATTTTCTTATGTAGCTTATGAAAGAGAAGATCCTACCTAGTCAATTTGTCCTCCTTATTATGTTGCCTCCATCAACAAGGAATAGAGTGTTAGGGTCCTATGCCCAAGGAAAAGATATGGCTATATGCGAAAATACACTTGTGATTTGCCCCAAATCGCTCGAAATCGGCCTATTTGTACTCCTCTAAGTCCACAATCTTACTCAAATATAGTTGTAGAAGATAAAGGACAGAAGAACCGAATACATATGCAAATTGATACCCACTGAGAAGGTTGACCCTCACTCTCTCACTTGCTTTCTTTCACCCCCCACATACACCCTTACTCTCTTTTCACTCTCTCACACAACCCTCCCTCTCTCTTTCTCTCTTAGTCTCAAACGTTCACTCATACTTCCTACAAGCAAACCTATACTCACTCACTTCCCACCTATCCCTCGTACACACTAACCACTCATAAACTCATGCATGCATACCCTCACACCACCCCCTTACACACGCCTACACTTATCCCAACACGCACACTCATGCATTCACACATGCACCCTCACACATACACGCACCCGCACCCTCACACTAGCATCCCCAAGCACACACACCCCTATTCTCCCTCCTTTACACATGCACGTTCACACACTTTCTTTTTCACTCTCGTCCTTACCCTCGCACACACACTTCCTCTCGCTCACTCACTTCTCTTACGCACCTTCCTTCTTATTCTTACATGCATTCTATTTCACTTTTATACACCCATACATGGACTCATAGCCACACTTTTACACATGTACTTGCACCCAAACGCACACTCCCGTACCCGACCCTTTTCTCTTTCTATCTAGCACCCTCCATCCTAATGACAAAGCAACTCATGTACCTGCACATCGCATATTCCGAGATAATAGAGTGCACAAAGACTACATAATACAAATTGTGTCCATTCAAAATGATCACTTTTAATAGTTCTATTTTGAGCTCAGCCATTTATTGGCTTCTGCATCCATGCAGGCCACATAATAAAATGTCTCTCTAACCAACAAAGTGAATTGCTAAAAGCCTTTCACACACAATTCCATGGGAGCAATGTGGAAAGGATCATTCCAAGAAGTCTTAGGCAGATATTGTAGCCGTGGGCATCCTTCCATTGACGGATAGTCCTTTCCTGCATACTCACTCAGTTGTTGAAAGGGGGATAATAATGCAAATCAACAAAAACAATGAGATTTGTGGGGTGTTCATATATTTCCTAGCACTAGTCCCCCAAAGTCATCACGTGGTAGAGTAACATGCTAAAATGGTTCGAACTCCCTTTTTTATGTACTTACCGAAAGTTTTGCAAGAAATTATTCTCAGTGCAACGCCTGACTACAAAACTCATGTTATAGATAATTTACCATATGTATGATCAAGCTATATTGGAGCAGTTATCACGTCTAAATTAGGAACACAAAATTCCAAAACAACCAGAGGGAAATAGTCGCTACATTAGATTATTACTTCAAAAAGATTTAAATGTGAATCTCGAATCAACCCAAGATGAAGAAACCGAATGAGTTCAAGTCTACACATATCACATTATGATTTAAACTATCCAGATACACGCATGCAAACTCTCGACAAAAATCTCCATCAACCATTCGTGAAGCATCCTCCCTATTTCCTTATATAGTTCTTTCAAGTGAAAACCACATTCCTCATCTTGGTATTTCAATATTGTCCTGAACGAAGAGCAATATAATGACTCTTAGCAATACAGACATAGGATCACTCTATTTTCAATCTATGAAGTAAGGTTGGTGCTATACATTGATACAAGAGTCTTTTTTGTGCTTTGCTCCTTCAGAATACGGTCCTTTGCAACCATTAAACACTATAGGATACCATGCCCTAAATGCCATAACTCACAAAGCAAGCCTTATCTCTGTAAAAGCATGGCTATGATTTTCATTCGTGGTACCTGCAGCATTCATTTGGTCATCTTCATGCTCGTGACATCATCTAGCATGGACTCTCGGTCTATGAATGCAAGTGGTTGTCATGATGAAGCTCGGTTTCGCATATCCTTAAGTTACAGCCGTCAGCCAAGTGTTACACAGTAGCACCATATTCATGGAGTCATTGTGCCTTAATGATCAGTAGCACCATATTCATGGAGTCATTGTGCCTTAATGATCCCTGATGAAAACAATACCTCACTACAATGACAATGCTACTGGCATGCAAATTTCATAGGAGAGTTTCATCCTACAATCGAATCGAAGAAGATTCATGGACATTTTATTTCATAGTATAAAGGGAAAAATTTAGTACTACATTCCATTTCAAGAACGGTAAGACTACATAAGTTGTGTTCACAAAAATACATGACTCCTTACGAAATGCTTTAGGGATTACCCGTATGCCAAAACCTCTCATCGCTTGCAAGAGTTTTGCCCTCCGATGCACAGCCCTCAGAGATCGAATAGAATTGTGCTTTTCAATAGCCTCCATCACTGTAGGACCATTCTTTGGGGACAACCTCCTGTGTTCGTGTGTTCCACCACAAGGAAGACTTCAATAGGGAGAAAGGCCACAGTCACCCTCGCCTTGTTGATCCTTCTCCAGCACCAGGATCACCCTCAAGTACACCACCAACAACCGCCAAGGAACACTATTGCTTTCTTATGAGTAGTGGCAAAAAAAATCCCCCTGTTGAATTGAGTGCCAACACTTGTCTCCCCCCCTTATTTCCTTATGTTCTCCCTCTTCTTGTCACAACACTTTGTTGCTCTATCTCCCCTTAGTCATGGAGAATAGGAGAGAGTAAAAAGCGGAAGGGCAGACCCCTTGGTGAGATGGAGATAGAGAACCAGAATGGGTGCGGAGGATGGGTCTTCACTCAGGCTCGAACAGCCCCCAAAAAACAAAGCAAAAGATTTCCCCTGTCTCCACTCTCTTAGTTCTTTCTTCGATCTTGCAACATCTTCAAAAGAAATTGACCAAGAAAGCACAGAAAAAGAAAGGCTTTTACAACAAAATATGGAACAAATCATGATTGAAATCCCTGATGATACGCCACAAGATAAAACAGTAATTAAGGAGGTTGAGCCAAAGATACAACTTCATATTAGGCAGCCCCATGACACAACATTGCATCTGGCCCAAGGAAAAGATTTAACCACAGGTGAAGAACCTAACATACTGACAACATGGTTAAATGTAGATGTTACGCAGTTGAAACCAATAGTCAAACAAATGATACAAATAGCCATGGATATGCAGCAGCGAATGATGGAAACAGACACAGATTATGACAAAGCCATGCAAGAAAAGAATCAATTTCAAGTGATGAGTGAATAGTCATCTGCGCAGCTGATCTAGACTCAACAAGTTGTTCAGTTAAAGAAACGAAAATAATAGAAGTCAAAGGACAATGCACTACACTAATGGATCAGAATCAAAAACTCCTAGAGCAACTGATGGAGCTACAAAGACAATATGAAGCAAGTGAAGAAGACACAATCAATCTGTTAGAAACACAGCTCAAAGTATATATGGAGGAAAATGATAATTTACGCAACAGGAATAAAGAAGTGATGAAGGCCTTGTTATACGACCAACCAATAGAAAAAGAAGAGAAAACAGTGATCGACCAGAAGGAATTGAAAGATCAGATTGCAAAATATGAAAATCTGCTAAAACAAGAACGAATCCTAAAATAAGAATGGGAACAAAGGTGTCTACTTGACACAAATGAGCTTAGGAAACAACTGAAAGCTACAGAAGCAAAACTTTTGGTGGTCTATAATGAAGATGCTTATCAAATAGCGAAATCGGCAATGAGCTTCTTGCGGCCAAAGATGCGCTACAGACCACCCTTCATGAAGTTAACAAAAAGACTGAACGTATTGTACAATTGGAAGCTCAAATAGAACAAAAAGCAAACATCGGGACACGAGTAGAGCCACAATCAGACAATCCTACTGACGAGGTAGAAGTACGTCTTCTATCTCCCCCGATCTCTCATTCTCCAATAAACAAGCAGATGGCGGAACAGTGTGATGATCATCCCATGCCATATACTGCAAAAATAGATCAGAAGGAACGGGCACTATTGGTGTCCCGATTGACAGAAAACTTTGAAAATGAAGTAGTCAAAGTCATGAAGGAAGCCAAAATTAAAGGAAAAGACTTGGATAAAATCATAAGGCCTTTCAATATTCCATATGGGCTATTGAAAGAGCAAACACGGTAGTATATAAAGAGGATCACGCAAAAGGATCCCGATGAGCAGTTGCACTTCAAAGAAAACACATTCAATTACAGTCAAGAGGAATTTGAGGCCGCACAACCTTTATGGTGAAGAAAATTTTTGGAGAAAAATCCTACTTTGCGGGTGCAGTGGCAAGCGGCACCATATTTACTACAAGTAAATCCTTCTTTTTGCCCAACACCACGTCACCGTGAAGCACACGAGTTTTTGGAGATGCAAAAGAATGGTATGCTCAATAAACAATGGCTGAATTATCCTCTACTTCCAAGTCCACCTCACAATTATTTTCCAACCGAAGACTATATGGTGAAATCCATTGAATTTTGGCTATCTCGATATGCAACAGTACCAGACCTAACTATCAAGATGACTAATAAAATCCTCAGCATGATACTTACAGTATTGAAAGTTTTCAAACACGTAGAATATACATTTTTAAATTTCATTGGCATCAACCAAGGCACGGATATTCTTATTTTTTATCTATCTGTTATGCCTAGTCATCCTACAATCATGGCTTATTATTCAAGACTCATGTTCTTGCCGAGTCTATACATGCAAACCTTCGAAGAAGCCTTTTTTATCGGATTTTTTGAAATTGACTCCGAGATTTTCTTAAAGATGTCAATGAATCTGAATGCTAGAATGGTGGCATATGAATTGAGCTTCTTCGCAGACCATAGATAGCCACCACATGAGGGTGTGAAAGCTGAACAATGGAAGCAACTCATGATACGTGAAGCCAACCTTCTTAATGAAACAAAGCAAAAGGTTTACAGGACGTACTCCCGCCGCATTCCAAAGCCTGTCTGGGACGACAGAGTTCAGGAGGGGGGTAGTGTTGAAGGAGAGTCCAGTAAAAAGAAAAGAAGAAGAAAACCAAGAAAGAAGCTTCATTAAAGGTATTATATCTGAAGACATATCTCTGTAGGAAGCCTCGCAGGGGCACGCAACACCCATCTCTGCACAAAGCCCCACAAGGGCATACAACAAGGGAAGGCACGTAAGCGGCAAGGGCGCATCAAGGCCAAAAAGTATCCATGAAGAAGTGCAAGAAGATATCCAGCAGATCCTGAGCCCCAGGAAGGTGCTTCAACCTCTTGATCTTCGGAAGGTCCAGATCGAAGGTTGAAGATCCACACCTTCATACCTTCCACTGGTTGCATGCGTGGTAGCCCAACTTAACACAGCAACCCAGATTTAAAGAGGTTATTGGTGAGCTAGACTACAAATTAATTGTAGTTTATCTCCACGGGTTGCGAGCGGTGAAAAGAAAAGAACAGGCAAAAAGAATGCATCAGGTCTAGAGGATGTAAAAGAAGATTCAAGAACAGGGCCTTTAAAACGTAATGCCAGACGGACAAGGAGGCAAGACCGACCATGTGATGCATGCGAGGGAAAGAAATAAATGAGCTGCCGATAAGAAGTGAAGCCTGTCAAGGGACGACAGAGACAAAGAGGGGGAGAGTGTTGTAGAGCTAAGAAGAGCAAAGAGACAGAGAAAAAGAAGGGCCCCAAAATTTTGGACACTTTATTTTTGTATCATAGCCATTCTGTAATATATTTTCCGATGTAAATGCACTAGAGGAGTCCTCTAGATGCATTCCCATGGAGATTTGTATCTTAACCTTTGTAAATTAGCAGGAAACTAGTCTTTTAGTTAATAAAGTGCCGGTCTCCGATGTGAAAGGACCATTTTTAGGGCACTTATATACTCTGAATGATACCTTGAATCTCTTTCTCTCATTTTTTTTTTATCTTGGGATTTTTGAGGCTTTTTGATATACTCATTGTAGAATTGCTTCCTACATGTAGGGGAATATCTTAGCAGAGTACCGATGTCCAGAGTCACTTCAGCTTCTGCCAACTTCTGCACAATGTCGATTTCTTCCATGCTTTGATGTTCCTTTTGAGATTTTGGAGCCTTCAGCCTCTCGAGGAATGGAGCAATGCCTGGCACGAATTTCTTTATCACCAGTGGGAGTATCTTGAGTTCATCCCCACCTTCCAATTCTAGTTGCTCAAAAAGTCCTTCTACTCTTTCTTCTACTTCACTATGCTCAGATGCCTTTTCTTTGCCAGCATTTTCACTCCTTCTTTTTGCATCCTTTTTTCAAATATTCTTGCGTCCTCATGACCATTGCCACAATTAGCTCTTTTCATGCACTCTTGCCTTGGTCAGCTTCCACAAAGTGCATGGATGAACTAGATCCCTCCTAAGGATTTGGTGTCCTAAACACCACTCCTACTGTAGGAATTTGCTCTTGTACTCTAGGAGTGGGATGGGCCTGGGTCTCAACATAATTTTAAGACTCCATTGGCCCTTTTCCTTTGCCAGTGTCAGCTTTCCTTTTCGAACAATCTTCATCGAAATGCCCCTCTCCTCTGTAGTACCTGCATATCAGAGTGTACTCCACAAGTTTCTTCTCGTTTGGGTAGCCTCTTGCTTCACAATGTATGTTTCTTGGGTCATCATGATAGCTCTTATGACTTGAGTCACTAACTCTAGAATCTGTTCCTCGATCAACGCAGGCTTAACCTCGTCTGGTGTACTAGTGGCAGCTACAAAGGCTAGAGTTGTCAATGTCGGACTTCCCTAGCCAGGATCTCTTACAGGTACGCTCCTTAGTCATCCTGTTGGCTAGTATAGAAGCTCTATCCTCCTCTATTGACCTAAATGTACTTCCTCCCATAACCTAGCTTGCTCTTTTGCAGCTATCAGATTAGGGGGCCATGTAAGGCTTATATGTTGTTGTGTTGTGGGATCTCATAATCCCGTGATAAACCTCCTCTTCAAAGTCTCATCATTCATTTCCTTACCAATGTCTCCATCCTCTGAATGTAATGATGGATGCTTTCATGTCGCAAATAGTCCATCTATTGGGCAAGTCTATCTTGGAAGCTTTGTCTTCAGAACTTCGCCAAGAAGGCATCTTTAAGTAACTGATAAGTCCCTCTCTCTTGCAGTGTTAAATTCCCATACCAATTTACAACCTCATCGCGTAGAGTAAGGAATGTTCTCAACCCTTGGCCTTGTTCAATTACTTCATTAGCCTCAGAGGTCACTTCAAAAAGCTGAATAAAGTTAGCTAGGTCCTCGTCCTAGAGGCCCGAGAATCTAGGGAAATCTCCCAAATGAACTAGTATACGATAAGCCATTTCAAACATGGGAGATATCGATGTCACTTCGTTCCCAGAAGTTCAAATCCCTCGGTTTCAAGACGCCCTCGAGTTTCCTCACTTGAGTGGTAACTCTTCTCCGATAGTACTTCCTTTCCTCTGACTATCTACGACTACTCAAAGACTCCTCATATGATTCCTATCTATGCTTCTCTTGAGCTTCAACCCTCCGAGCCGCTCACTCTTCTCTTTGCATTCGAGTTCTTCCTGAGGAAGTGCTCCCTTTGCTCATGTACCAGTCATTGGGTCCACGAGCTCGACCAACGTGTGGCACTAGGCAAACCTATTGCACTCTCTTATAGAGACGTGTCAAGCACTCCCTAGTAGGATCGCCAAAATGTTATGATCCTATGCCCAAGGAAAAGATACGGCTATATGTAGAAATACACTTGTTGTTTGCCCCAAATAGCTCGAAATCTGCCTATTTGTACTCCTCTAAGTCCACAATCATACTCAAATATAACTATAGACGAGAAAGAAGAGAAGAGCCGAATACATATGCAAACCAATACCCACTCCCAAGGTTGACCCCTCCTCTCTAACTTGCTTTCTTCCACCCCCCACACACACCCCTACTCTCTTTTCACTCTCTCACACAACCCTCCCTCTCTCTCTCTCTTAGTCTCACACACGTACACTCACACTTCCCACAAGCACACCTATACTCACTCACTTCCCACCTATCCCTCGTACACTCTACCCACTCATACACTCATTCATGCATACCCTCACACCACCCCCTTACACAAGCCTACACTTATCCCAATAGACACACACTCACTTATGCATTCACACATGCACCCTCACACATACACGTGCCCACACCTGTCTTCTCCCCCCTTCTGAATTGAGCACCATCACCTGTCTTCTCCCCCCTTTATTTCCTTATGTTCTCCCTCGTCTTTTCACAGCCCTCTGCTGCGCTATCTCCCCTTAGTCACCAAGAATAGGAGAGAGCGAAAAGCAGAAGGGTAGACGTCCCCCCCCCTTGGTGAGGTGGAGATAGAGAACTAGAATGGCTACAAAGGATGGGTCTTCATTGAATCCCAAATAGCCCCCAAAAAACGAAGCAAAATATTTCCCTGTCTCCATTCTGTTATTTCTTTCTTTGATCCTTCAACTCTTTAAAAAAAATTGACCAAGTTGAACCCCCCCTGAAGTTCTGTACATATCTATGGAAAGAGCCCCCACTGATGGGTAGCTACCACCCCTCCATGTGTTCACTATCGTTGCACCTCCGACTTCTCTCCTCATTTTCTTGTCCTATAGAGAGCCAAAAAATTGTGTAAGAGGACATGAGCTCCTGAATGTTCCCCCTGTTGCTATCAATTCCCCTCCTCCTCTGCCATCTTGTAATAGGGGTGGGCAGAACACTACCCACGCCCCGACTCTCGACTTTGGTGTACCTGCACGGGCACCACGAAGAACAAAAAGCAAAAGAAACAAAAAACCCCTTGCCATAGTTTAATGATCAAGTTTGCGTAACTTTCCCTTGAGACATCCCTCCAAGCTTTGGTCCCATGTTGCCCCATAGAATGGAATTATTGCAGTTATCAACCATATTAGGTGCTTCCTACATATGACAGAATTGCCACTATGGTCTCAAATGCACATGAGAGAATCATCACACCCATGATCAAACAGTTCTCCCTGAGGACTTGAGGGATTTTTTTGTCCAGCTCGTTGTCTACCCACAGCATTAGACGTCTGGTAGAGAAAAAGTTGAAGACCATGCATAAAGTGAACCCAATTAGGTGAAGGTAAATCAAACCCTAGGGAATAAATATAACTAAGCAAAGTAGTTGTAATGACAAAGACAAATCCATCAATGTTATCATGTTTGGCGGCATCCCTAAAGGAGAAAAATGCCTAAAACGACTCCAAAAGGTTGACGAACGTATTTGGCCATGTATGAGTGGTGTCAACCATTGTATTTGTAATTCTTCAAGGCCTCAACACCATGTCTCCCTATGTAGCCCACTCAGCTATCCAGCCTCCAAGCACCACCGAATATTTGCTTACTTTCGCAACACACCTAAATCAATCATGCGTATTGTGAAATGACCGCTTATTAGTACACCAAAAATCAACAATTCATGGAGCTAACATAGAGTGTTTATGACATGCCATAAGTCTTTCTTTGCAATCTCAGTGCAAGCATCACAAGCCTTAAAACCATCTTCCGCAGTGAAGTTTCTTGGAGTCAAGTGTACTTAAAACTCCCCAAAATATGACTTGCCAAAAAGCTTCTCCATCTATGTCAAAGGGACCAGAGATGTGGGAGTTTTGATGCATGTGTTACTGAGTTGCAAGGAGTTTTCAATGGATGCTATATTTATCACTAAGATAATTTTTGCATTAATTGTAATCTCAAATGTCATAATGTTCTCCCCTCCTTGCTCCAACTTCTCGTGCATTTGGAGTAAGAAGGTGAGCAATATTGTTGTACTAAATATGCTTCCAATCAAGTATGGCATACTCTAGTAGATCCTTATTGGTGAACCACTCCAAGTGAGTTTGTGGTAGCTAATTTAGAATATGTACATGATGCATATCTATCAGGTTGATTGGGTTTAGCAGTGTCCTCACCATCATTGCAGTTAGTACATAGACTAGCATAAGATTGTACAGCAAGAATACACAACAACAATCCTAATATATTACTTTGAGCACATAATAAACTGTTTGAAAAGTTCAGCTTGCATTTAAATATGAAGATCTTTACATTCACTTCAACTTGAATCAATGCCATGTACAGGGCTAATCTATCCTCGATCTGTAAGAGATCACTCATGAATCAAAGAAAACATGAGCTATCTCTCATTGCGATCATCCATCATTCCTCTTAACTCGACATGCATGTTGGTTGCCTTTAACTTTCATACTACATGCAATCAAGTACATCCTTTGCCATGCAAGTTTAACTACTTTTTGAAGGCCCTTTTTTTTCCTTATTACATATTTACTGAAGTTTTGACACTATTCCCCCACTTAGGTAACCATCAATTCTGATAAGGTTGAAGCTTGGACCCATTCGAGCACTTCACTATCCAGTGTAGATAATATGAATGTGGTTGGAACCACTTCATAGTGAATACGAAAAGGGATATTCCATAATAGCTTGAACGTAACCACCCACCTTTTCATTATGAAATTAAAAAATAGTACCAAATCGCCAATTTGAAACACTAGGGTTTTAAGATAGTGATCATGCCACCACACCTATTGCTATTGAACTTCCTACATCAAGAGAAAACTCTAATACCTACTCTTATATGACTAACAAATATTGATGTATGAAACATCACAAGAAATGAATTAATGTGACACTAGAACACCTCTATGGTCACCATTAACTCAATGCTTCTCCAAACTTTGAGAAATGATTGCTTAAACTAAGAACTTTGCTTCTTGAGAAATTTATAGTCACTGAAATGAAATACCTTCACTCTTTTGCTTATTTCTCTTAGCACAAATATTATTTCTCAAAGATCTTTTGGTGGATGAAAGTAGAAGAGAAGAGATTTCAAAGAAGGAATTATTTGCTAAAAACCAAGCACTACACATCAAGTTATGGCCTTCACAAGATGACTATGTATGAGCTATCAAAACTGGAAATCTTGCCTGTTTAAGTAAAAAACATGTCCTTGTTATGAAAATTCGATGCTTAACATTGACTTCTAGCAAGAATTCGATGTCAGGCATCGAATTGGTGTGTTTTTAGCCATTTTTTAGCATCTGAACTAGTCTCTTGAACACAAACATGAAGTAAAAGACTTTTCTGTTGGAAATCGATGCTAGGTATCAACTTTATGTTGAAACCCGATGCTAGGAGTTGCTCCATGAAGCTCATGTTTTTAAGAAGTTCTAGCAGTAGATAACACTCAGAGAATAAAACAAGGACTTATCAGCACAAACTTGATGTCAAGCATCGAGTTGTTTGGAAAACTTCAACTTTTGAACTCATTATCACAACAAACAAAGCATGGAGATGGAGGAGAGAGTCTCATACAAAGAACTTCTATTATTTCTTTTGATAGCTATGGAAACTCAAAAATTTTACAGGTGCTTTCTCTCTTGGAGAAGCCCGACTGTACTCAGTCATACAAAATCTCTCTTTCTCTCTTCTAGCCTCATTCTCTCTCTTGAGTTGATACAAACTAACTTATATAGATTTTCCCAATCTCGTGATTTTTGAAAACTCTAGAACTAAAGTTAAACATAACTTTACAATTATAATACATGTGTGAAATTGTCCCTTCACATAGGCATGTGCTTTTCTTCTTAGACTTTGACCTTCAACTTTATGTCCAATTTGTGATTGATTCTCCAACAACAAAAAGTATCAGTCCAATAAACAAAAGGGTCTTTTGTTAACAACCAATCTCACACAACAACTCTTAAGTTAGGGACAACAAATTCAATAGGTACCATTGTGTCAAAATTGTATGCCAATTTGAATGGAGTGAACATGAGCACAACTTTTTAAGAAGTCTTGTAGGGCCACAAAACTATTGGTAAATAATGTGACCACTTAGATGGATAATCCAACAACATTTTTTGTAGCATCATCAACAAGGCTTTATTAGTGTTTTCTCCTAAACTATTAGCACAAGGATAATACAAAGAGTTGAACTTATGTTCAATGCAATAATAATATGTAATATTCTTGATAAGCTAATTAAGAAAATGGGTGCCCTGATCTAAAACTAACTCCAAAGGAAGTTCAAAGCATGGGAATAATTTGATCAAGAAGACTAGCCACACTATCGACAATTGAATGCTTGAGGCCCCACGCTTCTACCCATCCAATACAATAATCGGTATTGCAAGTCAAAATAAAGGTTTTTCCCAAAAGATATTACTAGTGGCCAAATCGTACCAATAAAATCAAGACCCCATTTCTAAAAAGGTTCCAATGATAAGACCAGTTGGAGATGAAATTGATGCCCCTTTGGAGGCTCACCTTTTCTTTGATAGTGATCACGCTGTCAAACTTATACAATGTAGGCCACCTGAAGGCCACTTTACAAAATCTTTCAAATAGTGAGGTCCACACTAGAATGACCATCTTTCAAGTTTGAAATGAGCATCCAAGGTCATGGCTTGAACTTCATGATGGGGAGCACACTATAGCCAAACACCAATAAGACCCCTAAAGTAAAATTAATCCAAAATGATTGAAATTTTTCTACTCCAAAGAGCTAAGTTTTTTTTTTGGGCAATGGGCCAAGGGCACACCTATACAACATTTCATCATACCATGTTGCTTTACCTAAATTGGGCTTGGATGCTTCAACAACATAGAAAAGTTGTACATCTAGAAAAGAATCATCAACCTTGTATAGAGGTTCAACATTATCCAAACATGATAAAAAATCTGCCACTACACGTGAAGAACCTGATCGATGGAAAACATCATAATCAAATTCTTGCAAAAGTAGTACCCACCATGTAAGGCTACTCAATAAATTATATTGTTTAGGTAGGTACAACAAGGCAAAATGATCAACATGGAAGGTAAGCTATCATCATAATAGATGCTGATAGAACTTCTTAATAATGTGAATCAATCCAAGACGCTCATATTGTTGGGAATCGAATTCACAAGCTCGTTGCTAGGAGTATGATGGGCTTACCACTTGCCCCAAAAGTCATGGTTGAGGATTACTTCCTAATTCTCTCTCTTAAGGTGTGTCTCATCCACCTTTTTCTCCCCCCTTAGATTGAACATAGTTCTCAATGCCCACTTGTGGACCCTTTCTATAACTTGGTAGACCTCTTCCCAAGATTGATCACTTCCATTAACCCTGAATTCAAATGCCTAGACCTATTATGGACCTATCTAATCCCTCCTTTGGTGACCAAATGTCCATGCACCTTCATTTGTGGCCAATTTTAGACTCACTCATGGTCAATCACTTCCCAAATGCCCAAGATTGAGGCTCTACATCCATGTTGCCCAAGTTTGTCAACCAAGATTTGATACCAATGTTGGAAATCTAACTCACAACCTCTTAGCGAGGAGTATGATGGGCTAACCACTTGCCCCAAAAGACATGGTTGAGGATTACGTTCTAATCTTCTCTCTTAAAGTGTGATTCATCCACCTTCTACTAGGATTATGTGACACATGGTTGGTCACTAAATAATTCTTCTTTGCACTCATCAGTCAATGAATTGCATAATATATGGGTTTGGTACCAAGTTCAACCTACTTTTTGCATATGGACAACTACCAATAGCCACATCAGATGCATCAACAAAGGAATGGAATGGTTGTGTCCAATCTAGGGCCTATAAAATTGGTGCTTTGGTTAGGAGCACTTTTAACCTATGGAGAACCAAATCACACTCTGTATCCCATTGAAAATCACCAGTTTTGGCATGATCCAATCAATTAAGAGGTATCACAATGGAAGATTAGCACCATGTGTGATGTACGATTTGGCCCAAAAATCATAAGACTTCTTTCTATGATCTTGGAGGTGGGGCTTGTAAAGCTATGTTAACCTTATCTAGATCAACCACAATACCTTCCTATGAGATAATGTGACCAAGTAATTTTCCACGCTTAACCCCAAAACCAACTTCGCTGAATTTAAAAGAGATGGATATCTTTGCATTGAATAAAACAAAATAGCATTCCATTTTCTAAAAATTGAAAAATCATCCAAAAAGGTATGCACAAAGCTAGTCAAATACAAAGCAAATATTTGATGCATGCACAACTAGAAAGTATTGAGTGCATTTCAATGTACAAACCACATGATCATACAAGCGAATACACCTTAGTTTTTAATAAAGGATATTTTGGACATATCCACATCGAACCTAGTTATACCTATTGAATCTATCCAGAAAGGAGTACATTTTCCACCTTGTAACTTCATCCAAGATAATGTCAAAAAATGGAAAAGGAAAAGGATAAAGAACAGTAGCTGCATTAAGTTTTTGGTAATCCACACAAGTATGCAACTATTTATTTTTCTTTAGAAGAATAACTACAAGGGGGTGCCCACTTTGGGCACTCAATCGGTACACTAAATCCTACCCAAAGTAGTCGGACCAATTCTTCCTTCACTTGCTTGGCAAAAATTAGATTCATTCAATATCATTGCTGAAAATGCATCTAGTTTAAATGAATCTTATGTTGATATAGATGTGGATCAATGCCTTGCACATATGAGTATTAATCCCAACAAAGACATCCTTAAAATCCTTCAACAAAGCGACCAAATCACTATGGGAGTATGTTCAAATCACTATGGGAGTATGTTCGCAAATCTGCACAAACGTTCACCAGTTGGGGCTTATCACTAAACTCCAAAATTGAGTGTCTCCAGCTGATCCTCCTCCACATACACATTATTTAAGCTCTAAAAGATTACCCAATTGGTGTTGTAAAGTATCATTAAAAATGTCTTCTTGGACTGTCTTTGATCATACTATTGCTATGACAGGCTCTTTACCCTGATACTATGCTAAAGCTTTTAGAATATTAATAAGACCTACTAACCAAAGATCTTTATTATCTTCCAAGAATTGCACCTCCTCATCCTCCTCTAGTCCTTCCAACATATATGGTGGTTTTGTGATGGCCCGTAACTCAGCCTTGGAGTAAGCCTACTTATCATCCAATGTTACATAATATCTTTTATGCCCCTTATGCAAAGTCACAACGTCATAGGATCCCCAATCTAGCTAGACGTTAGCATGCTTTAACCAAGGACAACCCAAGAGAAAATTATAATCATCTTGTTTTCCCAACCATTAAATAACGACAAACATAATATGAAACATGAATTCCTGTATCCATATAGAATCCTATTGTAGAAATGAGTGGGTTAATGTTTATCCACCCATCTAATAGGATATTAGTAAAGTGGACATATTAGCTCTAGAGCCTCTAGTGATCAAAATTATAGAAATAGGTTTGGATTTATACCAAACCGTGAACAAAGGAACAACATGATCCATTAGTTTCTCCTTCACCATTTCCACTTGATTGACTAGAACTAAACTTTGTACTCCTATGGACTTGAGAATAAAAGTTTGAATTTTGGCTAGAGAGCTTCCTTAAAAGCCAAAACTAAGGCTAACAAATCATCTAATGGTAATTGAATCATATATTTGTAGAATCCTTGCCAGGAATAAGGAATAGTATCCGATGTTGTTGAGTCCCTTTGCCTCATAGAGGATCGATTCCACTATTGATCTTTGGTACTTTCCTTCATATCAGTTGAATCTTTCAAAAATTGGGCTATATCAAGCTATTATTGGGTCTAAATAATATGTATCTTCGATTGTCGCCTACATCCAATTCACTGGCTCCATAGTCAATGAAGTAGCTTGCTATTATAGGGAGAAATAAGGTAGTACTTGAGAAGCCCAACTGGACACTTGGTTGTATACATCATGTTGCTCTCGGATATTAGGTTGCCGAACCAAATATTCTTGTCGATATTGTTTTCTCAACTGAGTGATAATTGTTGCCACTGGCTCCTCATAGGATAGTGTGACCATGTTGGCCATTGGCACTTTTAAGTTTAACTTCTTGCTTTTGTCGATAGTATTTATGTGATTCCAGATAATTCAACTTCATGTGTTTGAATTCCATATTGAATAGACATCATGTCCCTTCCATCCTCTTGGTAAATCCTACCTTCCCATCGATTACGATTGAAGGGTCTTCGGCCTCATTCGTAGCTCGATAGTTTGGCCCACTTTGGTTAGAGGGAGGTGATTGTGTGTTATTATTAATTCCTATATTATCGCTTGTATCTATAAGACAAATAGTATGTACATATGGTTATTGGTACCAATGACTAGCTTGCAACATGTCACATTGTACCTTATTGGTTGAGACTGCTTTGTTTCGTGCGTTATATATACATTGCTTTGAGTTGTGATTCATTACATTGCTTTGAGTTGTGATTCATTAAATTACATATAGCACATTAAACTTGATTTAATAGACAATTTGTTGCATTAAGTCTTGCATTTCTACATTTTGTACAATAAAATTTGTCAACATCAAGGATGCAGCCTTCGAAGTTCATTACAAGAAAGGATTAGCTACCTTTGACTTCCACTCAAGGTGTTCGATAGTGTCAATAATCTTATCTAATATCTTGCAATATCTAGGTCATAAAGACAATTTTTTTTCCTTCAACATGGGGTTGAGACCTTCAATGAACCACCCATGCATCACATAATCCGAAGGGCATTCTCTATCTAGAATTGACCTCAAAGCACTTTCAAATAGAGAAGCATAGTTCACAATTGTCTGAATAGGTTACTACCATAGACTACAATTTAATAAATAATTTTTCAAGTCATCTTGGCCTTTCAAAATCTTTGTAAAAATGGTCATGTGCAAAGCATTATAAGTCACAAAACGGTTAGGGGCGAAATCAATCAACCATTTGATTTCTTCACCACCGAGTGTAGCTTGAAAGACTTGACATTTTTGGGCATCATCCTACCCACCTTCCAAGAGGTCATACTACGTATTGAACACTCAACATGGACATCTGGGTCATCATCCACTTTACGATGGAAATGGTTTAATTGCATTCCAATGATTCTATGGCCTGAAACACTAGCATAGGAGTTTGCCGAAGCTTTCACTTCTCATTTGCTGGTACTATGGGGAGAATTTCCACCTCTTCGTTCACTTCTTGATCACTTTTCCACCCAAAAACTAGCATAGACTCCCCTCTTGGTAATACTATCTTTGCTTGCAACTACTATGCCCATACAAAATCCAAAAGGTTTGGTGCCACTTCCAAATCCCCGAAGTTTCTTGTCCTTCAGCCTTTTGATTCTCCATTGGTTTGCCTACCGTTTGCAACTTTTACATGCAACTTTGCAGCCTCAAATGCAGCTTGCACCTTGATGAGTTATTTAATTAGTGGATACATAATCATTCCATTGTTGACTAGTGAAAATAATCACTATGGGACGTGCACAATACCTAGACACATGTTGTTCAAACCTTCTCTGACTTCTAAATTAGAAGGTCCTCTTGTGACTAGCTTCTCCCACTCCTCCCTTCAATCATGAAAATTATGTATCAAAATGAGTTGGCTGATGGAGAGTGTTAATATCCAAAAGAACAAGCTACTCTTGAACTTAGAGCACCTCTATATCAAGAGTAACTCAAAACATTCACCAATTTAGAGGATTAATGAACAATTGTCAAAATTTTGATCAAACTGTGAAGAAGATGATTCTTCAAAAAGTGTGTTGCACATATCTCTCTCATTGACTTATCAAATGTGTAAATTTTTTGATAAAACTCTGCAGAAGGTGTTGCCTATAGTTTGTGCACCTCCTCCAAGTTAAATCATTCCAAAAGACTCAGTAGATCTTGAGAAATGATCTTATCAAGTCACCTATATCTAAAATTGTTCTTCTGAGAAGTTGATTCAGACACTTGTAACTTCTAACACTTGGTTCTCTCAATCTAGAACCCATTTATGCGAATGCTTTTAGCCATAGATAGCTTACCTTCCAACTTAAAGAATGAGTGATTGCTTGCTCAAAACTTTACACTATGGAAGGAGAATTGAACAAAACATTAGCATCTAATTTTGCGCCTCCTGCAACTTCTCTTCTTCTCATTTACACATGTAAATGTTCCTACACTCAATTCTCTCAACCTGATCACAATTAGAAGCTGAAAATTTGTACAGAGGTCAATCAACTATAGACTTAGACTTCTACAAAAGCATTTCACAAAAGATTCAACACAGAAGGAGAATACTCAGAAAGATCGGGTGCAACATTTCTTCATTCCTGGAAAATTTACATCTGAGTGATGATAATTCTCCTCAAATCTTGTCTTAACACAATCTCTCATATTTGCCCCGACATTTTTCATAGTATATATACAGGCAAATATTTACAAGCTCATGACTATACAAAAGTATAAGTGAACTATCTCTGAATTAATGTACATATGTGTACACATCTTTCAACTTCTGAATATGCACTTCCTCCATACTTCATAACTTGAGCTTTTCTTCAGTCCAAACCTTCATTAAAAACTTCAATTGTTGATTGCCCTGCACCAACAGCTCCCCCTCAATCATCAATTGAGGTTTTCTCTATCTTCTTTATGCCTGTCATGTCCTTGAATCTCTGTAGCTTTGGTCCATCCAAGCTTTTTGTTAGCATATCAGCTATCTGATCTTTTGTTGAAGTATGTGTGACTTCAATCTCTTTATCCATAACCTTCTCTCTCAGAAAGTGATAGTGAATCTCAATGTGTTTAGTCTTGGCATGAAAAACAGGATTAGTAGCTAAATACAATGAAATCATGTTATCTCCATGAATAGTGGGTGTACTATGAGTAATGTCATAACTCTTCATAAGAGTCTTAAGCCATATCACTTCCTTTGCAGCTTCAACCATCCCTTTGTACTCAGCTTCTATGGAGGATAAAGCAACTATGTGTTGCTTCTTTGAACGCCAAGAAATTAACTTATCTCCCACATAACATAAATATCCATAAGTTGATCTCCTATCATCAGGATTACCTGCCCAATCTGTATCACTATAGATCTTGATGTTTGTATCTGATGTAAACCCATAATACAAACCTTCTTTGAGTGTACCCTTAATGTACCTCAACACTCTTTGTCTTGCAATCCAATGTTCTTTCCTAGGACAATGCATGAATTGAGACAATACTCCAACTGCATATGACAAGTCAGGCCTAGTTAAAGTAGCATAAATCAGACTACCAACCAAACTTTGATATAGCTTCATGTCATTGAACTCTTCTCCTCCATATCTGCTCAATTTGTGATTCACATCCATTGGAGTAGGTGCTACCCTGCAATCATTCATCTTAAACTTGATCAACAAGTTTCTCAAATACCTTTCTTGAGTTACATACACCCCATGTTGAGTGTATGAAATCTCCATGCCCAAGAAATATGACAAGTCTCCCAAGTCACTAATCTTGAACTCTTTCTCCATTTGCTTCTTTAGACTTTGAATACCTTTCTCATCTGTACCTGTAAGAATTATATCATCAACATATATGCACATGTAAATGAACCCATCCTCACTTACCTTGACAAGCAAGCTACTATCTGCTTTAGATACTTGGAACCCAAGTTCTTTTAAGAACTTCACAAGTCTATAATTCCATGCCCTTGGGGCCTGCTTTAAACCATACAAAGCTCTCTTGAGCTTACATACATAATCTAGATGCCTTTCATCTCTGAATCCTTGTGGTTGCTCCATAAAAACATCATCTGAAATATAACCATTTAGAAAAGCATTCTTCACATCTAGTTGGCATAATTTCCAACCTTTACATGCAGCAATTGCTATAAGTGTCCTGATGGTTGTCATCTTTGCCACAGGACTATAGGTTTCATCATAATCAATACCATATGTCTGAGCAAACCCTTTCACAACTAGTCTAGCTTTATACCTAGACACACTTCCATCTGCAAATCTCTTTGTCTTGTAGACCCATTTGCATCCAATCATCTTCTGACTATTTGGTTTAGGAACTAAATCCCATGCCTGATTCTCCACCAATGCATCATACTCTTCCTGCATAGCTTTCTCCCAATTTTCCTTACCTTTTGCCTCTTCATATGTAGAAGGGTCTTCATCTGCCTTTATCATATAAGCATAATCTTTGGTAGCCAAAAAAGAAGTGTCATAGCTATACCTTGTAGGTTGCCATTTGTGTCTTGATGACCTTCTAAGTTCTCCACTCCTTGAGGTTTCTGGTTCATCACATTATGGATCAAATCTTGGCACTTCTTCAACTTCAACCTGTACTTCATTATTCTCTTCTTCATCAAATATCTGAACCTTTGATTTACCTCTCTTTTGATTCACAACTTCTTCATCACCTGCATAAATATTGATTGTACCTGCATACCAAGTACCTTGCTCATCAAATGTAACATCCTTTGACACAAGGAATTGTTTTGTGGATGGACTCCACAATCTATATCCCATCTGCTTATCATCATATCCAATAAACACATACTTTTCAGCTTTAGGTTCCAATTTGTGCCTTAATTGAGATGGCACATATGCATATGCCAAACATCCAAATACTTTGCAATGATCTAGAGTAGGTCTCTTACCCCACCATGCCTCATATGGTGTCATACCCTGCAAAGCTTTACATGGTAATCTATTAACCAAATAAGTAGTTGTATTTACAGCCTCAACCCACAAGTAATTTGGGCAATTTTTCTCCTTCATCATGGATCTTGCAAACTCAACAAGAGTCCTATTTCTCCTTTCTGCTACACCATTTTGTTGAGGAGAGTACCTGCAAGTAATTTCTCTTTTTATACCTGCATTCCACAAATAATCACTGAACTCATTAGAGAAATACTCTCCCCCTCCATCTGACCTTAGTCTTTTCAACTTTTGACCTGTAATTCTTTTTGCATACACATGATAATGTTTGAATGTATTGAATACCTCTGACTTATCTTTGATCACATAGATAGTGATCCATCTGGTAGCATCATCAACATAAATCACATAATACCTTGAGCCATTTATACTGAAATCCTTTGATGGTCCCCACACATCTATGTGTACCAATTCAAGCTTCTCTGAATACATAAAACCATGCTTGGAATAAGATTGCTTATGAGCCTTACCTAATTGACATGCCTCACATCTGTATGTCATATGTTGACCTGCAACATTAGGCAATCCAAGCACTGAACCATTGTTAACCATATCTTTGATACCTCTTTCATTGAAATGTCCAAGCCTCTTGTGCCAAAGATCTAACTCAGAGATCTTATGTCCACCATAAGTGAACAAGGCATGACCAACATTACCTTGTATCTTCAATGTGAACAATCTTCCTTCTTTTTTCCCTGAAACAATTTGTTTAAACCCATTGCTAGGGTCTTCCACAAACACTCCTTCATTAGTGAACCTAACTTCATAACCTTTTTCAACAATTTGTCCTACACTTATCAGATTCTTAGGAATTGTAGGAACATACAAGACCTTACTCAAGAGAGTACTACCATCTTTGGCCTTCACTGATCCAATTGACTTCACATTGTGCTTTGTATTGTCACCTGTTTGAACAACATGATTAGTTATCTTATTCTCCAAGTCAGTCATCAAAGCTATGTTGCCACTCAGGTGATTGCTACACCCTGAGTCAATGTAGAAGACTCTTTGGTCTTCACTTTGCCTTTCACAAGTTGCATTCATTATCAATGTTGAATCCTCCTTCTGATCTGAAGCATAATTGTAGTAGGTATTGTTGTATTGTTGACTTTGGAATCCTCTACCTGCATTTCTTCCAAAGTAACCTCTACTACCTCTACCTCTGAAATTACCTCTTTGATTTCTGCCATCTCTTCCTCTTGAATTAAAATTCTGATTATATCCACCATTACTCTGAGTATTATGCCAACAATCATTACCACAAATCCAGCAAACTTTGACTCCATCTTTATTACTCCTGCCTCTTCCTCTACCTTTGCCACCTCCTCTTCTTCTTAGGAAGTTAGCTTGGCTAGTTGTACCTTCCTCTTCATTTGCTTGTTGCTTCCCTTTGATATTCTTCTTCTTATCCTTTGAGTACATTGCATGACCTGCACTTTTATCACTTTCACCTTTGACATCCTACTCAAAGGTTAGCATGTGACCTAGCAATTGATTTAAATCAGGAGTAAAATGATCTAGTGATAATTCAGTGGACAAAATGAATGGCTTCCATTTGTCATCACCTCTCAACCCTGTAAGGATTTGCCTTATCAATTTATCCTCCTAAATGTCTTCATCAACAGCTCCTAATGCATCTGCAATGTCTTTCATCCTTGTTACATAATCTGAGATGGATTGAGAGGCCTTCTTCTTAAATGTGGTAAATTTTGCCCACAAGGATGCCTTCCTAGACTTTGTGGTGTTTTGGAAATGCTCCTCCAAAGCATTCCATATATCACTTGCACTTTCAAGACCTCTAATGTGAGGTAGCAAGTAGTCATTAACTGCCATATAAATAATGCTCCTAGCTTGAGCATCTCTCTTCATCCAATTCTTCAAATCTGATAATTCCTCCCTAGTTGGAACACTAGGATCTCTGTACTGAGGCTTTTCTTCTTCACCTGTGATATAACTTATCAAATCTTTGCTCATAAGATGAGCTTCCATCCTCATTGACCATGTTGGATAGTTCTCTCTATCCAATTTCTCTATTTGAAGAGAATCTCCCATCCTTTCTTCACCTGTGTATTGAATTCTTCAAACTTTATGAGTAATAGATGTACCTTTGCTTTGAAAGAAGTTCCTTTTGTCTTTCTTGATGTCATATAGCCTCCTTCTCAAGCTTTGCTCTCAAGCTTTCACCTTTTGAATCTTCAGATGTTGAATTCTTTATGACTGCAGGAGTCGGAATCCTTCCTTTCTTCAATTTTGATACTTCCTGCTCTGATACCACTGATGGAGAGTGTTAATCTCCAAAAGAACAAGCTACTCTTGAACTTAGAGCACCTCTATATCAAGAGTAACTCAAAACATTCACCAATTTAGAGGATTAATGAACAATTATCAAAATTTTGATCAAATTGTGAAGAAGATGATTCTTCAGAAAGTCTGCTGCACATATCTCTCTCATTGACTTATCAGATGTGTAAATTTTTTGATAAAACTTTGCACAAGGTGTCGTCTATAGTTTGTGCACCTTCTCCAAGTTAAATCATTCCAAAAGACTCAGTAGATCTTGAGAAATGATCTTATCAAGTCACCTATATCTAAAACTGCTCTTCTGAGAAGTCGATTCAGACACCTATAACTTCTAACACTTGGTTCTCTCAATCTAGAACCTGTTTATGCAAATGATTTTAGCCATAGATAGCTTACCTTCCAACTTAAAGAATGAGTGCTTGCTTGCTCAAAACTTTACACTGTGGAAGGAGAACTGACCAAAACATTAGCATCGAATTTTGCGCCTCCTACAACTTCTCTTCTTCTCATTTACACATGTAAATGTTCCTACACTCAATTCTCTCAGCTTGATCACAATTAGAAGCTGAAAATTTGTACAAAGGTCAATCAACTATAGACTTAGACTTCTACAAAAGCATTTCACAAAAGATTCAACACAGAAGGAGAATACTCAGAAAGATCGGGTGCAACATTTCTTCATTCCTGGAAAATTTTCATCTGAGTGATGAGAGATATCTTACTTACTTCTAAGTGTCTAATGACATCTAAGTCTCCTCAAATCTTGTCCTAACACAATCTCTCATATTTGCCCCGACATTTTTCATAGTATATATATAGGCAAATATTTACAAGCTCATGACTATACAAAAGTATAAGTGAATTATCTCTAAATTAATGTACATATGTGTACACATCTTTCAACTTCTGAATATGCACTTCCTCCATACTTCATAACTTGAACTTTTCTTCAGTCCTTGACTTCCAAACCTTCATTAAAACTTCAATTGTTGATTGCCCTGCACCAACATTGGCGTGGTCGGCACCCATCACTTTGATCACCCAAAAAGTTCCTTCTATAGTCTATTCCTAACATCAACACCCCATCCCATCATTGTGGCCCATGCTTGTAGTATCTCTACCCTCAATGCAAACCAGGGTTTAGGGAATGGGGAGTCTGGCTAAAACCAAATGGAACTATGTGTTTCTATTCCCATAATAGAATATACCAAATTTCAAGAATTATGCATGCTTCACTCAAATAGAAATTTCTATTCCTATAAATAGAATATACCAAATTTCAAGAATTATGCATGCTTCACTCAAATAGAAATTTGAAAAATACATAGTAAAGTACAGTAATCAGACACAAAGATACAAATACAAAGTACACAAAGATACAGATATGGTACCAAAAATGATAACTTTCATTACTTTGTAAAAGATTACGAAGTCATCATTCTGCATGATGGAATGTCTTTCTTTGCACCATGATCTTCCACTACGGAGAATATGTTGAACATGTAGAGTTTGTCTAGAGAGTTGAGAACAAGATACATGAACAATTAATAACAAAGATTACAACTTGGTATATTGATAGTGATTGCAACAACCACATGAGATTCAAGTCGTGGTTAAATAATTTACATGCTTAAACAAACAAGGTATGTATTGAGACAAGGGATGAAATACCCCATTCTATCATTCACGTTGGTGATGTGATGATTAAAGTTAGACATAAGGCCAAGTGTCTAAAAGATGTACTACATGCACCTAAAATAGCAAAGAACCTAGACTTTGTTGGATAAATGGTGGACAGAGGCTGCCAAGTAAGGTTCTCAAAAGGAGGATGCTATTTCGAAGACCCTAACAATGGCTACAAGGTAGTGTAAAAGCCAACAAAGGAAGGAAGTCTCTTCACCATGGAGTAAAGACAACCTGAAATCAATCTATTTATTTTTCTTATAATGGTAAACAAGTAGCACAATTGGACTTGTGGCACAAACGGATGGACCACATCAACACCCAAAGGATTCAAGACATGTTGAAGAGGAGGATATTTTATTATATACCAAGTTTTGAAGTCCAAAGCATGCAGAATTTGTGTGAATCATGCCAATTAGGGAAGCATGCTAGATGGCCATTGAAGAAGCAAGGGTACATAATTCAACATGCCTTAGACCTCATACACACAAATGTTTAGGGCATTGCAAGGGAACCATGACTTGAAGGGAATATATACTTTGCCACCTTTAATATTAATGATTGTACAAGGATGCTATTGATATTTTATAGGAAACAAAAATCAGAGGTGTTTTTATGGTTCAAAAGGTTGAAGGCAAATATTGAGAACGAGACAAGTAATCATTCAAAAAAATTAGGTCTAAGGGGGGGGATATTTCTTTCATGAATTCACTCAATCCTTGAGCAATCATGGAACAAAAAAGCAATTTACATGCATGTATACCCCTCAAAAAAATGGGGTAGCTAAAAGGAAGAACAAGTACTTGATAGAGTCTTCCAGGACTATGCTTAATGAAATGTACAAACCTAATCATTTCTTGGGAGATGCCATATCTATCGAGACATAAACCATGAATAGATCAACGACCTCAAGTATTCATTCATCAACACCTATGATGCATTCTATGGAAATAGTTATATCTTTCCCATCTCAAAGTATTTGGATGTGTTTGCTATATTCATATACATAGTGAGCTTATACATAAGCTTGATGCCAGGGTAGAAAATGTATATTTATAGTATATGAAAGAGAACATAAATTTTATAGGTGTTATAACCCAAGGACTAAAGAACTCAAGGTATTGTGAGATGTTGAATTTGATGAACTTTTGTCATGGTATGTCCCAAACCCAAGGAGTAAAGAACTCAAGGTATTGTGAGATGTTCATTTTGATGAACTTTTGTCACGGTATGTCCCAAATGACTCTATGTAAGTAGAAGACGATGAAGAAGACAACATTGATAGCGAAGAAGAAGAACAAGAACCATTGACCATCAATCTCAATGATCCAGAATAATCAAGCTTGGAAACTAATTAAAGGAGGTGCACACCTTGTAGTGGAAGAAGATGAAGACATGTGGATTGATTTGGATGGTGATCAAAATCGTGAGTAGACTGGCAAACGAGAGAGCTAAAAATGTGAGTCAAATACTCAAGGGAAAAGAGGTTTATACCCCCAAAAGGTGAGAAAAGGAAATTAGATAAATTTTATAGGTGTTATAACCCAAGGATTAAAGAACTCAAGGTATTGTGAGATGTTCAATTTGATGAACTTTTGTCATGGTATGTCCCAAACCCAAGGAGTAAAAGGTAAGGTATCATGTTGATAGGTTTACATATGATTCTTTCATGGTAAATCATATTGTTCATATGAACAAAATGATGAAGAAAGAAGAGCCAATGTTTTATGAAGATGCAAGCACACTCAAAGAATATGTTTTCTGAAGATCCAAGCACACTCAAAGAATATGTTTTTATGAAGATGTAAGCACACTCAAAGAATGGAATGATGCTATGAAAGAGGTAAAGGCCTTCGAAGACAACCAACCATACATGGACATTGGTGCGAAAGACAAAGGAGATAAATGTGTTTGGAAGCAAATGGATCTACAAAATCAAGAAAAAATTAATGGCTCTATAGCAAAATATAATCAAAGTTAGTAACGAAAGGATTTTTCCAAACATATGAAATTGATTGTTGAGAGACCTTTAATCTTGTGACAAACTTCCAACTAGAAATCATGAATCCCATAAATCATAAACTTTTTATTCTTTTTGAATTAAAAATAAAAATAAAATTTATTATTACTTATTGAAAATACATAATTTTTAAAATATATTTCACTTTTATTATTCCTTCATACAAAGTAATCAATACTAAGATTTTAAAAGAACTTCTACCTTAAACCAGCCTTACAAAATATGAAGTTTCTCCGCCCTAATCTCCGCCTCATGTGAAACCAATCTAGCCAACCTACTTTGTGTTGTTTCTAACATTTGCTTAAATACAAGCAGAATCCGAAAAGAGACGAGCAAATAAAGGGGATAAGTGGGGTTTAGAGTCTTTCGAAATGTGGTCTTTTGCTTGCTCAAAAACCATTCGAGGTTCTCATAGACTCCGAGTATGCGTTCGCACTCTGAGCTCAACTCAGAGCTGCGAACGGAATCTCTGACGAGCTTCTTCAATACTGGAAATGGCGGGTTCGCACAATGGTCCAATTCCATTTGTTCGAGATGAAGGTGAATTCCTGTTATTGTGTTTTGCGAACTCCATGTGATCGAAGAATTCCATTACCGTTTCCCCGCTCTCTGTTCTCTCTCACAGCAGCATGCACGCAAACATTTCGTTTTTACTGGCTCCGATCTCATCGTCCATCTCTTCGATAATTATTGTAGTTGTTCATTATTTTTTTTCCTCTGTCTCTGTTATCCACGCCCCCCATACACATACACTGCCCACACCGTTGAAGCGTTTGGACATGACTACACCGATGCACGCCTTTTAATCGTTGAACTTTTGATGACTGAATTTCGATTTCAGCATGGCGAGAGTTTGTATGCGGGGGAATCGCATCGGCTTTGGGAGAGAGCTTAATGCATCCTGTTGATACTGTCAAAACTAGAATGCAAAGTGGAGGCTCGTTTCTTTCTAACATACAGGTAACCTCTATTTCGCTTTGTCTTGTGCGACAACCATGCATGGTGCAGTGACTGCATGTGTGATCCATTTGTCGTGTAATCGTTTAGAAAGATTTTAAGCTTGTTTGTAATTTTCAGGTGACACATTACATTGCTTTTCGATAATTACCTCTAATCTTAGAAGTTTTTGCTGTTATTCCTGTTCAGGAGAGTACAAAATTGTCCGAAGTTTTGAAGGTTGTGCTAAAGCACGATGGATACAGGGGTAATAATTCGAGATCTGATGTACTGATGTGTAAATGGTATAGCTCAAGGAATATGTTTAATTTTGGTAGTTAAGTATTTTGTTTCTGGATATGCCGTTCTGAATTACCTTATTAAAATATGAACGATTATTCAACTTTAAATCTGTAAAGCTTGTGTTTTCCAACGGAAATAATACTTACGTGGATGTTCCTATTTAAGTACGTCTTTTAGCTGTTTATTTTTTATTTGAGTTAAATTCAACCGTCGATTACATAATCAATAATGTCTTTCGTTTCCATTCAAGTACATTTTGAGAAGAAGTTTTTGAAGAATTTCAGTCACGTACTTGGTTTCAGTTTCAGTATCTGTCAAGAGTTCTCATTGACCAGCATAGCTTAGAGCATAACGTAGAGGAAATCATGCGCTTCTATATTCAACTTTTTATACTAGAATATACCAATAACATTTTTGTATTGGGTTTCATACTTTGACAACCACAAATACGTTCTCTTATTTTGCAAATTTCATTGCCGCATTGCACTGCTGTTAGTAGAATGTGAAGGACATGTTGCCTTTAAGGTCATTTGATTCCGTTGTTTTCTGATTATTGTAACTTACCTTTGAGTCTAGTTTATGCTTCAAATAAAATGGCATCATTAAGGTTAGCTGCTTTAAGAGCCAAATGATGCATACAAGAGATTTTAGGAATTTAACTGTCAAAGTTCTTAGATCCTTGAGTTTGACAGCAACACTTTCCAGCGTCCACTGTCCTCATTGTAATTTGAAATGACGAACATCAAAACGTCATTTTTTGTTAGTCAAATATTTGCCTCTCACTAGCACTATAGGCTTAATACGAATACAGAGATTGAAGTTGTGGTTTACTTGTTTGGTACGTCTGATGATGCGTGCAAGTCAAAGGAGACCTTGGATCTTTCTATTGTCTTGTGGAATTTTGGACCTTTTTACTTGATCTCGCATATTGCATATAGACAGAACGTATACATGAACGATGTGAAATTAAGAAAACCTATTGCAGGCAGACTTCTACTCTTTTCTTTCTCTCTCTCTCTCTTAACTATTTGTTGATGTTGTCTCCCTCTTCTTTTGCCTCCTCCTCCTCTCCCTCCCCCCTCTCTCTCTCTCTTCATCTCCCTCACAAATTGAGCCACAAGTATTTGCAACCTAAGAACAAACCTGGTCTTCAGTAGTCTACATTTGGAAGGTCTAGCATACAATTTTATGCACTTCTTCTATCTATCTGAGATTTATTAAAGAAATCTGACTGCATAGTATATTCAACTCAAACTTACATATCTTTTGACAGGTCTGTATAGAGGTCTTCCAGCTGGAATGGCAGGATCTTTTGCAACTGGGGCTACGTACTTCGGATTAATTGAACTCACAAAAGCTTGGATAACTGAAACGCGGCCAGACCTTTCTGGTCCCGTTTCTCACTTCTGTGCAGGGGCTGTAGGTATGGTTGATTTCTTTTTTAATGTGCTCCTTTTGCTGGGTTATTTGATTGGCCATGCATGCTGGACTGGACCTGAGATTATTTTCTTAGAAGGCTACAATAAATGTGCACACACACACAGACATATATATATATGTATGTGTGTGTGTTGTGTGTGTGTAGATGATAGACATGCTCAACGCAAGCATGCACACAGTCACATACATACATACATACATTCACATACACATATATGTAGACACACATATATATGTACACATGCATACACATACACACACATACATATATATATATATATATATATATATATATATATATATAGATATATACATATACATATACATATACATATACATATACATATACATATACATATACATATACATATACATATACATATATATATATATATATATATATATATATATATATATATGTATGTATGTATGTATGTATGTATGTATGTATGTATGTATGTATGTATGTATGTATGTATGTATGTATGTATGTATGTATGTATGTATGTATGTATGTATGTATGTATGTATGTATGTATATATACACATGGTTGTTACTGACGTTTTCCCGACTTCTGACTTCTGACGTTTAGCCGACCTCTGACGGGTACGGTAAAACGTTTCTGACGTTACCCGACGTGGCCCTTTTATATCAAATAAATATACTATTTTTGTGTACATATTACATATTTCAGAAGAATAAACATGTTTTACACATATACATAGACAAAAGACAATAAAAAAACATCATAGTGAGGTACCATTAACACACTGCAAAATTATAAAAGCCA